>CM050173.1:35524856-36172356 GCA_027410445.1 Discoglossus pictus | reverse complement strand
GTTCTTGTGAACTAATAAGCATTTGATTTGAAATAACTAATGCACTGGCCACCTAAACTAAAGAGCATCCCATGTGTCCAAATTGATGTACTCAAAGTTGTAGTTGCCACATTCCCAATGTGGAAATACCTCGAACTTCTACATCAGTTGTATGGTATTTCAAATGCTTATTCAATGTCTTTTACCACATAAGAAAATTGATCAGCAGAAACAAAATGGTAGATAACCTAGGAGCATAAATTAATATAAAAACCTATATATTAAATGCAATATTATTTCTAAATATGTTTTGAAGTGCAGTTCTTAAAAATAGTATGTTTAATATATTATATAAAAAATGCATCATTAACTATATTAGTTATAGATCACAAGGGTCTAGATTCACCAACTTTGGTTTGTAACCAATTGCTACAGCATTCTTCACCTATTAAGAAAGTCTGCCTTACTATAATGAGGTCCACAGAAAGCCACGCTGCCTTTGTTCTCCACTTCCTTAGTTTGGCACTGATGTTGCTTGCAAATTAATATTAATTTTAATTATTTTCTCTACACAGTATTATAATACAAGCTGCAAGCTAAAATATTTTACCCTTCTGCTTTTATTTTAATATAAACCACAAGGTGAATATAATGAATATGCGTTAGAGGATGTTATGTATGGCAAAATTTGGGAAATATAAAGCTCGTCTTTTAGTGAATCAATAGGCACTTCACCATTCTCCTATATTAGTGGTGCAGCATACCCAACTAGAGCTCGTGTTTCACTTAAGACTGATGGTGTATCCAGCAACAGTCCCATTCCAAGAAAGGAGATGTATACATAACTGTAAAGTGCCTCAGCTCCTTTCACAACACATACATTTACAATACTCACATTTTACATATTTTAGATATATTTTCTCACTGATCTCTCCCAAAGACTCTAACATAGTGGATGTCAGTCTCTTCACTATAAGCATTCAAACCTTAAAACTGCCCTTTTAAATTAAGTGCTATAACAAGTTGATAACCCACTTGTGTCAATCATTGGTGGCACTGTCATCCATTGTACTCATCTCCAACTGTCTCTATGTCTTTCTACACTGATACAGATTGTTGTCTATCAGGGGAAATGCTGATCTTTCCTGATGACAAATCAAATGTTATTGCAAGTCAACCAGTTACATTCGCACTGCATTAATAAATATATAGATATAGACTAATAGATTTTATAGCACTAGTTTGGTTTTTGTAATGCATTCATGTTTTAGGTAAAGCATAGTGTGTGTATATATATATATATATATATATATATACACACACACAGTATTTCACCACAGTGAGTACACCCCTTACATTTTTGTAAATATTTTATTATATCTTTTCATGTGACAACACTGAAGAAATGACACTCTGCTACAATGTAAAGTAGTAAGTGTACAGCCTGTATAACAGTGTAAATAACTCAACACACAGCCATTAATGTCTAAACCGTTGTCAACAAAAGTGAGTACACCCCTAAGGGAAATGTCCAAATTGGGCCCAAAAAGTGTCAATATTTTGTGTGGCCACCATTATTTTTCAGCACTGCCTTAACCCCCATGAGATTCACAGGTTGCCACTGGAGTGCTCTTCCACTCCTCCATGATGACATCACTGAGCTGGTGGATGTTAGAGACCTTGCACTCCCCCACCTTCCATTTGAGGATGCTCCACAGATGCTCAATAGGGTTTAGGTCTGGAGACATGCTTGGCCAGTCCATCACCTTTACCTTCAGCTTCTTTACCAAGGCAGTGGTCGTCTTGGAGGTGTGTTTTGGGTCGTTATCATGTTTGAATACAGCCCTGCGGCCCAGTCTCTGAAGGGACAGGATCATGCTCATCTTCAGTATGTCACAGTACATGTTGGCATTCATGGTTCCCTCAATGAACTGTAGCTCCCCAGTGCTGGCAGCACTCATGAACCCCTCCCTTCTGAGACTGGGCTGCAGGGCAGTATTGCAACATGATAACAACCCCAAACACACTGCTGCTGGGAAAGCAACCGTTTTGTTTTCTGCTGATCAACTTGCTGAAGAGGAAGGAGACTTTGAATTCACAGGAAACTTCTATCTGCTCAAGGGAATGTGGTATTTACAATTGCCACTATTCTAAAATTGTTCTGCCCATAATGAAGTTATTAGCTCTTATCTTGACTAAACTTCTGCAACATCTTACTCCCTGGTCTTCCTGCCTCTCATCTCTCTTCCCTGCAATCAAAACTTAATGCAGCTGCTTGTATCATCTTCTAAATTCCTTCCTGTCCTGTGTTAAAGTCCATCAACTGGTGTCCATTCAAGTCAGGAATAGTCTACAAAACTTTCCTTCTCTGCTTCAAGGCTATTCATCCCCAATCTCCTGCTTACATCTCTTGTGGTACCCCAACTCGTCTTCTCTACTCTGCACAGGAACGTCTCCTCACTGTTCCACTCAGTTCTAGAGCTCCTTCTCAGCTGAAACCTTTCTCACTAGTAGCCCTACAACTGTGGAACGGCACCCAGACTTCTGAGCGAATGAGACGTGTGCGACAGCATGTGCGCGCCGACATATGCACACACCAACAGCAGCACGCCTGACAAATGTGCGCACCAACACCAGCGAGCCCACGAAGCTGACAGCCACAAAAATACATCCGAGTACCATCTGAGACACCCCCAGGCACAGCGTGATCCCCTGGAGCTGGGACAAGCTGCGGGAAAGGGCACAGGGTGAGACAAGGTGCCACAATGTCTGGTAGTGAGGGTCCAGGTGATGGTCATCCAGCACAACATGATCAGCACCTGCTGATTGGGGTAATTACCTGCCCCCTCCCAAGTTGTCACCACTGCTGGATATTGTGCCCATGATGCCCCTAAGTGCCCTGCCCGGGACCCGCTCCCTGAGCCCCGCAGCTTGTCCCGGCTCCGGGGGATCATGCTATGCCTGGGGGTGTCTCAGATGGTACTCGGATGTGTTATTGTGGCTGTCAGCTCTGCGGGCACGCTGGTGTTGGCGTGCACATTTGTCAGGCACGCTGCTGTTGGTTTGTGCATTTGTTGGTGCCCACGTCTCGAGTGCTCAGAAGTAATCTCCCCCGTGGAACGCCTTGCCACATGCCATCAGCGAAATCCATAATCTCACGGCTTTCAAGTTTCAGCTTAAAAGCCACCTCTTGGAGATGCACTTGGAGATACTTAGTACCATCCTCCTTTCCCCATGCCCTGATGGTTTACCTTAATGTGTCGGTATCTACATTTTCCTTTTATATAAATAGATTGTAAGCTCTAGTGCAAGGACCATGCAACCCATTAGTTGTCAATGTTAAATGTACTTAATTTGCAGATCTCTTTATAGAGATAAGATACAAAACAATCCATCACAATATGAGCGTGCTATACAAATAATAGATACACACACACATACATTTTTGTTATTGGCTTAACCAATTGATTAAGCAGTTTTGCTAATCCAATTTTAAATCCGCATTTGTAATGGGCACTACATTTAATTTGTATTATTGTTTGGGGCCTCTTGATCCTATTGCAACCTATGCACTTCCAATCCACTACCCAATATTAACTTTTTACTAGAGATTTTGTGGCGTGTTAAGGAATATAATTGTTATATCTAATTATGCATTTGGAGAAGATTTGTATTATAACGCACAACAAATATAGAAGTATCCTGTCATCAAGAAAAAGTATGCTTTATTTGCTCGTTGCTGCTGTCCACATAGCATGCCATTTGCAGACTCCTGCAGCAGAAACCTCTGAACTTGCAGGAAAAACAACAAAGTCTTAATGAATACAGTGAATATATCTGCTGTGCATGGCTGCAAACTCTCCTAGTAAAGCACAGTGAATATATCTGAAACACTACAAATCTGTCAGTGTCTCTTTAACATCTTTGCTGCTAAATCATTCCCGTTTGCAAGGAAATGAGCTTCCACAACTAGTGAGGTGCTTAATGATCTGAGCACAAAAAGAATACATCAAATCTGACATTTTTATTTTTATGTGTTCAGTAAAAATACATAGCTTATATGCTGTCCTCATATTTCGAAAATTTCTGTGCTTCAGAGCTGGTGAAATGTATTAGTATAACTGATGTATTAAACAAGCAGTGGTAAGTACAATATGATGACTTACCTCTAGGAAAGCCATGGCCACCTCATCTTCCCGTAATAAATCTCCATACAGAGTAGCCCACAGCTGTACAAGTCGGATTACCCTCCGCTTGTTATTGAGAACATAATCCATTTTTTCTTGCTCGGTTCCCTGAGACGGCTGAGCATGGTAAGTGCAGAGAAGTTAAGGAAATTAGCCGAGATAAAAAGTACTAAATGGAAACGATTTTAGCCAATGTAGATTTATAGATGAATAATAATGTGTCTGTGCTGCATATAATGCAATGGGCAATTTCACCTAAGCTGTTTCACGTATTAAGCTTAAAGCATAAATGATAATTATAAAAAACAATAACATTTTAAACTGATCCAAAAATATGTTATTCCACAAAATCACGTTTCTGCCAGGAAAACTTGGAGAATATTGGCACAAATTATTTCTTTTTTCTTCCAATGGTTTTATCGTTCTATTTTGTTAATGACTAGGGGCCTCATTAAATTGCGATTTGGCCAATTGAATAGGGCTCTAAATAAGCACAGAGCATATTTTTTTAAAATAAGTTTTTAGCTAGTGAAAACCTTGCTTTTGGATAGATGTTTACTAACTAAAAACTTAAAAAAAATATATGTTATGTGCTTATTTAGAGCCCTATTCAATTGGCCAAATTGCAATTGAATAAGGGCCTCGGTAATTGTTAATTCTTAATAGACTTAGAGCACAAGTGATAATTATAAACAACAATAACATTTTAAACTGATTCAAAAACATATTATTCCACAAAATCACATTTCTGCCAGGAAATCTTGAAGAATATTGGCACAAATTATTTCTTTTTTACTTTATTTTGTAAATGATTACGTCATCATTTATTTTAATGTGAAATGTAACTGATATGCATGCCTAACATTTCCATGTAGTTTTTTTTTTTAGTTTGCTATTTAATAAATAACAAATTAAAATCATGTATAGAAAATTTAAATCATATTGAACATCAAATACGTTTCCGTCCAATTTAAATCCAGAATGCATTTGCAGCCATACAAAATATTATAGTATACGTATCAAATTAAATAAAAATGGAGCCTTTGAACTCACCCCACTTATGTCTTCTATTAAATCTATTTCTCAAACTGTGTTAAAGGTTAACCCTATAAGTCATTTTGACTTCCCATTTTTAACCCTGTTATCTCCCCTTTTTACCTACCGTAATTTGTTTAATAATCAAAAATATATAACACTACAAGTATAAAGAGAATAAACACTGAATATAGCTATTTCAACCATGTGAGCGTTATGGTTGTGTGTATAAATATGATACAAGTCCTTCAGATAATAACAGAGCATTTAAATAACGTGTAAATATATTAATATTATTGGAACAAACCAATGGTTTACACAGCCTTAGATTTTGTCTGAATTTAATATCTGCTTTCTTTGATTCAACACAATGTATAGACTACATGTCTAAGACACCTTATTAATTTGATGACATTCCTAACTTGTTACTTCCAGATTTGTGTTAATCTATTATACTATTGCATTATTAAAATATCCATATGAAAATATCCATTTGAATATATTATGACTTATTTTTATGTCTCCGAGACACAAAGATATTGTGATTTTACAGTCACTCCCATAGCTTTTAGAACAAAAAGTAACCCATGAAAACATGACAAACTAAATCACCAACGTTGGGGTTTGGCTAGAGCTAAATAAATAGATGTAACATAGAAATTGGTGCAGTGTCCCAAATTAGTGTGTATATTTTATGGCGACTAAGATATTGTTACAATAATCATTCAAATTAATACCTTTATTGGGTCTCTTTTGTGATTTTAATTTGGTTTTAAAAAGAACTGTATTTTTTTTATTAAAACTGAAACATCTCTCCTACCCACAAGATGCTTCTCAGTATTTAACATCATCAGATCATCAAGCCGAATCAAAAATATGTGTTTCCAGGGACATGTAAACGGATATAGGGTATGACATAGTGTTTTGGTTTGCAGATTGCAAGCTTTTGAGACAGAGTCAGTAATGTATAGTTAATTGAAGATTAATGTATACCTTTTGTTATATTGTTCTATGTTACAGCTGTGAATTGCTATGTATTTAGGCTTTGGCTCTATACAAGATACAAATAGTCACATAAATGTGTTTTCCTTCACACAATAGAGTACTATTGCCATCTACTGGCATACATAAAGAAGACTTGTTTTTTGCTACTGCCTACGTGGCATGTTATTTCCTAGACTGACAAGAGATTTATCATGTAATTATTAGATGTAGCACACCCATCGTTCAATCAATTGCCTGGATTACCACAATGTCTAATATTCCTCAGGTGTAAACTGATACTGCACTTGGGTACTTGAGTAATTGTTGAAACTACGCCCATTTTTGAGAAGCTACAGAGCAACTTGAATCCATGGTTCTGAATTCTTGCACTTTGAATAAACGTCTTAATGCTTTGGTTACAGATCTAAAGATTTAGCAAAGACTGGAGATAAAAAGTATAATTATTAATCACACGTCCTATGTTATTCTACACAGCATTTTTATTAAGGGGCCTCCATTTGTTTGAGAATGTACATCGTACTATAGGCAGTGGAGGAGCTACTGCTGTTGCAGCAGGTGCAAAGCACCAGAGTTCACAGGAGGGAGTGGCCCTGTGCTACTGCCAGTAAAGGAGACATTTTAATATATTAGATCAGGATGGCAAATACTTACGGCACAATTTAATTGCCCAATTCGTAAATTAATACACACTTAAAATCCCTCTTAATATTTCTACATATTCAGCAAATATTACTTATTGGCACTAATGAATTCTTAAGTGAATAGAATGCATATAAACATTTATTAAAAAAAACAAACACCCAAAGCCAAATTTATGAGTTCAAGGCATTTGCAAGTAGCTAATAGAATATGGTCCTTTTTAGAAAGGAGATCTGATTACCATGGAGTTAATCTGCTTATCAACATATATTTTTCTTTTTTTTCTATTGACCCCAAGGGATAAAAGAGAAGTTGAAAGAGGGGGCTAACTTATTTTGGAAAGGCCCCTCTATTCACTAGCTCAGCTACTTCTATATGGATAACAGTTAAATTCAAGCATACCCGTGAAAAGCTTAAGTCCATTTTTTATTTTGTGTAATGATTTTTTTTTATTGTAAAGTTTTTTTGTTTTTTTTTTTAACTGTAATTGTAAAGTTTTCTTATTTTTTTCAATTTAGTTTTTCTTTTTTTCTGTACTATTTTTATTTGTTGTAGTTAATTATTATAGTTTATTTTTATTTAATAGTGTAGTATATACATTTATTTTATACTTTTTTTTATTTTTTATTGTGCTATGAGGGTCTTTGAGACCCCCCCATGGCACATTAGGGGTTAACTCTAGTATACCATGGGGGTCAATAGGATAACTTCCATATTCTAATATTATTAGAGACCAATAAATACTTTTAAAATATAATTATGAGTGTAACCTTTCAGTGTTGGTATAGTGTTTTTTTCCCCATTATCTGACCATATTTTGATCTTTTATTAACCACCTACCGGTGCCAACCTTGTAGAAAGAAGGGGGGCTCCAAATAATTTTGCACCCAGTCCCCCAACATTCACTAGCTCGGTCACTGCATCATCCTTCAATTCTACAGTTATGAGATTAAGATAATGTGTTCATTTATAAATTACTACACTAGCCCAATATTCAACATATACTCTTTTGAAAAACTAAAGTTAAAAAGAGGGAAACATTTTTTTTTAATTATTTAATGATAAACAAATAATATATCTTTTAATTTTTAAGTTTTATATGTAATTATGTTGCTGAACGACGCGGAGGCTGCACAGGCTCCCTGGGTCAGCCTGTAGCGTCACGTGACCCAGCGGAGCCTGTGAGGCTATTAGCCAATCAGGAGCGTCGGGGGGCGTGTCGGAAGCCCGTTTCGCGCCATTGAACACAGCAGCGCGGTCTCCCGACTGGATGGACGGAGGTCTGAGGTCCTGCAGCATTAAAAACACAGTAGGAAGGTTTAATTACTGAGATTTCACCCCAGCTTACCAGCATATAAGGGGATATCACTGTTGAGGCTATCCCTGTCTGTTTTTGTGTTCTTTTCCTCCTCCGTTTTTGTGTGTGTGTGTGTCCCTGTCTCCCTGTGGTGTGCTGTGTCTGTGTGTGTTCCTGTGTCTGTGTGTGCCTGTTTTCTGCTTGTTGTGCCCCTTGTTTGTTCCCCTGTTAGCAATTGCTATGGATCCAGAAGGCTTAGAGGCCTTACTGGCTGAGGTTAGGACCCGTGCCTTAAGCCAAGGGGTCAGGTGGGTGCAGGACAGGCTGGGACCTCCCATGCCTTCTGCGCTTGGAGCTCAGCACATTGTACAGGAACAGCCTGCGGTGGCTGGTCTCCTAGCCAATCCTGATGCCTCCAGGGAAATTTTTTCCCATCCCACCGCTGTAGGGCTGCCAGACCCACGTCCATCAGGTAGCAGAGACACCAGAGATGGGGGGGTTACAGGTCAGGGCGGCCGGGACCCCATACCCCCCAGGCAGGCGAGCGCCAGGACCACGGGCGGTGGGGGTGAGGGCCTAGCAATTCGGCCACCACCTGCCAACTTGCCTAAAGGTCCTAGGCCGCGACAAAGGTCGCGAAACACCCCTCTAACACCCCGCAAGGGGGGGTGCAGGGGGTAAGAGAAAAGCCGGGAGTCCAAAAAAGGCTCCTACAGGCCCTCACGGTGCCAAGCAGACGGTCCCTGGGGTTTCCCTAATTAACAGTGCTTCTGGTACTTTACAGGGACGCCCAACTGGCAGCGAGAGGAGCATGGCGACGACGAGAGAGAGAAGAGATGGGGTCATCAGAGAGATGAACAGCCAAGACAGCATGGTCATGATTGATGACATGCCTGTGACAGCGGCAGTGGCGAGGCTAGGACGCCCCACTCGAGCTAAGAAGGCTACGAGCAGGTACAGTCCGCTGCTATTTACGCACACACCGCTAAGGCGTAGCAGAGTAGAGACTGAGGGCGATACGGTTAGGCCACAGCGCAAAGGGTCTAAGACTGACCAACAGCTGGATATTCCAACGCCCGAGGAAGTCTCAGGGGGCCCCCTACAGGGGGCGGCGGAGGCAGTGCTAGCCTACTCCAGCCGCGCAAGCTTAGCTGACCAGGACCCTTCCTCAGACGAGGAAAGGGCGGTATGGGCGCGGGCATGCAGGTCGCGGAGAGCTAGTGACTGTTCTTCTTGTACCCACAGATCTAGAAGGAGATCCCGGTCTAGAAGCAGAAGATCTTGTCGGTGCAGCTGTGCTTGCACTGGATCTGAGAGGAGAAGCCCGCGGAGGGCCAGACGGTCAGAGTCCCCGGAGCGTCAGGAGAGACGCGGGGATACTCCGTTGGCCGTATCTACTCCTAAGCTTCCAGAAGCAGGTGAGCGCTCAGAATTGAGCTGCGCAGCAGACAAGGGTGGTTTTGTTGGGTCATTAAGGACTCTATTAGCTGCGCATAACATTGCAGTTAGCGAGCGCGACATGGGAGCGTGGATAGGGGGGCTAGCAAAGGGTGCATGGTCCCAGCCAGCAGCGGTAGTGGCGCCAGCGAGCGCGAGCGAGGCGCTAGCTAGCTTGCGCGCGCCCGAGCCGGTAGGCAGCGCAATAGCAGCAGTTGGGAATAACACTGTGGGGGTTACCGACGCAGCCATGAGGCCCATAGTCCTCTGCTCGTTGGATAATTTGGGTGCACACCTTCCACAGGAAGTAAAGGAAAAGATCTGGAGGAGGGAGTTTATAGAGTTGTTTTCCCTTCTTCCTATGTCTAGGCAAACAGACCTGGCCGAGAGGGGCCCCAGGGATGGGAAATCCTTTGCTAGGCTACCCAGGACATTTGATACCTGGCTGCAAGCATTTTCTATTTGGGCTTGCGTACTGTGTGAGCGGCACCCTGAACAGAGTTCGGGATTGTTCGTCTACATAGACGAAATTCGGAATGCTCACAAGGTTTATGGGGGTACAGCCTGGTGGCGGTACGATGAGGAATTCCGGCAATACTTGGCCTCAAGGCCAAGTATGGCATGGAGCGACAAAGCGGTGGCGTATTGGCTAAATATCATGACACCCATGAGAGTCACGACGCCCTTTCGGAGCGGGGCCGGTGGAGGTAAGGGCCCCACCCACGCCTCAGGAGCAGGTCTTAAGACCTGTTTTTCGTACAACGAGGGGGTCTGCAGATGGGCGCCTAACTGCAGGTTTAAGCATGCATGCTCAAACTGCGGAGGTGAACACCCCCTGTCTAGATGCAGTAGACCCAAAGAGGGAGGCAGGGGGGAGCCTTCTGCAAAGGGGCAAGACGCCCATACGCCTCCCCGCCATGCTGCCGTGGCTAAAGCGCTACGGTAAATTGGCAGGCACCGCCGAAGCGGCGCGCCTATTGGAGGACGGGTTCCGAGAAGGATTCCGGATTCCATGTGGGGTCGACATTCAAGGTTTTCTTGTCCCAAACCTGAAGTCGGCTAGGGATTTCCCAGGGGTAGCCAAAGCTAAGGTGCTTAATGAAGTAAAATTGGGGAGGATGGCCGGGCCATTTGCGGCCCCGCCCATCCAGGGTTTAGTTGTGTCTCCTCTTGGGGTGGTCCCCAAGAAGGAGAAGGGTAAATTTAGACTGATCCAGCATCTCTCATACCCCAGAGGCCGTTCGGTAAACGATGGCATATCAAGAGACCAGGCTACTGTGTCTTACGAGTCATTTGACCGGGCGGTCGATTTGGTGAGGAGGAAGGGCCAGGGGGCCCTTATGGCAAAAGTGGACATCGAGTCAGCATTCAGATTGCTCCCCGTGCACCCGACAAGCCATCGGTTGCTGGGGTGCTTCGTAGACGGAAGTTACTTCATTGACTTATGTTTACCCATGGGATGCTCGATATCCTGTGCTTACTTCGAGGCTTTCAGCAAATTTTTACAGTGGGTTGTGAGCATCGAGGCGGGGTATAAGAGTGTTACCCATTACCTGGATGACTTCCTTTTTGTTGGCCCAGCGAGAAACGACGCTTGCCGTTTTATGCTGGAGGTGTTCACCGAAATCTGTACAGAATTCGGGGTACCATTGGCCCATGATAAGACGGAGGGCCCTACGGAACAATTGACTTTTCTGGGGATTCGGATTGACTCCTGCAAAATGGAGTGCAGTCTTCCCTTAGAGAAGGTGGAGGACATGCAAGCCGAGATTACGGCGCTGCGGGGCGCACGGAGGGTGACCCTCCGGCGGCTGCAATCAATATTGGGGAAGTTGAATTTCGCGTGCAGAATTATCCCCATGGGGCGGATATTCTGTAGACGAATGTCTTTGGCTACGGTGGGGATTGCGAAGCCCCATCATTTCCTAACAGTCTCTAAGGCCATGCGTGATGATGCAGAGGTATGGGCAAGGTTCCTTGCAGACTTTAACGGGCGGGTGGTCCTTCAAAAGGAGGGCACCACCAGCGCAGAGCTAGACCTGCACACCGATGGTTCTGGACCGATCGGTTGTGGGGCGTATCTCCAAGGGAGATGGTTCGCTGCGGCATGGCCGGAGGAATGGGAAGAGGCGGGTTTACTGCTGAACCCTACATTCCTGGAGCTGTTTCCTATGGTGGTAGCAGTGCACTTATGGGGTCCTTGTTTCAGGGACAGGCGAGTCATTTTCCATTCGGGTAATAAGGGGTTGGTGGAAGCCGTGAACAACATCACGGCGGCATCCGTACCAGTGATTAGATTGCTTAGGCATCTTGTGCTATGTTGCCTTCGCTTGAACATATGGTTTCAAGCAAGACACGTGACAAAGGTGAATAACGGAATTGCTTACGCCCTCTCTCGGTTTCAGGAGGATCGTTTCAGGGCGCTGGCTCCTCGTGCGAACGCCCTGGGGGAGCTCATCCCCGAGGAGCTATGGGAGATTGGAGCTGTCAGGTAACGAGACTCGTGAGACAGTCTGTTGCCCCAGCGACGTGGAACGCTTATAGACGCGTGTGGGCTAAATGGGATAGCCTAGTGTCACTGGCAGGTGGTGCCACGACGGAGGACAAGAGCGTAGGGATCTTGCTTTGGTACCTGCTGCGGTGCGCCGAGCAAGGCGAATCAAAACCCGTAGTAGGGAGACAGGTCACGGCGCTTGCTTTTATGTTTAAGCTTGCTGGGCAGAGGGACCTTACTAAGGAGTTTCTAGTGCGCAAAGTGGTGCGCGGAATGTTCAGCGGTGCGCAAAGGCCAGATAGTAGGCGGCCAATAACATTTGCGCTGTTGCTGAGATTGGCTCAGGAACTGGTGGTGGTTTGCAGGGATCCCTTTGAATCTCTACTTTTCCGAACGGCTTTTTCCCTGGCGTTCTTCGGAGCGTTTAGGATAGGGGAGTTAGTCGCGAACAGTAGACACGGTTCGGGGGGTCTGCAATTGGTGGATACCTGCCTCAGGGAAGGTACGGTGGTATTGTGGTTGCGGAGGTCAAAGACTGACCAAGTGGGTAAAGGAAGAGAAGTGGTTCTGCATCAGGTTGGCACAGAGTGTTGCCCATATGCATGTGTAGTGGAGTACCTTAAGCAGCGACCGGTGGGACGGTGTTCGCTGCTGGTCCACGCCGATGGAACGGCACTGTCTGTGTATCAGTTTAAAAGAGTTTTAAAAAGCGCACTGCACCGGCTCGGTTTCAAGCAGTCCGACTTTGGGACACACTCTTTTCGGATTGGAGCTGCCACTGAAGCGGCTAGGTTGGGGTTGCCCGACGCGGCAGTAAAGCGCATCGGTAGGTGGGACTCGGACCGTTTTCGTTCCTATGTACGGCCAAATGCAGTGGTTTAATGGTGTTGCTTTCTACTTTCAGGGGAACAGAAGCAACTATGGATTGTGGGCCATTCCTACGTGTACTGGGCCCATAGGTTAGCCGCAGTTACCGAAGAAAAGGCACAACTGGGCTTTCCTATTACGGACTTACGCGTAAGGTGGTGTGGCGTTCGGGGTCTGCGATGGGCGCAGCTCGACGGTCTCTTGGAAACGTATGCGCAGCGTTACGGTCAGCCCAGTGTTATAATTCTTCATGCCGGCGGGAACGATTTGGGGACAGTTCCCATGAGACGGATGTTAAAGGTGATGAGACGGGACATCGAAAAATGGGTGAAGAAGTTCCCTGGCACGTTCCTTATCTGGTCTGAGATGATCAAGAGAAGATCATGGCGTAACGCGCGCGACCCAGTATGCTTAGATAAGGCTAGACAGAAGATAAACCAGCAGATTGCGAGCTTTGTGAGAAAACAAGGTTTCTCGGCCATCCGGTATAAAGATTTCGAACCGGTCGGCGCAGATGACTTTTTCTCAAAGGATAAGGTTCATCTTACGGAAATAGGGTACGAGTTGATGATGTTGGAGTTTAGGGAGAGTGTTTTGCGGGCTTTGGCTTTAATGTCCAGCAGGGGGGGATCGCAGCCTCGGGAGGCGTCCCTCGCATGCTCCGTTGCGGGAGGTGAGTTGCCCGGCCCACTGGCCTAAGGGGGCGATGGCCCCACCTCACAGGGCGTGCTTAAAGATAAGCATTGGGGCTTTGGGCAGGGCTCAAAGCGTGAGGTCACTGTTCGTGGCCGGGCTCCTCCCCCGGAAGGAAGGACTAAATTAGTCATCTAAACAAGTTATGGTTGTTTGTTTATATTGTGTCTAAATAAAGCTGTGGCCCGTTGTTTCTCCCAACTCAAGTTGTCGTGTCAGTTATTCCATCAACTAGCCTGAATGGATCATGCATGGGTCATGAACGACGCGGAGGCTGCACAGGCTCCCTGGGTCAGCCTGTAGCGTCACGTGACCCAGCGGAGCCTGTGAGGCTATTAGCCAATCAGGAGCGTCGGGGGGCGTGTCGGAAGCCCGTTTCGCGCCATTGAACACAGCAGCGCGGTCTCCCGACTGGAATCCCACCCACCCACCCTGTATTTTGTTGTTAACAGATGTATGGTTTATTCTTTAAAAAAAAAAAAAAAAAAGTATATATAATATATATAATATAAATAAGAAATGTTGAAATTAATATATATTTTGGTTAAGAATTCGGAGAAGTGGCTATTGTATGTTGTGTATTGTTAATTTATGTCTGTGCGGCGGGAGGTGAGTTGCCCGGCCCACTGGCCTAAGGGGGCGATGGCCCCACCTCACAGGGCGTGCTTAAAGATAAGCATTGGGGCTTTGGGCAGGGCTCAAAGCGTGAGGTCACTGTTCGTGGCCGGGCTCCTCCCCCGGAAGGAAGGACTAAATTAGTCATCTAAACAAGTTATGGTTGTTTGTTTATATTGTGTCTAAATAAAGCTGTGGCCCGTTGTTTCTCCCAACTCAAGTTGTCGTGTCAGTTATTCCATCAACTAGCCTGAATGGATCATGCATGGGTCAAGGGGCATCTACCATTTCAATTTCTTCTCAAGAGTCTTCTTCCCATTCAATGAAAACCATCACACAAACAACCAACTTCACATGTCAACCAATGCTTATTCTCCATATTTATCTATACAAGCATTGGTTAAGGAATTCAATACATACAAGTATTCATTGATATTTGCTTACATTTTTGTTTTTTGATCTATTTGAATTGTATAGAAATTCATAGTGCAATCCTAAACAATCCCAAAATCACAATAATATCCCTTGCAAAAAACAGGTAATGTAGTCTGAGTTGCAAAAACCGAACAGCATATTTAATATTCCCCATAGTCACGTTCCTTGCTCAGTGTCTCAAACCATATAATTATTTCATATATTTTTACCTAGCTATTATCAGACTCACCACAGGTAACTGTAATTTTTGCCGTTGTGTTATTTTACATTTACTTACTTCAAATTCTACTAATGATAGCTTTCGGCACAGAGATTAAGGAGATACAAACAATAAGCAAACCAAAATATTCATAAATTGTACATTTTGTTAATTAACTCTTATTTAATTGAATATTGAACATTTTGAATTAAATATTTGAGCTGTATATTTTGCAAACAATACAGGACCAGCTCTACATCTCACTTCTCAGAGCAAAGTGGCACAAGTCCTCCCGGGGTGTTCTACCACCATCTAGCTGGAAGTGTAAATTCATAATTGAAGACTATAGCCATGGTTCTCCTCATTGCAAATATTCAATAGTTTAACATTATAAAATACAAGAACACATGTTTCGGAGCATCTAGGTACGCATCAGTAGGCTAAATAGAATACTTTTTATTATGACAGTAATTGACATGAATATATATATATATATATATATATATATATATATACATATATATATATATATATATATATATACATATATATATATATATATATATACATATATATATATATATATATATATATATATATATATATAGTAAAAAAATTGTACATTTGTGTTCACATTTGAACATCTAAAACAAGTTAAAAAAAAATGTTTCCTGCTCAGAATTCAGAGAAATACAGTTATTACACTGCATTCTGGGAGCCTTGGCAGGGACATGCAAATGTGCCCACAAAGGCTTCACTCTTGTAATCCAATACCATTTTAAAAATGGCTTCCTTTATATCTATCTATATATATATATATATATATATATATATATATATATATATATATATATATATATAAATACACACACACATACCAAATCTTGCAACTCATCTATAGAGAGTACACAGTGACATGTAACAATAAGACCTATAACATCAGAGGGTCATATTCACGAACAGTGTGGTGTACATAATACAATACACTGTATTTGAAAGGGTCTGTTACACTGGGGAAACCAGCTAAAATGTTAACTATGGATGAATCAACACATACATTCCATAAAAAAAGCTAACAAAAATACAGTTATTGTACCCCATTTGGACACCGTTTTACCAAGAATAATCATTCCATCAAAACGCTGAAAACCGAAATACTCAGAGGGCATTTCAAAACCATACAGGAAAGAAAGACATTTGAAATTAAAATCAGAACATGTCAAAATTAAAAATACAGGACTTAATATAGACTTGGCTTTTCTGTCATACTAACAACAATTCTTGTGACCCTGCAACATTCCTGCTCATGGCTTCTTCTATTTTTCTTTCTTTTTTATTGTTGTTCTTCTACTCCTTAATATGTGAGGATATTTATAGCCCTGCTCTCTCACTGCTTACCTAAAATCAATATTGCTTCTGACTTGAAAAAGAGAGGCTTGTCGCTTCTATGAATATGTCTGTCCAACAGAAAAGGTGTTATATAGTGCAATACTCTGATAATTCAACTAGTTTACAGGACACTTACGCCTACTATATATATATATATATATAAATATATATATATATATATATATATATACACGCATTTTATTTTTGTCCTCGATTTCAGTTCTCCCTAACTTTCCCTAGCCCTCTCTTCATCTTCCCTCTCTCTGCCTTTCCCTACACAATGCCCAGCCATCGATGAATATTCACCAGCCTTCCTCTGCACATCCCTAGCACTCCCTGCACCTCTCTTAGCCCTCCCCAGCCATGAAAATGAATGAGCAAACATTTAGCAAACTTCAAAACAAATGTTAAGTAGAATGGGTAATCCTCCTTTATCCTGACATTAAATGAAATATAGTTGAAATAGAGGTTACTGGATTGTGTCAAAAAGAAGGGAAACAAAGGGTCGTTGCAAATGAAACATATTCAGATTGGACTAATGTGGTAAGTGGGGTTCCTCAGAGCTCAGTATTAGGTCCTCTGCTTTTTATCATATTTATTAATATTTTATAAGTAGGTCTGGAAAGTATTGTCTCCATATTTGCTGATGACACAAAATTGTGCAAGGTAATTAAATCAGAAAATGATGATGTTTTCCTTCAAAGGGGCCGTACATAAATTAAAGGAATGGGCAGCTAAATGGCAGATGATATTTGTCACAATTAATGTAATGTTATGAATTTGGGAAGGAGAAATAAGCATTCAATTTAGAATCTAAATTGAACAAATGTAGGGGTATCAGAGGTAGAAAGGGATTTAGGAGTGCTTTTGTACAACCACCTAGGTAACAGTACTCAATGCCAAGCAACATCTGCAAAGGCAGGTAACATATTACCATACATTAAGAAGGGCAAAGAAGCAAGGGAAACAAATATAATTCTGCCACTATACAAATCCCTAATATTCATTTTGAATATGGAGAATAAAAAGGATATTTTAGAGCTGGAAAAGGTACAAGAGAAGGGCAACAAAATTAATAAAGGGAATGGAGGGACTAAGCTATGAAGAAAGACTAACCAAATTAAACCCATTTTCTCTAGAAGAAAGAAGCCTAAAAGAGCATATGATTATCATATATAAATATATCGAGGATCAATATAATTCACTGTCATGGGAATGTTTTTGTGCCAAGAATTTTTGAACTGACAAGAGGTAATCCCTTAAGATTAAAATAAAAAAGATTCCATGTTAAAGAAAAAAATGGTTCTTCACAGTAAGGGAACTCTATACCAAAGGAGGTTGTGAAAGCAAATTCAATAGATAATTTTAAAATTGGGTTGGTTATATTTTTAATAAAAATGGCTTACAGGGTTATGTTGGATTATTAGAAAAGGAGAAGTAATAATCCAAGAAGTAACCTGGATGATAGTATTTCGACATCAGGAAGAATATTTTCCCATTTAGAGACAACTGGACGTTTTTCAATAGTGTTTTTGCTTGTCGTCGTGTGGATCACTTAACAATTCACTTATGACAAGGATCAAAGGAGCTCTAAAAAGGTTGAACTTGATGGACTAAAAGTTTTTCCAACCTCAATTACTATGTTACTATGAATCAAATGAAAACTACTAATTCTATTCTAGTCTGAATATATAATGCCTGCAAAGGCTTGCTCCATTTTTTTATCACTATACAGGCCACGGTAATACAAAATACAAGCAATTCCTCTGGTAGCTTTCATTGTGTCACATTGACGAAAGTTTTTGAAACTACTGATCTCTAACTTTTCATGCAAAACTATAATGAAACAGTTATGCTTAAAAAAATAATAGAAGTTCCTAATTTATATAAAATTTAAATATACAACAAAATTATTTATTTAGTTGTTTGATGTAAAAATACATTTTATGGCATAAAAGGCAAATGCAATGTTTGATAGGAATTATTTTCACAGGTTCTCCTCCTGCATCTCTGTATTGGGTACCATGGTGGTCCAGTGGTTAGGATTCAGGCTTTCCCCACTGGGTTGGATTCCAGTCAGGGAAGCAAGAGGTCACACCGCCCTGAAGCCATTCATCGTTGGGCCTGGTCAGTACTTGGATGGGAGACCACCTACAAATACCAGGAGCTATATGCTGTGACCCTTTTCTAGTATCTCTGTCATGAATACCAAGTGGATCAGCATGGTGTGTTACGGTCCATGAGGTTACAGAGAGTTGGACACAACCGAACAATGTAAAAGCATCTCTGTATTATCTATCCACACTAATTGTGTTCTAGTGTGCAATCAGTAGATTGTATACTATTGATAATCTGAGCATGTGTAACTCTCCCCCAACTGATCAAGAACAATTATCAGGATGTGATAACATATAACTGAATAAATCCTCTATCTAAAATTAGATTATAGAAGACTGTGCGAGACATAAGGCACTTGTTAGCACCTGTATATTCACACACTTCCACAAAAGTATAATGGATGCCTCCAGGGTCCAACAGAGTCATCAATATTTGTTTTGCTACTTAAAAATGAGCTTAATGCTTTTTTTCTCTACTTATCTGTGTTCTTATTCAAATGTAAGAATTTCAAACATATATTCATCTCATTTGCAAGTCCTGATGCCAGCTTCTAACCTTGGATGACGATCCACTACGTGTTATGTAGATTCACTAAGCTTCGCAGGGACTGTCAATATAAGCTCTTTTGAAGCTTAGTGAATCTGAGGGTATCTGTGAATAACATTACTACCATTAAAGCATTAATGGATCATTACTATTTTGTCAAGATGTGTTATGTCAGCAACTCATGTAAATTCATCATTCAAAGCACAGCATGCATCCCCAATATAAAAGGTACTAGTTACAAAAGAGGTGCTTAGTACACACGTACCTTATCGTAAATTAGGATATTTTTCACCGATCAGAAGAAAAGTAACTATTGAGAGACTTCTTCTCTAGATCAAAGAGTAAATACCCAAATTACTAATTCCACTTTGGTTTGAAGAATCTTACTTGCATAAGAATGTCATTTTAAAAAGGATATTGAGACATCAGTCCTGGACAGAGCTGGCAATTTGGCATGAAAACACAGTGCATCATAATAAAATCATCTAAAGCTGTATCTGAAAGGCAAGACAGACATCTCATTTAATTACACTGAATAAAAACTGTTCGTGTGTTGTACATATAGATTAAAATGAATATGAGTTTTATCGTATATTCTGAAAATGTCATAATTACAGGTTGCCGATATTGCATCAGCGTTGAAGTATCTGGAAGACTTAGGCCATGATTTATTAACCAGAGGTTTTTTCAATTCCATTTTTTTGTGGAAATGAATTCCAGAGAAAGCAAAACAGGACAATCTACCTGTTAACAGCCCCATTGGGGCTACGTGTTAAATCGTAGTCCGTAACTCCGATTTTACGGGTATTAAATTATCCTGGTAATGTTGCTCGCATCGGCTTTTGCGTGTTAACACGCAGGACGGCAGAGAATAAGCTACTTTGCTCATGTAAATCTTTTGATCCGACGAGCCCGTAACCGCTACTTGTTCAATTCAGCTATTAAATTGCGACGTGGTCAAGCACCTAACACGCAAATGGACCCAAAAGGCCAACGTGTAGCACTTGTAATGCAAATAGCATCACTCTACTGTACATTTATTATAAGGGAAAGTGATGTTAGGTCTTAGAATTTATTATATTATAAATAAATAAAATGATTTCATCTTTATATTTTGTGTTATATTAATCAAGGCAATTAATGTGTTAAGACATATACTGTAACTCACATGTAATAGAATATCATATTTACTGCTTTATTAATATTGTATTATATCTGGAATGTGGGTCCGATCGCAAACTGTATTTGAAGCTCGTAGGTCTTTGAAATCTACCCTCCCCTTTTTCAGTGATGTAACACTAACAATCTCTTTTTCCATTGGCTCCATCTGAACCCGTAACTAAGAGCTTGCTTAATTGTTTGCATTTACGAAATCGCCTCTCGCTCGTAGCTCGCAGCCCATTCCACTAATAGCGACGTAAAATGGCCAAATCTGAAGCATGCAGCCCTTACGTGATACATGTTGGACTTAAGAGGCTGGAATTTATTATGGCCCTAAATCCTTAAAGGAAAGTAAAGTCACCAAATGTTCTCTGTAACATCGAATGAAGGATAAAATCATGTAGAAAAGTTTTTAATTTAAAAATTTCTGCTAAATTGAGTTATTTTAGGAGCTGTTTTAGGCTGCTTCCATCTTCCCCTGCATTGGCAGAACATATAATGAGTTTCAATCACTGGTAGCAATAAAGAAAAAAATCAGCTGTGCAGACTAAATAGTGGAATGTTAAGAGTTCCACTATTAGCTCTACATTAGTTTTATTGTTCTTTTTCACCCATGGCAGCATTATAAGGCATTGTCTATTAGTAGCTAACTGAATGCACTATGAATTATGAAGTGACACACGTTGTTTTGAATCTTGTCACATCCTTTTTAGACTAAGTAGTCATTTTTATTTTGGTTAGAAGATAACACAGAAAATTTATACACAGTTGTAAAGGGTGGCATGAGACTAATAAGTGTTGTAATTCTAAGTAAGAAAGCTTAACATTTACAATATTAGCTCTATTTTAGTTATATTGTTCTTTTTTGAAAATATAGACTAGTGATAAAATGAATGGTCTATGAGATGGCACCATGCCGCTGTGTAATTAACTTAAGTTTAGAAATCAATAAAGCTAAATTATAATCAGTGTGACAATAATAGTATGAAACGTATTATCCATGCAGTTTTTTGGTTGGGTTGCAGGAGATATACAAGCAAAAACGTAGTCAATAACAATAACAATATCATAGTCAATTCTTGAGCAATTTAAAAAATATAAACAGCTTTTCTACATGCATTTCTACCCTGAATCTGATAGATTTCAGTGTACATTTAAACAATCATTCAAGTACATACAGCATCATCTTTTGGAAACTACATTTAAGGATATAATGTATTTATTAAATACAACTATAAATATGAACTAAAGCTAAACTTAAAAATTATATTTTTTATTAATTATTTAAAAACTAGAAAAAAACGCCGCTGTGTGGTTAGCCTTACGTGAAGGGTAGATACAATGACTGTAATAAAGATCTAATAAAATCTAATAATGCTGAGAAGAAGATGTAAACTATACCTTATAACCTTAGTGGAAATTATTAACAAATAGTGAATAGAGAAAATATATTTTTTGACTTTTAAAAGTCAGGGGAAATAGATAAACTAAGTGATTGTTAAGAATTATAAGAGGGATGTTAGAAAATGTGAAAATATTATGAAAAATCTAAAGTGCTAATGCTCTGTTAGGTAACAGTATAAAGTGCTAAGTAATTTAAGTGCTAAATAGTTCAACTTATGTCACTTGTTTTAGAAGTTATAAAGTGCTAGCTAGTAATAGTATATATTTATAAAGTGCTATTTGCATAATACATATAGAAAACAGGTATAGTTGGATATTAAAGTGTTAAATTGCTCAGTTTAGAATATATGGGCAATCCTCATATATCTGGAGACCAAAATCATCGGATACCCTTCATTGAATTCATTTTACTAAAAAACAGGGAGTGAGTAGAAAAAAATAGAAAAAAGAGATTGTGTCTTGTTAAAAACAGGTTAAAGGGAATGGCATTTTAATCTCACTGAGCCTGGGGAATGGCACACAGTATCAAAATATATCTGTATATAGTTATGAATTTCTTATAAAACTTCTTTAAGTTTATATAGCTGGTTTGTCAGTAAGTTTCAGATGTGGGACGGACCCACTGCCAGCATCATAAAAACAAACAAAAGAAATCACTTAGTTTATCTATTTCCCCTGACTTTTAAAAGTCAAAAAATATTTTTTCTCTATTCACTATTTGTTAATAATTTGCACTAAGGTTATAAGGTATAGTTTACATCTTCTTCTCAGCATTATTAGATTTTATTAGATCTTTATTACAGTCATTGTATCTACCCTTCACCTAAGGCTAACCACACAGCGGCGTTTTTTTCTAGTTTTTAAAGACACAGGAGAGGGAGAGGGGGGAATAGACACAGGGGACGGAGGGGTGGAAAATGACATGGGGAGAGCGGGGAAGAGACACAGGGGAGAGAAAGGGGGAGAGACACAGGGGATGGAGAGGGGGAAAGAGACACATGGGAGGTAGAGGAGGAAGAAACACAGGGGAGGGATGGGGGGAAGAGACACAGGGGGGAAGAGATATGGGGGGAGGCGGGGAAGAGACACGGGGGAGGAGGGGGGAAGAGACACGGGGGAGGGAGGGGGGAAGAGACACGGGGGGAGGGAGGGGGGAAGAGACATGGGGGGAGGGAGGGGGGAAGAGACACAGGAGGAGGGAGGGGGGAAGAGACTTGGGGGAGGGAGGGGGGAAGAGACACAGGGGAGGGAGGGAGGGAAGAGACACTGGGAAGGGTGGGGGTAACGAGACAGGGGGGGAAGAGACATGGGGGGAGGGGGGGGGAAGAGACACGGGCGAGGAGGGGGGAAGAGACACGGGGGGAGTGAGGGGGGAAGAGACACAGGGGAGGGAGGGGGGAAGAGACACAGGGGAGGGAGGGAGGGTAGAGACACTGGGAAGGGTGGGGGGAACGAGACATAGGTGAGGGAGAGGGGGGAAAGAGACACAAGGGAGGGAGAGGCGGGAAGAGAAACAGGAGAGGGGGAAGAGACAGGGGAGGGGGAAGAGACACAGGGGAGGGAGGGGGTGATGAGACATAGGGGTCGGAGAGGGGGGAAGAGACATGGGAGGGGGGAAGAGACACAGGAGGGGGGGTAGAGACACGGGAGGGGGGAAGAGACACGGGAGGGGGGGGGTAGAGACACGGGAGGGGGGGGGTAGAGACACTTCAAATATTATCCCGTCATTTTTGCTGGGCAACTTACTAGTAATGTAATAATGGTCTAAATCTCCTGTATAAAAAAAACTCACAATCTCATTTAAACATAACTGCACAGTTTAAATTTCCATGAGATTTTCACATACATATTTCTTTACCTGTGGCTTCACTCAATTCAAGACGCATAGTTTCTAAAAAGTGTTCTAAAAGTTTCTCTGGGTTTCCTGACATCACAGTGTATCTATGAAATAAAACAAATTAATCATTATTGGAAGTTGCAGTTAACTTGTCGATAAATGGGTAGATAATAAGGGAACGGAGTCTCATACTTGAATATTTCCCTTTTATTGAATATTTTTTTAACCAATATTTGTCTTGACAAATTCTTGAGATTTAACTTTAAAAAATCCTTTACTATATGTACAAAAAAAGCCACATATCTCCTAAAGAATTCTGGAAATAGTGTCATGTGATTATTTCTAGTAAAATTAAAAGAAAAATAATCATTTGCCAATGTTGGTAACAAATCCCACTGTTTTGCTGAGTCCAATATTGTTTAGAAAAAAATAATAAATCTCTACTTCTCTCTTCTCCATATGTGATTATGGTTTTGATTCCATCGTTGTGGAAACATTAATAGAATTTTTTTTGGTAAAAGCCTCTGGGTAAAATGATCTAAAGATACTAGAGTTTTCTCTCATGTTTGTGATATTTGTGATATGTGTATATATATATATATATATATATATATATATATATATATATATATATATATATACACATATCACAAATGCAAGAGAAGACTCTAGAATCTTTGGATAATGTTAGCTATATATATATATATATATATACACATTTAACTTTTCGCAGTACGTCAATGATTAATTTAATGTCTCTGATTATGCTTATCCATAAGGTTTTCTTGGCAAAGACACTGGAGTGGGTTGCCAGTTCCCTCTCCAGAGGACCACAATTTATCAGACATCTCTGCTATGACCTGCCCATCCTGGGTGCCCCTACATGGTTTAGCATACAGTTTCAATGAGGTACACAAGCCCCTTTATCACAACAAAGTAGCGATCCAGAAGGATATATTATATAGTTGTGCTCAAAAGTTTGCATTCCCTGGCAGAAATTGTGAATTTTGGCATTTATTTTGAAAATATAACTGATCATGCAAAAAAAATATGTTACTGAAGGATAGTGATCATATGGAGCTTTTTATTATCACATAGTTGTTTGGCTACTTTTTAAATCATAATGATCAGGAATCACCCAAATGGCCCTAATCAAAAGTTTACATACCCTTGAATGTTTGGCCTTGTTACAGACACACAAGGTGACACACGCAGGTGAAATAATAATTAAATGTTAATTTCCCACACCTGTTTTTTTTAAATTGCAATTAGTGTCTGTGTATAATTAGTCAATCTGTTTATTAGCTTTCACGTGGATGCACTGCGCAGGCTAGATACTGAGCCATGGGGAGCAGAAAAGAACTGTCAAAACACCTGCAGAACAAAGTAATGGAACTTCATTGAAAAATTATATTAAAAAGATATCCAAGGCCTTGAAAATGCCTGACCGTACTGTTCAATCACTTATTAAGAAGTGGAAAATTTGAGGATCTCTTGATACCAAGCCACGGGCAGGTAGACCAACAAAGATTTCAGCCACAACTGCCAGAGGAATTGTTCGGAATACACAGGTACCCTCAGGAGAAATACAGGCTGCTCTGGAAAAGATGGTATGGTTGTTTCAAGGAGCACAATACGACGATACTTGAACATAAATGAGCTGCATGGTCGAGATGCCTAAAAGAAGCCTTTATTGCACCAATGCCACAAAAAAGCCTGGTTACAATATGTCCGCTAACACCTTGACACACCTAACAACTTCTGGCACACTGTAATTTGGAGTGACGAGACCAAAGTAAAGCTTTATGGTCATAACCATAAGCGCTATGTTTGGAGAGGGATCAACAAGACCTATAGTGAAAAGAATACCGTCCCCACTGTAAAACATGGTGGTGGCTCACTGATGTTTTGGGGGTGTGTGCTCTAAAGGTACAGGGAATCTTGTGAAAATTGATGGCAAGATGAATGCAGCATATTATCAGAAAATACTGGCAGACATTTTTCATTCTTCTGTACGAAGAGTGCGCATGGGACGCTCTTGGACTCTCCAGCATGACAATGACCCTAAGCACATGAATAAGTTGACCCTCCAGTGGTTACAGCAGAAAAAGGTGAAGGTTGTGGAGTGGCCATCACAATCTCCTGACCTTAATTTCATTGAGCCACTCTGGGGAGATCTCAAACGTGCAGTTCATGCAAGACGACCAAAGACTTTGCATGAGCTGGAGGCATTTTGCCAAGACGAATGGGCAGCTATACCACCTGCAAGAATTAGGGGTCTCATAGACAACTATTACAAAAGACTGCACGCTGTCATTGATGCTAAAGGGGGCAATACACAGTATTAAGAACTAAGGGTATGTAAACCTTTGATCAGGGCCATTTGGGTGATTTCTGTTATCATTATGATTAAAAAAGGAGCCAAACAACTATGTGATAATAAATGGCTTCATATGACAACTGTTCCTCAATAAACACATTTTTTTGCATGATCAGTCATATTTAAACAGATTAAATGTGTATATATACATATAATACTCTGATTATTCATATACATATATACATCTATTTGTAGAAGCTTTCCTTCTACTATGAATCTGTGTAGAAAGGGGGCTGGTGTCACATTCCCTCCACCCCTAATAGCAATGTCACAACTGGAAAAGTCAACAAAAAGATTGCTTTATACATATATTAACATACTTATATGGGGACTGGGAATTTGATTGACTTGACATTTGTGTCCCCGTTGGAATTTTCTCCAACACCAAGACGTCTTGATCATGTTCTTTGAGTCTCACTGTATTTGCTTCAACATCCTGAAAGGCAAAGTCATACAAGACATTCATTTTTAAATTGGGACAAATTCACTTAGGTGCCCTGAGCCAGCAAAAAGCCACCATGCTATTTTTCTATGGAGAACTCTGTATTCACTTCTCCACTGAATACAAGCATCACCTTATTGAACTGTAGTAAATCTGGCCTATATTTATATGCATACGAAGTGATTATAGAAGTTCAAATATAAGCACATACAGGGGTGGGGGGTGGGGAGGAGTATTCGATCCCCTGCTGATTTTGAACGTTTGTCCACTGACAAAGAAATGATCCGTCTATAATTTTAATGGTACGTGTATTTTAACAGTGAGAGACAAAATATATATTTTTTAAAAACAAGAAAAATGCATGTCAAAAAATGTATAAATTTGCAGGTCAAGGAGGGAAATAAGTATTTGACCCCTTCGACTTAGTACTTGGTGGCAAAACCCTTGTTGGCAATCACAGAGGTCAGACATTTCTTGTAGTTGGCCACCAGGTTTGCACACATCTCAGGAGGGATTTTGTCCCACTCCTCTTTGTAGATCCTCTCCAAGTCATTAAGGTTTCGAGGCTGATGTTTGGCAACTCGAACCTTCAGCCCTCCACAGATTTTCTATGGGACTATGGTCCCAGCTGCCTTGAGATCATTAACAAGATCCTCCCGTGTAGTTCTGGGCTGATTCCTCACCGTTCTCATAATCATTAAAACTCCACGAGGTGAGATCTTGCATGGAGCATCAGACCAAGGGAGACTGACAGTTATTTTGTGTTTCTTCCATTTGCGAATAATCGCACCAACTGTTGTCACCTTCTCACCAAGCTGCTTGGTGATGGTCTTGTAGCCCATTCCAGCCTTGTGTAGGTCTACAATCGTGTCCCTGACATACTTGGACAGCTCTTTGGTCTTGCCCATGGTGGTTTGGAATCTGATTGACTGATTGCTTTTGTGGACTTTAAGAGAGTGCTCCTAATCTCAGCTTGTTACCTGTATAAAAGACACCTGGGAGCCAGAAATCGTGCTAATTGATAGGGGATCAAATACTTATTTCCCAAACTGAACTGCAAATCAATTTATAACTTTTTTGACATGCATTTTTCTTGTTTGTCTTTTTGTTATTCTGTCTCTCACTGTTAAAATACAACTACCATTAAAATGATAGACTGGTCATTTCTTTGTCAGTGGGCAGATGTTCAAAATTAGCAGGGGATCAAATACTTTTTTCACCCACTGTACATCTGTAAAAGTTATAGCACTTGTATTTTACTGCTACAATATCTTTGTATGTTAGGTGATGTGAGCTAATGAAGAACACAACTCAGAATTCTGATTATCAGCAACAGTAATGGCGGTGCTGCTATCTCACTCTTCAAACTGGAAAACTAGGCATGTTTACAATGATAGTTCAGTTTTCATAGGTGGGGTTTTTCATATAAAAGAAACTTAAGTTTAATTTGAATTTGCCTTTTACTTCAATTAATATTTACATTGTGTCATTTATCTGGGTCTCCTTTATCAGAAAAATATATTTTGTCATTTTGAATTCCATAATTATTAAAATGTTTGTAAAAACATCTAGCGTGGGTAAATTGCAATAATTTTCACAAATGTGCTACTAACTGATCTATAGTATTCAGTGTTTAAAGGACCACAAAAGTTGTTGCATTAGCTGATAGAATATAGAAAAATAGTTACATTGACTTACTGTCTCATTCAAAGCTTCCACACCTGATTCTAGATAATATTCAATATGTTCTGCAGAGTACATAGATCATTACACATTCAGGCAAGGCAACACACTGAAATAGCCTGACTTCTATTGATCACAACTCCATCAATTTTTAAAAATTAAAACACTTTTTCACATGCCTTTTCACCCTCTATTATTATTATTATTATAGTTTATTTATAACGTGCCAACATATTCCGTAGCACTGTACATAAATTAGGTTCAGCCATAGATAAATACAAATTAACATTTAGCAAAGGAAGGAGGGCCCTGTCTTTGAGCTAGGAATCCAATGTCCATGGTGAATTGCCAAAGTACTTAGGATAGAAACTCACAGACTTCCCTCTATCTAAAGATGCAGAGCACATATGGGTAACTTTTGTGGTCCTTTAAATGCAAATGGCCAGAAGTTAAATAGTAAAAACAATTTAATTTATGGTGATTTGGTAGATATAAAACAGGTTAGTATGTTTTATTAATTTTAAGAGAGAGAGGCTTTTAAGAATACTTTTAAGAATAGACATATTTTAAAAGACAATTGTTGTGCTCTTACAATATGGTTCCATTTATTTATTTATTTAATAAATGGTTAGCAATTAAATCAGTATTTGAAGAAAAATAGTCAGCTTTTAAACCTTCAAAACATTTTGTGTTTGGACATCAGTTGATATATCCCTGTTGTCTCTTGCTTTCCTTTTCCAACCCTACCCCCATTTTATGACATGCATTACTTTAAAAACTCCCCCTTTCACCATATATTCATTGCTGTCTCTCTCTCACTCTCTCCTTTCTCTCTCTTCCTGCATGCCTCTCTCACACCATTTCCCATTCCCGTTTTAGTGCCTATTGCAATCACCATCCTGGCCTCTCTGCTCTGGGACTGAGAGCACAAACCTCCCTCCCTGCCCCTCACCCACCCACCCCTATTCAGATTCAATTTATAGAACCATGAAATCACCTGACCTCCCTACTTTCAGATTATATTATTTCACCACTAGGGGTCAGACAACATGTTGCATACAAGAGCTTCTCACCTAAGATCACTCCCCTCTTCCACTACATAAAAATCGTTCTAACTTTTACTTTCTTCACGACCATTGTTTTCCTTATTTGTTACTCTTCCCCAGGTCTCTGCCTCTCTCACTCCCTTTAGATTGTAAGTAGCGAGTTTCATGTCTTGTAGGGTGCTTTGGAAAAAAGCACCTTTAAAAAGATATTAAAGCTCAAAACAGACCCCTTCATTTTTAAAAAGATATTAAAGCTCAAAACAGGCCCCTCCATTTTCAGAATTTGTTAATATTGTATTTTCTTTGTCCTTACCCCTTGTACAGCGCCACGGAATATGTTGGTGCGATACAAATAAAAGTAAATTAAAAAATAATAATAATACTTTTCTCCACCATTTATCAGTTATCCAGGCAGGGGAAGAGGATCTGCCTTCCCAGGTAGAAGAGTTTTGAAATAACGTAGCCCAAATTAATTTCACAACGTGACCAAGGTGCATACTCACACGTAAGATTCTGTTAAAGTCCTCCTTATCCACCCTCAAGAAGTGGCAGTTGTCTTCCCGTAGGACAATAGATGCTGCTCTTGGTGCATCATTTACTAGAGCTAGCTTGCCAAAATCATCTCCTTCATGTAAGGTGCAAACAACACCCTGAAACATGGAATCAACAGTAATTATGTAAATAAAATTCTACAGCTTGTAACTTCTAACCAAAAACTCTAACATTATCAAACTGGACAATCCTCCAGGTAAGGAATGCAGATTTTATGCTAATTAGTGTTTAAACTATTGCATTACAACAGTATTTGAACTTTTCTAATGTTTAATGGGAAATCTGCCCACACAAACCTTCTTCTGAAAAATATTGAAAGTTGTATGCCTGGGTTTCTATTGAAGTAATTTAAAAGCTAATTTTCTAATATTCAATTGTGCAAATTAAAATATTTGTTTAAACAAGGCTATTTATCTCATATTAGTCAAAACTGAAATATACCTTGCCATAGATGACTACATTGACTGATCCTTTTAGGATAATGTACCATGAAGTTCCTTCTTCCCCTTGATTGAACACTACAAACAAGAAACATCACAAAATTAAATATTGATAAATACAACTGTGAGTTCCAGTATGAAGTTTTGCAGCATGCAGTTGTACAACCCTGACATAACAATGAATATATACAGAATTCTGATATAGTTAGGGGGAAGTCTATTGAAAATATTGTCAAGTAATGCAGATTTCTCCCTAAGTGCTAATATAGCAATGAAAAAATCTCATTAAAAACTCTGCTTTTGCAAAATTATTTTGGCATGAATTGTAAAGTAAATGTAATTTACAAAGACATTGTTTAAAGAAAGCACATGACGATTTTTGCATTTAAAGTATTTTATATAAAATATAATATCTCTTGCATGAAATTAACAGTGATTCTCAAGTTTTTTATTCCTGGGTCAAGTTGGTGAATGCTTGTCAGATCCAAAGCTCTCAAAATTGGTTATGGCAAACATAGGTATATTCTTTTACAACTATGTCTGATTACTGATTAATGGAAAACTAGTTTAATGAACCAAAATGTACATGTCAACCTCTCCTCTAACCTCACTCAAGGGTCATCCCTTGAATTAAATAATTCATCACTCAATCAATATTAACTTTTTATTATTAACTCTTATTTGTATTGTGCCAACATATTCAGTAGCATTGTACAGGGGATAAGAACAAGGGAAATACAATATTAACAGATTCAGAAATTTAAGGGCCCTGTTTGTAGCTTAGAATCATCTCAACCTCCATCATCCCTCAATCTCAACCCTTTCTTCCAACCTCCATCATACCTCAATCTCTCCCCTTTCTTCTATCCTCCATCAATCTCTCCCCTTTCTTCCAACCTCCATCATCCCTCATTCTCTCCCCTTTCTTCCAACCTCCATCATCCCTCAAACTTTTCCTTTCTTCCAACCTCCGTCATCCCTCCATCTCTCCCCTTTCTTCCAACCTCCATTATCCCCCAATCTCTCCCCTTTCTTCCAAAGTCTATCATCCCTCAATCTCCCGCCTTTCTTTCAACCTCTATCATCCCTCAATCTCCCGCCTTTCTTTCAACCTCCATCATCCCTTAATCTCCTACCTTTCTTCCATCCTCCATCATCCCTCAATCTTTTGCATTTCTTCCAACCTCCATCATCCCTCAAACTTTTCCTTTCTTCCAACCTCCGTCATCTCTCAATCTGTCCCCTTTCTTCCAATCACCATTATCCCCCAATCTCTCCCCTTTCTTCCAAAGTCTATCATCCCTCAATCTCCCGCCTTTCTTTCAACCTCCATCATCCCTTAATCTCCCACCTTTCTTTCAACCTCCATCATCCCTTAATCTCCCACCTTTCTTCCATCCTCCATCATCCCTCAATATCTCCCCTTTCTTCCATCCTCCATTATCCCTCAATCTCTCCCCTTTCTTCCAAACCCAATCATCCCTCAATCTCACCCCTTTCTTCGAACTTCCATCATCCTTCATATTCATCCCTTTCTTCCAACCTCCATCATCCCTCAATCTCTCCCCTTGCTTCCAAACTCCATGATCCCTCAATATCATCCCTCTTTCTCACTGATGTCAAATTGATATGCACAAACATATCTTTAAAAGTGGATAGGACAATTTTTTTTTTAAACATTGTACAGACATATCGCTGATACTAGTTGACATGTACAATTATGAAGATTTTGAGTCACTTGGTTGTTAAAGAAAAAACTCACATTATTTTTAAAACATGCTCTTTTAAATGCAGATAGGGAATTTAGGAGTTCCATGTTCCTTTAAATTCTATACAATTACATAAATACATTAGCCTGTTCAAGACTTCTGATAGTGATGTGTTTAGTGGAGCAACATACAAACAAAGTTACAGACATATTAGGTCTGGTAATTTTATTAAATTATTTTCCTGTTTTATATACTGTAATGCTTAGCTCAGAGAAGATGACTTAATAAATATAAACTAAAATTGTCCAAAGTTGAATTATTATTATGAATATTATGAGTTATGAATTATTGATTAAAAGACAAGCTCTACAGCACTGTCTACTTGAATTATAATGTAGCCTAAAACAATTTAATTTGGCATGAAGAAGCAAGCCTTTGAAGGGATACCTTAATAATCCGTGGTACACTAAATTAGTATTAAGACCCTCCTCCCATTTGTACAAGTTTTCCAATTATTACAAGAGCAGTTAGAATAGTGCATTTAGTAGACTTTATTATTAAAAAAAGAATTGAAAATAAAGTACTTTTTGTTGTTTTTTGCAACAATATACAGAAAACAAAACGCAGGAGTATAATACACAGTGGCATATTTAGGTTTTATGCTGCCCTAGGCTTGTTTATATTTGTGCACCTCCCAGTGACCCAGTTATTAATCCTCCTTTCCTCTTGGTATTTCCCAGTCAAAATTTTACCACACTCATATACCGTATATACTCGACTATAAGCCGAGTTTTCAGCCCTTTTTTTTAAGGCTAAAAAGGGCCCCCTCTGCTTATACTCGAGTCACTCTCCCCCCGTGTCTCTCTAACCCCCCCGCCCAGTGCCTCTCTAACCCCCCCGTGTCTCTCTACCCCCCCGTGTCTCTTTCCCTCACCTTTCCTCATCCTCAACCCCCCCTCCTCATTCTAATCCCCACCTGCTCATTCTAAACCCCCCTCCTCACTTTCCCCTCACTTACCTTCATCTGCAGCTTCTCCTCTGGCCTCCGCTCCTTCCTGCGTCGGCACCCGGTATATGCTAATGACGTGGCGTGCATGTGACGTCATGTCATTAGCATATACCGGGTGGCGATGCAACCCCCCTCCCCTCTCCTTAACCCCGCCCTCCTCATTCTAATCCCCCCTCCTCATTCTAAACCCCCCTCCTCACTTTACCCCTCTAAATACCTCCCCCTCTCCCTTTCCCCTCACTTACCTTCATCTGCAGCTTCTCCTCCGGCCTCCACTCCTTCCTGCGTCGGCACCCAGTATATGCTAATGACATGACGTCACATGCGCGCCACTTCATTAGCATATACCAGGTGCCGACGCAGGAAGGAGCGGAGGCCGGAGGAGAAGCTGCAGATAAAGGTAAGTGAGGGGAAAGGTAGAGGGGGAGGTATTTAGAGGGTAAAGTGAGGAGGGGGGTTTAGGATGAGGAGGGAGGTTGAGGAGGGAGGATGGGGAGGAGGAGGGAGGTTGAGGTTGAGGAGGGAGGTTGAAGAGGGGGGTTTAGGATGAGGAGGGAGGTTGAGGATGAGGAGGGAGGATGAGGAGGGTGGTTGAAGTTGAGGAGGGAGGTTGAAGAGGGGGTTGAGGATGAGGAGGGGGGATGAGGAGGGGGTTGAGGAGGGAGGTTGAGGATGAGGATGGGGGGGTTGGGGATGAGGGGCGGGGTTGTGGATGGGGGGTTGAGGATGAGGAGGGGGGTTGAGGAGGGAGGTTGAGGATGAGGAGGGGGGTTGAGGAGGGAGGTTGAGGATGAGGAGGGGGGTTGAGGTTGAGGGGGGAGGTTGAGAAGGGGGATTGAGGAGGGGGTTGAGGAGGGATGTTGAAGATAAGGAGGGGGTTGAGGATGAGGAGGGGGGTTGAGGATGGGGGGTTGAGGTTGAGGAGGGGGTTAAGAATGAGGAGGGGGGTTGAGGATGAGGAGGGAGGTTGAGGAGAGAGGATGAGGAGTGAGGATGAGGAGGGAGGATGAGGAGGGAGGATGAGGAGGGAGGATGAGGAGGGGGTTGAGGAGGGGGTTGAGGAGGGGGTTGAGGAGGGGGTTGAGGATGAGGAGGGGGGTTGAGAAGGGGGTTGAGGATGAGGAGGGGGTTGAGGATGGGGGGGTTGAGGATGAGGATGGGGGGTTGAGGTTGAGGAGGGAGGTTGAGGATGAGGAGGGAGGATGAGGAGGGAGGATGAGGATGAGGAGGGAGGATGAGGAGGGAGGATGAGGAGGGAGGATGAGGAGGGGGTTGAGGATGAGGAGGGAGGTTGAGGATGAAGAGGGGGGTTGAGGAGGGAGGTTGAGGATGAGGAGGGAGGTTGAGGATGAGGAGGGGGTTGAGGATGAGGAGGGAGGTTGAGGATGAGGAGGGAGGTTGAGGATGAGGAGGGGGTTGAGGATGGGGGGGTTGAGGATGAGGATGGGGGGGTTGAGGTTGAGGAGGGTGGTTGAGGAGGGAGGTTGAGGATGAGGAGGGAGGATGAGGAGGGAGGATGAGGATGAGGAGGGAGGATGAGGAGGGGGTTGAGGATGAGGAGGGGGGTTGAGAAAGGGGTTGAGGAGGGAGGTTGAGGATGAGGAGGGAGGTGAGGAGGGAGGTTGAGGATGAGGAGGGAGGTTGAGGATGAGGAGGGAGGATGAAGAGGGTGTTGAGGATGAGGAGGGGGTTGAGGATTAAGAGGGGGGTTGAGGATGAAGAGGGGGTTGAGGAGGGAGGTTGAGGATGAGGAGGGAGGTTGAGGATGAGGAGGGAGGTTGAGGATGAGGAGGGGGGTGAGGATGAGGGGGGGGTTGAGGATGAGGAGGGGGTTGAGGATGGGGGGGTTGAGGATGGGGATGGGGGGTTGAGGATGAGGATGGGGGGTTGAGGATGAGGATGGGGGGTTGAGGATGAGGATGGGGGGTTGAGGTTGAGGAGGGAGGTTGAGGAGGGAGGTTGAGGATGAGGAGGGAGGATGAGGATGAGGAGGGAGGATGAGGATGAGGAGGGAGGATGAGGAGGGAGGTTGAGAATGAGGAGGGGGGTTGAGGATGAAGAGGGGGTTGAGGGGGGAGGTTGAGAATGAGGAGGGGGGTTGAGGAGGGAGGTTGAGAATGAGGAGGGAGGTTGAGAATGAGGAGGGGGGTTGAGGAGGGAGGTTGAGAATGAGGAGGGGGGTTGAGGAGGGAGGTTGAGAATGAGGAGGGGGGTTGAGAATAAGGAGGGGGGTTGAGAATAAGGAGGGGGGTTGAGAAGGGTGATAAGGGAGGGGGGAAGAGACATAAGGAAGGGGAAGGGGGAAGAGACACAGGGAAGGGATAGGGGGAAGAGACACAGGGAAGGGATAGGGGGAACAGACACATGGAAGGGAGAGGGGTGAAGAGACACAGGGGAGGGAGAGGGGAGAAGAGACACAGGGGAGAGAGAGGGGGACACAAGAAAAGGGCACACAAGAGGGGGACACAGAGGGCACAAGAGGGACACAGGGGCAGCACATTTCCCACCCTCAGCTTATACTCGAGTCACTCATTTTTCCCAGTATTTTGTGGTAAAATAGGTGCCTCGGCTTATACTCAGGTCGGCTTATACTCGAGTATATACGGTATATAGAAAATCATAAGTGTCTAGTTAAGTATATAGTAAGTCAGAGAGTGCCAGGTACACTTACAGACAGAAAATTCTCTGCTTATAGACATTTCAGATTCGTTTCAGATTTATCTTTCCAAGTTTTGTATATGTGCTGGGGAAGCCAACACACTGTTTTTGTTCACTTCGGCAGCACATACAAAAGTTGAAAAGATGAAACAAATCCGAAATATCTGTGAACACTGCTTATAGATCTTTCTGTGCATGTTTCATTGCACTGTAAAGGCAACTTCAGGCAGCCTGCTGCCCTTTGAGAATGTGCTGTCCTAGGCCTAGGCCTCATGGGTGTAGGCTAAAACACATCCATGACAATACAAAAACAATGGTGATTCACGGACGGGGTTCAGAAGAGTGGGGCATAGTAATGATGAATAGATTTTTCTTATTGTTTCCTTGCATTGTGGATTTTGTGCCATTAAAGAGAAGAGATTTCTATTTTTTGATCTACCTCCACCATATTATAGTCACACTGACATAAATAGCGAAGCTTAAAACAGAAAAACATGTTTCCCTCATCTTCTCTTAGAACTTAGCTCATAGTTATCTATCTCAGAAGAAAACAACTGCAAGATTTGAAGACACAATGATCCCTCTTCTTCAAGCAAATATGCATCTCTGTAGTGGGAACATACATGGTAAAAATTATACTTACATACTGTTCCTGCTTTTGGATGAGATTCAAAGATTAAAAACCCAGCAAGTTCCCGTTTAACCTTGAAAGAAAAAAATAATAATTTGGGTTTAATACAAACTAAGTACAAGATATATATCTGAAAAAGTTAGCTAAATATAATCTTGTATGATATTTTAATGTAAGAATTTGGCAGGTACATTAGATTTAAGCTTATTTAGGTACAAGCCTTCATTAAAAAAATATAATACTCAATAGACCGAGTGGCAACACAGCTTGTGGTCTTCTATCTCTCTCATCTTCTATAGCGCTTCTCAATCTTTTCTGCCATCATTCGCCTTAAATATTTTTTTTTTTCAATTTTTCAATAGCTTATTAACATCATTTTGGATACAAAGGGAAAAGTTAACTTTTATTTTTCATATAGCTAACATAAAATAAATGTATTTTAGTTTTATATCTACAACTGTAGAACTAATTTATATACTTCTTTGGCAACTAATATATTGCCAGTCCACATTCAGACTTTAACGGATTACCTTAAATCTGCAACCATGCTGCAGTAGTATCTACCATTTTGGTTTCTGACCTACTTCCTCAGGTGGGAGGATATGTTGAATGCAAAGGAAACTTCTGAGTGTTAACATTTCCTGTGCTTTCTACAGGACTACTGGTATTACTAGGTGATCTCCCATACAAGTACTGACCAGGGATGGCTTCAGGTAGTGTGACCTCTTGGTTCCCTAAATGGAATTGAGGTCGCAGTGGCAAAAGCACTGAATCCTAACCACTGGACCACCTGGGAACCCTACGCAGCTCTTACTTGGGCAAAAGCTGGCCATGATTTGATCTACTTTCAGCAAAGATAAAATACTTTAGTTCGTTTCTGGAGCTCATTTAGCAATCATGTTGGCTTTATAATTAAGTAGAACAAGTTTGAGCTGTGAGCCCCCCTTTAAAGATAAACATGAACATACTTACTGTTGTTGAAAGATGAGATAAGGCTTTAATGTGAATAAGTTCCTCAAAAATAATTTCTAGATCATCAGCGTTTCTCTGCCCAGGTCTGTAATTAGAAAACATAGAACTGATTTATCAGGATAAAACCACACAACTAATTGTGACATCAAAGGACATCCATTTAAAGAAAAGGATGTGTTAAATATAAGTAAAAAAAAAAAGAATCCTACAACTCAACATCTGAAGCACAGTCCTTTTAATTAAAACCAGCAGGGAAGGCAGATAATACATTTATAATCATATCAAATTGCATTCGTTTTTTAAAACATTATAGAAACTTTACTGCTATACACTTGTACAGTGAATTATGGGCAAATCCTCAGCATTAACAGATTGTGGTAGTGTTGAGAGAATGATCTTTTCATAGGCATGCTACATGTTCACATAAAGTGGCTTAAATGTACACTGAAGTCAAACAACTTTTACTTTGCATTTAAAAGAGAAAATCATGTTTTAAACATTATAAAAAAGTTATTTGAATGAAAATAAGTACTGTAAGGGTTAAACAATGATCTTTTAATCTATGTACAAACTGCTTTTGCAACCAAGTCAGGACACTTTTTAAAAAATATATCTTATTTCTGTTTCAAGTACAGCCACTTGAAGGACGTTCAGTCATTTCCGACTCTTCGTGACCTCATGGACCGTCACACACCACTCACGTCTTTATGTCCATCGTCATGCTGATCCACTTGGTTTTCATGGCAGAGATACTGGATTGGGTTGCCAGTTGCTTCTCCAATGGGCCACAGCATACTGTTCCTGGTTTTCTTAGGTGGTCTCTCATCCAAATACTGACCAGGCCCAACTCTGCATGTCTTCAGATGTGGTGTGACCTCTTGGTTCCTTGACTGAAATCGCACCCAGGACGCAGTGGTGAAAGCACTGAATCCTAACCACTGGACCACCAGGGAACCCTGAATTCTCCATAGAACTCAGTATAGGGCCCCTACTCAATTGAGCAATTGTTAGTTACTGGAGCCCGTAACGTAACACGTAAACTAATTTGCTATTCATTTGGCGTCTTTTAGCTACCCGCAAACTATTTGGGGGTTACTGGCTGAAACCCCCTGTTATTGTTAAAATCGTAACTCTGACCCAACTAAGACTTTGATCTTTCAAGCCCGTAAATGTTACAATTGCAAATCGCTATTCAATTGCTACATTTCCTCAAGCCTGCAAATGTCCTCACACCTGTAAATGGCAAATATAGAAGACAATCCTACAAGTACCAGATAGTAGCAGTGTAAATGCAAATAAAAAATCAATACTACACTTTAAAATACGGTAAAGTGATGAAAGACATTAGAATGAATTGCACAACAGTCTCAAGCCCGCAAATCTGCAATTACATTTTTTTTTTAGCGTTTAATCTCTGTGTTATATCAATCTAGGTAATCAAGGAGTTAATAAACATTAGGCCACCCATATGGACTAGAACATTTTCTTCATTCATTTTTATTATTTTATACAATGCCGGATTGTGAGTTTGATTGCATATCAGTCTTCTAATCGCTAATTAATTGATGTTTACCCTCCATGTTTTACTGACTTCATGATGACGTTCTCATTTACTATTGGCTTTTTCTAAACCGATAGTAACAGCCTTGCTTAATTGATCATGATCATGCCCTGAACTGCTACTTACAGGTACATGGTTTAGGCTTTTGGCGCGGTAGCTGCGGGCTTGATCAATTGAATCTTTCTGTAATTGTTGCAATTGAATAGGGGGTATATGTTTCTGAACACTTTGCAGCAACCACTTTTCATGCACAGAAAAAAAAACTATTAAAATGTTTAAAACCTGCTATATTCAATTTGTGTTAGAAAATGTGTAACTTAAATGTCCCTAAATGGGGAGAGGGCAGGTCCATGACCCAACTGAAGAACAGGAACCCCACGTATGTGCAGATTTACTCTTGGCTAAATTCATCCTCTTCAACATATATTATCTACTATGACTGTGAATAATTATATTTTTATGCCACTGGTAGCATTCAGAAAATCTGCTTTTAAACAGTTTTGTGCCATGTATACTAAAGTTAAATATTTGCAATACATTTCCTCTTTTCCTCTCCATTTTCTTCATACAAACTTTATCCCTACCATCCTTAAAAACATTTTCACTACCTCTCCGCTTTCCCCTAAAAATGAAAAATCCCTAGATCGGCATATCTGGACACATTTTAATTTGAGAAAAGCTTTTGTGACAACCGATTTATGAAAGAGGTAGATAAACAGTGAAGTATATTGTGTGACTTGAGATATGTCAAATATTTACCCTGTCTTAACCCCACCCAGTTACTTTTCTGCACTCCTTACTTATCTTACAGAAATAAATATTATGCTATAAAAGGAATCAAATTGATGCAGAGTCCAACATACTTTAAATTTCAAAATAATTAGTTAGATTTTTAAATTTTACCTCTTTTAATCAGCATATATACTTTTATTCCTTGGAAGAAGACTTCTGACTTGATATGATGTAAGAAACATACACAAGGCAAGGATAAAAATAAACTTACGGTTTTCTGAGAATCATCCTCATGTGAGCGTCAGGCCCTATTTGAGACAATAGTAAAAATGTGTCTTGGAGATCTTCGTCACTTTCTTTCTTCTCTTCTTCTGTTGGCATTGGTGCGTCTTCATGTTCATCATCCAGAAAGCGATAAAATAGGTATTTATCTTGGAAGTAATATTCCTGGTCAACTAAGGGAAAATTACATTATTAGTAATGGCATACAGGTGAAAATAATATCCTGGCCATAGAAAATACCATAAGAATCACATTAAATCATTATAAATCAATTAATTATTTAAATGAAAGCATAAGGAAAGCAAAAGTTATATGTAATTTATAGTGTACTTAAAATTAGGATATTGAGATATCACTTCAAATATACCTCATGTTCTAGTTGTCAAATAATCTATAAAATGTTTTTTTTTTTTACTATGTGGTAATTTAGATACTAGGTAATCTAAAAATACTAAAAATAATAATTATTTAAAATATTAGATGGACACACTCCCTTAATAAATGCTAAGCTCTATGACCACTAAGACTGGCCTATTAGAGATCTCATTCCTTTTACTGAACAGCTTCATAAATACAACATTTCTAAATCTGCCATTTATATGGACTTAATTCTTCCTTCATGTTCAGGGCTGAATTTGCATTTGAGGCTCCCCAGGGAAATACTCCTCAGATCCTCCTCCTTCCTCCACTCACATGTGTATTTTAACAGGTAGTTTTGGAGGAATTAGTGAATATGTAGTAAAGTACATGTACTTTATTAAATGTGTACATTTGTATTTAAATGCCACTCATTGTGTATATATAATTATACACATATTTGCATGTCAACATCCAGAATTCACAGAGTGCAGAGGAAAGATAGAATTTCAGCAGTGGCAGCCATCGGCCACTAGGTGATGTGGCCGAGATTTTAGTCAATTTCTCGATTTATGAACATTATGTACTAATTAGTGAATTATATAATTAGAGATATCAATACTCTCACAACAGTTAATGTTAACTGAGAACTAAAATATTCTTTGAAAACTTACAGGTTACACAATGCTGAGCACAATTTGTGACTGTTCTTATGTGAAGCACAGATGCCACTTTATTGTGGAATCTTAGTGGGATATCCTTACTTAGCAGAACATTCAGTCTTCAGTATAATAATGTCAAAATAAGTGACAGTGACTATATAAAAAGTATTAATATGAACAGTAAGTCAAAAGACACAAAGGTTGAAAAAAAGGACAGGGAGGGAAACACTAATTATAATACATGTGATTTGCAGAGCAGTAGAATGTTATCACTATTTATTTGACCACTTTATTTGACAAGAGAGTCTTCTATACAATTCAGCTTTTTAATAACAGAACTACTCTTTTATTTCCACTGGGGTAAAGGTGCAATAAATAACTAGTTAATACCTTTCGGGGTGATCTGAAAACTTTCAAACTTCCTTCCTACTTCTGCACATACTGCTCTCACTTTCTCCTCAGCCTGAATTTTACTATTTGTAGGCAACATTTCAACTCTGTAACCCTACTTAGTATATCATACGCCTGTGGAATAGTAGGAGTTGTTGTTCTTTTCACTTTAGTTGATATTATAGATATTAAAACAAGACTACATCTCCTATCGCCCCTTCTGGATCGATCGTTCCCTATTCCTGATGAAGGGGCTTGTGTACCTCATTAAAGTTGTGAGCTATACCATGTACGGTCACCCAAGATGGGCAGGCCATAGCAGAGAGGTCAGGCAAATCGCATTCCACTGGCAACCCACTCCAGTATCTTTGTCATGGAAACATTATGATTTAGCACGACCAGACACAAGATGTGCCTGGTGTGCTGCAGTCCATGGGGTCATGGAGAGTTGGACACAACAAAATGACTGAACAACAACAGCAGAGTAATTGTGTAGAGTAATTGTGTAGATGAGCAGAATAATTGAAACAGCTATTCATGACACAAGGTATTCCTTCAAAAGAACAGTTTGCTAGTAGCAGTGTTCTCTAACACGTTTTCAGTGCTAGAACATATTAACCTAAACAACTGCCTACTCTGCCTAATGGCAAGTCCGACCATGTTCATATTACAGATGTCACTTTATTTTATAAATACACTGCATAAAACACATCATGGGATCTTGTTTTTCTGGGGGATTTTTTTTTATTTTATTAAAACACGTTAGCTCTTTTGATGGCACCTCATATTACTACAGTTAAGGTTCTAGCTTGCAATATGTACTTTTAAAACTGTTTACCTCTAAATTGAATTTTATGTTCAATTAACACCTTGCTGCAATTTAAAACTAAAATATTGGTATACTACATGGCAAATGTACAGTCTTATTGTATCCAATCAATGGCCATTCTGCAACATGCTAATTGAGAGAGGACACTGACAGGCTAATTTGTGATTAGCTTTACAGTAGCACAGGCCACATATATCAGTAATTACCTTATAAATGAAAATGGTGGAAAAGTTATGTATGCAAACCCCATATGCATACATTTTTTTTATACAAGGATCTTTAAATACTAAGTTAATAAAGAAAAAAACATCAAATTAGTTTGAAGTATGCGTTATTTCAATGATTTATACAGCTGAGCCTGTGATCTTACCGTGGTTGAGAACTCCTTCCTCAAGCAGCACCTGCCACATGCCCACAGCTTGTGTCCGGGAATGGACACAAGAGCTTTGCTGCATTAGCCAGTCAACAAGTTCTGTTCCTACACAGCATTGCCTACAGAAGACATAAATATAGTGACCACTTGTTACTTGTAACATTCACAGTGCAGAACACAGAGTTATGAATGAGAACTGAATGATATTATTGATACTATAATTCCGGAGGCCTCTAAAACATTCAAACTAAGAAGAATGAAGCCACGAAGAAAGACAAACCAAATTAAACTCGTTTTCCCTAGAAAAAGGCATCTAAGTGTAGATATGATTACCTTATATAAATACATCCAGGGCCAATACAAGGCTTTGTCAAGTGAACTTTTTGTGCCAAAAGGTTTATTAAAAAAAAAAAAAAAAAAAAAATTCCACAGTAATAAAAGAAAATGGTTCTTTACAGTAAGGATGGTTAAACTGTGGAATACTCTACCAAAGGAGGTGGTGACAGCAGATTCAATAGATAACGTAAAAAAAGGGGATTGGATAGATTTTTTAATAAAAAGGGCATTCAAGATTATCCTGGATAGCTAGAAAAGAAGTATTGATCTGGGGAGGAATGCAATCGCCAGTATCTGGGGGTCAGGAAGGATTTTTTTTCACCTTTTGAGAAAATTGGCAATGCTTCAATGTTTTTTTTTTTTCTGTTTGCCTTCCTCTGGATCAATAATTAATTAACAATCAATCCGCATATTACAAAGATCAGAGGAGATGTAAAAAGGTTGAATTTTCAACATCAATTACTATGTACAGTGCCTTGCAAAAGTATTCACCCCCCTTGACTTTTTACCTATTTTGTTACATTACAGCCTTAAGTTCAATGTTTTGTTAATCTGAATTTGATGTGATGGATCAGAACACAATACTCTAAGTTGGTGAAGTGAAATGAGAAAAATATATACATAAAACTATTTTTTAGAAATAGAAAACAGAAAATTGTCATGTGAACAAAGTATTGACCGCCTTTGTTATGAAGCCCATAAAAAGTTCTGGTGCAGAAGTCACATACCTTCAGAAGTCACATAATTAGTGAAATGATGTCCACCTGTGTGCAATCTAAGTGTCACATGATCTCTCATTACATATACACACCTTATTTGAAAGGCCTCAGAGGCTGCAACACAAGCAAGCGGCACCACTAACCAAACACTGCCATGAAGACCAAGGAACTCTCCAAACAAGTAAGGGACAATGTTGTTGAGAAGTACAAGTCAGGGTTAGGTTATAAAAAAATATCCAAATCTTTGATGATCACCAGGAGCACCATCAAATCTATCATAACCAAATGGAAAGACCATGGCACAACAGCAAACCTGCCAAGAGACGGCTGCCCACCAAAACTCACGGACTGGGCAAGGAGGGCATTAATCAGAGAGACAGCACAGAGACCTAAGGTAACCCTGGAGGAGCTGCAGAGTTCCACAGCAGAGACTGGAGTATCTGTACATAGGACGGCAATAAGCAGCATGCTCCATAGAGTTGGGCTTTATGGCACAATGGCCAGGAAAAACAAAATGGCACGTTTTGAGTTTGCGAAAAGGCATGTGGGAGACTCCCAAAATGTATGGAGGAAGGAAGGTGCTCTGGTCTGATGAAACCAAATTGAACTTTAAGGTCATCAAAGAAAACGCTATGTCTGGCGCAAACCAACCTATCACATCACCCAAAGAACACCATCCCTACAGTGAAACATGGTGGTGGCAGCATCATGCTGTGGGGATGTTTTTCAGCAGTCGGGACTGGGAAACTGGTCTGAGGGAGAGATGGATGGTGCTAAATACAGGGATATTCTTGAGTAAAACCTGTACCACTCTGTGCGTGATTTGAGGCTATGATGGAGGTTCACCTTCCAGCAGGACAATGACCCCAAACACACCGCTAAAGCAACACTTGAGTGGTTTAAGGGGAAACATGTAAATGTGTTGGAATGGCCTAGTCAAAGCCCAGACCTAAATCCAATAGAAAATCTGTGGTTAGACTTAAAGATTGCTGTTCACAAGCGCAACCATCCAACTTGAAGGAGCTGGAGCAGTTTTGCAAGGAGGAATGGGCAAAAATCCCAGTGGTAAGATGTGGCAAGCTCATAGAGACTTATCCAAAGAGACTTGGTGCTGTGATTGCCGCAACAGATGGCTCTACAAAGTATTGACTTTAAGGGGGTGAATAGTTATGCACATTGACTTTTTCTGTTATTTTGTCCTATTTGTTGTTTGCTTCCCAATGATTAAAAAAAAACATCTTCAAAGTTGTGGGCATGTTCTGTAAATTACATGTCGCAAATCCTCAAACAATCCATGTTAATTACAGGTTGTGAGGCAACAAAACACGAAAAATGCCAAGGGGGTGAATACTTTTGCAAGGCACTGTATCTTTGAGATTTTTTTCAAGGTATACACCTACAATGATTGTATCAGCAGTAATTCAGCTAGGACTAATCCCGTGGCTATTTTCAAACAGATTCAGAATGTGATCTTCCAATCATAAAAAATATCTTCTGTGAGAAAATGTACACCGACTATTGCTGATCTTTAGGTAGGGCCTCTTCCTATCTTTTTTAAACTATGGCAGAATGTGCAGCACATTTACCCGCCCTCTGCCGTTAAAGCTGTGTAATAATGAGGCAGCTGAAGGTGTGTCTACTGCACACTCCGTCACAGCTTGAAAAAGATTTGGGGCTGAAGGTTTCTAGGCAGCTGATTTAAACTCTGGCTAGACAACCTGTGAGTTCATGTTCATTTAGTGATTTGGCTAACAAACTCGTAACAGTGACTGCCATTTTTTGTGAGAATTCAGCAAATGTTTAGGTGGGAGAATAAGGGTAGAACACCGACTTCAGTTTTCCTATTAGAGTTTGTCCTCAGAGGAAGTTGCAAAAGGAGCAATTTGACACACACTTTACTTCATTTAGGGCAGGGGTGTCCAAACTCGGTGCTGGTGGTCACCACACACACCTGGATTTGTGGATATCCCTGCTCCCTGCAGCACCCAGGTGAGACTATTGCTTCTTCACTCATCCCAATTGACTTGAAATCCTCAAATCCAGGCCTGTGTGCAGCCCAGCAGGATAGAGTTTGGACACCTCTGATTTAGGCAAAACAGTTCAAGTAAATATTTTTTTTTCCATATCATCATTTGGTGCCAATTATTAAAAACAGTTCTATAAGAAGGCACCTTGCCCACCAACCACTTTTAAAAAAGAAATGTAGATTGGACCCGACTGCATCACAGCAGAGTTCAACTGGCTGTATGACAAAGTCTTGGCAGAATCCAGTGAAGATTCATGTCTTATTACATCCATTATATTGTCTAATAATACAACAGTACGCGTTCACCCATATTCTCAAGGGTTACATGGTTAAATTAAAGCGCATTTTGATAACCGAACACTGAGCAAAAGATGATTGCTGCCAAAAAGAGTTGTTTAAGCATCCATGAAGATAAATAAGAACTGGCAAGGGGAAGGAAGGTTTCAATATTTTATGAAAAAGCTGGTTCGGTGATGCCTATGTTCAAATGTGAACTTTGAATGTGAATGTTTCTCCTGCCTAGTGAGACAGAATGTATTTCTATCCTTATTTATACATGCTGCTAATAGATTTCTAGACGTATTTGCTCTTACAAAGGAATAATGATACCATTATGCATACATTAATAACAATGGATGTAAGAAACGTTTTAAAGGAATAGTATTGTTATTTGTACAGTATATTCAAGCCACATCATCCCTCCAATAAGGTTCTGATGATTTAAGGGACCACTGGGGCCAATTTTTCCTTATGGCCTATTGAATACTAAAAATGGTCATAAACAAAATCTTTACATTCTGCAACTTTTAAATGTAAATATTCTTTGCTGCAGTGATCTATTTTGCTTTCTTGCCCGCTTCTGCCTGTACTTTTTTATCTGTGATTGTCCTTCTAAACTAATGAGCTTCAATTTATTTCCGCCAAGAACACGGCCAGCTGCAGATGCTCAATTCCAACTGTATAGATTAAAACTTCTTGCGTATGCACTCACCACCTGCCTCTGGAAGTTGCTCTGCTGAAACCAAAATGGTAGATCCCATAGCAATATAATTACATATAGAATGTATTAATTCACAGGCTGTATTAAATATGCTGCACATTTTCAGGTGTAGTTCTGGCCACAGTAGTCCTTTAAATGTGTGATCCAAGATTCAGCCGCGCCTTTGATGCACCTATTCCATGCCACTGTACAGTCTATAGTTGGAACTGAATGGTATAATTTCTATTCAGCCATGTTCATCGAGCCCTAACAATTAATGCACTTGGTATAGGAAGTGTTTTCTGTCCCTTCAATTTTGGTTTGTGCTACTGTAGATAAAAACACACCTTGATCAGCAACAGATGTAATACAATGGGGTGTGATAAAAGCTGGACTGTATTTTGGACCATTATTTTAAAAACCACAGAACATCCCTGTAGTGGTGACATGCAAGGAGACCTATTTACTTGTTATACAATATATGCATAGTCATAGTTGTATAGATTACATTGACAGCCAAATAGATAAAAATCTCTTATTCTTGCCAAAATACTTTGTAACTTTACACACAAATCTGAAAATCATGCAAAATACATGTGACATGTCAAAATCTGTCCTGTAGGTCTTAAATATTTTAAAAGATATGAAGAATTGCCCAATTGTGATATAAACCTTCTGAATATTAATGTGTAGTTATTGACAATAACAGTTTTGTGCTAAAAGGGACAATAAAATTCCATGTATGTTCAGAATACATCTTGAAGGAATAAAAAAAAATATGAGTAATTTTTTTAATAAAATAATTTTAAAAGAAATACAGCTGTCCTTTATGGTTACATATGTTAATTAGTGGATGCTGAAGTGTTAATCTGTATTCAATGAGTAGCTCGGTATGCTACTTTGGAGCACTGTGTTGTGATCTGTTTTTGTCATGGCGAAACGAATCACTCTCTATTGTGTCACAGTTATATCATCTCCTCTCCACGAGTCAAACTTACTTTGCCATAATTCAATACACATGGCTGTAAATAAGCGTAATAAGCCACACATAACAGCATGACAGATGGCTATCCAGTGTATTTTGTATTTATTAAAAGAGTGAGGTACATTGTATTCTCATTTGCATGTCCCCGCCTTTTAGACATGCAAATGGGCTTATTAATGTATTTGTTTTCTGTATTTTCTTTAGAAAAAAACATTTTGTTTTTTGTGTGATTTTTATTTTTGGGGAACTCTTTTGGTGGTCGCCCAAAAGATACCATCTAACATTAACTTGCTGTCATATGTATTTGTTTGCCTTATACACATTCTCTATGACTCACCTGTAAGTCTTGAGATGATACTTTCTATCTCTTATCATATGAGGTGCCCGGGAAAGAAGTGAATTTCGCAAAGTTTTGCCGGCCCTTAGAATTCGCTCTGATGGGACCTTTAAACATTGATTAAGAGAAGAGTGTTAAATGGGGACCAAATAATTAAGTACATCTCCTGCTTAAGGCAAATATTAGTAACACTGCATATATCACTTTATTTAAACAAATATTAATTCATTACTTTCCGTAGAACATATCAGAACTTAATTTTGATATTATTATGCACCTTAACCACTTGCCGACATCCCATTACTTCCGTAATGGTTTTAGCTTGGCGGAGCGGGATTTGGTTTTCAATGAGAGGGGTCTGAAAAATAAGACGTAACCAAAATAAACAAAAAACAAACATATAAAAAGAAAACAAATTAGCATAGAGTAAAACAAATATAAACATGTTGTTTAATGGAGAGGAAATTAAACAATGCAAAAAGAAAATATATATATATAATAGAACATTAAAAATAAGAAATGAAAACAAAGTATTTAAAATATATATATTAAATAAAAGAAAATATGGTCAAGTTCCAAATAATATTTCTGGTACTAACAGAGGATTTAAAAAAGCATATGTCAGTCCATGTTCATAGGAGTCATAATTAAGTAGAGCCACTCAGCCTAACTAAGGTTGTGAAGGCAATTTTCCCCAATGGAAAACTGACATTGCAGCTAAGGCTATTTTAGCAAATCTGGCTCCTAGGATGAAAACCACAATGTGAACCCCCATGCCCATTTTAGAAATGCTTGTACCTGCCACCTCCCCATACATAATATTTTATGCCAAGATGTGCAAAATCTGTAAAATGTACATGTAACATACAGGATTATGCTTGTAATATTAAAACACAATTACAGGACACAAGAACAGTATATATGAGAGACTACTGCTAGCTGGAAGGCCCAGGTGTGCCCACCTTCCTCACTTTCCAACCCTTACTGCCCCTCACTATCATTGCCAGCATATAGACCTCCACTGTAGCCATAATTTCCATAGGTTAGCTTTGCAGCAAAATCAAAGTGGTGCAGGGAGGAAGAGGTTGGCTGCGCATAGTCATCAGAAAACTGCTAAAAAGCACAGTATATGTAAAAATACTTTGAAGAAAAGGGCGTAAGGCAAAATTTAGATATTGCTATAGTTAAATAAAATTGCTCACCCAGCTCTATCATAAAAGTATTTCCATCCCTCCAAACAAAAACAGCAGTTGGACACCCAATAGAGGTGGAACCACAAACGATTGCAACCTCCACCCCAGAAACTGCCCTGATCGCTGCCTTCAAAAAACTACTTCCCAGCCTCTACAAAGCTTAGAGAATCTATTGGAACAGCATTATTTCTCAAAGCAGTATATATTCTTTTGATGATTAAATAGGAAGAATTACATCATGCACAAACTTTGTAATCTAAGTAAAATTACTTTGGTGTTTACCAGAAAATGACTTTGCAACATTAACATTTGCACTATTTAACATTGAGCTTGTGCTATGTATTTAATTTTAACATGTAGTTATGGGAAAGGCACCTGCTTCATGAGACAGCCCTGGGAAAGCAAAATCTCCTATCACTACTTTCCCTCATGCTCTGGGACAAAGGCCACTCTTCTCCAATGATCTGTGTTCCAGCTAGATACATGTAGTGAAAAGGACTTAAAAACATCATCAGAAACTATTCTAGTCTACAGCCTGAAATTTGATAGGCCATGAAACTCATGTTTTTCAAACATTTAAAAGTGCATGGTTTAAACCCAACTAAAGTTTTTTTTTCTTTCCACTCCCGTACCCTCCTTGGCTCCCTGTCCTCTCTGTAAGGCTCCCTCTGCACCTTGAATATAGAAGGTAATACACACTTTGGAGTGCACATGGAAATAGTGTGGTGGGGTTGGGGGCATAGGGGAAGCAGAGGGAGTAAGTTAGAGGAGAGACAAGATAAGGTGTTTGGGTATCACAGGGATGGAGGGCTGTCAAATTTTGGTGCTTCCAAAAGGATGCCACCCTAGACCTTGGCATCAAAGACCTCGGCAGTCCTTTGTCGTATACAGAAAAAAACGTATAGTAACAGACTACAGTTTGGCTTTCTATATATTTTTATACATATTTTTTGAAACACAAAGACTTTGCTATTGAGCATTTCTCTTTTTGGTATGCGTTTGTCTGAAGTCTCCAAAGAGATCAAGGAATATTGTTATATTTATGTATTACTATTTGCCATGGTGCCTAAAAAAACAAAGTGAATCTAATAACATTCTTCATATGTACTTGTATTTGATTGAATACTTATCAAATATACCACCTAAAAAGAAAGAAGTACAAGGCAGTGAGTAAATTTACCTCTTTACTGACAATTTGTCTACCATAAAAGTGTAAGAAAATAACATTTATCCAAAATATGAAATTTAAGTCATATCAAATTACAATTTAGTGAAACACATTAAAGTCGGTATTCTGTGATTATGATTATATGAAGAATAGTTCTAAGAAATATACATAATCTATGGGCCTACAATATACAATTCTTTCCTGTAACTCTATTTTGCTTTTGTATCATAATCTAGGTCTATGCACAAGTGAGTTGTCAATATATAAAAACATATTTTCCAAACAAAATAAAAATAAAAACTCTGCTGAAATCTGCTGAACAAGAAACCTTGATTATTGTACGAGCATGAAGTTCAAGAACCATGAGAAATGATATTGGGTAAATGTTATTGAGCATTTTTCTTTTTAATTTTCAAAGCTTTAAATAAAAGCCATAACAATATGCAAATAGAAAGCCAAACATAGTATATTAGAATACTATTTGTCTGTATATGTTTATAAGATAATTGCTTGATTATGCATTCTTGTTAAAAAAAAAAATGCACATAACAGAATTTAAAGTTCACAGCATTTTCAATAAATTAGCTATATTCAACATGCTTGCAGGGGTCTGCAAAATAATTTGCATAACTAATAAAAATATAAAAAGAGACATTTATCATTTTGTGTCGTCATTTTATATGCTATTATACATAGAAAGATAAATATAAAACTCCCTCTCTCTCCCTCTTTCTCTGTCTCTGCCTCTTCCACTCCATCTCTCTATCTCTATCTCTGTCTCCTTCTCTGTCTGAGAGATAACATATATAATGATATGACTGCCTTTATTAAAAATATGTTACAAATATATTTAACTTGTTTTTAACTTGTTTTATTCCCTTCTATAATATATGAAATGTCTTTTGCCAGTGGATGAAGGAAGGCCAAATGCTTGCTTGGTTGTGTTTAGGGATTTTTGTTGAATTATATGATTTGTTTGGTTACAGTGCTTTTATATGTCTTTGCATGGTTCATAATAAAAGGACCAATAGAAAGCCAGTTGGTGGCGCTGGTTTGGGTGCATACACCTCCTTCCTGCCCTCCAAACATACAGATAACCCTCTGATCACAGTGTTAAAAGTGGTGGCAATTAGGCAAAGAAACAAGAAAATTGACCAATTGAAAGCAGAAAAAAGTGAATACATATATTTTCAAATATTTCACAAATCTAATACTAGATAAAGAGAACCTAAGTGAACAACTAACACATGTTTTACTGATTTAATTTATTTAATAAACAAAGTTATTCAATATCCATAAGTGCTTTGTGAAAAAATAACTGTTTGCAATGACTACAATCAAATGCATCCTAAAATTCAATATCAGCCGTTCACATCACTGTGGAGGAAGTTTAGCCCACTCTTCCTCACAGAACTGCTTTAAATTGATACAGTGGGGGTTCCAAATATGGTATTCTAAATCTATGGGTAAGTACTTTAGCAACTTAATGTTATTTAAAAAAAACAGTAAACTATCATTGAAGTTAGCCAGTTTAAACATAATCAGTAATTTATGCCAAGAATGTCTCATTAACAAAAGTCCAGATGTCTTTTTGAGGGTGAATCAGTATATCTGAGTTAGCCTAAAATGGCAGACTTCAGTGTTAGTTTACTTTAGGAAAAAGCATTTTTAATAATATTCTATTGATATACTTTTTATTTCATATACTTTTAAATTATACAATATCTGGAGCCTCTAATCTGTCTCTTTAATTCTGATACACTGATTTTTGAGCATGAACTGTCTTTTTCAGGTCCTACCACAGCATCTCTGTTGGCTTTACGTATGGACTTCAACTAGGTAACTTCAAACCTTTTATCTTTGCTTCTTTTTAGCCATCCTGATGTGGATTGCTATTTTTTTTAAATTTATTATTATCATCGACTTGCTGCATGACCCAACTACGCTTTAGCTTCATCTCAAGGACGGATGACCAGAAATTCTCCTTAAGAAATTTCATGGTTAATTCAATTATATTAAAGTTGACTTTGGCTAGGAGTCTGACTGTAGAATACTGTATCTGCTTTATTCCAGAAATAATGGAACCCCTGTGGTCTCAAATCTTTTTCTTTTACCTAATTTGTCCATAGAATATTCACCAAAGCAGTGCTTCTTTGAAAATGAAAAACAAAGATTTATGTTCTTTTTGGTTAATAGTGATTATGGCCAGCAAAATAAGACCAGTTAATACTTTCACCTTCCTTAGTTCAAATTGCAAATTTATTTATGTTTTTTAGTTTTCTTCTTCTCCAGAAACTGTCCTCAGACAAACCTGCCCTATTCTTTCTAGGGCTGGCCAGCGGTGGAACCCACGCTGCTCCTCTTTATCCTTCTACAGGGTATGTTCCCCATTATCATAACTTCCTCATGAACACATGACGACTAACCCAAGCTGTACATTTATTACTCATAATGTCAAAGTATTTAACTCTCATTTTAGTAGAGCAAAAGCTTTAATTTCATATAAGTCATTCCATCTCTCAGTGTTACTTATTCAAGAAACACACTTTGCAAAAAATAAAACTTCAAAATTCATACATACGACTTACCCCAAATTTTATACAGCTTGCCAAGATTAAAAAATAGCAGGAACAGCTATGTTTTAACATAGAAGCTATCCATTTATACTAGAAAATAAATTCACTGAACCAGAGGGCCACTATATCATCCTAACCAGGCATCTTCTGGACACAAGACTATGGCCAATATTTTTGTACTCCCCTACTACATCTCCCATGATACACTTTTACATTTATTACCGAGCTTGAAAAAGATGGACTTAGGTAACATAATAATCGGGGGAGACTTTAACCTAATTTTAGCTAATTAGAAGTTAAAAATTACAGGCCGAGATCATTGCTAAATGATGTTGTTACTTAAAAACGAATACATAAAGATTGGGAAGGCTTTACCCCTCATAGACAAGCTGGATTTAATATCAGGAGGATTATTAATTTCGCTCACAACATTCATAAACAAAAAAAAAAAACAGCTTGACTTTTAGCTTTAGATATAGAAAAGGAATTTGACTCCATGGAGTGGCCTAACCTATTCAAAGCCTTAACACATTTTTGGATTAAAAGTACATTTCTAAATATGATATGTACATATTATCAATCATCAAAAACTACCCTGAAGCTATCAAGCCAGGGAACAACTAATATCCAGATAGAAAGAGTGATGAGACAAGGCTGTCCTCTCTCACCTCTTCCCTTTGCTTTAGACATTTTTCAGGCTTGAAAAGTAAATGTTGACAAAATTGAGGCTTTAAGTATAAATTCTATACCTATTGATTTTTTATGCCCAAAAAAATTGTAATTAAATTTTAAAAAGTTTCACATATTGGAAGTGAAGAAGTGAGAGAGGATTTACAAAGATTCTCAAGATTCTAGATTTCAAGGACACGGCATATTAATTCTGTAAAAATGATCACTCTTCCTCGCTTGTTATACCTTTTCCTCATGTTACCCATTGCTATTTAATTTTAAAGATTTAGATAAATTCCAGACACTTCTATTTAAATTTACTTGGGGAAACAAACTGCCTAAAAAAAGCCAGATCTACCATGTAACTACACAAATCAACATCGATTTGGAAAATGTCCTCATGCCACCCTAATTCCTGGGACTTAATTATGTGGCTTGCACACTCTGTTGCCCCTTTGCCCTCCAATACTACTTTAGTAAGCAATTCCCAATGGGACAGCGGCATTGGGCAGCAGATTGATATCAGCGGTATTAGCTGGAAGCACAACATTGGTTAAAAATAAACTAAATTATATACTTATTAATGACAGAATTACACACATTCTGGAAGACTCTATTGCAATTTTTTATAAGATCTGGGAATCATTGTTAGCCACAACTCACTGCCCTAACCTTTGACAAAGTGAGAGATAGCTTACAGAAACTTAATGAGACAAGAGAGTAAATGGAAGGTTGGAGAGGATGAGATTTATTTACTCCTGACTTAACCGGAACAACCATCATGGCTAGATGCTGGTTATGGCCCCTAGAATGACAACACACAGCTTAATCCTTCTAGAGGAGTGGGTGGAGAGATTAAACTGGAGTAGAGGAAAACATTTCTCATATTTAATTTCTTGTTGGATGTTTGCTCTTTTGACTTACTCTTTTTTCATATTTCCTTTATTTCTTTTTTTTTCTTTTTGTACATTATCACTTAAAACATTTTAATAGAAAATACAGAATAAAAAGAAATAAAAATAGAAGAGATACACTCGATAGTATTACAAAAATTCTAATATTTTTTAAATCACAGAGGAATTGTTATGCTTCCATTTTTAAATCACAAATATCTGTTGTAAATATTTTCTTCTAATACAATTTGATTTACAAAAAGTGATTACTGCCTTGGAACTTTCCCAATGAAGCCCGTTTTTGCCCAGTCTCCATCGGATTGTGGAGTTGTAACATTGACCTTAGCTGAACCAAGAGAAGCCTGCAGCTTGTTGGATGTTGTGTTAGGATTGTTTGTGACTTGCTGGATGATTTTACTCTCTGCCCTTGGAGAAATTTTAGCAGGTCAGACACTCCTGAAAAAATTCACTGCCATTCCAAGAGATCTCCATGTTGGAGATTATTGATCTTATTGTGGTTCAGTAAAGTCTCAAAGCGTTAGAAATGGCTTTGGGACTCGTTCCAGACTGATGGATATCAACTACTTTTTTTTCTGATCTCTCCAGAAGTTTTCTTTGATCTGCATATTGTTCTTGTAGAATCTTTGTATTTGACTCTGATGGTAAGTGAATTATATAATTTTATCATGGCTACCTATAACCAAGCTTGGCCGTGTGCATTCACCTGACTCTGATTATCCCTTCATTTGGGGTTATTTAAATAGGAGCAGTTACTATTTCAATAGTATCAGTTGGTGTTGGAAATATGTGTGAAATAAATAAATAAGTTAACAAATGTGTTATTTGTCCACTCAAGTTCCATTAATGTAATACAAATTGTTTTATAAAAATATTAAAATGTCCATTATGACAAATATGAAATAATACAGGAAATCAGGAAGGGATAAACATTTGTTTTAGGAATGAATTAGTATATGAGCATTCTGTCATTCATCTAAATTCATGGCTAGCTCAAATCCACAGGCACAAAATTAATATTATAGACTGAAAAAATATGTTGCACTATATTAATAAGAATTTTACACAGATACTGAAATCAAATGTAACCCATTGTGCATGGATTATTGTTTATGTGTTTTATTGTCACTCATTGCTTTTTTTTTATCAGTTAGTGTTTGAGAATACTGCCAGATCTTGCAGATCTTATGGTGTGATTCGGAGACTCAGAATTTCAAAAACATCTCAGGTGACATAGCTAAATTCTCCCACTGGGAGATTATCATTCCTTGTTTAACAAACCCCCTTTAATTTTGTGTCTATAAGGGACCCATGAGTTGTAGTCATGCTATTGTTTCACTGTGACAGTATTTACAGGCTGAATACATACACAATCCCCAAATCCCATCAGAGGAAGTCACTCAGTGTTATTTCCTTCCTCTGTATATATAACAGCAGGTAATTTAACATTGTCAAGAGTAAGTCTCATACCAGTCTCATTTCAAATGTTGCAAGGTAAGATCATCACATAGCTCAGCACTCAACTCAGAGATGCCTCAATAATACTATTCGCACCACTGACACCAACTGTGAAATATCCAAAATTGTCCTAGTTTCCGAGTCACAGTCAGATAGTCTTGACATTTTTTGGAATAATTTAGTCAAACATCCTTTGTAATGTACCCCCTACTAGTAAACTGTCTCATCTAGGTCAAAAATCCTTTTGATTCTGGTCATGCATGGCTGCTCAAATGCCAAAGCTGTGGAATTGCTGCAAGCTTGTGTATTTTTCTCTGTTTAGAGCTCTTGACGGAGACTGTTCTATAAAGGTTATGGATCTTCTGGTTTATTTTGGAACATTTTTAGTAGATAATAAACCCATGAGAATCAAAATACTATTTTAAGAGTCAGAAATGTTTATTTTAGTACATATTTAGTTTAATTCATAATCACCATTGCACAATTGTAGATAGTGTTTGGGAGTGTTCGCAGTGATAATACAATATCTTCAGCAATGAACAAAAGTGAAAAAAATAAGACTAACATTAATTAAAGAACACCATGAGAAAGGCATGTTTTAGAGAAGAACAAGTCCATACTCTGAAACTAGAAGATGTAGTTTAAAGCGCCATTGTTTTATTTAAAGGGCCTTAATGTAAATGGCAACAGTTACCAAAGGGGAAACTAATAAGGTTATCATTATAGGGAAATTGAAGCCACATCATGTGAGTTAAACTTTTTAAAAGTGATCAAGAATTAACTGAGATATTAGCAGTTTTAGTTAATGTTATCTGTAATGGTGATCCTGTCTTTTAGACTGCAGGTCCAGTAATTAAATAAGCTATCTAAGAGTTTTTTTTATATTCAAGTCTCAATAATCTTATTGCTTTCACTTTTTTGTTTAACTAAAGCACAATATCTATCTAAAGAATGAAGCAGCCGTGAATGTCCAGTAATCTAGTAATTTAGTAATTATTCATCTAAATATATATATATATAGTTTAATAATGAGTATTGCAATATAATTTGATACCTTTTGTATTGGACAAACGTCTTATTTATAATGACGAGCTTTCGAGAGGCATAACCTCTCTTTATCAAGTCTCAAGCAATACTACATGAGATGGAACCCTCAGTTTGAATAATAACAGCAGATGCAGATAGAGTGGAAACAGCATCTGACCTCATCAGGTAAATACATATATGGGGAATAAACACAACATAGCAAAGGAAACATATATACACATATTATATACACATATATATCAATATATACATGAAAAAGCAGAGCACTGTAGTCCACAGTGATATCTTTCCTATTGGACAAACACCTCACTAAGAGTGCTAAGTCTGTCATGGTATAAGAGGAAAAAAAATCACATGAAATTCTGGTAATGTGTTAGAAAACCCAAGTCTATATTAAGTCCTGTGTTTTTAGTGTTGAAGAATGTGATCATCTTTATTTCAAATGCTTTTCTCTCTTGGATGCTTTTAAATTTTCCTCCAAGTATTTTGACTTTTACGTTTTGGATGGAGTTCTTTTTAAATTGCAATTAGTATCGGTCTATAAATAGTCAATGAGTTTGTTAGCTCTCATGTGGATGCACTGTGCAGGCTAGATGCTGAGCCATGGGGAGCAGACAAGAACTGTCAAAAGACCTGCGTAACAAAGTAATGGAGCTTCATAAAGATGGAAAAGGATATAAAAAGATATCCAAAGCCTTGAAAATGCCAGTCAGTACTGTTCAATCACTTATTAAGAAGTGGAAAATTTGGGGATCTCTTAATACTAAGCCAAGGTCAGGTAGACCAAGAAATATTTCAGCCACAACTGCCAGAAGAATTGTTTGGAATACAAAGAAAAAGCCACATGTAACCTCAGGAGAAATACAGGCTGCTCTGGAAAAATACAGTGTGGTTGTTTCAAGGAGCACAATATGACGATAAAATGAGCTACATGGTCAAGATGCCAGAAAGAAGCCTTTATTGCGCCCAATACCACAAGAAAAGCATGGTTACAATATGCCCAACAACACCTTGACACGTCTCACAGCTTCTGACACACTGTAATTTGGAGTGACGAGACCAGAATAGAGCTTTATGGTCACAGAAAATACTGCATGTTATCAGAAAATACTGGGACTGTGTATGGGACACTCTTGGACTTTCCAGCATGACAATGACCCTAAGCACAAGGCCAAGTTGACTCTACAGCACTCACCTTTTTTTGCTATATGCACTGGAGAGTGGCCATCACAGTGTCCTGACCTTAATATCATCAAGTCACTCTGAGGAGATCTCAAACGTGCAGTTCATGCAAGACGACCAAAGACTTTGCATGACCTGGAGGCATTTTGCCAAGACGAATGGGCAGCTTTACCACCTGCAAGAACTAGCGGCCTCATAGACAACTATTACAAAAGACTGCAGGCTGTAATTAAGAACTAAGGGTATGTAAACTTTTGATCAGGGCCATTTGGGTGATTTCTGGTATTATGATTTAAAAAGGAGCCAAACAACTATGTGATAATAAATGGCTTCACATGATCACTATCCTTTAATAAAATATTTTTTTTTTTGCATGGTCTGTCATATTTTCAAAATAAATGCCAAAATGTCACAATTTCTGCCAGGGTATGCAAGCGTTTGAGCACAACTGTATATACACAAATAGAGAATACTAAAAAAAAATAGCTGCCTCATATTCACTCTTGCTTTATTATATAACCTAAATAACATTTCTATTACTGATAATAAAAAAGAACTAAACTAAAATCCCTTGACTTCTATTGATCATAACACTGTGAATTCAGCATTAAGTTTCCACATATTTTTTACTTGCTTTCTAATGGTGACTTCAGTGGCCCTTTAGCTAAACATTGTTAATCTATGTGTTGAAGATTGTAAGGTAACTGTTTATGATTCAATTGCATTTGGTTAGTTTGAAAAAAAGAGCTACAAAAGTTGTGAGTTATGACAAAGTTGTCATATACATTCAGCAACTTAAGAAGAGCATATTTTTAGAGAAAAGAGACACTGACATGTCAGAACAAGAGGTCATGCTCTGAAACTAGAGGATGTAGCCTAGATTTAGTATTATTTTACTGAGAAGGAAATACATTCAGGAAACTGACAACAAATAGAGGTAGACCAGGCTAAAACTACAATCAGATCAAAACATATGGGAGAAATTATGCTATCACTAATACATAAGGAAGCATAGGATTACATATGATCTATGGGTTTTACTCATTACGTAAATGAGCAGTTACATGGATTAAGCAGCTATTTTCTAGTCACAGAATATCTATGAATATAAATGGTTTGTGAAGTATTTTGGTACCAGGATGAGTGCCACATAACCTGCTTTTGTGTTTATCAAATTATAAAGCAATACATGATTCAGAATAAAAATGTAAACACAATCCAGCAAATATATAACACTAATACTATGTATAGAAGAGAGAGACACTGAGCGGTAATCCTCAAAAACTGATAAACTAAGTGGTCTGTTGGGAAGCCTGCTGAGGTAATAATGCATTGTGGATCTCACTGTGAGGAGAATGTCCTTAGTATTTTCTAAGGATTAGAGAGGAGAGAATGTAAAAATGATGAAACTAGATATGAATATTGTCTAGTACAGAACTTAAAAAAAAAAAAAAAAGATAAATCACTGGGTGCAAAAGGAGGAAGAAGATTGGGGCTGCCATCCCCCCCCCCATTAAGTATAGTTACTTTTTACTTAGTGATTCGTTTTTTGTGCAGTGCAATAATATATGGGGATGAATCGCACTAATGGCTGTCTGGGGGCTTCCTTTGTCATTTTGGAAGTGGATGGACGGATGGCTCCACCGCAACAATGACATCATATTTTCATATACTGTTGGAAGCTGCAGCTACCTGAACGAGAATATGAGGTGGTAATTGCTGCCCCTATACTGAGCAATATGACTGGCAACATAAAGCATTAAGACAAAATTATTTAATGTTTTTAGATTTTCAGGTTTTGGATAAAGTGATCATTATGTTTTCTGGGCAGAGGATATTTTTGTGTAATGACACAGGGCTTGCAAACCTTCTTCCTGAAAGATTCAGACAGTGTTATTAAATGTTTGTCACGGTCTGTAGTGTTTGGGCATATGTGGTGATATCTAATGGCTATGGATGATGACTTGCTTAGCGTGGGATGGATGAATACTCTAGTTGTGCAGGTTGCCACCCCTGTGTGTGGGTTTCCTATATACAGATGAGTTAGGTGTGACATTGGTTATGGAAGTGTCCACTAAGTTCACCTGTTCTGTAGAATAACCCATTTTCAGTTTAATAGATGGATGGAATGTATTGAAAGAATTGTGAAAGTCTTTAAAAAAATCTCCTTCTGTCCATATGATGAATAAATTATCTATGTAACTGTAGTATCCATCGGGTTTGTTAAAATATCTGGATAAGAATCCCTATTCCAGGTTGGCCATAAATAAATTGGCATATTATTGTCAGTTGCCATTTCAGTCTGCATTATTTGTAGGTAAACATGTTAGGGTATTATATATACAATTGTGTTTTGTTTATGTTTGTAGTGGCAGGGCAAAAATGGATTCTCTGTTTCAAAGTATTATGGATCCCTACACCTATAATAAACATCTTGTGTATGTTCCAGCACCACATAATAACCCTACTTCTCTCTTTTCCTCTTTGGTATCTTGATAAGCATCTAACTTCCCCTCAGGACTCCTCTTCTCAGTTTGGCAGTCTCTTTGCATGTTGCTAAACCTCCATCTTCAACCCAGAACTTTTGTTTCTTTCTTTTCATGTTATGCTTCAAACGCTCTCTGAAACCCATCTACTACGATAACCAAATAAACTTGTTTTCTGATATCAGCTATTAGATCAAAACAGTGAATCCTGTGCTTGGATCCATCACCGGACCATCAACAAGTGATTTCCTTATCTTGACCCGTTTAGACCATATGGGCCCTCTACACGTTCTGTACCAGTAGGTATATTTTCGTCATATGGATTCTATTTACTTTGCGTTGCGGAATAATTTGTCATCTTTACATATAAATGATAATAATAATATTGACAACGAACAGAGAGATAATGTGCGTATTATAGACAAGTTGAGAAAAAAATGAGATTATAGCGAAATAACAAAACAGGAAGATGATAGAGTGAAAAAAAATCAAGAACAAGTACCCAACGACTCGCAGAGAGGTATAGAGGAAGAGAGGGGGGCTGATTTATGTAAGCGTTGATGTGCTGAAGCAATATGTAATATTTCTGATGCTAAAATTACTGTGATGTTCAAATGATCATACAGGGTGTGAAGTGATTGTATTTAATGCTCATCTCTGCCTGAAATGAAGGATTATTTGTTTGTAACTGTGCTTCCTGCAGTGATTGCTAATGAAATCTCCCTACAGTCTGCCAGAAGCACTCCATTCACAAATGCTTCAATAATTTCACAGCTTAGTATTCATGCAATTTACTCAGAAATAGACTACTTAAAGATTTTATCATCATGTACTTTGGCACTTGACGAGGGTAAGGTGTTTGTTTTGACGCGTTCGTAATTTGTTTAGATGCCTGATAAGCATCAGCTGTATATAAACTGCAATAATATTGTACACTTAGAAATAATTAATTACTACACAAGTTCTTCATTGCAAAGTCAAATACTTAGAAGATAGTACTTAAAAAAAAAACATTGAAAACAAAAGTAAATTGCGGAGAAACATGCACAGATATACAGGCTTAGATAAACGATGCACCAAAAATAATATGAGAGTTTTGCATTTACTTTCCTATTATCTGATTGCCATATTGTCTTCACCTCAAAACACATCGTTAATGCTCAGTTACATTATTCAAGGTTACAGGGCCACAGAGGTAAATCATTTTCTATATAGCCTTTTTAAAAACTTAACAATGAACAAAATGTTTTATGTTGTTCCTCAAGAGGGTGTGTTATTGTAAACAAATGCACCTTCCATTGGTTCTTCTAAAAGTAACTGCCCTATCCTCACAGACAGAAGCGTCCTTAGCAGTCAAGTCTATTCCCTCCTGAAGATGTTGACCAGCAGAAATCAAAACTGCAACACCATTGCATATAAAAGGCAAAACATTATGGCTGTATTTTTATTTTTTTAATCTAAAGAAATATGCCTCTTTTAAAAATGTTCTTCAAAATAGTACAGGAATAGCACACAGGAGCGCTATGTGAAACAGCGCTAAACAGGGCATTCTATCGCCCATACGGCATTATGGCGAATCTGAGAGAGCGAAATGGCCAATGGCGATGTTTAGAGCTGAGCGGGGAATTAGAGCGTAAAAGAGCGCTATATGGAATCCCTGTATATATTTTTGTAAATACAGGACTATGGTGGTCCTTTAGATACATGCTATTACATATACTTGTTATCTCATTAGTTTCAGCAGATGATCCTTAGCTGCACGCGAAGACAATCTTTTAAACAAGCTTTTAAAGACCAGATACAAGCCTGTGAGTAATTAGTTCACCAATTGTTAGCTCAAAAAAGTGTGTTTATTAAATCAACAATAACTAATCTGTAAATAAATGGTTTTAAAAAAGATGTTAGCTGCCTGATGTACATCGTCTATCCCTACCTCCTTCCTGTCGCATGTTGTTGTTCAGTCCTTCAGTCGTGTCCAACTCTCTGGGACCATATGGACTGCTGAATGCCAGGCACATTTGTCTGTGTTTGGGGTTGAGGTTATCCATATGGTTTTGTTGGCAAAGATACTGGAGTGGGTTGCCAGTTCCTTCTCCAGTGAACAGCGATTTGGCTGACCTCTCTGCTATGACCTGCCTATCTTGGGTGACCCTACATGGTTAGAAATTACCCATGCGTTCAGCTACCTAGATATTCTCCTGTGAGTAATGGGATTTTTACTTTGCCCTATATTTGGCTTTTTTTTCATTAGAAGGAAGCACAGTATAAATAAATGCAACAGTTTACATAGTCATTTATCTGGTATCTCAGAAATGTTAATGTGGGCATCTGAATTAATTTTGTTTTCAAGTACCCTCGGATTAATATTTATTAAATAATATTAAACAACTAAACGTAATTTAAGAAAAAACTTTTAAACATGGATCAGGATAGATTTAAGTTTGGACTTGATGCAGTTATGTCTGTTTTTCAATATCAACTAATATATAACCATGTATATGTCATTTATTTTTTCATCAACAGCACCAGAAAATGTTTATGCCGATACATAACAATGTTGTGAAGCCTTATTAATGTGTAATATCATAAACCTACACATATACTGATATACAGATATTAACATTTGATTTTAATTATAATATAATGTATGATATTAATGCAAAAAAATTATAATGCTATTTCCGGTATTACTGTTTTCATAATATTGAGCTACAGTGCCTTGCAAAAGTATTCAACCCCTTGACTTTTTACCTATTTTTTTACATTACAGCCTTAAGTTCAATGTTTTGTTAATCTGAATTTTATGTGATGGATCAGAACACAATAGTCTAAGGTGAAGTGAAATGAGAAAAATATATACATAAAACTATTTTTTAGAAATAGAAAACAGAAAATTTGCATGTGCATATGTCTTCACCACCTTTGTTATGAAGCCCATAGAAAGCTTTGGGGCAACCAATTACCTTCAGAAGTCACATAATTAGTGAAATGATGTCCACCTGGGTGCAATCTAAGTGTCACATGATCTGTCATTACATATACACACCTTTTTTGAAAGGTCCCAGAGGCTGCAATACCTAAGCAAGGGGCACCACTAACCAAACACTGCCATGAAGACCAAGGAACTCTCCAAACAAGTAAGGGACAATGTTGTTGAGAGGTACAAGTTAGGTTATAAACAAATATCCAAATCTTTGATGATCCCCAGGAGCACAATCAAATCTATCATAACCAAATGGAAAGAACATGGCACAACAGCAAACCTGCCAAGAGACGGCTGCCCACCAAAACTCACAGACCGGGCAAGGAGGGCATTAATCAGAGAGGCAGCACAGAGACCTAAGGTAACCCTGGAGGAGCTGCAGAGTTCCACAGCAGAGACTGGAGTATTTGCACATAGGACGACAATAAGCCGTATGCTCCATAGAGTTGGGCTTTATGGCAGAGTGACCAGAAGAAAACCATTACTATGAGTTTGCGAAAAGGCTGGTGGGAGACTCCTAAAAGGTATGGAGGAAGGTGCTCTGGTCTGATGAGACTAAAATTGAACTTTTCGGCCATCAAAGAAGACGCTATGTTTGGCGCAAAGCCAACACATCACATCGCCCAAAGAATACCACCACCGCTTTTTAGCAGCAGGGACTGGGAAACTGGTCAGAGTTGAGGGAAAGATGGATGGTGCTAAATACAGGGATATTCTTGAGCAAAACCTGTACCACTTAAGGGTGATTTGAGGCTAGGACGGAGGTTCACCTTCCAGCAGGACAAAGACCCCAAACAAATTGCTAAAGCAACACTTGAGTGGTTTAAGGGGAAACATGTAAATGTGTTGAAATGGCCTAGTCAAAGCCCAGACCTCAATCCAATAGAAAATCTGTGGTCAGACTTAAAGATTGCTGTTCACAAGTGCAAACCATCAAACTTGAAGGAGCTGGAGCAGTTTTGCAAGGAGGGATGGGCAAAAATCCCAGTGGTAAGGTGTGGCAAGCTCATAGAAACTCATCCAAAGCAACTTGGAGCTGTGATAGCCACAAAAGGTGGCTCTACAAAGTATTGACTTTAAGGGGGGTGAATAGTTATGCACATTGACTTTTTCTGTTATTTTGTCCTATTTGTTTTTTGCTTCACAATAAAAAAAAAACATCTTCAAAGTTGTGGGCATGTTCCTGTCAATTAAATGATGTAAATTCTCAAACAAACCATGTTAGTTCCAGGTTGTGAGGCAACAAAACACAAAAAATGCCAAGGGGGGTGAATACTTTTGCAAGGCACTGTCAATACCAGTTAAATTAATCTGATTTCAATTAATCAGTCAAACCCATATTTAGTACATTATCTCCCCTTTCACAATATTGAACAGAAAAGTTGGATAGAACAAATGTTCATTCATTCATTTTCATATTTTTCTACATTTTATTACCTTATTGCAGTTTTTGGATCCTGGGCACAGAGCGCTATTCATGTTTTCTTTATCAGATATCCCTAAAAGAATATAAACAATTATGATATTAAATGCACAGTACATTTAAATAGATAATTTAATATAAAAAATATATATTAGCCCCCAAAACCTGAGCTTGAATTCCAGTAAGTGTACCAAGGCCATGGACAATGGTGTCAGGAAATCAAAGAGCAACAATAAAAGGATAGTTTGCTTTCTTTGCTCTCATTCATTTGCCAATAATTTACTTCTTACCTTGTTGTTTTTGGTCTTCTCCCTCACAAACATTTAAAGGTACTTCTAAGTTTCCCTGTTTTTATCTTTTTCTAATCTAACACATGCTGGTAATATCAGAAAAACACATTACATTTGGAGTCATTCTATACACATACAGATTTAAAAATAAAACTTGTTTTCCACACACCCCAAGCTGCTTACACAGGCACAGTGAACCTCCCAATAGAAACACTGCATTTGGGTAATGCAATTTATTTAATGTTTATTTTAGAATTTTTTCATGCAAAACATTTTTCATACACTGCTGATTCTCCTGTATCAGATGCATTCATAATCTAGGAAACTTAAATATGCCTTGAATGCCTCACCACTTTGCATCAATAACATCAGTCAGTTCTACTTTACTTTCCCTTATTGACTTTTCTCCTCAGTATCTCCTCTTCCAACCTTCCCATTTTCCCTAACCTTCCCTTCTTTGAGCCCTATGCTAATCCCTGAAAAAACAATTACATGTGTCGTAGCAGCACAGTAAATCCTACATAGCTATGCTAATCAACCATCCCAAAAACTTTGCAAAAGAACTGCTACAAGTCACTGCTAGGAGTGAACTTCCCAACACAGCCGAAAAGCAAAGCACAAATCTCCATTGACTTTTGAACAGACAATAAATTACTAGTTACTTCCTTAGAATTTGAGACTCAAACCCTATGATATTAAGAATTTACGGATCACTCGCAAATAAGGGCACTTCTGTAACTGCAAAAAGTAGAAGAAAGATTAACCAGTACCAAAGACCACTCGCAAGTAGTTTTCAAACCCTTGCGTAGTCCACCAGAAGCAAGTGACAGTGTAGCACAAAAAACACTTCAAAATGATGACATTTCAACATTATTTGACAGTTAGCAATCCAATATCAACAGGGTAACACACAACCGAGTACTTAAGTGATTAATACATGTCACAAAACCACATCACCTAGGAACAAATGCTCCGATACATTGTCTATAAATATATCATATTTGAACACAAAATAAACACATTTTTACTGATTGAAGCTATAAATACAATTGTCACATCTTTTTAATATCAAAATATATTAATAATTAAAAAACAATGACTTTCTATATATATATATATATATATATATATATATATATATATATATATATATATATATATATATAAGGTTCCCTTGGAGCTGCAGTTATGGCAATTGTTACTGCTCTTCCCACTCATTATAAGATTTATGACGTTCGCTTTTCTTATTGGCTCCTACAGCCCTGTCTCATCCTTAAAGTTTGTTTTGGCTACTCCCTGCACAGAAATTAACATATGTGCACTGAATGCTCTAACCTGGGGGAGTGAAAGATTTACATTAGTGTAGAAGTTAGGGGAAAAAAACTCCTGCAGACAAATTACGGCAGTACCCTAACTTATAGCACTTGATTTACATACGGACATCTTTGTTTTTTCCCTTCTCATCTCTTATTTTGTAGTCCTTTCACTCTGCTTCATTTTTATGATAGCTCTGAATAACAACCTACAGATACAAGAAAGGGGCATGGTGCTGTACAACATTACATATACCTGCTTTATAACAGTGAGGATGTGGGTTCATACAATGAAAGCTTTAAATCAGATTTTTCAATGTTAGATCTCGGGATGATAAAATCATCATATTCAGGATATTGTGTTTAAATTAAATTGACTGACTCATTGATTGATACACTTGTATTCAAACATGATGTCCTAAAAATGTGCTCTGAGTTGTCTCAGATCAAGTCTGCCTTCTGAAGATAGAAAATCATCACAAATATGTGCTTCCATATCAACCTTTAATGATTTCTTCCTTTATTTCCTTTCCAATTTGCAATAAATCTAAGAAAACTCTCATAATATGAAGACATAGATAAGGTATTCAAGTGTTTTTGAACTGGAATTTTTCACAGTCCCACAATTTGAATAACACCGAGTAAATCTGAATATGTTCCTCTTTGCTTTCAGTTGATGCAATGTGACTAAATCTGCTACTTGAATAAACTGCTATAAAGGATAATGAAATTGCAAAATCAAATGCAATTTGTGTGAACAATAAGCGTAATTCAAATAAATCCTCAGCCCAACTGTAATACAGTTACTATTTTACAAACATATTTTATATTGTATTATTATGGTGTTATTATCCACCACCCTTATTAAGCGCAATGAGACAAGAATTAACATATTGATTGGCACATTAACACAATAATGCCATAATAGCAGCCAGTCAGTATTCCCTTTACTCTACTGTACAAAAAAGGCTAGTATAATGTTCAGTTTTTTAAGAAAAACTACTTGGTATTGGAATGACAGGGGCTCTATAAATATCAAGGGCATACCCAGTTTTGTAAATCAGTATAAACATTGTGTCTTATCAGTGTTTTGTTTTCTTGTTTTATTCTTATTTACACGATCTGGGCATGCTTTTTAGTTAATTAAAGGGGCTCTGTCTCCTCAAAATCATGTTGTTGTTTTTTATACTAGCCACCGGTTTCTAAAGTGAATAATTGCAGAGTTTATTCTCTTCTAAATTCCTTAGTTTTTCCCAAATATTAATTAGACAATTTGATGTGCTATTTAGGATTACATGCTGATTGTCTATCTCTGTGGTGGCAAAACAATGGCCCTAAATGTTATCATGAGGTTAGATCTCCACAATCACCGCTATTAAGCATTAACTTGCAAATTATGCTTTTGATGCATATTAGTATAAAGGAGGACAATAGAATAAAGGGGCACATTCAATACTGCATATCACAGGATTGATTTATTGTAGAGATAAAAGGCTAGTACAATGTATAGACAATTTCAAACGCTCTTTAAGATGAAAAAAACTTCCTGTTGACGTGACAGTGTCCCTTGGGACTACTGGACTAAATCCAATATTAGTCCAAAAATCCAAAATGTTATATTTGTCCAATTCCGTATTTGCCCGACCCTCAGGAACGGATTAATGATGAACATGGAGGTTCCATTGTATTTGCGAGTGTATGTAATAAAATAAATATGTATTAGAGATACAAAAAAAGAGAACTTCCTTGGTTCTGCAAAAAGTTCCACAATTCTATATATTCACATTTAAATTACAAAGAGAATGTATGTAAATTGTAACTAGACAAGTAGAACTTCTTCAGGACAACTCTGATTAATCCCAAAGCACATATTGTGCTAATATATTTGTATAGCTTTACTTTACATCTCCTGGCAGCTAGAGGAAAATTTCACTTTTTTTTAAAATATTATATCTTCATGTTTTCAAAACTGTATTTTTGCAGATGGACAAATAATTGCTCAAAGTGTACTTTTGTAATTTGACAATAATTATATAACTATAGCCATTATTGTCTGAAGAATTTGTTCATGCATTTAAATGATCACATTTTAAAATAAAATAAAAAACACTGTGGTTTAAAATTTGCTGTTTTAAAAATTACATTTGAAAAATAACCACAGCCTCTAATATTTTCTATTTTATATGATTTTAAACTGTTGTGAGATCTGCCATATTTATTTTAGGTGATCACTTCCTGAGGTGGGTGAAGGCCATGAATTTATAGGAAGTTTGTATCTGCACAATGGGAATAAGAACACACCCAGCCCAGGTAATACCAGACAGCATCAGCTAAGAACACACAATTAATGCCCGCAACAACAACAAAAAATGCATAAAAAGATGCAAAATTGAAAGGTTGTAATTAAATATTTGATCAATTTCTAGTATCATTTTGTCCATTATCTTGTTTAGTTAAACCTAAAAAAACATATAGACCACAGTGATCCATTTCTTATATAAAAATGGGTGGTCTATTGATAGATAAATGACATTAAAATGAGTCAGGGTAGTATAGTTTTCTCTTCTGTCCTGATACGTTACAGCAAGGTTTGTGAATCTTTGGATAATAAAAAACTTTTTAGTGGTGGTTTAGTTCTATTTTTTTATGAAAATCGGATAAGAAAACAAATAACATGTTTTCTTTTATTCTTCCTCTTAGATTCTTTCAATTTACTGGTAATACAAAACACACTGTTTCTGTGTTTTACAATTCATTTAATTAAAATAACATATTTCCCTTGCAAAAAACTTTCATATGTAAATAAAAAATGATCAAAATTAAAAAAAAAGCATAATAGAAACTTTTGTACTAAAGTGGCCTTTTAATTAATAGCAATCATGCAATCTCATAATGTAATTATATATTTTTTCATCTAGTACATTGCTGTTATAGTGAACTGTGGCATATTGTTACTGATTCTATCATTCATAATTTTAACATATTTTTTCCACTTACTGTCATTAGATCCGGTCTCAAGAACACCATACGGAGGAGCCAAGAAGCTAGCCATATACTGCCGAAATTTCTAAAACAAAAGATAAAATACAGAAGAGTGAAAATCATTACATACATATCTGAAATATTTACTACTCTATATTCTAATAATCAGCAATGGAAAATACTCACCTGTCGACATTTATAGCTCTTTTCCATATTTATCATATTGCAACAAGTATAATTTTCCTTAAAAACTAGCGAGTGTGAACAAAAGGCGCTGCATTTCCAGCTTAGAATAACTTTAGGTTACCATATTCTAATGTTTAAAATGTCTTCTAATTGTGGATTCTTAAAATATCTGTCATCATCTCAATCATCTGCTGTCATTTTAATTAATATCTGCAAAAAAGCAATTGTAAGCCAAGTCAAGCCTTACAATAAACTGACCGAATCTTTCTAAAACGAGTATAGTAAAAACATAATTTGCTTCCATATTTTTATAATCTGGTTTCTGATAATAGAGGAAAATTCAGCCTCTCATTATCCAAGTGAATAAATGTCACCCAGGATAGGGAGATAGCAAGATAAATAGCTGAGATATTTTTGGAGGTAGTAATCCCTTTAAATTGGATAATGTGACAGGTCTTTTAGATGTGCAGCATATGCTGTCTAGATCTCACAATTCTACTCTCCTGAAATCAAACCTTACAGACTTAAAAAAAAAAGAGTAAAAAGTCGATAATGTAGGTTGTAAGGTTTTCTTTGGGTTAGTATATGGGACATAAGTAAATCACAAGTACTGTGATAATGGTAGGACACATTTCCAAGTTGCTTTTCTGCTTGAAGGTATATGGAAGTTTCCATGCTTTTAATATTAAAATAAACAACATAAGTAAATAAACAAACAAGCCTGTAATTACCTTTAAAATTAACCTTTGTCTGCAGGTTCCAAATGTGTTACATATATAGATGTATTCAATTGACTCAAGCCCGCAATTACATGCTCACAGCCCCAATACAAAAAACATGAACCTGTACGTAGCATTTCAGGGCATGATCATAATCAATTAAGCAAGCCTGTATATTGTTTTAGAAAGAGCCAATAGTAAATGAGATCGTCATCATGACATCAGTAAAACATGGAGTTTAAACCACAATCAATTAGTGTTTAGAAGTTCGACTTGCAATCGGACTCGCAATCCAGAAATGTATAAATAAATAAAAATAAATAAACCAACTGTTCTAGTCCATGCAGGTTTCATATGTATTAACTCCTTGATTCCGGGGATTGATATAACACAAAAATAAAACATAAAGAAAATAATTTTTATTGCAGGTTTGCGAGCTTGGGACTGTTGTGCAATTAATTCTAATGTATTTCAATGATTTCCCAGTATTTCTAAATACCTTAGTGTGTTTTTATTTACTATTGCAGTGCTACGGACAGGCATTTAACCCACTTGCCAGTCCTATCTGTTACGCATATCATTTTTTGATACATTTGCCATTTACGGGTTTGAAGGCAATTGCGGGATTGTTGAATTGTTGTAATTAATATGGATTTTGCATCTTTAGCATTTATAGGCATGAAACATCAAAGGAGGAGATAGGACGAAGTGCTTTTGAGACTCTAACTTGCAACTGGAATGCCAAAATGTAGCCAATTATATATCAGTAACATTAAAGGGCTCAAGTAATTGCGATTTGGACAATTAAATGGGGCCATTGTATGCATATATTGTTTGCCTTTAAAAAACAATACATCAATAGAGCACTGAAAACCGAGTGAAAAAGCTTCTATTTAATATAAGCTGATGATCATTACTGTATATGTTTAGCTCTTGGGAAGTCTGGTTTGAAATGTGTTGGATTTCTTTTTATTGGAAGCATTTTCCAAACATTCTATTAGCTACTCACATCTGATTGCGAGTTACCTGCCCACAATCACTGCAGACAAGCCAAAGACGCAACTTAGGGCTAGCCTCTTCATTTATTTTTTGACATCTCAAACATTACGAGTGTCACAATCCCAGAGATGAGAGGCCCACATACCCCTAAGTCTCCTTACAGGAACAATGTCCAGATTGTGACTTTATTTATCTCAGTACCCAGTAATTCAGATCAGAAAATCATTCATAGAGATGCAGAAAAATCAGATCCCTTAATTAGGATTTTATCTCATACAAGAAATACTCATGCACCCTTGTTTAGTACAGAGACAGGCAGCCTGTTTATTATTTTTCCAAACACATTTACAAAAAAAAATAAAAAAATAATTCTACAAGTCCCCCTCCCCTCTTTCTTTAGTCTAACCCCCTATCTGAGGCCAGAGAGAGTGAAAGCCTAGCAGCTATGAGGGGCTATATATCAATATCAATTCTTGCAGAAATGTAAGTTTTTGTTCTCCCACTTACAAGTGTATCTTTGTTAGTTCCCGGTAAAATAACATTATCACAGTGTATATAACATAATATAGTAACTGCAACATTTCTTATTGTGGCCAACATTACATTATACATAAAAACAACATGTCACAGTCCTTACAACAAGTCTCGTGTCCATTTTAATAGCCTTTGATATTAGAAACCTAGTGTGTTATAGTCTCAAATAACAGGGTTGCCTGTCGGGTTCAGGGGAGTCCCAAAATCAGTCATGACAACGAGTGTAGCATACTTAACGTTAGACAAAATCTACATACTAATGGAACTCTACGTCTAGCTCGCAAATTAAGTCAGACCCACAACTAGAAAATATCAAATTTCCGAAACAAATATTACCAATCTAAATAAGACTCACAAAGGATTTTAACGCCAGTTCTGATAGCTGTAGCAGCAATTAAACACACACTACTATACTTTAAAGGCATGGGAAAGCATGGAATGACATTAGAATCAATTGCAGAACAGTCTCAAACTCACAAATATGCCTTTTAAAAATATATCATTTTTAACTGTTATTTATGTGTAATATAGATCCCGGTACTCAAGGGGTTAATAAATATCATGAAACCCACATGGACAAAACAGATGCTCTAATGCATTGTCTAGCGTTTTAGTGTCGTAGCCCGATGTTTAAACATTACTTGTTGGCTCTCATTAATGCTCAGTCTCCAATCGCAGGTTACGTCTAACTTCTGTTATTTACTGACATCATGATGACATTATCATTTTCGATTGGCTGTGTCTAAGAAGTAAAGTATGGGCTTGGTTTAATATTGCAAGCTTATATAATCACATCTCTGAAATCTTACTCTCTTACGAAGGCACAGTTTACGTCAGGAGGCGGAGAGACGCAAGTTGTGGGTTGCAGATAATAGAATGCGTCTAGAAGTTTTGAGAAAAAAGCACCTGCAGCCAAATCTATGGTTTGAAGTAATTTACAGGCTTTTAAGAATAGGGCTCTTGGTTATTATTATTTTGTTTGCCTCTAAGGATAGTCCATTTTCAGTATCTCTGCCTATTTCATTTTCATACGCCCATGTATGTATAATATATATATATATATATATATATATATATATATATATATATATATATATATATATATATATATATATATATATATATATACTCTTCTGAACCATCTAATTCTGAAGGTGGGCATTTCTGCTTTGATTTTTTATTATTGTGTAGTTGTTCAGTTTGTGCTGACTCTTTTTGACCCTATGGACCACATGTTTCAATGATCTTATCTATTATCGGCCTCTGCCACTCCTGCGAGAGCCTGCAATTTTCCCAACATCACAATCTTCTTTAGGTAATCTCATGATATGGCCAAATTATTTGAACTTTAACCTCATGGTCAAGCCTTCCAGTGAACAGTTTGTATTGATTCCAGTAGTATAGATTGATTAGATCTTCTTGTAATCCATAGAACTCTAAGCAGTTTTCTCCTAAATTATGCAACCTCAACTAAACATGACACCAGATTATGACAGGCAGTAGTTTGAAACAGGCAGAGACACTGAAATTACAATACCCTTACATGTAAGGAAAATAATAATTTACGTTCAGATGGAAACTAGCTTCTATTTAAGTGCCCCTTTAAAAACATGAATACAAATATCAAGTAATACAATTACTGAATACCAATGAACCATAACACTACTGAAATCCACTCAATGAGATGCAGTTCTGTAAAGACTAAATTACACAGTCAGCACAGTCCCAGCACATAGAGATATCTTACCTGTGTAAACTATTAGATTTAAATGTTATTATCTACAATGCATTGCATTGACAATATAATAATATTCTTACTGTGGATAGAGCATTTATATAGAAAATGCTTTTTTACTGTAACTACATGAAAATATAAAGTAAACATTACAATGCATTATGAGAGATCATAGATTAGTGCAATTGAGCATCATAACCTTACATACATACAAAGTGAAGCTTATGGCCACAAAGAGCACTGATAATTCACTTACCATATTGACCCGAATATAAGCCGCACTTTCTGACCGTAAAAAAATAATAATTATAGCCAATTTGCGGGCCTGAGACTATTGCACAATTAATTCTAATGTCATTCATTGCTTTTACAGTGTAGTATTGATTTTTTATTTGCATTTACAGTGCTAAATTTAACCCACTTGCGGGTCCTATTTGGAACCAGTAGGATTTTATTTTACATTTGCCGTTTACGGGTTTGAGTGCCTGCGGAACTGAATAGCGATTTGCGATTTTAGCGTTTGTAACGTTTTGCGAGCTACAATTTTCGGCCTGTAACAGGTAAAATAAGTTACTATACATACGGATTAGAAAGCCTGTTTCTCTCCAATTTTAAGGGTGCGTCTTATATTCGGATATTACCTTTTTTTTTCCTTGAATTTCACAGGTGCGGCTTATATTCGGGCCAATACGGTATGTATTTAATGTGTGTGGAGGCAACTGTTTCTTTTTTTTTATTTTTAGTTAGCTGCTTTCTCAATAGGGAGAGCACTGATAACGTAGCACTATTGAAAGTACTGGTAATAAGTAATGCTACCTTTCAACAGAAGCATCTGGATCCTATTCTGCTTTCAAAGTGCAAATGGAAATAAAATTGGCTGCCCCAGTAGTGAATAGATACATATTTAATAAATGAAAGGCTGTTTTTTATTTTCCTAAAAAAACATTTATTCATATTAAGTGTAAATATAGGATTATAGTGATACTTCAAACAATATAAAACCTGTTTTGTTTTTTTATAATAATTAAAAATAGTGAATGAATTCTGGGAAGCCTACTATTGGTGTAAGAGGAAAAGAAACTCTTAAAACATAAAAAAAAATGACACAAGGGTGTGGTGGATGAAGTCAACTCCTACAAATAAAATACATACAGAAAACACATGATAAAAATGCATAATTATACAGCATGGAAGTAATCATAATTCATATCTTGGAAAAACCACATTACTTTAAACCTTCCCCCTTTTTACGTTCTATTAAGGTGACGCAAGAAAGGTCCCAGTAACAGCAAAAGTGAAAAGTACACGTATACATTTAATTACAATTACTTCTTATTGCAATTGAGCTTACAACATGGGTAATTGTATGTATATGGTTAACTCACAACACCATAAGCATACCCAGTTGGTAGATCTTCATATGAAGATCTGACTAATGATAATACATTTTATTTTCTTATACTGTTAGACGTTATCATTATTTACAGTTACATAGTAAATGAGGTTGAAAAAATACTTTTAGTCCAACCTTTTTTAGGTTGATTAGTTGTTAATTGATCCAGAGGGAGGCAAACAGAAAAATAATATAATAAAATAATATTCTGATCTACATGTATAGAATTATCAACTTGGCATGCTCTTGGGGTTAATCATACCATACCCAGTGAGAAAAAAATTAAGCACGTGAGAAAAAAGTAATTAAGAGAACTTGAGGAGTTTTCACATAGTTTATGCTTAAAAAACAACTTTCATGACCAATTGTCTAACATTTCCACTCAAAATTGTGTGTCCCTTTAGTTATGTCATATATCTATTTAATTTGACTGTATTGCAGTGACCCAGGAACATGCTGCAGTGTGCACAAAGCATAACAATAGGACGGCAACAGCTTGTCATGGGAGCTTTGAAAGTCTCTAAATCCAATGTGACAGCTTGATGCAGGTTTTAAAACTACGTTCGCTGACTCAGAGTATTCATCAGCTCCTCATTACACTTTCTAAATCTACCACTTTACAAACTCTATATTGTAGAAGATTAACAGAGATTATACCTCCTACATTCTCTGAGTAAATTCAGATGATACAAACCCAAAATACAGGTCATATCACCACATCTCTAATTCTTTGCTAATCGTTAAATATATATAGTTCCAGACATTTAATATCAGGTGATATTACAAAAACTCTACTGTGTATATACTGGGATTGAAAATCCTGTGAACCTGGTCCTCTAAAGTTTTTACTTATGCTGCCTGCTTTTTTTCCCAGGAGTACAATGTGTATCTATGTATGCACTACTTCATGGATCTTAAAAAAATTGCTGTCTGGAACCAAGAAAAACTATCTTGATTCCAAGTAATATATTTTTTTTCTCCATTCTTGTGTATGCAGACTGTGGCAGGAAGATTTTACAGGAGTCAGACAGTTTGTTTCTAGGAGTCTGGAATGAATTCCTTCACAGAGATACAATAGTACAACGTTTAGGAACACAGGGTTGAGATGTAAAAGAAGTAGGTGTGATATTAGATCTGTCCTCAAGTATCCAGTATTGCAGCTGAGGGTTTAATATATATAATATTACACACACACATATATATATATATATATATATATATATATATATATATATATATATATATATATATACATACACACACACTATATTCAGCATAGATGTACTGGTAATATGCCAGGGCTCCCTCTCTCACTCTTAACCTCAATATTTCTGCAAAACCACTTAATACTTATCATGTTCTAGTCCAGTCATAGAAAGCAACAGCACCAATAAACAAACAGCTCTTGACAAACTGGTGTCAGCGGTGGGATTGGTACTATAAAAAGGGTAAAAAGTAAGAAAAAATAGACTCGAAAAGCAATGGCAGAGATGCCCGGTATAATGAGCTCAGCATGACAGAACTCAGAAAGCTGATCTGCAGCAGGATGGGTAGAAAGGGGTACTCGAGTACTCTAGGGTGACCCCAGGGAAGAACCAAATTATGAGGCATTCCTGCTACTCTGCCTTGTTTAGTAATTGGAACAGCGATTGAAGAAAAATCTTTACTGCCCCAGATGTGCCTATTTTGACAAATATAAATACCACTCCATGGAAATATACAAATATATAAGAATCTGAATGGGTGTAAAAACACATGTAGAACACTCATAAAAGCCAAGTTTAAAATAAAAAGGATATATCCAGAAACCCTAGACTGAATTGTAGATGATTAAAAATGTAATCTAAATAAATGATGGTAGATCTTTATCCATAAATGCTATGAATAGTCATCTGATGATAAAGCTGAGGTAGGTCAAGATTGTGACAAATAGTGCTGAAGATGTGCATGGAATTTATGCATTCACTGTGCATTCTGCATTTATCAGAGTTTGATCTTATTCGTTTTTAATTTGTAATTGTTTTTTACAAATATTTGTATATGAAAGCACTATATTTATATGCTTTTACTTATTATTATTTTTATGTGCAAAATAAATTACTGGCTTACTATTTGTATAAAAAAAAAAATACTGTATATGCACTTATTAATCCACACTGCTTTATCAGGGTCTAACAACCTTAAAAAGTGTAGAAGGTTAAATGTAATCCACACAAGCAATATACATAGGAATTATATACAGTAACAAGTGTTTTTTGGTGTACATCAAGTAAAACTCCATACAGCACCTGGAGAGAAAAAAACACTACTCCATCAAGGACACAAGGATCCAAGACCGTACTGAGGACCATGACACCCATTAAATTCCAAGCCCGTAATTACCTTCATACAGCCTGTATGTGTGTCAGTTAGAAATTTGCTACAGTTACAGATGTATTTATTTGCTCAAGCCCGCATTTACAGGTTCACAGCCTCAAAACGCAAACCATGTACATAGCATTTCAGGGGTTGATCATGATCAATTAAGCAAGCCCATAAGTTACAGTTTAGGCAGAGACCGTCATCATGACATCAGTAAAACATGGAGTTTAGACTACAATTAAATAGTGTTTAGAAGTCTGATTTGCGTTTGGACTCACAATGTAGATATCCATAACAATTAGAAAATCATCTGTTCTAGTCCATGTTGGTGGCCGGATATGTATTAACTCCATGATTCCTGGGAACAATATAACATGTAAATAAAACGTAACAAAAAAAAAATTGTGAGCTTGAGACTGTTGTGCAACAAATTCTAATTGTGACCCGTCCTTAGCGCGCAGGACTAATGCGCGGCGTCAAATCTGCGAGCCGACAAATGTGCGACCAACATCTGTGTGTCTAACAACTGCTCCCCGGACTCAGGTAAGTTGTTAGGGTTAAGCTTAGGGGGGTTAGGGTTAGGAGGGTTAGGCTTAGGGGTGTTAGGGTTAGCGGTGTTAGAGCTAGGGTTAGGCTTAGTGTTAGGGTCAGGGGTGTTATGATTCGGCTTAGGGGTGTTATGGTTAGAGGTGTTACACATTACAAAAATGTGAGCTTTTAATGGCGCACATTTGACGGCCAATTTTAAACAGCGAGCAATTGATGTTGCACTTCTGTTGATGTGCATTTGGAGTGCACTCTAAAGATGGGGTGCCAATTCTAATGCCTTTCATTGCTTTCCCAGTATTTTAAAGTACAGTAGTGTGTTTATATTTGCTTTTACAGTGTTAAGAACAGGTGTTTAACCCACTTGCGAGTCCTATCTAGTGCTCATAGAATTTTTTTAAACATTTGCCATTTACTGGTTTGAAGGCAATTGCCAGCTTTTGAATTGTTACAATTAAATATGGATTTTCTGTCTTTAGCACTGGTAACATCTGCGGGTTTGAAACATCGAAGGAGGAGATAGGACGGAGTTACGTTTTTGAGAACCGAAGTAATTTTGAGCTTGTGACTCGCAAATGGATTGCTAGTAGCAAAATGTCGCCAAGTAAATATATGTAACTTTTATTGGCTCCATTACAGGCTCCAGTAATTGCTAATTGGACAATTAAATAGGGCTCATGTTTTGGGCCTGTCGATATGTGATTTACATACCTCATGAGAGAAAATAATGATAGGAATATATAAATGAAAGATGAAATTCGCAAAAGAGATTTGAATCTCTACCTTTCAAAGACTGTGTGTTGAATGATAAAAATTAACCTTTATTAATGACACTTAACATTGTGTATGGAAGACTGATTCATAGAGTTGACCAAATATCTAAAATATTGGGAAGGGGAACATAATAGTGATTTCCTTAAGGTGAACTACAACTCTTAAAAAAATGAAAATCAAAGGAAATACATCCTTAAAAACCCAAGTGGAACCAAGGGTGTATTCAGGCTGTTTGTTAGGGAACTGACCGTGTCCCTATTCTAACCACAAGCTCAACCACAGAATCCTGGGTATATAGTCATAAGAGATTAAAGTTCAAATAGTCTTGCCTATCCCCAGTAGTCACAGTATTGTATATATCATATCTATACACTCAGAGAATAATTCTGGACCTCCCTCTGTGATGTAGCCAATTATGCATTTACCAATGTCCAGACCATCTATTCATAAAGGGGGAGCGCTAACTATGTAAATCTCAAGTCTTTAGTGCTGGCCTGATTGTGGCCATATTATGATTCTATCTCGTAGGATCAGTGCAAAACACGCAGCGTTTGCATGGTTAGCGTTCCAGTAAAAGCCCAGTATTGATACAATCCGACTTTGCTTATCCGTGCTACAGGTCAGTAATGCATTAACTCGGGGTTGTATACTGAACAGGAACATATATCTTTTCGTAATATGGCCACAATCAGACCAGCACTAAAGACTTGAGATTTACATAGCTAGTGCTCCCCCTTTATGAATAGATTTTCATACTCAGGTTATTCATCTAGATTTCTGGACACTGACAGTTACCTCACTCTTTATTTATATATATATATATATATATATATATATATATATATATATATATATATATATATATATATATATTTATATATATATATTTTTTTATATATATATATATATATATATATATATATATATATATATACACACACACACACATATCTTGGTATAAGCATGTACAGTATATGTGTCCCTTTAATGATTTACAGTATCATCAAATAACATTATTGGCTTGACAAGTTATACAGCTGTTGACTCTAATTGCTTGTCCTATCTGACCATTAAATCCATCCATACCACAAGAGAGAAATCCCACTGACATGTACAGCTGTTTAGTTGTATTACATTAGGCATCTGCAAAGGAGCATGCAACACAAAAGCAAACTAACTGAGCTACAAATGATCATTGTATTGCAACAAGTATTTGGCATTTACTGAGCATTATGGTTCAAAACAATTAATTCCCAAAAATGCACTAATAAAGTAAACCTACATATAAGAGTATGGTACGTATAATAGATGCATGTCATAATAGATAACTTACAGAATGTTTGGATCAGATATGACTTATATTGTTATTATTAATGATAAAAGTTTATTACATTTGTAATAAAATTACAAATGTATATTTTCTATAGTACTATATGCAAAGGTGTTAGAGAAAATATATTAAATGCATGAGAATGATAATAATATAAGTAAGTACAGTGTAGAAGGATTTTAGGTCACTGCACCAGAGAGAGCACAGTCTATGCCACTGGGTAGTATTTAGTTTAATACCTTTACAAAACAATGTGACTCAAGTAGCAAAAATCAAAAATGTGAATGTAAAACAAATAATGCTAATTAAACCATTCTCAAAAAATGCCTACACACATATACCACACCACTACAAAAATTCTCATTATTTTCTGCATAACAATGAGTATGGAAAGCATAAGGAAAGATACACCAATAGTCTAATATAGTCACAAGGTTATAACCATTACAACTAAAAGTTGGTTCTTCATGATGAGTGACATGTAGGGTCTTCCAAGTCTCCAAGATGGCCTCTGGACAAGGTGCCATGGACTGACTGGATCCTAGCATGATTTTTTTGCCAGATCATCCATTAAATTGGGGCTTTTCTGCTTATATTGTTTTCTGTGTCATGCACTATAGCATTTGCTCCTAAATTATCAATTGTAACTCACCACTGACCCTCTTGGTTGGCAACGACCATGGCTTGTTCAGCACAGCACTCTCTGTGTGCCGTTTTTTTTTTTTTTTTTTAAATATTCTTAATCTCCTCTATGACAAATTTAATTTAAAAAAACAAAACAATCTGCTTCTCTCCTGGATCATATAGTACACAGTAATTCAGAAGTTGTTATTCTGCTAAGGAAATAGATACACGTAAATCGGCCACAGGAGCTTTTATTTCTCCAGTTACAACAGATGTCTGCGTAGTGAACAGCCAAACCAAGCTTTACTGGTGAGACAGAACTGTATATATATAGTTTTTTTATTAATTAATATATTTTGATATTAAAAATATGTGGCAATTGTATACATAGCTTCAATCAGAAAAAAATGTGTTTATATAGTTTTAAAATATGATATCGTTATAGACAATAGTTTTGTGACTGTATTAACCCCTTGAGTACTGAATTGTTTGTTACCCTGGATTTTGTATTATAAAACTGACTTAATAATATCACGTAGTATTTTTTAATTACACATATGTTTATATTAGATTGTTAAGTGCCAAATAATGGTGAACTTTCATCATTTTGTAGTGCTTTTTTGCGGTATACTGTCACCTTATATGCTTCTAGGGGTATCACCAAAGGAAAGGAAAACCAGTTGCGTCTGGTCTTTGGTACCCGTAAATCTTTCTTCTGTTGTTTGCATTTACAGCAGTGTCTTGATGTGCGACTAATTCGTAAACTCTTATTAGCATAGGTTTTGGGTTTCAAAGTCTAACAGAGTAACTCATAATTTATTTTCAGTGCAAAACTCAATGGAGATTTATGCCTTGCTTTTCAGCTGTGTCGTGAAGTTCACTCGGAGCAGTGACCCGTAGTAGTTCTCTAGCAGTGTTATAGGGATGGGTGATTAACATAGCTATGCAAGATTTACTCTGCAGTTAGTGCACCCGTAATTGCTTTTTCAGGGATTAGCAGAGGGCCCATAGTTACATACAGCCTTATTAAATTGCGATTCGGCCAATTCTAAAGGGCTCTACTGTATATAAGGACAGAGCATATTTTTTTTTTACAGAAGTTTTTAGTTAGTGAAGACCATGCTTTTGGATAGAAGTAAAAAAAACTTCTGTAAAAAAACATATGCTATGTACTTATATAGAGCCCTATTCAATTGTCCGAACTGCAATTTAATAAGGCTGATAGTAATTACGATGGACTTTTAGGTCATAAAGGTCAGCCTTTTTAGAACTTCTTTGTTCTTTCTAACATGCAGATTAATTGTTAATTGATCCAGAGGAAGGCAAGTATCTGGGGGTCAGGAAGAAATTTATTCCCCCCCCCCCTGTGAGACAATTGGCAAAGTTTCACTGGACTTTTTTTCTTTTTTTTTTGTTTTCCCCTGGATTATTTAACAATTAATCTGCATATTGCAGATCAGAGATCTAAAAAAGGTTTAACTTGATGGACTAAAAGTCTATTTTCAACCTCAATTACTATGTAACTATTTAAAAATCAATGTGAATTTGCCACATCCCTCCCCTTTTGTGTTTAATTCCTTTAACCCATTTAGATTATAAACTCTTATGAGAGCAGGCATATTGATACCTTCTGTACCAGTATGTATACTTTTGTCATGTTTGCGTTATGTAAATGCAACAGAATATGTTGGCTCTTTTTCAATAAATTATAATAACAATCACATGAGAGGAACCTAGGAGCAGCTCCTTCCTATTTAAAAAGTGATGGAATAATTAATATAGAAAGAACAAACAGATTGGTACATGTACTAGTATATGCATATACAGTAATCCAAAAAATTGAGATAGTGTTGTCTTTAAACCCAATTACATCTCTACATCCTCAGAATAATGCACACAGCACTCATTAGGTGTCGAGTAGAAACAGATTTCTTATGCTTACAGCTAAACATTGTTCTGTCTTGATACATTCGTCATTTTAGTCTCTCATCTGAAAAAAATGTTTTTGCCAGGGCTCTCTCTTGAATGCTAAACACTTTGTAATAGAGATTTCTTTGTAGAGATGATTGAGTTGATTTGAAGTCCAAAGATGAACTGATTGAACACATAAATAAGAGATGATTTTCATTTAGCAAAGAGCCACTGGTGTTATACTAAAATCACTGTGAATCCCACCATTCAATCAGAGAGCTCAAGTTCTCAACATCATCTCATTTTGCAGCTCTCTCTTTATAATTTGTGTCATTTGGCATTTCTAATGAGTTTGCACACATTTACATATGAAAGGTCAGTGCCCCCTGACAATGGCAATTTACTGTTTTTGGTATAACTTTTCTATTTTGATATTGTATTTCCATAATGAGGTATTTGGAAATAATAACTGTAACTGATTATTGATGCATGTTTGAGATTAGTGGTGCGTACCGCAGCAATGCAAAATAATTGTACAATTTTGCAGTAACACTTTAATGTCCATAATGCGGTATAAAATTGGTGCTGTTTTTTTTTTCTTCATTATTGTTTAACTTATTTGGATAGCCTAATCATTGAAAAACAAAGGTAGAGGTGCTCAATCAGAGAACAAACTAACCTTAATAGGTTAGTTCTGTGGACATGATAACCAACTCTGAGAGCAAACTCTTTTAGCTCAATTGTGCCTTTCACAGGGAGAAATATTTTGTAGTATATCAGTCTGATCCCACTCACTAGAGTGACCCAATCCCGAGATACCAGGCAATTCTACCCTGAACAGGAGAAACAGGAAACCCTAGGCGTAAGTTTTGGCCTTCAATGGGCCTCGTCAGGGAGGTGTAGCGGAACTCCCTAAGGCACAGTGAGCAAGGGGTCCAGGTCTGGATTCCCCCATCACCCTGAGACTAATCCCTACGGGTCATTTGCATAAATGAAAAACAAAGGTGGAGATGCTCAGTCAGAGAACAAACTAACCTTAAAAGTAGCAGAGTGTCATTTATTCAGTGTTGTCACATGAAAATATATAATAAAATATTTACAAAAAATGAGAGGGGTGTGTCACAACCTACAATGATGATGGAGTATAGAAGATCCTAGTCCTCTTATCTCCTGTAGGTTTTAGACCTAAGATTTGGGTGACTCAGACCAATGGACCTTCTTTGCGGATGCAAGAGCATATGTCCCAGCCTAAGGTAGTGTGCGCTGGGAAACCTGGCAGGGAGTCAGAAACGATCTCCTCTACTAGCATATGCCCTTGGGTCAATAATACACCTGCACACAAAGTCTTGATGAAAATTATGAACCATGTTTTATTTTAGAACAGCATATTTAACCACATCACACAAGAATGGGGGAAGTGGCTACCGTTAGCCAGCCCCAAATGACGTTTGGCCAATCATGAAGGGGAACTGTGCGTGAACCAATAGTCCCCTCCCAGGTCCGCCCACTAGGCGAGGCCAACTAATTAATTTGGGCTTTGAATGTCCAGGGGAAAGCATGTATTTTACTCTCCTGTGCCCATGCTATGAAAGCTGAGAAGCCTTCAGGCCATCCCATTGTTTCTGGGTGCCTGCCTGTCTGCTCTCCAGCTGTGAGCTTCCCATTGTTAGTTCTATGCTGGATACTTAGCTAATGGGATTAACAGGCCTTTGGGAACAAAGGAGGCTTGCCTGTATTCAACGGCTTCCCCTCTACAATATAATAACCTACTAATATAATAACATACATTCATATTTACAAATACAACACACAATGTTTCACACACATACAACCAACACATCCCACCAGCTCCCTCACATGACACCCATTACAATGAGCCTAAACATGGAAGGGATGGGGATATGCTAAGGGGTAAACTTATAATACTTTATCCCCTAGACCACAAAATAACAATATAACCTTAACAAGTGGGCCCCAAACCTTTTGTTCTTCCACATGGCAACAGCATGTGGAAGATAACCCAGCCCAAAATGGCCACTGCTGCCAGTCACAAAATGGCCCTAGCATAGTTCACACCAAATTCAATATGGCCACTGGCTGATTCATGACAATCCTTCCCCAAGCGGGCGGAGAACAACCAAGATTTTCCCAGCTACGCTGATAGTCATGAATCTGCTGGTTTGGCCTGGCCTGCTGCATGCAAGGCAAGTTCATGTCGGTGCGCACACAGTCCCAAGGTGCAGAGTAAAGACCTCCCCCAGCCCTTGGCCTTGCTCCCACTGTATAGAGCAAATTGCTCCTCCCATGCAACCCCCACCCAAAACAGTCCAGGATCCCATCTCTCTGTTTTTGGCAGCAGCATGGAAGTCTCTGAGGGCACAGTGGGTTGCACCAATACATTCTTCTGAGGCAAAACCGTATTTTTGGGAGCCCCATAAAACAACCCCTGTCCCATAGCAACCCCTTTCCCTCCAGCCAGTCCCCACAGCTGGGCTGGGGTCTCTAAAACAGTCTCTGGGCCTATGGGATTGCAAGGGGGCAGTCTAGTACTTCCCTCAGCAAAATCATTATTGTTGGTAGCCTAATAACACAATAACTGCAGTAAAGTACATACCGGTCTGCGCTTGACTCCAGCGTCCCTGATGGAGTCCGGACTTGGATGCTCTGTTTGCTCTGGCTCCTGGAGATCTGTATCTTTGGACAGACCCTCCTGGTTTTCTTCCCCTTGGTCTGTCTGTGTTGCAGCCTGGAGAACTACGCTGTTCCCACCCAGGCTGTGCTTTGGGGCCCTCAGCTGACCCTCTTCTTCTATGGCCTTTTGCTTGGTACCCTTATCCCAGTCCTCCAGGTTTAACTGGGCCTTTGGAGCGGTGTCTGTTCCAGTGGGCCTCTGGACATTGGTTATCCAGGGTATCTCCCCACTTGGTTCACCCTCTACTATGGTGCCACACTGCACCCATGGCTCCTTTGCCAAGGCTGGCAAGCTTGCTGCCACTGTCGGGCTCTTGGTGCCCCTGGCACTCTCTTGGTGCCCCTGGCACTCTTGCTGTGTGAGGCCTGGTTCCCTGTAGCTAAGAACCAGTTCCTTTCCCTCCCCACAGTCCATTACATAGCCCACCTGGGCTCTGTGCTTCCCTAGCACCTTTTGTAGCAACTCTCCTGGGGTGTCAGAGTACAGATTTTGGTTATCTGTTGTAGGCTGGGGAATCCTATCCTTCCCACCCAACCTGACCTCTACGGCCTTTTCCCCAGAGTGCATTACATAGCCCTCCCCACAGTCTCTTTGGTGGCTATCCTGAGCCCCTGGCTCCATTAGCAGTTCTGGCCCATACACATTGCCTAGAACTTCTGAGGGCAGACTTCGTTCATCTGGCCCAACCTGTTGAGCAGTTACTGGGGTTTCTGCCAGGATTTGTGCTGGAAGGTAGTCCTCAGGTGAGACCTGTTTGGAGAAACTGTGCTCTGCTAGCATTTCCTCTGGGATTAAGTCTCTTGGGGTATCAGGGGACAAACATGGGTTATCTGACCCCACCCAGGGAACATTCCCCTGGGTCTCTGGCTCTTGGAGCTGGTGATTTGGTCCCAAGCTGACTTTACCATCCCTTCTAGGCTCTGACACAGTCTCTATATTTTTTAAAGGAACGCATTCTCCATCACTATGTTCTCCCCAGACCCCTTGCACACAATCACTTCGGTACATACCATCTGTGTTGTAACGATCTGGCGACCAGTCCTCTTGACTGGGTTGTTCCCCTCTTGATGGGCAAAATGTCTCCCCATAGATCTCGTCCCACAACTCAAAATACTCCTCCTCCAGCTGCAGTTCCTGCTCAATCAGGTGTACCATTAAATTAGCCTCCATGGACCATGGTTCCAGTCCCAGACCACGACAGCGTTCCACAAACAAGTTGTTGTGCCTTTTAAAGGTTCCTATGCCCCCTTCAGGATCACCATACACAATGTCTTGGAGGCCAGAATCTATCTCCAAGCGGAAATCAAACTCCTCTCCAGGGCCACCAACTATTCTGGCGTGAAAAATGTGATATTGGTTCTCCAAGGCAACCTCTTTTCTTACTAGTACTTCCAGCCAGCCCATTAGCTCATCGTCCTGCCACAGATTCAGAATCGCCATCCATTTCTCTAGACGCAGTGTCTCTCTGTAGCCAAGTCTTTGCTGAGCTGGAGTTCTCGCTCCATTGCGCTCCTGCCAGATCCTCTGGCAATACTGGTCTAGTACGTTGGACACCTCTTGTGTGGTCATCTTACTGGGGTATAAGTGCCTGGCTGCTTTAAACCGTCTTGTTGCTTCTTTGGTGATATCCGTCTGTTCCATTCTTGGTCTTTCTGTAGAGTCGTCCCACCTCTGCCAGCCAATTGTCACAACCTACAATGATGATGGAGTATAGAAGATCCTAGTCCTCTTATCTCCTGTAGGTTTTAGACCTAAGATTTGGGTGACTCAGACCAATGGACCTTCTTTGCGGATGCAAGAGCATATGTCCCAGCCTAAGGTAGTGTGCGCTGGGAAACCTGGCAGGGAGTCAGAAACGATCTCCTCTACTAGCATATGCCCTTGGGTCAATAATACACCTGCACACAAAGTCTTGATGAAAATTATGAACCATGTTTTATTTTAGAACAGCATATTTAACCACATCACACAAGAATGGGGGAAGTGGCTACCGTTAGCCAGCCCCAAATGACGTTTGGCCAATCATGAAGGGGAACTGTGCGTGAACCAATAGTCCCCTCCCAGGTCCGCCCACTAGGCGAGGCCAACTAATTAATTTGGGCTTTGAATGTCCAGGGGAAAGCATGTATTTTACTCTCCTGTGCCCATGCTATGAAAGCTGAGAAGCCTTCAGGCCATCCCATTGTTTCTGGGTGCCTGCCTGTCTGCTCTCCAGCTGTGAGCTTCCCATTGTTAGTTCTATGCTGGATACTTAGCTAATGGGATTAACAGGCCTTTGGGAACAAAGGAGGCTTGCCTGTATTCAACGGCTTCTCCTCTACAATATAATAACCTACTAATATAATAACATACATTCATATTTACAAATACAACACACAATGTTTCACACACATACAACCAACACATCCCACCAGCTCCCTCACATGACACCCATTACAATGAGCCTAAACATGGAAGGGATGGGGATATGCTAAGGGGTAAACTTATAATACTTTATCCCCTAGACCACAAAATAACAATATAACCTTAACAAGTGGGCCCCAAACCTTTTGTTCTTCCACATGGCAACAGCATGTGGAAGATAACCCAGCCCAAAATGGCCACTGCTGCCAGTCACAAAATGGCCCCAGCATAGTTCACACCAAATCCAATATGGCCACTGGCTGATTCATGACAGGGTGTAATCACTTTTGTGAGATACTGTATATATATATATATATATATATATATATATTTATACACACACACACAGAGTAACAGCTGTACGTGGGTGGAATTCCTAGCTTGTATATAATCCAACCCTAGCTTTGCTCAAAGCTGTGTGATACAGCTGGCATATGCTTATGGGAAATGGTTATGGATTTCAAGACCTAAGCCTTTGTGGGCACATTTGCAGGTCCCTGCCAAGGTTCACAGAGTGCAGTGTTATAACTGTATTTTTCAGGAATACTGGGCATGAAACAAGTTTTTTAATGGCTTCGCGATGAGCACCTTTGGCACCTTTAGCGCCTTTGGCACTCATAGCGGACCTCGCAAGGAGCGCCTTTGGAGCTCATTGCGAGTCTCTCCCCCTGTCTACTTCCTCCCTTGTGTCTCATTTCCCCCTCCTCTCCCTCCCTTGTGCCTCCTTTCCCCCTCCTCTCCCTCCCTTGTAACTCCTTCCCCCTCCCGTGTCTCTAACCCCCTCCCCTGTGTCTCTTTCCCCCCTCTCCCTCCCGTGTCTGTTCCCCCCTGCCCTGTGTCTCTTTCCCCCTCCCTCTGTCTCTGTTCACCCCCTTCCTTGTGTCTATTCCCTCCCCATTTCCCTCCCATGTGTATCTTCCCCCCTCCTCTTCCTCCCCTGTGTCTCTTCCCCCTCCTCTCACTCCCCTGTGTCTGTTCCCCCAGCCCTGTGTCTCTTTCCCCCTTTCCCCCTGTCTCTGTTCACCCCCTTCCTCGTGTCTCTTCCCTCCCCATTTCCCTCCCATGTGCATCTTCCCCCTCCTCTTCCTCCCCTGTGTCTCGTCCCCCTCCTCTAACTCCCCTGTGTCTCTTCCCCCTTCCTCTTGCTTCCCTGTGTCTCTTTCCCCCCTCCTCTCCCTCCCCTATGTCTCTTCCCCACCTTTCCCTCCCATGTCTTTCCACCTCCCCTGTGTTTCTTTCGCAGCTGTGTCTCTTTACCCCCATCTACCCCCTTTGTCTCTTTCGCCCCTCTCCCCCTCTTGTCTCTTTCCACCCTGTGTCTCTTTTGCCCCTCTCCCCCATGTCTCTTTAAACCCCTCTCCCCATGTCTCTTTCCCCCCTCTACCTCGTGTCTCTTTCCCCCCTCTCCCCCGTGTCTCTCCCCCCCTCCCTCCCATGCGTCTCTTCCTCCTCCCCTGTGTTTTTTTCTCCCAATCTCCCTCAGTGTCTTTCCCCCTCTCCCTCTGTGTCTCTTTCCCCCTCCCTCTGTGCCTCTTACCCCCCTCTCTCCGTTTCTCTCCCCCTTCCTTTGTGCCTCTTCCCCCCCCTCTCCCTCTCCCTCTCATGCGTCTCGTTCCCCATCCCCTTGTGTCTTTCCCCCTGTGTCTGTTCACCCCCTACCTCGTGTCTCTTCCCTCCCAATTTTCCTCCCATGTGTATCGTCCCCCCTCCTCTACCTCCCTTGTGTCTCTTCTGTCTCCTCTCACTCTCCTGTGTCTTTTCCCCCCTCCTCTCCCTTCCCTGTGTCTCTTTCCCTCCTCCTCTCCCTCCCCTGTGTCTCTTTCCCCCCTCTCCCTCGTGTCTTTCCCCCCTCTCCCCCTTGTGTCTCTTTCCACCCTCTCCCCCTTGTGTCTCTTTCCACCCTATATCTCTTCCCCGTGTCTCTTTCCACCCTATGTCTCTTCCCCCGTGTCTCTTTCTCCCCTCTCCCCTCGTGTCTCTTTCCCCCCTCGCCCCCACGTGTCTCTTTCCCCCCTCTCCCACACGTGTCTCTTTCCCCACTCTCCCCCGTGTCTTTCACTCCCTCTCCCTCCCCTGTGTCTCTTTCCCCTCTCCCTCTGTGTCTCTTTCCCCCTCCCTCTGTGCCTCTTGCCCCCCCTCCGTCTGTGCCTCTTCCCCCCCTCTCCCTCTGTGCCTCTTCCCCCCCTCCCTCTGTGTTTCTTCCCCCCCCCCCTCTTCCCCCCCCTCTCCCTCTGTGCCTCTTCCCCCCCTCTCGCTCTGTACCTCTCCCCCCCTCCCTCTGTACCTCTCCCCCCCCCCCTCTGTATCTCCCCCCTCTCCCTCTGTGCCTCTTTCCCACCCTCTCCCTCTGTGCCTCTTCCCCACCCTCTCCCTCGGTGCCTCTTCCCCCCCTCTCCCTCGGTGCCTCTTCCCCCCCTCTCCCTCGGTGCCTCTCCCCCCCCCTCTCCCTCTGTGCCTCTTCCCCCCCCCTCCCTCTGTGTCTCTTCCCCCCCCTCTCCCTCTGTGTCTCTTCTACAATGACACTCTGCTACAAAAAATGACACTCTGCTACAATGTAAAGTAGTAAGTGTACAGCTTGTATAACAATGTAAATTTGCTGTCCCCTCAAAATAACTCAACCCACAGCCGTTAATGTCTAAACCGTTGGCAACCAAAGTGAGTACACCTCTAAGTGGAAATGTCCAAATTTGGCCCTAAGTGTCAATATTTTGTGTGGCCACCATTATTTTCCAGCACTGTCTTAACCCTCATGGGCATGGAGTTCACCAGAGCTTCACAGTTTGCCACTGGAGTCCTCTCCCACTCCTCCATGATGAGATCATGGAGCTGGTAGATGTTAGAGACCTTGCACTCCCCCACCTTCCGTTTGAGGATGCCCCACAGATGTTGGCAATCATGGTTCCCTCAATGAACTGTAGCTCCCCAGTGCTGCCAGCACTCATGCAGGCCAAGAACATGACACTCCCACCACCAAAAGTATACATCTATACCGAGGAAAGGTAGTTGAAATGATCCCTAAATGACAGATAAACGGATAAGGCACAAAGAACACAAAAAAACTAATATGAGATGAAACCCCCAGTTTGAACGTAAACAATGATGCAGAGAGAGTGGAGGCTGTATCTGACATCAGGTAAATGCATATACTGTAGGGGGAATCAACACAACATATTATAGAAAACATATATTCACATATAGACATATTTGTATATATGTTTGGTCTGGGCCTGCATGAGTGCTTAGAAAAATGGGACAGAAGAGTACGCCTTTAAATCCTACCCTGTTACTCTCTCCCATAAAGCATCAAACATAAATCGCTGAACAGAGAAAAGACAAAAAAAAAATTATTATAAAAAGTAGATTTTATTTAATTTAAACATGGTGTAAAAATAGTGTGACAATAAATTGTGAACATTTAAAAATGATTACAAAACAGTACACATTGTTGTCCCGCCCGTATCACCAAAATCAGTTGAGTATATACTGTATAATGTACATAAGACTATAATTTAGTCTAAAGTCTGTAATAGACTGTGGTTGTTGTCAAATGCCTATATTAGGTCTAAATTTGACACGTTGAAGAAAAATATATTGTGATTCACTTGCTTATATATTCTGTACATAAAGAGCACACATCTACGGACAGTAGTTGTCTATAAAGTTTGAAAAATACTTATATATAGTTACATAGTTACATAGGCCCTCATTCAATTGCAATGTTGCAAATTGATTAGGGGTCTAAATAAGCACATCACATATATTTTTTAAAGAAGTTTTTAGTTATTAAGCATCTATCCAAAAGCATGGTTTTCACTAACTAAAAACTTCTTTAAAAAATATATATATTATGTGCTTATTTAGAGCCGTATTCAATTTGCAAAATCGCGATTGAATGAGGGCCATAGTATTTAAGGTTGAAAAAAGACTTTCAGTCCATCAAGTTCAACCTTTTAAGATCTCCTCTGATCTGCAATATGCAGATTAACTATTAATTAATTAGTTGTTAATTAATTATTAATCAATTATTTAATTATTATTATTATTTTTTTTATTAATTAAGGCAAACAGAAAAAACAAACAAACAAGACTTAGCCAATCGCCCCAAAGAAAAAAAAAATCAATTCCCACTTGATCCCAGACACCGGCGACCGGACTTCTCCCTGTATCAATACTGTCTCGCTAATTATCCATGATAACCCTGAATTCACTTTTTAATTAGAAATAAATCCAGTCCCCTTTTAAAGTTATCTATCGAATCCGCTGTCACCACCTCCTCTGGTAGAGAATTCCACAGATTAACCACCCTAACTGTGAAGAACCCTTTTCTTTCTTTAAATTGGAATCTTTGTACTTCTAACCTCAAGGCATGTCCTCTTGTCAGTTAAAAACCTCTTCGCACAAAAAGCTTGCTTGACAAATCTTTATACTGACCCTGGATGTATTTATATGATTACCTTATATCTCCTCTTAGACACCTTTTTTCTAGAAAAAATAAGTTTAATTTGGTTTGTCTTCCTTCATAACTTAGCCCCTCCAATCCCCTTATTAGTTTTGTTGCCCTACTCTGTACATTTTCCAGCTCTAAAATGTCATTTTTATGAAGTGGTGCCCAAAATTGTCCTCCATATTCCAAATGAGGGTTTACTAGAGATTTGTATAGTGGCAGAATTATATTTGCTTTCCTGGCTTTTATACCCTTCTTAATACATGCTAATATTTTATTTGCCTTTGCAGCTGCTGCTTGGCTTTGAGCACTGTTACCTAGGTGGTTGTCCACAAGCACTCCCAAATCCCTTTCAATATCTGATACATCTAGATTTGCTCCATTAACATTATAAATTGCATGGCTATTGTTCCTTCACAGATGCATAACCTTACATTTATTTGTATTAAATCTCATCTGCCATTTAGATGCCCATTCCTCAATTTTATGTAAATCACTTTGGAGAGAAAGCACATCACTATCTGATTTAATTACCTTGCACAACTTCGTGTCATCAGCGAAAATGGAGACACCATATTCCAATCCTACCTCTAGTTATTAATAAATATGTTAAAAAGGAGAGGACCTAATACTGAACCCTGAGGAACCCCACTTACCACATTAGTCCCATCAGAGTATGTTCCATTTACAACAACCCTTTGCTTTCTGTGTTTTAGCCAGCTCTCAATCCATGAGCAGAGAATTGCAACTCCTGTATCTCTTAGTTTGCACAATAGTCTCCCATGTGGCACTGTATCAAACGCCTTTGCAAAATCCAAAAAGACTACATCCACTGAGTTGCCTTGATCCAGGTTCCTACTAACCTCCTCATAGAAACTAATTAGATTTGTTTGACATGACCTATCCCTCATAAATCCATGTTGACTCCTACTTAATATCCTGTTCAAATAGAGATATTCTTGTATATTATCCCTTATTAACTCTTCTAAAAGCTTCCCCACTACAGAAGTGAGGCTCACTGGTCTATAATTCTCCGGATTTGTTCTTGCTCCCTTTTTAAATACAGGTATCACCTCTGCTTTTCTCCAGTCATCTGGTAGAGACCCTGTGTTGGGTGAATCTTTTGCAAGCCTTGTTTAAATGCATGTTTTTGTTACTCCGTATCTTGATCTTTAAGTCATTGTTAAGCCACATTGGATGGGATTTACTCCTTTTACTTTTATTCCCACACGTATGTATGTTTAGTAAGGATTTAAATGTTGTCCATTTATGTACAGTATTTTTACATGCCAGTTCTCTGTCCCAGTCTATACTTTGTATTGCTGCCCTTAGACTGTTAAAATCTGCCCTTTTAAAATTAAGAGTTTTCGTTGGCCCCTTAAAATTTAGTTTTTTTAATTCAATCTCAAATGAGACTGTGTTGTGATCACTGTTTCCAAAAGGTTGCCCTATTCCAACATTTGATACTATATCAATATTATTTGTTATGAGTAAATCTAAGATCGCTTCATTTCTAGTAGGCTCTTGTATAACCTGGGCCAGATAATGATCCCTGAGTGTACTCAAGAACCTGCTCCCCTTAGCTGAGCTGCTGGTCTCATTTATCCAGTTTATTTCAGGGTAATTAAAATCTCTCATTATTAGAACTTGCCCATGCTTAGCTGCATTTTCAATCTGTAACAATAATTGTATTTCCTCACTTTCAGCTATATTTGAGGGTTTATAGCATACTCCTAATTCTTTTGGAATTTGCTGCTCCGCTATTTAACTCTACCCACAAACATTCAGCTTTATCACTAGGTCCACCAGAAATATCTGCTGTGACAACAGGCTTAAATTCAGGCTAAACATACAGACAAATCCCTCCTCCTCGTTTACCATTGCCTCTATCTTTCCTAAATAGGTTATAACCATCCAGATTAACAGTCCAGTCATGAGATTCATCCCACCACGTTTCGGTAATGCCTATTAAATCCAATTCTTCATTAATTGCTAATAATTCTAACTCTCCAATTTTTCCTGGCAAGCTTCTGGCATTAGCAAGCATACACCTTTTGTTATGAGTCTGTAGTTCTGAAGTGCCTGCCACTGTACTTGAATTACTTAGTACTACCTCCCTATTGACTATACTACTCCTCCTCCCATCTCTTCCCCTATGAGTTGTTAATTCATCCCTTATACCCTCTACACTTTCTACCCCATTACTTATATCTTGTCCCTCCCCCCCACCTACTAGTTTATAAACTCCTCCAGCCTTTCTACCATCCTATCCCCTTGTACAAAAGCTCCCTCATCATTAATGTGCAATCCATCCCTACTGTAGAGATTGTACAGAAGAGAGAAGTCAGCCCAGTGCTCTAAAAACCCAAACCCCTCCTTAGTGCACCACATTTTTAGCCATGCATTAACCTCCCTAAGCTCCTTCTGCCTTCCTGGGCTAGCACGTGGCACTGGTAATATCTCAGAAAATACTGCCTTGGAGGTCCTTGCCTTCAGCTTATTACCTAGTTCTCTAAAATCATTATTTAAGACACTCCATCTTCCACTAACTTTGTCATTGGTACCAATATGTATCAAGACCGCTGGTTCATTTCCAGCCCCTCCCAATAATTTGTCTACCCAATCCACAACATGACGAACTCGAGCACCCGGGAGACAGCAAACTGTTTGATTGCTGGGATCTGGGTGACAAATCACCATGTCTACTTTCCTAATAATAGAGTCCCCTACATCCAAAACATGTCTGTTGCTCTGCCTATTCTGCCCTCCCAAACCTGCAGTAGAACTGTTCTCCTGGCTGTAAGAGGGAACAGCTCTATCTGGCATTGCCATTCCTGAATGGACATCCCCAACAGTTTCACTCAATCAGGCAAATTTGTTGGTGTTTGCCAACTCAGAACTGGCCTGCCTCCTCCTGTTTCCTCTGCTTCCCCTTGTAACTGTAACCCAGCTACCTCCCTGGACATCCTCACTAGCCCCAGCTCCACCCTCCATGCTAGGCCCAGCTAAACTGTGCTCAGTGAGCACCAACCCCCTTTCCAGTGGAGCAATATCACTAAGTGCTGCAATTCTCCGCTCCAGATCTCCAATTTGAGTTTCCAGAGAGGCAACATGCTCACACCTCTCACAGAGGTATGGACACTGGATCATCTTTTCCAGTATTGCATTCATATGACAGGATGTACACTGAATAAAGTTGCCACTGGTCTGCCTCATAATTATTATTATTATCTACAAAATTTCAGTGGGAAAAATAAAGAATATAAAATAATATATTTGTATAAAGTTTTCCTCCTTTGCACTATAAATCTGCCCTCCCTTTTCTTTGAAGTGCCTCCTTTTATTTAAACTCCTACACTTTTACTAGAATTGCACTTGATACTGAAAATGTTCGCAAGCTCACAAGTTTGCCCCCTCTCCTGTTTATATTAACTTCAGCCTTCTCACCTGGGCACAATTTGTGCACTCTTCAATTTATCAGCCTTTACTTGTAAGGTAAATCCACTTGTAAACTTATATTGTAGATCGGTCCTAAGTTATAATCACGTAGCATATCACAACTCGTTAAATATACTCTCTGGTGATATGAAAAATGAAGATTTAAAAGACAGATTATAGTGGTAACATGAAAAAATGCAGTAAAATAGTAGGCAGGGTTAATGTGGTATCAGCAGGGGATATTAGAATACTACCAGTGGGGCCCTATCTGAAGCTGATGTAGTGGAGTTTGGGGGCCCACTACTTACCCCCTCACCCCGATAAATACCTACTTTTCCTACTCTACAATGTCCTAGGACTAATCCCTTCTGCAGACCCACTTAACCTTACTGTACTACTACATCAGACATCTGTGCACAGTGCAGTGATCAAACAGCTTTCTCGTAGCATGATGGTGATGTCATATTTGAGGGACAGCAGTGAAGGCAGGGTCTCACGCGAACATTTCGCAATCAGGCTTCCTTTGATTCCCTAATCAAGGTCCATATTACTATTTAAAGTATTATACTATTACTAAAATTAGGACCTTTTTTACCAACTCTCCGCTGGGCCGCCACAAGACCCCCCACCCCTCTTTTTACACCTGCTTATGTGCTGCCGGCACTGGGGAGCTACAGAACCATGAATGCCAACATGTGCTTTGACATACTGAAGGAGAGCATGATCCCCTCCCTTCTTAGACTGGGCTGCAGGGCAGTATTCCAACTTGATAACAACTCCAAATACACCTCAAAGACGACCACTGCCTTGCTAAAGAAGCTAAAGGTAAAGGTGATGGACTGGCCAAGCATGTCACCAGACCTAAACCCTATTGAGCATCTGTGGGGCATCCTCAAACGGAAGGAAAGGGAGTGCAAGGTCTCTAGCATCCACCAGCTCCGTGATGTCATCATGGAGGAGTGGAAGAGGACTCCAGTGTCAACCTGTGAATCTCCATGCCCATGAGGGTTAAGGCCGTGCTGGAAAATAATTGTGGCCACACACAATATTGATACTTTGGGCCCAATTTGGACATTTCCATTTAGGGGTGTACTCACTTTTGTTGCCAACCGTTTAGACATTAATGGTTGTGTGTTGAGTTATTTTGATGGGACAGGAAATTTACACTGTTATACAGGCTGTACACTTACTACTTTACATTGTAGCAGAGGGCAATTTCTTCATTGTTGTCACATGAAAAGATATAATAAAATATTTAGAAAAATGTGAGGGGTGTACTCACTTTTGTGAGATACTGTATATATATATATATATATATATATATATATATATATATATATATATATATATACATACATACATACATACATACATACATACATACACATATATATGTATGATACGTATGTACTTGAGAAAATACCTAAAATACCACTTCTTTTAAATTTCTTACCTGTGCAAAATTCTGACAAACTGAAATAGCACTGTTAGCTGCCAGTATTTCTACTGTAAGGGTTTTCCAGGTGTCCAACACCCTTTCATTAAAGTAATACTTTCTAATATTACTTTTAAACCTTTCAGTAGCAAAAGTAGAGCATGAACCTTTCTTCTAGAATTACTGTACACTTTCTTTATAAAGTGTTATGTGAATGAATTGAACAGAGGAGTTCAAGTATAATGCAGACATACTTTGTACTTGATACTCATGATATGAACAAAATATTAGAGAAGACAAAAGCAGAGAAGAGAGAGGGAGTATAGAATAGTGTCTTTCAAAATTATCAAGATTTTGAACAAAGCAAAGAGGGGCAAGGTTCATGGAAAGGCACTGTGTTAGAAAAAGAGGCCATACTGTGCAGTTAAGAGGTGTCAAGAGACAGGTGTTGTGTGTAATTCTGGAATAAAAGCTGTGAATTCATGTAGAGGTGAATAATAAAGTTATACAACTCAAACATGCTTGAATTTTGAGAATACAAGTCTGAAGATCCATTATATTCTTAGTTTTTAAACCAGGCTGGAACATGACAGACTGTATAGCCCAACTGGCCCTTTTATGTTGCCATCTAAGATTCTATAATGAAATCACTAGGTGTTATACTGTGCTTGAGGCTCAAGTCATCACTTCAATGATTGGTGCTTCTATAGCTTTATATCCCCTTCAAGGATGATTGATAACGGCAGTAACCAATAGGAGACTGATGCATTAAAAACTTAAAAACATTCTATAAAAGTATCTAGTTAATTACCATTTGGTTAAATGTCCGCAAGCTTAGTGAGATTTTTAAATATTGTTTTCTACCCTAGGTATCCATTCTTGGTTCTTTATCCTTTTCTTTCACCTTTTTTTAGTACTAGGTTGCTGGCTATTTCTTATTGGACCTTGAAGTGCTCTTAACCTATCGTTGCACAAGGAAAATTATGTCTCAGTGCATGAACCATATACCAGTGCTTCTGTTGGGTTGTGCCCCCTCAAATAAACAAACAGCCACTGACTCTGCACGGAGAATGGGGCAAGAGTAGGTCAAAGAGGATAGGATGGCTGCCTAAAATATTCCAGATACATTTTTTAAATATCTTGAAATGTAACTAAATTATATTTAGATACTTTTATTAACATAATAGTTTACTGTTATAACGCAGGATTTCAATATGTACAGTGTTCTTTTAAGTAGGCTGAAACCAAACCTACATACAGTTGTGCTCAAAAGTTTGCATTCCCTGGCAGAAATTATGACATTTTGGCATTTATTTTGAAAATATGACTGATCATGCAAAAAAAAAAAAATCTTCTATTGATTATATGAAACCATTTATTATAACATAGTCGTTTGGCTCCTTTTTAAATCGTAATGATAACAGAAATCACCCTTATGGCCCTGATCAAAAATGTCCATACCCTTGAATGTTTGGCTTTGTTACAGACACACATGGGGGCATACACAGGTTAAAATGGCAATTAAAAGCTAATTTCCCACACCTGTGGATTTTTAAATTGCAATTAGTGTCTGTGTATAAATAGTCAATGAGTTTGTTAGCTCTCACGTCGATGCACTGTGCAGGTAGATACTGAGTCATGGGGAGCAGACAAGAACTGTCAAAAGACCTACGTAACAAGGTAATGGAACTTCAGTGGAAAAAGATTAAAAATTAAAACAAAGCCTTGAAAATGCCAATCAGTACTGTTCAATCACTTATTAAAAAGTGGGAAATTCAAAGACCTCTTGATACCAAGCCAAGGTCAGGTAGACCAAGAAAGATTTCAGCCACAACTGACAGAAGAATTTTTTGGAATACAAAGAAAAACCCACAGGTAACCTCAGGAGAAGTACAGGCTGCTCTGGAAAAAGATGGTGTGGTTGTTTCAAGGAGCACAATATGACGATACTTGAACAAAAAGGAGATGCATGGTCGAGATGCCAGAAAAAAGCCTTTACTGCACCAATGCCACAAAATGCAAACTTTTGAACAGGGTAATTTCATTTTTTTCTTTGGTGCCATGTTTTGTTTTATGATTGTGCCATTCTGTTATAACCTACAGTTGAATAAGAATCCCATAAAAGATAAAAGAAATGTGTTTTGCCTGCTCACTCATGTTTTCTTTAAAAATGGTCCATATATATTACCAATTTGTCAAGTGTATGCAAACAATTGAGCACAACTGTATATATATATATTTTTTTAGAATATAATATATAAACCGTTAACGGTTTTAAAACTGAGCCCTAAATAATTTAATATCTATAATTGAGAATATATAATATAATAACAATAATAATATCTTAGAATATCCATTATACAATACTTGTAAATAGTTTGATTTTGTGTACTTGTACTTCATTCTATTATTACGTACTGTGAGGGGCTGAAGGCTATTTTTCAAAAAGCTGGTTAAAACAGGTTTTTCAAAGGGGATTAAAAGTGGATTTAAAACTAAGCTCAACAGTCCATGTAGTTTTATGAAGCCTATTTATCAAACTTGTTAAAGTAGAATTGCAAACCTTGCTTAAACATAAGAAATGCAAAGTTAGAATCTGAACCTTATTATAGTCAGTTAGCTTTGACAGAATTTTGTATATTTTTTTGTTGGTCAGTGTACCACGGAGCACAGTTCTGTATGACGTAGAGGCGTTGGTATGCGGGGACAAATCCCCAACCGATTGAATGATGAGTGGGACAGGTTTCCTCCGCACTGTCTTGCTCTCTTCCTCTGTCAGTATCATTGTTGTAGTTCCACCTCTCCCACGTGTCTCTTTCTATAACCTTTTACTGCTCCTCCTGTCCCTCTCCCCCTGTCTGTCTCCCCTGTGTCTGTTTGAAAATCCTCCACTCTGTCTTTCAATCCCACCCCCTGTGTCCCTCTTCCCCTTTTCTGCCTCTAACCTTTTATCCATCCTCCTGCCAACTCCCCTCGTCTTCCTATCCCCAACTAGTCTCTCCCCATGTTCTGCCTCTCTAACCTTTTATTAATATTATCTTTTATTTTATCCCTCCTTCTGTCCTCCTCTACCTCTTTATTTGTCTCTATCCTAATCCTCTTTGGTCTCTTCTCTTTTCTCCATCTCATCTTTATTTCTGTATATTCTCTCTTCCTTCCCATCTCTTCCTGTTTCCACTTTTCCCCCTTTCCTCTTATCTCCTATTCATTTTTCCTATCACTTTCCTCCTTTCTCTCTCACCCTTCTCCCTATTGCCTCTCCTTTTTTTTATTCTCTTGCTGCCTTTTTTCCCTGTCTTTCATGCTCTCTCTTTTCTCTCTCTCTTTACGTTCTTTTCCCTCTTTGCTCTTTTTCTTCTCATGTTCTCTTGTTATGTTTCTTCAATAAATTCTATTCCATGTGTCTGTTCTCTTTTTCTTTTCTTCTTTTTTCTGCCTATTCATCATCTCTTCTTCTACTGCTGGCTCTTTCTTTTCCATGAATTTCCCTTTTTCATCTCTATTTCACATTTTCTTCCTTTCTTTTCTTCTGTCTCTTCTCTCTCTTTTCTCTTCTGTACTTCATTAACCTCTCCTTTTTTCTTCTTTCTGCCTTTTTCTCGATTTCTTCTCTTCCTCTATGTTTCCCTGTTCTCTGTCCTTTTACCATCTTCATGTATTCTCTCATACCTTAACTCCTCTCTTGTCTATCCTCTCTCTATACTCTGTACCTCTCTGTGGTTATACTCTGAAATCTTAATAAGTACGTCTCCTTATCATAATGCACATGAGGATACGTAACTCCCCCTCTTTCAAATACAGAAACTTGTAAGGGGGGTGGTCTCCGGTCTGGAGCATTTGTAGGTAGCAGTAACAGCTTGTTATAGAAGACCCAGGGAGCTTGTGAGCTGTCTGCAAACCATATACATCAGCCAGGTGAACAGGTGTGGTAATGCGGGAGGAGGCTTTGTTGTATAAGGTGGGATTACATTTTAAATAGCCTAGAAATTGTGTCACGTATGTATATTCGCACCATTCTGTACAGCAACCTAGATGATTTACAGAGGCACATTGTCATTGTTTGTGGCAAGCCACAAGCAATCTAACATTTAAATCATATTCAGATAAATACAGCAAAAATTTGACTTTTAAAGATCAAAAGATAAACTTTAACATTGACATGCACTTTCATAATGCTACTTTTTTCTTTGTGTTCATGATTTAAAAGAAAGATGGGACCTATGATGTGCCTTGTTGCAAGATTAAATAAAACTTTTGAAGAATTATTCTCATATTTACACACCATCCAAAAACATATCTTTCCATGGAGTAGTAAAAGAAATATGAAATATTCTATACTTATTGCAGACTAACCTCGGAGCTTACAATCAATTATAGTACATGCTGTTCAATAAAATAACTTATGGTTTGTTATACCTTGCAATGCGCGTATTTCTGTATGTTTTAATTAGAAGTAGCTGTCAGATTTGGAGAGCCCAGTTTTCAAATGTTGTACATTCTTTTAATCCTGCTATATAAAATGTGATCTTGCCTATTTAATAGCATTGTCAAGTTCAATACAATACTTTATGCTCTATTCATAGAGAAACAACTTGATCTTTCTTTCTCAGCACAACATAGGATTTGATTGCCGAGAATATATTGTCTGCAAGTTATAAATTCTTCCATGAACCACTGAATGTTGAACCTTACTCTGTCTGCAATGCACAATAAATGAAATCTGACAGCCTTTCTGAAGTGGCAGAACACTGTACTATTTATGGTTAAAAGAAATAGCCTGTGATGATAAAAAAACATGCTATGTCCACCAACTGCTCACAAAACTCTATTTTGCAAAATACATAGTATGTGTAGATCAGAGATCACACTATAGATTAACATCACAGCTGGCGTGGTTTTAGACAACCTGCTAAAATTACTGAAAATGCTGCCTTCTACATCTAGTAATATACGACAGATAAAGGACATGGAGTGAAGTTTGACCAACTCTTAGAACAAACTCTTTTAGCTCAACTGTGCCATACTTAGAGGGGAAAATAATGCAATATATGATATACACAGTAAGTCTGATCCTACCCAAGAGAGACCCAGCTCCAAAAATAGTGAACAGTCATGACTAATTATTTAATCTAGTAAACAATGTCATTACTAGCCTGGGGGCTATGTAAAACCAGATTCAGTTCCAGGTTTAAATGTTTTTTTCTAGAGATTATTGCCAATAATGAAATATACTTTTGAGTTATAATAGCAAATTTGGTTTCAACGATCAGGAGCATATAATGTCTGACATTTGAAAGAATGGTGAATAAAGGGAGGTATTGGATTTAAGGTCCACTGTATTTCAAGAAAAAGGGCACTTGTTTGTCTATTGGCCCATTCTATTCTATTCTATTGGCCCATTCGTAAATTTATACACACTTAAAACTGCTCTTGATATTGCCACATATGCCATTAGCTACTCGAAATCCGATTACAAGTTAACTGCCCATAATAATTACGAACCAGCCAAAGATGCAAATTTGGCCTTAGAACTCCGTTGGTTTTAGCACAGCTCAAATATTACGAGCGCTAATTGATGAGAGCTCGAGCTTCCAAATAAAGTCTGACCCGCAACTGAAAAAATCAAGTTTCTGTCAAAAATATTATGAATACTAAATAGGATTTCTGCGTAATACCGATCCAGAGAACTCAAGGGGTTAATACATATCATGAAACGCACATGGACTAAAACCGATGCTCTCATGCATTTTATAGAGTGCTAGATTGTTTGATTGCGAGACCGATTGGCAAATATTACTTATTGGTGCAAATTCATTTGTAGCCTCCAATTGCAGATTACGTGTAACTTCCATGTTTTACCGACATGATGATGACGGTCTCCTTTACTATTGGCTGTGTCTAAAAAGGAAATTACGGGCTTGCTTAAATAGTCAGATAATATGATCACGCCCCCTGAAATCAAACTACAAAAGGCAGGGTTTACAAGTTTAGGCTTAGCTTGAATCAATAGAATACATCTAGACATTTCGAGAAAAAAGACCTGCAGCAAAAATGATCAGTTAGAGTCATTTGCGGGCCTCTAATAGAATAGGGCTCAATATTAGCAGCTGTATAAACCATTGTCATAAAAAAAAAATCTAATTTTTGAAGATCCTGATTATGAAAACAGGATTGTATTTTGTGGAGGAAGGGGTGTAGAGCAGGGAACAGGAAGAAGTCTAGAGTCTTTGATAAATAATAGGATAATATTGAAATTGACACCACACTTTTCTCCCTCACATGCCCAGAAGCATGGAAGTTGCATCAATAGATGCAATAATAGCTCTCCAGAAATGTATATGCTCCTCTCTCATACATACAACTTCAATCAAATATCATAGATTTCTCCAGGTTTGTAAAGAGGTATCAACATGTTTTTTATAATAATAAAAAAAAGCTTTCTGACTTTTATTCTTGCTTAATTATACTTACTGGTAGTCAGACAAAGCTTTCAAATATTGCTTTCTATTTTACAATGGCCAGAATGGGAAAGCAGCAATGATTTGTAAAATGCGTGGGCTTTTAGGTTCTATGTATTAGAGGGAAAAACTGAAAAATAGAGAAATGGACTGTAGGAAATGTCTGGCAGAACAAGTTATTTTTTTCTCCATTCTCACTATCTAAGCCCTGTGTGATCTAATAGATTCATATTGTGAAACACAGAGAAAGTGACTCTCAAACAAGGGTTTGTTTCTGCCTAGATCCATGAGACCCAGGCCTAGGGCAGCACATTTTCTGGGGACTTTCTTAAGATGCAGTGCAGTTAATTGACATTTGTATATGCACAGAAAAGTATATATGCAGAATTACTTCTGTCTGCAAGTGTATTTGACATTTTCTGACATACCATATATGTACATAAAAAGACTTAAACTTATCATTTAAGATACGTAAAGGAGAAATGAGTAGGTGCAAGTGGTGCATTGGGGGCACACAAATCGGAATGACCTAGGACGGCATAAAACCTAAATATGCCTATGACTTTTACACTGATGTTCTTGAAATGATTTGAAGAGAGAAACAGTCACCCACTTAAATGGCTCCATTAAGACCATGATACATGTGGTTCAAGAGCTAATATAAATATCTACAAAGAATCATTGGCATCTTCTGATCAATTTATGTATTAGAGACTGAAGGGGTATTTCTGAATCAGTTAAGACACTTCTTCAAGGTAGAAAGTAAAATTTTATATGTCATGCACTTAAGATCATGCAATAGATTTACTACTGAGTCTGGAATTAATTAATAGGACACGCTCCCACTGACCAGAGACTGAAGTTGCTGTTAATTTGAGAATGTCTCTATGGGGTCTTCTTTTTATTTTTTTCTGTAGGTGCACAACAGCAGAGCTTGGCATAGTGAAGGAAACATTTATATATGGTGTGTATTGTTTAGGCATTCAGTGGTGATCTTGTGGACCGCAGTATGCCAGGCACACTTTCAATCTGTTTATGCTTCTCCATAAGGCTTCTTGGCAAATATACTAGAGTAGGTTGCCATTTCCTTTTCCAATGGACTGCGATTTGCCTGACCTCTTTGATATGATCTGCTCATCTTGCGTGACCCTACATGGTTTAGCACATCTTCATTAGAGTACACAAGCCCCTTCACTGCAGCAAGGTAGCGATCTAGAATGGACCTGGTACCATCCATTCGGCAGATTCAATTTCCAATTGTCACTTCTCAGTTGCATTTACCACAAGGACTGAGCAGTAATTTCTACAGAGATTCAACCAAAGACACTGGGCCTGATACCATCCATTCTGAAGATTCAGTTTCCAATTGTCATTTTCCCATTTCTATTTAACTTGTTTCTTTTGCTTCTAAACCTAAAGCTTTATACACCACCACCTCTCTCCAGCATCTTAACTCATACAACTTGCCCTCCCACCTATTATTTGTTTTAATTTATATTGCAGGTTTAACACTATTATCTCCATTTTTAGCCATTAGAGTAGTATCATCTGCATATCTGAGGATGTGGATATTTCTCCCAGCAATACTGATTCCGGCTTTGGATTAAGCCCAGCCTTACACATGTACTCCACGTCTAAGTTGAATAAATAAGGTGACAATATACAACCTTGTTTCAAGACTACCAGTCTTGAACCATTCTGTTCCATGTTCTGACCTTGGCTTCTTGGTCCACATACAGATTCTTTAGGAGGAGGATGAGATGATCTGGTACTTCCATGTCTTTAAGAACTTGCCACATTTTGTTGTGAGTCACCCAATCAAAAACTTTAGAATTGTCTATGAAGCAGAAGTAAATGTTTTCTGGAACTCTCTTGCTTTCTCTATTATCCAGCAGACATTGGCAATTGATCTCTTGTGCCTATTCCTCTGTAGAACCCGGCTTGCACAACTGTTAGTTCCCGGTCCATATATTGTTGGAGCCAAGCTTGCCGGATATCAAGCATTTGCTTGCCGGCATGTGAAATGAGTGCAGTTGTTCGATAATTGGAGCACTCATTGGTACTGCCTATTTTTGGGACTGGGATGTAAACTGACCTTTTCCAGTATATTGGCCACTGTTGAGTTTTCCAAAATACTGCTTGTAGAGTTCCTTCAATTCCCATTCTTCTAGGTTTTTATACTGTCAAGGTCTGAGCATTGATACATTTTTGGTCACAGGTTATATGTTTCTAAAAATTAAAAATAATCTAGTGCCGTAGAAAAACAAAATATAAAAAAACAACCATATACAAACTGTCAATTTAAAGATAAACTTTACTTTTCAGCAATATATATGTAAAACTCTTAAAGTTTAAGCATAAATGATTAAATAATGTGATCAAGAATAAATCCTATGTGAAAGAAACATTAAACATCTCAAACACAAAAATTAAACTCACACTGAAGTCACCAGATGTTTTTTGCACAATTTGGTAAAAACTTAAAAAATATGGGAAAGCTGATCAAATTTTTAAAATTGATCAAGAGCAAACTTTAATATTAGCTTTAGTGTTAGTTATTGTTTATACAGCCATATCTGGCCTGCCACAAATATCTATATTTGTAATACAATAAGAGTCTATTCATTTTTATACCCTTTTTTTGCTTGTATCATGTTAATCGAGTGATTAAAACGATACCTAAGAATATTTCCACTTCTAAGAAGTTTATAGGCAGGAAAATCATTACTTCCACATTTTTACTTTAATGTATTTATTTTCACATATATATTATACATGTTGTCATTGTTCAGCTGCACAGTTGTTTTTCGACTCTCCATGACCCTAAGGATCGCAGCACGCCTATGATATTGTTATGTCTCTGGTTATGCTTATCCATAGGATTTTCTTACCAAAGATACTGGAGTGGGTTGCCAGTTCCCTCTCCAGAGGACTGCAATTTATCTGACATCTCTGCTATGACCTGCCCATCTTGGGTGACCCTTTATGGTTAAGCTCACTGCTTCAATGAGGTACACAAGCCCCTTTACCAAAACAAAGTAGCAATTCAGAATAAAATTGGCAATCAGAGAAAAACTCTTAAGAATCAACTTGAACTACTTAATCCAACTTGCTACATGGTGCAAAATAGAATTGTCACGGAATGGCAAAACAGAACAGGAAGAGCAACCAGAGGTGCTCCCAGTCATAGCAATCTACACTGCCACTGAGAGTAAGCAGGAGCAGAAATACATACAGTGCCTTGCAAAAGTATTCACCCCCCTTGACTTTTTACCTATTTTGTTACAACCTTAAGTTCAATGTTTTGTTAATCTGAATTCTATGTGATGGATCAGAACACAATAGTCTAAGTTGGTGAAGTGAAATGAGAAAAATATATACATAAAAATATTTTTAAGAAATAGAAAACAGAAAATTGGCATGTGCATATGTATTCACCTCCTTTGTTATGAAACCCATAAAAAGCTCTGGTGCAACCAATTACCTTCAGAAGTCACATAATTAGTGAAATGATGTCCACCTGTGTGCAATCTAAGTGTCACATGATCTGTCATAACATATACACACCTGTTATTGAGAAGTACAAGTCAGGGTTAGGTTATAAAAAATATCCAAATCTTTGATGATCCCCAGGAGCACCATCAAATCTATCATAAGCAAATGGAAAGAACATGGCACAACAGAAAACCTGCCAAGAGATGGCCGCCCACCAAAACTCACGGACCGGGCAAGGAGGGCATTAATCAGAGAGGCAGCACAGAGACCTAAGGTAACCCTGGAGGAGCTGCAGAGTTTCACAGCAGAGACTGGAGTATCTGTACATAGGACGACAATAATCCGTACACTCCATAGAGTTGGGCTTTATGGCAGAGTGGCCAGAAGAAAGCCATTACTTTCAGCAAAAAAAATCAAATGACACATTTTGAGTTTGCGAAAAGGCATGTGGAAGACTCCCAAAATGTATGGAGGAAGGTGCTCTGGTCGGATGAGACTATAATTGAACTTTTCTGCCATCAAAGAAAATGCTATGTCTTGCGCAAACCCAACACATCACATCACCCAAAGAACACCATCCCCACAGTGAAACATGGTGGTGGCAGCATCATGCTCTGGGGATGTTTTTCAGCAGCCAGGACTGGGAAACTGGTCAGAGTTGAGGGAAAGATAGTTGGTGCTAAATACAGGGTATTCTTGAGCAAAACCTGTACCACTCTGTGCGTTATTTGAGGCTAAGACAGAAGTTCACCTTCCAGCAGGACAATGACCCCAAACACACTGCCAAAGCAACATGAATGGTTTAAGGGGAAACATGTAAATGTGTTGGAATGGCCTAGTCAACGCCCAGACCTCAATCCAATAGAAAATCTGTGGTCAGACTTAAAGATTGCTGTTCACAAGCACAAACCATCCAACTTGAAGGAGCTGGAGCAGATTTGCAAGGAGGAATGGGCAAAAATCCCAGTGGTAAGATGTGGCAAGCTCATAGAGACTTATCCAAAGCGACTTGGAGCTGTGATTGCCGCAAAAGGTGGCTCTACCAAGTATTGACTTTAGGGGGTGAATAGTTATGCACATTGACTTTTTCTGTTATTTTGTCTTATTTGCTTCAGAATAATAAAAAATCATCTTCAAAGATGTGGGCATGTTCTGTAAATTAAATGATGCAAATCCTCAAACAATCCATGTAAATTCCATGTTGTGAGGCAACAAAACACGGAAAAAAGCCAAGGGGGGTGAATACTTTTGCAGAGAGAGGCACTGTATTCTCAAAGGAGCTATGATTGGCTATTAGAAAGACTAAGGCAGAACAGCAAACAGGAGAAACAGCATCAAAGGCTTCGAACCAGAGCGTGGACCTGGATAAGAAAATATAGATTCCACCAGAGAGAGAGAGAGGATAAAGAGAGAGAGACAGGGCAGAGGAAGGGAGAGGTTGGACAGAGAGGGGTGGGGCAGAGAGGGAGAAAGAGAGAGAGAGAGAGAGAGGACAGAGTGAGAGAGACAGGGCAGATAGAGAGAGAGAGAGGACACAGAGAGAGAGGACACAGAGAGAGAGAGGACAGAGAGGGAGACAGGGCAGAGAGGGAGACAGGGCAGAGAGGGAGACAGGGCAGAGAGGGAGACAGGGCAGAGAGGGAGACAGGGCAGAGAGGGAGACAGGGCAGAGAGGGAGACAGGGCAGAGCGAGAGAGGCAGGGCAGCGAGAGAGAAGGCAGAGAGAGGGGGACAGGACAGAGAGAGAGAGTGACAGGACAGAGAGAGAGGGACAGGACAGAGAGAGAGGGACAGGGCAGAGAGAGAGAGGGACAGGGCAGAGAGAGAGAGGGACAGGGCAGAGAGAGAGGTACAGGACAGAGAGAGAGGTACAGGACAGAGAGAGAGGGACAGGACATGGAGAGAGAGACAGGACATGGAGAGAGGGACAGTACAGAAAGAGAGGGACAGGACAGAGAGAGAGGGACAGGACAGAGAGAGAGGGACAGGACAGAGAGAGAGGGACAGGACAGAGAGAGAGGGACAGGACAGAGAGAGAGGGACAGGACAGAGAGAGAGAGGGACAGGACAGAGAGAGAGGGACAGGGCAGATAGAGAGAAAGGGCAGAGAGAGAGAGAGAGGGCAAAGAGAGAGAAAGACAGGAGTGAGAGAGAGAGAGACAGGGTAGAGAGAGATGAACAGGACAGAGAGAGATGAACAGGACAGAGAGAGAGGGACAGGACAGAGAGAGAGGGACAGGGCATAGAGCGAGATAGAGGCAAGGCATAGAGAGAGATAGAAGCAAGGCAGAAAGAAATAGACAGGGCAGAGAGAGAGGGACAGGGCAGAGAGAGAGGGACAGGGCAGAGAGAGAGGGACAGGGCAGAGAGAGAGGGACAGGACAGAGAGATAGGTACAGGACAGAGAGAGAGGGACAGGACAGAGAGAGAGGGACAGGACATGGAGAGAGGGACAGTACAGAAAGAGAGGGACAGGACAGAGAGAGAGGGACAGGACAGAGAGAGAGGGACAGGGCAGAGAGAGAGAGAGACAGGGCAGAGAGAGGGACAGGGCAGAGAGAGAGGGACAGGGCAGATAGAGAGAGAGGGCAAAGAGAGAGAGAGGGCAAAGAGAGAGAAAGACAGGAGCGAGAGAGAGAGACAGGGCAGAGAGAGACAGCATAGATAATTAATGATAATATGTTATGATGCAGTCATTTATGGTGGGCAAATAACTTGTTAACTAATATATTGATTTGTTCGTACTGTTTCATTCCATTAAGGAAAGCCCACAGACATTAGGAGGACTACTGGTATAAAAAAATAACAAAAGCGGAGATAATTTCAAAACACATTATTAATATCAATGTAAAAGAGTTATATTGTGGGAATGTCTGTAAAGCGCACAATCATACGTGTATTTAACACAACGTTTCCGGCTGATGTTCTCTGTTTAAGTATATGCCGTATATATTGGTGTTACTCCATGGTACTTGAGTCCGTGTGGGGCGGTGATATTGTTTGGTCTGATGCTGTGTACTTTTCGAGTGTGCGTGTCGGGGTTCCCCAAAACACAAGTACTTCAGACCATTTTCATGGATAAAAATATATTTATTTGGTAAAAATTCCGGTTTGATTCTGGTACAGAAATCAAATGATAAAAAATCGTAAAATAAATAGATCTGACACTTGTTTTACAATCTATTTCTTTTACGATTTTTTATCATTGGATTTCTGTACCAGAATCAAACCGGAATTTTTACCAAATAAATATATTTTTATCCATGAAAATGGTCTGAAGTACTTGTGTTTTGGGGAACCCCGACACGCACACTCGAAAAGTACACAGCATCAGACCAAACAATATCACCGCCCCACACGGACTCAAGTACCATGGAGTAACACCAATATATACGGCATATACTTAAACAGAGAACATCAGCCGGAAACGTTGTGTTAAATACACGTATGATTGTGCGCTTTACAGACATTTCCACAACTCTTTTATGATTCCATAAAGCACCGGCGTGAACAGTGCTTTCGGGAATAGCTGCACATCAGACCACCATACACGAAAGCCCCTCTTATATATTGAGAACTCAAGTTATTATAGTCTTTCTATTGAGGTCATCATTACGCAGACACAATCTCTTGAGCGCTAAGGCCAGCACGGGTTGCGGTACGATCGAACCCAACCACACAAAAATCCTATTAATATAAATGTGTCCATAAAATTATGCAGACCATAAAAGTATAGACATTTCTCAAGCTACACACATTAACTGAAACCAATATGGCCCCTGCAATCAAACAAGATGAAGGAAAAATAATCACACACAAATGCAGTGTTCTATGTGACTATGGTGAGTTTTATTCTTGTTAAAATATGTATAAAATATATTCAGAAATAAAAACGTATTTAAAATAAAAATATGGAAGGAATTCATTAAATATCAAATTTGTTGAATTATCATTTTTCTTTAATGGCTCAAGACCAGTCTATGATTTGGTTAAATAAACTAATCTTATAACGCTAGAATATATAGGGCACAGTGTGAAGTAGAGAGGAGCTGTAATAATTTCCCCAGAGTCACTGGATGTGTACTTAAAACCAAAATGAAGCAACAAAAAAGAAACTAAGGAGGACGTATTTTCTTACTGGGCTTTCCCTCTGTACTAATGTGTTCAGATCTTATATCAAGTCTTATATCAATAGAGCAATAGAAGGATTATCAGCCGCCAATCCAAATATAATGAAATGTAGAGCGCACTCAGCCTACCAAATTGCATGAACTAGCTAGCTACCTTACTATGCCACAGTTCTATAAAATATGGAATCCCTGGTTAGAGCCATTGTTTGGTTTCCCCTTGAGTTGAATGACGCAATGGTAATAAAATAAGATAACAACAACATATCAGAAGTGGGCTGGAGGGGGGCTTGGACTGGAGGAGACTTGAGAGCTGGTCCCGGAGACTCCGGATTGTCGGGATTGTGACACAAGAGGTGAATATATGTACAATAAATGTATAAGTTTAAGAATGCATTGTTCTAGATGTCAGTTTACTGAAATAGTTGTACAGTTCAGTTCATTTACTAATTTGGGCATATCTTTGAAATAATTAATTAAGAGGTGAAGAATGGCTAAACATAGATTTATGCATTGGTTAAGGAACCCATAAGATATAAATATATAGATTCAACTTCATTTAATGAATCTTCCCTTATCTCCATAGTTACTTATTTATTTATTTAAAGTTTTCGTTTAATTTTTCTATAATTAAGTTATGATTGTTCAAGTTTTCCTTACTTGAGTTAAAAAGTTAATACAGTAACTATAGAATCACAGAAAAAGGAAAAAAGAAAGCATGTACAATAGTTTGGATTATGAAAGGCTTACGTATTTGAGTTAAAATAATATATGCAAAAGTGCCTACTGCTTGTTGTTTTGGAAAAATGTATATTCCTTTCAATAAAAACTATTTAATAAAAAAAAAAAAAACCTTGATAATTTAGCAGGAATCCTGAGACTCAGAATCAAACCCTGAGAGTTCCTAGGTCCGGGTATATTGTGTTTACTTGACTGCTCTGTAGCCTAGCAAAGTAGATAATAAATACTGCTCAGTGCAAACACACATGGCCTAACATAATCTGCTCTGATATATAATTACAGTAATTCATTTGCCTTGTTAAAAAAAAACAATATTAACACAGATAATATGATTTATTTGTCATAACAAGCAACCCTTTTATTTATATCTTTTTTTATTACAATGGTTTGCTCATCCCTTTCTTCCACTCAAAGAAACATTCATGCCTAAGCAGTTAGAAAATCCCTGAACATAGAAATGCAAAGACTGTATCACCCAATAATTAACCTCTTGTCTGTTTCAATTTGTGTATGGAAACTAATTTCTGTAACTTCCCTAACTAATGCATCTAGTTAGTCAACCACTCTCAATTGTCTTTCTTCCAGTTGACCGGCAGGCAAATATATGAGTGTACAGCTGTCACTGCCTCTCTTTCTCCTGGCAGCAACTGTCAATGCAAAGGTAGGTCAGCTGCATCCTTCCTGGAGACAGAACATGTCACCTCCATTAAGTGTGTTGCTTAACTCAGATGCCTAGAAACTGACAGCTGTCAGTTCCTAACGTGAGCGTCCCCCAGTTTGTAGCAGGGAAATGTTCACGAAGCCTCAAAATACCATTTGGTCTAGAAGTACAGTAGTAATATCAGGGATGTCATTAGTAAGTCATGGGGATTATAAGGCTATTTTTAGCATGGCCAAATGTTTACTGCGATACAGAATCCCTCATAAATATCAGACAAGGAAAATACATCAGCAATAAAATTGTAAATAAAATTTATTAGTCACCTTGATGGCCTTGTTCATTAAAGGACCACTGTAGTTCAAGAACAAAATGCACTTGTTTGTCAATTACATATCAAACGAACATTAGAAGCTGAGTAAGCTAGGGAGGGGGAGCAGTGAAAGATAACTGGATAAGATTGAAATTGACATCACACCCATCTCCTCACTGGCCCAGAAGCTGGATACAACCATAGCTCTCCATAAATGTAAATGCCCCTCTCACACAAAGATTTCACCTAAATATCATAGTATTCTGCAGTAAAGACATCAAATGAATGTGTTTCTAATTAAAAATAGCTCTATGATTTATGTCCTGCTTAATTATGCTTTTAGATCCAAACTGTTCATACATACGTATTTTTTAAATGTCACTATGGCTGGTATTCACAATCTCTGCATTTAAAAGAGATAAAAGAGGTTTTACATGAAAAAAAATGTGGATCTAGTAATTATACATTATCATGCTCCACAAATACAAATAGAGGGTATAGATATTCACTCTCTGTACAACAAATTGAATTTAATTTTTAATTTGTTTTTAGGTAAATAAGATGATAGCAACTTTGAAATGTTCAAAACAACAGTGTTCCTGTAATATGGACTCATCAAATAACCCAAGATATCTATAGACAGACTAGCGGGTACATTTTATCTCTAGTTTCTGAAGAAAACAGTGTTGAACAGAGGTTCAAATGTATTTTCTTTTTTCATTTATATAGAACCTTTATCTCAGTGTTTAGCATAGTTCTAGAGTTGTGTGGAGGACAATTTACAGAACAGGCATAAGAACCAAGCATTACGTTATAAAGAGACATGTCTTCAAGAAGATGTGAAGTGTGTGGAGGTTTAGAGGCTGTTAACTGTGAAGTAATTGTTTATTAAAAGATGATATAAAGATCTGGATATCATTCTTAAAAACTGGCCATTCTGTCATAAAGCCTGACATTCAGTCTAATTCTGAACTTCAGCTTTTTACTGGATCCGTTGGACTTGGCATATATTTTCAGGGTTTTTGGTGTTCTGAGCATTGGTCTCCAGAGTGGGTGATGGCAGGTTTGACTTAAAATGTAACTCTTCTGAAAGTATTGCCTATAGTAATAGCCTTGTTTCTTGGGGAAGACATGTTTGGAGATAAACAGTTCATCTTTTCGTCTGATAATTTAGGAGTAGTTCAAGCTGAATTCAGACACTTGGAGGTATCACAGAAGGGTGCTCCCATTCCCCATCATTGTTTGAACCTCTGCTTCCAGAAATAGCCAGGTTACTTCATAATTCATTAGCTGCATCCAACTGGGCAGCATATCGAAGGACTTGAAGGGTTGGTGGAAGTCATGGACCTTCCTCATACATCCCACTTACCAACAAGTTAATTTATTGTTGTGGTTCCTGCTGAATTCCCAACAGCCGGGTTTATCCTGCCCCTCTATAGATTCCAGGCAGCATTAATTATGGGAATGTAATGGATGAGGCTTCCCATTTTACTATTTTTATTCCCAAGTCTAAAACTGATCAAGAGGCAAGCAAGTTTTTATATATCCTATTGGAGTAAATGCATGCCCTTGTCTGCTTCTTCATTCTTTTCTACTAAAGTTGGAGGCCCCATTATTTGTCCATGTTAATGGCCCCCACCTAACAGAATTTCAGGTTTAGTATTTGGGTATGAATTGGGCTGATTTTGGCTCTCAGGTCGAGTCTAGATGACTGAATCATGAAAACATTGGTAGATCATAGTCTCAGCGGTTCCGTTCCTATATAGCCCATAGCCCTCATCTATTGTCTTCTGGCTAACATCTGTCCTTCCTCTCCTCTTGTATATGTACAGGTGTCCGCAAGTGGGTATGGGTCTCTTGTACATTTATTGGGCAAAGAAATTGACTGAGGAGAAACCAAAATGACTGCTTTTCGGATTAGATGAGGAGGAATTTGAAGACTGCTGGATGGGAATCAGAGATCTTTGATGGCAGAATGTAATGATCTCGGGCCACCTGATATTTTAGTGTTACATGTTGGGGGTAAATATTTGGCAATGTTACCCTTGAAAATGTTCTGAAAATGGCTATAAAACAGATTATAGTCAGGTTCCCACAAGTTAGAATAGTTTGTGAGCAGCTTGGGATGCTACTAAGCTATAAAATCAGTATAACATCTTTCATGTGTCCTATTGTTGTGGGGGAAGTAATTTTGTCATGATGCACGTGGACCCTGTTGAACAAGTCAGCTCAGTGAGGAGTTGCTGTGGTGCTTGCCAAATTTGAGTAAAAATTAATTTAAGCTTTGAGTGATTCTTATAACCACTGCTGGTGTAGATGTATACTAGAAATGGCTTGCAGTAAATATTAAATTAGCCAATAAAAAAAAAAACTTATAGATCAAGTTCTACCTTAACTTAAGTTTCTGGTATATTAAAGAGCATACCTAACTAAATAAAATAAAATAATTATATACAAGTTTTGGAACTTGCCTAGATGGCCAGTTAGTCTTCCATGTTTATGGGGATCACAAGCTGTCATTTTAAGTTTGCTGTTTGTCACCAACACAGAGTATGCAGTTAAGGTGCAAGCTCAAGAGCTTATCTAACTGCAGCTGAGTTTTAAGCCATGGCAGTTGCATTTATTTTTCTGTGTTCTTCAGTAGCCCACATCACCTAACACACAGAGGACTTGTAGCAATAAAAGGCAAGTGCTAAACATTTTACACATATATCTGAACTTATATAAGTGAACTATTTAATCTAAAAGCAACACGTTTGGGCAAATCCTTCCCTTTAAATGTCAGTCCTATGAGTTATTCTACTACTTGTTGTAAGGTCACAGTGCATACCCCTCCTCATTTTGAAACACTGGGAAGTTTAAAGACTCTGAGCTAGACACATAACATAATTAAGAATTTGAGTTGTAGAACATTGAAACTAATCACTTTTTGGTATCTACGTATGTATAATTTGTGTCCCACATTTACAAAATAGAGACATTAAGTTGAGATTGAAGAGCAGTGCCAATCAGTGTCTAAAATTTCAATATGCTCTGAAGATGTAGAACAAATTGGTTTCTGTAAAAATTTTGTGGACAGTCTTATAAGCAGAGGAAAAAAAAAAGGTGATTGCATTTCTATCTTTAAACAGCTAATCCTATCTAATAAAAGAAATGATTATAAGGAAAAAGGCTAATGGAGAAATATGTACTATTTCTCTATTAGGTATTATGTTTGATTAGAATAACTTTGATGCGGCTAATTCTGGCATAAATCAATTGATTGTATAGCAAATATACTTTTCTCACATGGTGTGATGGTCAAACTAGATGGTTCAAACAAAATTCTCAACAAACCCTTTAATGGGATTTTTCAGCCATGGAAAAGTACATTACAACTAAGTTAAGAGTGTATCAGTCCAAATTCACTTAAGGGCAAAACTGAGGTGCATGGTCAATAATGATTATAAATTTATTTGTATTCACTGAGCTATGCTCTCCATTACCTCACTTATTGTTTGCTAAATCTTCACAATGGGGGAATGTTATAGATACACTTGTATGTAACATTCTGTATATGTCTTGCATTATAATGCCATTCGGGTCTAATGCATACTTCTTAGGTTTATGTACCATTTCCCCAGTGGTTTAATTGCTTTACCTTGACAAAAGGAATAGTGAAAGATTGAAAAGCAAGATAATATGGAGCTCCCAAATCTGCTGTGCATCATCACATTAAGCCTAGGATATCATGAGGCAACTGTTTTCATTTTTTTAATTCTTTAAGAAAGTGACATTAGCCATGAAACACATTAGAGTTTGGGATAGCTAACATTGGATCCAGACACCATGTTCATGCCTCACAGGAAAAAAACTCACATACATAAGATCATTGGTGGTGTGCTATGCAAATGGAATTTAGAGACTGAGAATGGGGTCTGCATCCCGTTATTTTCTCTTCACCCACTCCCAGCACATATGGTTATCAATAGAGGGTACTGCTATTCTTCAATGGTGGCCCTAATGGAGTTACAATTGTTGGGTTCCTTGTGGAGAATTTAATTGATTAACCAATATAAATGGATAATGCATATAGCTTTTTGTATTGTTTATAATTGATACACGGTGGCACATTGATTAATATTTTCTGTTTGTGCATGGAGGAATATGTGAGTTTATATAATAAAACTAGGCAGATAGCCTGGCCTGTTAGTAAGCATCATTTTAAATGAATACATCATCCTAGGATAAGAGATAGTGGTAAAAAAATAGCAACAAAATATGACTAAAATGTATTAAAATTGTAAAAATATAATGGTTGAAATACTATGAAAATTAATTACCATACTGAAGAGATTATCATAAATCAAATGCAGTGACATTCTGGTAAGTTGAAGAAAATGTGAATTGAGTAAAATTAAAATTGTATTTAAAGTTGAAGAATTATCTCTGCAGGCATGTAGGGTTGGAAAAGCAATAGAAATTATGTTCTTCTAATAGATTTGGCTATAAAAATGTTCTCTTTAGGAAATCGATGACTTTAAGGACTTTATTTAATGTAAGACAACTCTGGGAAATTCCACACTCTAGCTGCACCGATATCTATATTTACTGTTTCTATGGCTTTCAGGTAAAATTAAACTGATAACCCTCAAACAAGATAAAGGCACACAGTGTACCAATATCCTGAGTCCTTAGATCCCATCTGGCAAGTTCTATTAGTAATGTCTGAAATTGCATACAGAGTGCAAAAGAGATAACATTATACATCTAGATAAGAGATATATTGGAACTGTATAGAGCTGATTTAAAGCAGGAAGCAACAAATGCATACTGTGTGCACAATACCTGAATTTAGATAGCAACAGAATAATAAGACACATAAAATAGTAAAAACATGGATCTAAACATTGTAAATCATTATCTTTACTACAGAAAGCTTAAAAACCATGTTAACCCTAATAACTAATGGTTACGGACGGTTTTACCTAAGCTTCACATTGTTAAAATAAACCAAGAAATACTCTTAATTTAGTCAACATGGAATCGAATTGGATTGATTTGGGTAGTAGTTTCCCAATAGGGAAAACCACAAATCTGTAGCGCTAGAGTAAACCAATCAGTGTTATAGAGTAATAGGTATATGTATGCACAAAAAAAAACAAGCTGATAAAATAATAAATAAATTAGTATAACCTGTGATTATGCCATTACAGTCCACATAAATAGTTATTTGTGGTATTCTATTCTTATAAACAGACAATAAACTATATGGTCAGGATGGAGGGCACAGGTAGATTCTGGCCTAACTCACAAGGATCCAACACACGTGTCTCAACAAAATGTAGTTGAAATAGCAGTATATATGTTTGAGAACAATATAAATACTTGATAATTGTCCATAAAGGTGTGAAATTCAAATCCTCAAATGTGGGTACAGTTCTTGGTCCTTAAAAGTTGGCCTTTCCCACATGGCTCTGCAGCTTCCTCTAGAAGGCACTGTTCACTAGTGCTCAACAGTGTGAGAAGAGGAAGAAGAGGTTAGGGTAGGGGAGGAAAAGCGCAATGATACAATAGTGCAGATAAATCAATAAATATTTATTGTGCAATAATAAAAAAGGACATCAATGTCACATAAAAATAGTAGTACATCACACTCGCATTTGTTGTCCTTATCTGAAATAAGGTATGGGTGCGGCTTGGATAATGATTAACACGTCTGTGCAAGATGTGGGGTCTGTTTCCAAGTGCCCAATTGGAGCCAGGCTTGGCAGAGGTCCACACTAATCCCAAAGGTAAGACTACGCAATGTCTATGTCTATATCTGGTCTATAGTAATGTGGCTGTTGATAACGTATTATAGCTTTATAGCTAGCCACACTAGTGATATCTATTTAGTGAATCACAAAATGTTATAAAAAGCACTAATATTGCTATATGGAAATAAAATTAATAGTTGAACATGTACCCCAGCCTCAAAATGTAGGAAGGAGTATTTAAAAGTGCAATCAGTACTATGTTATATTCCAAACACGTTTCAACCCAGCAGGGTCTTTCTCAATGGATTTTAGGATAAATTGGCAGAGTTTCAGTAGTGCATAGTTTCTATAATGCAAAGGTAGTGCAAAAAAAATTAAACACTAGCTACCTCTTAACTTTAGCCAAAGGTGCTCTTTATAACATTGTGTGATTCACTTACTATATATATCACTAGTGTTGCTAGCCATTATATGTTATCAGAAGCCACATTACTATACAGACAAGATATAGACATAGACACTAAGCTGTCTTACCTTTTGGATCAGTGTGGACCTCCACCAAGCCTGGCTCCACCTGGACACTTGGAAATAGACACCACAGCTTGCCCAGACGTGTCAATCATTATCCAAGCCACATCCATAACTCATTTATGTTGAGGACAACAAATGTGAGTGTGATGTACTACTATTTTTACGTGACATTGATGTCCTTTTTTATTCTTGTACAATAAATATTTAGTGATTTATTTGCACTATTGCATCATTGCGCTTCTCTTCTCCTCCACTACCCTCTTGTTTTTCATGGAATAGAACGGGATGAGTAAATTATTTCCAAGCCTTATTTTATCTTAAAAGAGTTTCAGTTTGGATTTGGCTATTTTTAATAAATGTTATCCACTGAACATGCTACACCAAGGCTTTTCTGAGCTTATTCTTCTTTTCTCACAAACATTGTTCTGATCACATTAAAATAGTGTAATCCACTGTCCCTGATTTCAGGGTACAGTTATCTCTGCCTTTAGAACTTATACGAACCAGGGAATGAAATAGAAACAGGAGAGGCAATTTGGAGATATTCACATCTACAGTTTACAAAACCACTGTGGTAAGTGATATCTATAAAGTTTACAGAAACAATATAGAAAACACATTATGAAGAAAGACTAACCAAATTAAACTTATTTTCTCTAGAAAAAACGTATCTAAGAGGAGATATGATTACCTTATATAAATACATCCAGGGTCAATACAGGGCTTTGATAAGTGAACTTTTTGTGCAAAGAGGTTTTCAACTGACAAGAGGACATCCCTTGAGGTTGGAAGTAAAAAGATTCCACCTTAAAGAAAGAAAAGGGTTCTTCCCAGTAAGGGTGGTTAATCTGTGGAATTCTCTACCAGAGGAGGTGGTGACAGCAGATTCGATAGATAACTTTAAAAGGGGACTGGATTTATTTCTAATTAAAAAGGGAATTCAGGGTTATACTGGATAATTGTATTGATCCAGGGAGGAATCCGATTACCAGTATCTGGGCTCAGGAAGGAATTTTAATTGTTCCCCCTTTGAGATGACTGGCAATGTTTCAATTGTTTTTTTTTTCTGTTTGCCTTCCTCTGGATCAATTAACAACTAATCATTATATTGCAGATCAGAAAATATCTAAAAAAGTTAAACTTGATGGACTAAAGTCTTTTTTTTTAACCTTAATTACTATGGCCCTCATTCAATTGAGCCATTTGGGAGATCCGGGCTTGCAAGTGGAGGTCGCAAGCCATTTTGCTATTCCATTGGCTTCCGTTTGCGAGCTACGAGTGAGTTACGGGCTCCGAGCTGCCATACACTGGGATTTGTAAAATCACAAGTTAATGCCCTCCAAGCCTTTGATCTTTCACAGTCGCAATTTTCGCAACTTGCGGGCCCGGCCAATTGAATAGCATCGCAAAAGTAAAGCAACAGGAGCCCGCAACTCAATCGCAGGCATTTGGCTGTCTGCGATGGCATACATTAACCACTGTAACTACCAAAAAATTAACTTACAACACAGTAGAATCCCAAAACTATTTAATCAATCAAAGCATTAAATCAAACTCACTTATAGGAGACACAATATTGAAACATAAAGATCAAAGTCATGCATCAATGCGAAGGCAAATCCCCGGCTCACACATACATACAACCTGTCAACTTATAAATAGGTGCCTGTGCTTTTCTTTGTATTGGGGACATCAGAAAAGTTGCGGTTTAAAAAAAAAGAAATTATGATATTAAGAAAAACAAGCACCAAGTTCTAATTTTAAAAAAAGGATGTTAATATCCCAACACATTCTCTAAACCACAGAGTGATAGTAGATTTTGCTACGGTTATTCACTAGATTATTCTAGTGTGGTGCTTATTCCAATTATGGCAAATGACAGTAAATGGCAGAACATTTTGGGTCTAGTGTATATTTCTGAACTTCATGTGTGATCAGAAATACAATTTGTATTAAAATAGAAGCCATTAATTAAATTAGTATATTTTATTGACTTGTAATAAAGAACTTCATGATCAGTTACTTAGAAATTTGTGTTTGATGGTGCCGTGTAAACAGCTCTACTTAAAAGGCTGACACCATGGTTTCTAACAACTATGAGCAAACCTTGAGGTATGCTTAGCCCATTTATATCACATCCACTGTCAGACTTTTGTCAGACAATTAAATTAATTTATAAATCACAAAAGCTTTGTCTAAGTAGAGGAAACCTGCTGTCAGCAGTGCTGTGTTGCTAGCTGTCATAGTCAATATTACCTTCCCATTGTGATACATGGGGAGCGCCACTTACTGTTGAAAAGAACGACAGCACTGCAGACAATCAACTTCATGGTGCACTTAATTAAGTCATTATAAAGTACTAATATTTTCTGTAGTGCTACTTACAAGAGTAAAGAAGAGTTGGTATTAGAAAAACAGTGGGAGAACAAATGATTTGCATATTAAAGTCAAAACTTTATTCTCGATCCTGTGAGTAGCCAGTGAAGTGGCTGACCGACAAGTGTTGTAGGTTCAGTGTAGAGATAGATAGATAAGTAAATCAATCTAGCCGAGACAATCATTACAGATTGTAGTAGATATAGGCGGATGGTGGGAATAAGTGAAATACAGTAGTTGAGGCAAAAATGTTTGTTGTATCTTGTATGAGAGAGTAACATACAGTATTCTGGAAAGGTAGTTTAGGTGTTTGATTTAATTAATGTTTGTATGTGAGTTGTGAAAGTAAAGGCAGAATATAAATCAAAGGCAGCTTATCCGAATGAATAATGTGTGGAAGCTGGCAGGTGGTAGTATGTGTGTGCGTGGGTGTGTGTGTGTGTGGGGGGGGGGGGGTGTCTATGAGATGGTGATATTGAGGCAACAGGAGGTATATTAGTCAAAATATGTTTTTCCATAAACATATGTAACAAATAAACAACGGGCACCAAGACATTCTCAACTTAAAAGAGAACTCTCAGGCTTGGACCATGTGAACTTTGCTTATTTGTGGAACAGCATTAGGCTGAGTTTTAAAAGCAATTGATTTTGCTTTAGCACACTGTTAAAATGTTTTTATACATTTTTTGCTGATAACACGGATGAATCATTACAGAGTCCCTTTAAATAGGATTTAAATGTAAAATGCCTTCCAGTCTCCATATCTGAGTTGCACTATTAAATAATAATTACATACTGTAGCTCTCTGTTAAAGTGACATTGTGGCAAAAAGCCAAGTCGTGAATTTGATGGTTCTGCATATTGTGTCCCGGGGCAGTCTTTTATATTTATTCACTGTTTACCTTTCCATCATATTCTCTATCCTAATGCCTCATGTAAATCTTCACCATGGCTCCCATGAGTATATTTCCTACCTTCAAAAACAAATAAGTGTTGTAATTTCTATATGTATTATTGCAATAAGAAACAAGTTAGCCAGTGTACATGAAAGTATAGTTTTAGAGTTTTAGAGGTTGGATAAGATTAATCAATGAGATAAAGCATGACGACTATTCTAACTGGCTGAGAATTTTGACAAGGGATTCCTGTAGCAAAACTAAAGCATAAATTTAAACTCAAAAGACTGATTTAGATAGAAAATAGAAATGGCAGTATTAAAATGGTAACAGAGGGTTATAGTGTGCATTGAATTAAAGTGGTTTCAAAGTTACCTTTTCTTCAGTTTATTTTACCCTGGTGGAACACCATTATATGCATTGTAGTTTCAACGCATTTTGCAAAAATATACTATTTCCTGAAGTATTACTGTCAATTGAATTGAGAAAATGTATACAAAGTAACAGTGCCTCGCAAAAGTATTCAACCCCCTTGGCATTTTTCATGTTTTGTTGCCTCACAACCTGGAATTAACATGGATTGTTTGAGGATTTGCATAATTTAATTTACAGAACATGCCCACAACTCTGAAGAGGTTTTTTTATTGTGAAGCAAACAACAAATAGGACAAAATAACAGAAAAAGTCAATGTGCATAACTATTCACCACCCTAAAGTCAATACTTTGTAGAGCCACCTTTTGCGGCAATTACAGCTCCAAGACGCTTTGGATAAGTCTCTATGAGCTTGCCACATTTTACCACTGGGATTTTTGCAGATTCCTCCTTGCAAAACTGCTCCAGCTCCTTCAAGTTGGATGTTTGCGTTTGTGAACAGCAATCTTCAAGTCTGACCACAGATTTTCTATTGGATCGAGGTCTGGGCTTGGACTAAGCCATTCCCACACATTTACACATTTCCTCTTAAACCACTCAGTGTTGCTTTAGCAGTGTGTTTGGGGTCATTGTCCTGCTGGAAGGTGAACCTCCGTTGTATCCTCAAATCACACACAGAGTGGTACATCTTTTGCTCAAGAATATCCCTTTATTTAGCACCATCCATCTTTCCCTCAACTCTGACCAGTTTCCCAGTCCTGGCTGCCAAAAAACATCCCCACGGCATGATGCTGCCACCACCATGTTTCACTGTGGGGATGGTGTTCTTTGGGTGATGTGTTTGGGTTGCGCCAGACATAGCGTTTTCCTTGAGGGAAGAAAAGTTAAATTTTAGTCTCATCAGACCAGAGCACCTTCCTCTATACATTTTGGGGGTCTTCCACATGCCTTTTTGCAAACTCAAAACATGCCATTTTGTTTTTTGCTGAAAGTAATGGCTTTCTTCTGGCCACTCTGCCATAAAGCCCAACTCTATGGAGCATACAGATTATTGTCGTCCTATGTACAGATACTCCAGTCTCTGCTGTGGAACTCTGCAGCTCCTCCAGGGTTACCTTAGGTCTCTGTGATGCCTCCGATTAGTGCCCACCTTGCACGGTCCATTGGTTTTGGTGGGCGGACGTCTCTTGGCAGGTTTGCTTTTGTGCCATGTTCTTTCCATTTGGTTATGATATATTTGATGGTGCTCCTGGGGATCATCAAAGACTTGGATATTTTTTTTATAACCTAACCCTGACTTGTACTTCTCAACAACATTGTCCATTACTTGTTTGGAGAGTTCCCTGGTCTTCATGGCAGTGTTTGGTTAGTGGTGCCTCTTGCTTAGGTGTTGCAGCCTATGGGGCCTTTCAAAAAAAGGTGTGTATATGTAATGACAGATCATGTGACATTTAGATTGCACACAGGTGGAGATCATTTCACTAATTATGTGACTTCTGAAGGTAATTGGTGGCACCAAAGCTTTTTATGGGCTTCATAACAAAGGGGGTGAATACATACGCACATGCCAATTTTCTGTTTTCTATTTCTAAAAAATAGTTTTATGTATATATTTTTCTCATTTCACTTCACCAACTTGACTACTGTGTTCTGATCCATCACATAAAATTCAGAGTAACAAAACATTGAACTTAAGGCTGTAATGTAAGAAAATAGGTAAAAAGGGAATACTTTTGCAAGGCACTGTATATATACACACAGAGAACAGCATTTCTGTATTTTTATGGATTTATTCAAATAGACGACGGTGAAATACATTTGAAGGGAAATCAATAAACATGCACATCATCGTTGCCATTTAAAAGATTTCCCCAGAAAATGTTGCTTTGGATTGATTACCTGTATAATAAGTTAACAGTATCTGATTAGATCTCTCCAGTGAATTAATGTAATAATAATGAAATGGAAACCTTTCATGTGTTTGCATGATAGTTCTTCAAAGAACAGATTATACTTACAAGCTTCACAAGTAAATGAATTATTGCATTAAAATGACAGGAGTAGTTTGTTTTGGGTTAGAGTCTACTGTTGTAGATAGATTCATAAAGAGTGTTTTCCACTATCATATGCCCATACTATACATGAACGGATCTACCGACCAGTGCAGCTGCTGAAGTGCACCGGGGTCATTCCCTTGGATTGGCCCCAGTGCAGTACAATTTTTTTTCTTAATCTTTTTTTAGTTTCTGGGCACTTTTGGGCCCTTCTCCCTCTTTTGAGGGCTTCCTAAACCCCCTGCCAGTGCATCTTTGCTGCTTGGAGAGCTCATGGTGCAGGGATCGCTGGAGCAGAATTCCGACAGCAGCTCAGTTAGGTATTGAATGGGGACCAGATTAAAGGGGTATAATGAGATGTAGTGTAATGGGATGTAGTGTGTGTGTTGAAAATATATATATATATATATATATATATATATATATATATATATATATATATATATATAGAATTTGCCACTACAAGATTACATGTAACAACATTTCTTTGTGTTGTTCAGTCGATTCAGACTCTCAGTGACCTCATGGACCGTAACACACCAGGCACATTTTATGTCCATGGTCATACTGATCCACTTGGTTTTCATAGCAGAAATACTGGAGTGGGTTGCCAGTTCCTTCTCCAGTGGGCCACAGCATAAAGCTTCTGGTTTTCTTAGTTGGTCTCCCATCTAAGTACTGGCCATGCCCAAGCCTGCATGGCTTCAGGGTAATGTGGCCTCTCAGTTTCCTGACTGGAATCAAACCTAGGTCGCAGCGGTGAAAACACTGAATCCTAATTACTGGACCACCAAGGAACAGCTACATGGCAGGAAAAAGACTTGTCTTTTTCTCACATTGTCCACCAAATTAATCACACTCTGATAATCGAGAAATTCATGATAATATTGTTAAATTAAAAAATAAAAGGATGTATTGGACTCACTCTAGGTATGCCCAAAACTTTTCTGGATTTCGATGGGGACATGATGGATGTGTAATATTGTAGAGATGGATAGGGGGGTCAGTGGGAATGTGGAACACAATTATTTTTCTATCTCTTCTCTTTTTCTTATCCCCTGAACTTGTATGGGAAATTCTTAACATAAATCTGAAACAATGTTTTGTATTATGGGCTAGTTTAACACTTGTTTCAGTCTACTTGAAGTTTGCACTTAATAAACGGTGTTTAAGAAGGGCATGGGTAAAGGAGCCCCAAAAAATCTGGGGGTGATAATTTCACTCTACTCCCAGGGCAGGAAGCAGGGGTGCATCTACTGACTGTGCAACTTGTGCAATGACCCAGGGCCCTGCTCTGGGGGGGCCCATTGCTGCAGTGCATCTCAAAAACTTTTATTTATTTATTTAAATTCTCCATGCCTCCCCCTCTTATTAAAAAAATAAACATATAAATATATATATAAAATATAAATTATGGGTAAAAACTTTAATGGGAAAGAAATACTGCTTTATAGCTAGTGGCCAAATCTAGTAATGCATATTTAAGTTTAGTTTTATTATTTTTTTGTGTCCTCTATTCATCCCCCCCAGTTCCTATGCCCATGAAGAAGGGGGTGAAAAATAAATTAAGAAATTAAGTAATACATTAAATATAGCTAGATGAGTGAGAGTGGAAGTGAAGGAAATGTATAATTTTATATATATATATATATATATATATATATATATATATATATATATATATATATATATATATATATATATATATATATATTGTGATCAGGATGGCCGCGTATAGCGGTGGTTTCTGGAAATGAGGGCTGATACGGCTTGGAAGTGCAGCAAATTGGTTTATTTACAGGTAAGAAATAACAGCGGTAGCCGTAGCTCTGCTTAAAAAAAACAATAACTTCTCCGCGAGGTGGGAGAATGCCACCTTGTGGCCAGGTTGTAGACAGTCCTTTATCTTGGGTAGTCTGCCACCTGGTGGTCAGCTTGAAAACAGTCCTTTAACTTGGGTAGTGCCACCTTGTGGCCAGGAAATAAACAGTCTCTTTACAGGTGAGGGTCCCAGCGAGATTAGGTCGCCCTCTTCAGCAACCTCTGGGACCCCGCTCCACTCTGGGTCACAGCTCCGCTCTGTGGGACACAGCTCTCCTCTCTAGCTCCTCGCTCTGTGGGACACAGCGCTCCTCTCTCGGACACAGCGCTCCTCTCTCGGACACAGCGCTCCTCTCTCGGACACAGCGCTCCTCTCTCGGACACAGCGCTCCTCTCTCGGACACAGCGCTCCTCTCTCGGACACAACGCTCCTCGCTCGGACACAGCGCTCCTCGCTCGGACACAGCGCTCCTCTCTCGGACACAGCGCTCCTCTCTCGGACACAGCGCTCCTCTCTCGGACACAGCGCTCCTCTCTGGGACACAGCGCTCCTCTCTGGGACACAGCTCTCTTCTCTGGGACACGGTTGCGGGTGAAGCATAGGGCCCGCCCGTCTCTCCCGTATGCTTCACCCCAGGGACCCTTGCATACACAAACTCACTTGTATTCACTTCTCTTTATCTTCACTTCTTCCCTGGGGCATAATACTTCAGCAACAACCGTGCCTAGGCCTTTAAGGCAAAACTCTGCCTGGGAATCCTCACTTATTCCCTTCACTTACTTGGCTTCCTTGTGACTTCTCCTCCTGAGTCTGAAGTCAATCTTCCAGCTCACACGACTTGCTGTAGTCCCCGTTCTCCCAGTACAGTCACTTGGTGATCCTTGACAGGGTAGTTCACAACTTCACTGTATTTCCACAGCAGATCACCTTCCACTCTGTGCTTGTTCCTCTCAGCAGCACAGCTGCCTAGGGCCTAGTCAGCCCCTCCTCCCCCTTCCATGCCTGCTTTCCAGTCTTTTAAAGGGGAGTTTGCTCCAATTAGGAGCTCTTTCAGAAGTGTTAACTCCTTCACTTCTGACAAGAACTCACACTCCACTTGCTTGTCATCACTTCCAAGGAGCAAACGATCACAATATATATATATATAACTAAATAAATATAAAATAGAGGGGACATTTATTTTGAGGATTTTCATGGAAATCATTGTTCTTTTTATGAAATATAAGAGATTTTATGATGTTTAATATAACAGAGGTGGAAAAGGAAAGAAAAAAAAAAGGAGGTATGTACTTGTGACAAATTGTATGCTGTGCAACTTTTGTTGAACTACAACCTGTTACTAAACTATAACATTTTGTCAAATGAATCCTATTTTCAATGGAATAAGCACTGGAATCCCAAAAGTACCATAAGCTTTTGTTTTAGGGCAGACGTGCAATAGTAAATTCCCACCCTTCCCCTAAATTCTTCCTAAAAAATAAAAAAATCATTTGTATAACACTTTTCTCCCAGAAAAGGCTAATATTGACACTACCTCTGATGATTATGAAACAAGATTCAATCCCTAAATAACATATGTACGAATTCTATATAATTTCAAAGGACACAAAATAAAGTTGGCAAAATGTATATCTTTTTTAATTAATTGACTGAACCTCTGGTACATTTCCAAGACTGTATTAATAAACAATAATAGACACATTGGCCAGCAAATGCTGCATCTCGATAACTTCATGTTGTGACAGCATTGTACACATATTACTTATGGCAAGTATCTAACCTCATTGTACAATCCATGTTATCATAATAAGCAAGATAAATTATCTTAGTAGAGTCCAAGGTAAAGTGGCACTTTATAACCAATGTATCAGTCTGTCTATGTATTTGTCATTGATTTCATCATATTGATATCAGTCATATTGTGTCATCACTAATGATAATGCCATGGAAATGCACCATCTGGTATAAATACAGGTAAATGTTTCCACCTGAACTTCCAGTTAAAACAACAGCTGAGCCAGTCCTTGTCTTGAATTGTCAGGTTTTTCTTACAGTAGGATGGGTGAGCATAATATGCTGACACTTTCTGAAACAAATGAACTGCTTCTGTCCTATTTTTTAACTTGGGGCGGTACTGATAAGTGTTTTATTAATGTTATTGTACTCATCTCAACCATATATATGGCTTACTGTGCCGTGATCAGGACTAAGGTGGCAGCAAATTATAATGGCTTTCTCTTTCCTGCCCATCACAATCCCATATCCCCGATCTCTCTAATTTCACCTCATTTCCCACACCAAATTGCAATTTTCTGCTTATTTCTTCCTCCATCTCTGCTCTCCTTTCCATTTTAGATTGAGGCCAAATGGAGCAGCCAATCCTAAATGGTTCAAACATATGAAACCTCTTAATGCTTTGCTATATTCTAAAAAAAACAGTAATATGCAGGACAAGGAGAAATTGTAAGTTATAATAATACATTTTTTTTCATCATTTATAATGGAATCATTGAATTAATGAACTGGAAGATGTGTAAGGGTTTTCACAATAATTATCAGAAAATCCTCTCAAACTCTTATTATTTTGGCACCGTAATAATACATTATGTACACAAAGTAGGATATAACTGCTAAAAATAAGTGATAACATATGACTGTATTATCACATATATAGTTGTGAGCATACGAGTTGTTGCTAACGCTTGCGGCTCACGAAGCGAGGGCCTCAGTTGCTGGCATGGAGCGCAGAAGGCGCTCCTTGCCAGCAACTGCGACCCTCGCAAACTTTACGTCGTAACGCAAACAACATACGAGACACGTTACCACCCATTACGACCTCGCAAAAAACGGTCGCAACCCGCGGACATGAAAAAATGAAAAACACAATAAATACACACAACACATATATAAAAAGCTTACTTACAGTAAGAGGGAGCATCCAGGACCTCAAAAAATAAAGTTACACCTTAATTTAACTCAAAATAAAACAGTTTAGACACTACAAAATTCTCTAAGCAAGAGAAAAAATGGCCGCCGAACAAAACGAAAATGAGGCTACAGCACTCTAAACACGCAAAACACCACAAGAAACACGCAAAACACCACAAAACACGTACGGATATTCCGCTACAGACGCATACCACACATTAGCCGCCATTTTAGAACAATGCGGAAGTACACAACTACGGTAACGGTTTGGTCTCGCGCACGCACACTGTTACACTGCACACATTCATCACGCTTACACAGCAGCTCCACAGCACTAATGCTCCAGCAAAATCAAAACAGATTGTCAGCTCTTCAACACAATGCTTCCTCTATATATTACTTGAAAATAGGTAAAGTATATTCATTTATTAATGTATTATTTATTTCATTATTATACACCAAACAGCATTAGCTCACTTACAATTTCATTGCCGTCATTTTTTGACGGGCAATTCGCTAGTAAAATAATAAATGTGGAAATGTGAACATTCACTGATCCAAACTACCTACATCTGGGTCTTAGAGGGCAAACAAGTGTGGTGTTTATTTCACTCAACTACAATTATCTAACAAAGCATTCTGACCTCTACATTTTCCCTCATCCCCAACCCTTCCTCCACTGATAAAAATACGCCTTTGGGATCCAGCTCTCAGAAAGTGAAGTAACAAAGACAAAATAGGTTCTTTGATTCATAAACAGTGCTCAAAAATTCTAATTCTCTAAAAATGTTTTATATCCTTGGTTTACACATCTGCTAATGTTGTTTGTTTGTTATATATGGCGCAAGCAAGTATCTTTTCTATTGAACTATTTTGATTCTTATAAAGAAGATAGTGAAGTGTTGCTTATGATTGCTCTCCTCTGACCTCATTATAACAATAAATGTTAATGAAATCAGTCAAGCTCACCATTAAGTGGGACTGCAAACCTTACACCACTGACTTATCTTAAAGGATCACTGGGCTATTTGAAGAGGACGAGGACATTTTTACATAAAGATACAGTTTAGTGTATACTTTTTAATTAGCTCCTACTCAGATTTCTGATTACTATTACATTCTCAGGTTAAACATAAACAAAAGTGATTAACTTCTTGAACTCGGAAAGTAGATTATTGGTTCCACTTAAAACCGAGGCCCTGAAAGTGGGATAGCAATTACATTTTTTAATATTATAATCTCAGTTCTGTATTCTTCATTTTAGAAACTCAATTTATATGATAATAATATCTATTCACAGAATTGTTACTACAATTAATTAACTCAATAAAGATAATGGGAAGTAACATTGCAAGGACAGGTTTTGGCCATTTAGACTACTTTCAGATTTGGCTTCTGTTGTCTCTGATTGTGCTAAACTATATAGCAATGAAATCGCTGCAGGGAATTCTGCTCCAAACTATTGTTCATTTGTATTGTTTCCACAGGGTTGTGTTAGCCATTAAAAATACTTCCTTTGTGCTTTAGGGTGTTTAGACTTCAATGTTATATTATTCGAGTCCTGAAAAAATGCTTCATTAGTCTATTCTATTTCTTCTACTGGGACACTCTTAGCTCTTTAAGCAACTTGGAAGCCTTTTCTCAAGGATTCTCATAAGGGTTTTTCTGCTAATACAGTAGGGTGAGTTTGTCACTCGCAGAGTCTTTGAAGAACACATAGGACGTTCACTTCCTCTTACAAGAGCCATGTAATAGACCTTTTTGGGACCATGACATACGTAGTGATCACTTTTAAGGGTTTACTCATAAGTGATTGCTGCAGGTGGAATTTAATAACTCAGTAGCTCCCTACACGGAAAGTTAACTTACAAGAGTTCTTATGGGAGCCATGTGTTCAAACCCTCAGTGGTGTATTTCTGCCTATGTCAAGAGGTCAATGAGATCCAGGCCCTGGGCGGTATAATTTAAAGGGTAGAAGACTGCCTCAGCTTGCCAGTGCAGCACCAAGAAATAATATGCCTATATGCACTGGCAGGTCTGTTAGTTACTATACCTAACCATTTCTGCCATTTATATATATATATATATATATATATATATATATATATACACACAGTCAAGTCACATTATTGTGACCACCAGCTAATATTCCAGAAAAACATTGTGTGCAGCACAAACAGCAGATAGATGGTGTTGTAGTGAGTCAATAGGATGCTGGAAGGTTGGCAATGGTATCTGGAGCCATGCAGACTGCAGCGCATCTTATAACTGCTGAACAGTGGGTAGCGGAGGATCCATATGTCGAACATGGAGGTCGAGGTGGTCCCGCAGGTCCTCAATGGGGTTCAAGTCCGGATAATCTGGAGACCAGGAAAGTACTTGGAAGTCTTCGTCATGCTCCTCCAACCACTCCTAAACAATTCTGCCCATAAGACATGTTGACAATCGCTCCAGGTAAGACAGCCAACATGTATGAGTGTACTTGATCTCCAAGGATGGATAGATAACCCAATTGGTTGTGAGTGCCTTTCAGAGGTATGAGTGTACCCAGACAATGCCAAGAAAATTTTCCACAGCCCATAACACTCCCACCACCAGCTTGTGCTCTTCCAATGATGGTTGCAGAGTGTTTGTTCTCCGAGGTTTTGCACCCGAAACGCCAATGTCCGTACACTAGATGGAGCAAAAAACGTGACTCATCAGAGAAGGCAACCATTTCCTAATAAAACTAGGTCCAATTTCGGTACTGTTGTGTAAATTGAAGCCATTTCTGCCAATGAATCGTCATCAGCATGGGTGCAGTGACCAGCCATTTGCTTTAGAGCCCCATAAGCAACCAAGTTCACTGTACTGTCATTTTAGACACGTCTGGTAGCCTCCTGGTTTGTTTGGATGGTGAGTTGCTCAAATTTAACGTCTTGGTTGGCCCTCACACACCTTTGCAGCGGACATTCACCTCGGACATCAATGGCACATGGTCCTCTGCATTTTCATATAAATAAACTATGATCATATGATGGAGTAAGGTGTATGTTGTGATCACAAGATAGCAGGTTGCAGGCACAGTATCTGGGCTGTGGGGGCAATAACTCCAAATGGGCCTAGGGCTGCACAAAACCAAAATGCACCCCTGGACGCACTCAAACCTAAAGATGAGGGGAAACTAGCTATTTTCTATGTGAATTCTAATAAAAGATCAAACTACTTTCAATGAAAAAGAGCTATTTAAAGGTCATGAAAGCTGGACAATTACAGTAGCCTTTTAAACTTATTTGTAAAACACAGCAATAGATATCAAGGGAAACAATCTGAAATATGTTTTAGGCCTAAAATGCATGTATTCTGACCAGTGGTGGAGCTAATGTATGGAAGGCCCAAGTGCCAATAAATTTGGGCACAACCTTGCACTTGTATACTTTTCAATTAATATATCAATTGTGTTCAAAACAATTCTAATATTTTGCCATAAATGTGTTTAGAATACATACTAATTTATCAGCCAATCTTGCATTAAAACATATCCATCTGCTTGTGTCATAGATATTTATTTACTTTTCAAAAATAGTAATTTCAGAAACGTAACAAGAACAAAGTGCATATGGGAGACATTTTAATAACAGATCCATCAACATTATTCACTATAGCAGATTAGAAGTACCTGTAATCATTGTTTGCATTTCCTGTGTTAAGCACGGCCAGAAGTTGATCATTAGCTGAACCGCAAATAATTATTTGTATGTTTTATTACTGAATCAATCTTTGAAAACAATAAACCGGTTTGTCAGGTGTAGCAATATAAAAATGTGCATGATGCTACAAACAGGTTAAAGCAGCTTATGTTAAGTTGAAATCAAGTACAATAGTTAGCTACCTGGTTCACCCAATGAAAGGCTCAAATATGGATGTTAAAGGACCATTGTAATGTATTTCAATGTAAAACTCATGTTTGTTGGGTATAAACTAACAAATAAAAGTTATTACTTTTTTCTTACCTTTTAAACTGTCTGTTTTCCCCCTAAGCAAAGGTGCTTTTCTCCTCCCCCTAATGACAGTGTATGAGCCACCAAATCCCACCCCTTGACTGAGCATGCTCAGTCTGAACCAGGACCTAGAGAGATCAGACTTTTTTTTTCTTAGTCCAGCCTTCAGACAGAGCTGGCCACACCCCCTGAGGCGGAGAAAAGCAGCTCTGCTCATGGGAAAATTACACATTCAAAAGTTAGAAAAAATATTAAATTTTCTTTATTTTATACTGTGTATTGTTTTTGATAGTCTATGTCCAACAAACAAAGGCCTCCATTCAATTGCAACAGTTACAGAGCGATTCAATTGAACAAGCCCGCAGCTACATGGCTGAAAGCCTAAACCGTAAACCATGTACCAGTAAGTAACATTTCGGGCAATGATTATGTTTAATTAAGCAAGGCCATAACTACTGATTTAGAAACAGCCAAAAGTTAATGAGACCGTCATCATGATGTCCGTAAAACATGGAGGTTAAACGTCAAGCAATTAGTGTTTAGACGTCCGACATGCTATCAGCAATTGCGGGCTTGAGGAATTGTAGCAATTGAATAGCGATTTGCAACTATAACATTTACGGGCTTGAAAGATCAAATGCTTAGGTTGAAGTTACAATTTTGACAACCACAGCGATTTCAAGCTTCTAACCCGCAAACCGACTGCGGGTATCTAAAAGACGACAATTGAATAGCAAATAATTTTACGGGCTCCAGGACTACAATTTGCTCAACTGAATGGAGGCCAAAGTGAACTTTATATGTAAATGCATTACAGCTGTCCTTTAAAGCAATTTTCTGCACCTCAGTGATGTGAGAGCATATGTGCTTATCACTAGTGACATCATGATAATGTACCCATGCGTCAATACTGATATCACAGTTTACATCTTCAGTTATATCACTGACCTATTGTACACGTATCTTTGTAGGTCCAAAATTAATATACATAAAAAAGAAAGCTGCACGCTAAAGGATAACCCTGTCATCCCAAAACCAAGTTGTTAAATTATTTTAAAGGCCATGAAAAACTCAGTATACATATAACCCATATTTTTCTGAAGTGAATCATTCCTGAGATTTTCAGAATTGCTTTTGCTGTAATCATTTTTACCATAGTCTGTGCGCCTGTCTCTGTGGTGGCAAAATCAATATCTCCAATGTTGTCTCCTCCAACCTTATCATATACTCTGAATTCAAATAACCATACTAAGTTGCACATTTGCAGAAAGGAGCCACACAAACAATGCTGAATATCTTACTGTAGTGAGCCAAAACTAGTATTATGTGAAGCAAGTTTTTAACACTCTTTAATATGAATCCAACTTGTTGATGTGATAATGTCCCTTTAATAAAACTTACGCTGAGATTTTAGAGAAAACATAGAGAAAGCCAACAAGGTTTCCTTTGTATTGCTACCAGTAGGTGGTATGTAAGAGGAGGCAGGTGTCCTGAGCTGCAGTAAAACACGAAAAAATAATGTATGGATTGGTTCTTGAACTTTTGTGCGAAATTGATTACATCTCAGATTTTTAAGGCCTATAGCCCAGACTGAACACATTGGGTTTTTATCTTGGCCCTAACTGGCAAACTACACACACATGGATGAGGAAACATGGTGGACTTACCCACATTTTATCCCTGGCTTACTCTGAAAGCTATATTGTACACCATAATAAATACAATTTTTCCATACTGCTCCATCTTAGCACCATGCTCTCCTCCCCTTCCCATGTTTAAATTTTTAGTACATTGCTTAACTCCACATTATCGTAGCAACATATTGGGACTCAAATAACAGCCACTAGTGGAATCCGTTACCTTTTTTTTTATATTTAATCCCTTCTTCTGTTAGAGTATGATTCGGACTACTTAAATTCTGGAATCTGACTGTAGACATTAGAATAATATCAGATAAGCCATCTGTTTGGTCACTTTAAGCCATTCTTTTTCACAAGGGTAATCAAGTTATCAAGTGATAATATCACTTTAAAAACAAGCAGGGCACTGTATTGATTGAATTCAGTATTCAAAATGTACTTAAAGTGCTGGATAATTTTGTAGATAAATAGATAGATAGACAGACAGACATCTGTACATACATTTTTCCTGGCACTGAAATGAAGAGCTCTGTTGTTATAATATAACATTATAATATTTCTATACACCTCTGTACCTTTTCGATATTGCTGGCGAACCATCTGCTATAATCCCAGTTCTTGACCATTTACGTAAACTGTGACTGTAAGTGTTACTGGCAGATTTGAGGCACAAAAAAAAAAAAAGAATCACAGATAAGAGATATAAAAACTCAGAGAGAAAGATTAGGGGATAAGAGAGAAACATAGAAAAGACAGATGAATAATTACTGACAAAGAAGGGAGTCTCAGTTTGAAGTTGGATAGATTTATTATTATTTATTATTATTATCTTTTATTTGTTATAAGAACATGGGAAATACAAGTTTAACAAATTTAAAAGTTGAAGGGCCCTGTTTTGAGTTTAGAATCTTAGCAAAAAGTGCTTTATCTCAAAGCACCCTACAAGACTGGAAACTCACTACTTGCAATCTAAAGGGAATTAAAGGGCAGAGAACTGGGGAAGAGTAACAGATAAGGAATAGCAAGGGTCAGGAAGCAAGTGAAAGATAGAAAGAGTTTTATTTGAGAGGGAGAGGGGAGGTGATCTAATGTGAAAGACTAGTATGCTCTATTGTTAGTGCATAGGCTTTATAGAATAACAGAAAATGCAGAGCTTTAACCTTACTAGAGAGAAACCTACTTAGTGAAGATAGTAAAAATAACAAATTAGATGATAATCAATAAATAAATAAAATTAATACTACTACTACTAATAATAATAATAATACTTATCTTCAAGCCAAGGTTTTTCTTCAAGAGTGTATTATAGCTAGAGTATGCAGCAATCAAATAATAATTTAAACTGAAGCTACACAATTTCAATGATGGTCCTAACACAATATTCAGGTCTTTTAATAATGAGTCCCAAGGGTATTCTCTATCGAGGGATCAAGACCTGCAGTTTCATGACTTGTGACATCTCTGTTATGCTAAGTTAAGTTATGCCATGCACTGGCTCACTGTTGACACCAGGTATATCATAAATGGAGCAGCACTTTTAGAGTTGTGTCTGTAATATACAATGAATAGTAGGACAATGCACACCCGGATGTTAAGCTGTACCTATTTCATTCATGTCTAGAAGCACAAACAATGTCTCAGCAGTTGAGCCATAAATTTCACTCATCGTGTTCATGTACATACCTTATACATTATTGAATACTCCCCATCCTGTCAGCAGACCAGTAAAAAGCATTATAAATATCCTTCCAGCACACCCTAAAGTGCTTTGCAAATCCTTTCTTTACAGAGCAGCATCCTTCCCACTTATGGCATCATCGTAGCCCAAAGAAAAGTTCTATGTTAAATGTATTTATATTAATAAGCTAAACCGTTCTTTAGTCATTCAGTCATGTCTGACTCTCTGTGACCTTATGGGCAGCAAAACACACCAGGTACATTTTGTGTCTAGGTGTGCTAATCCATAAGGCTTTCACTGCAAATGTGGGTTGCCAGGTCCTTCTCCTATGTACTGTGATTTGTCTGACTTCCATGCTATGATCTGCCCATCTTGAGTGACCCTAAATGGCTCACAGCTTCATTGAGATACACAACTCCAGCTAGCGATCCAGCAGTGGAGAGATCAATAGTGATCCATATTACTACCAAATAAATTCACAATGCTGCAAGTGAGAGAAAACCTTATTCAAGTTTAACATTTTGTAAGGAATTGTCTGTGACAAAGACCTCCATATTGATATATAGATAGTTGTTGTGGTTTAGTTCAGTCCTATCCGACTCTCCCTGACCCCATGGACCGCAGAAAACATCAGGCAATATCGTGTCTGGTTGTGCTTATCCATAAGGTTTTCATGGCAAAATAGTGGAGTGGGTTGCCAGTTCCTTCTCCAGTGGACCACAACTTGTCTGATCCTCTCTGCTATGACCTGCCCATCTTCGGTGACTCTATGTGGTATAGCTCACAGCTTCATTGAGGTACACAAGCCCCTTCACCACAACAAGGTAACGATCCAGAAGGGGAATAAGCCAAATACCCATTGGTATTTCCTTTGCTAATTAACAATATTGTCTATAAACTAGTTATAATTTCAGTTAGTGGTTCTCAACAACTGATCATAGGACCAATGCAAGTCCCGGAGACCTTAACTGCCGGTCCTCAGCAACAGTAGAGATTGTAAGCTCTTCTGAGTAGGGACCTAATTTCTGTTGAACCAAGAACGATTTGTATCACGTGTATTGTATTGTGTACCCACTGTACTTTATCCTAGTTTGTAAATGGAGCTACGGAAAATGCTGGTGCTTCATAAATGAAGATTATTATTAATAATAATAATAATAATAATAATAACGTAAGCCTAGTTCTTTAAACGCATAACTACCATTAGTCACATTTATAAGTAGCTTATTGCTTATTGATAAATGTATCTCCAGTTAAAATGTGCTCCCTGTTAAAAATGTTCTGGCTGGCGAAGCTGGTCCCCATAAGCATTAAAAAAAATCTGATTCCCAGATCATAGAGTTTGAGAGTCCCTGATCTATATCACAAATGGAAAATCCTGTCAGTAATTAGCCTCTGCTCCTAAAACGTCATTTATTTACGTGTATCTATATGATATTACCATTACAGTTTGAGCACATTCCTTAGAGGGTAATAAAATTACAAAAAACTAGTAGACCTTCACATTAATATTTACCTATATGCATTAACTTTGATATTAACTCAATTCGGCAATGCAATGTTGAATCATTATTTCAAGCAAAAGATATATAACACTACATAATGGTTCACTGTTGAACTGCCTGACTTAAATTATGCGAAAATTAAGAATAGGAATACTAGTTTGGGATCATTATAGAATGGACCATTGGACCAACTAGCAAAAAATAATATATCTGTTTAAAACAAGCTTTGGGAAATATATTCCAAATAGACCGTCGTAAATAAATATCGACAATGACAAAGTAGAAGGATGTGTAATGTTAAAAAATATCTGGTACTTACAATGATGTCTGTTTATAGGTAGAGATCAGTCAGCAGCCACTGAGTACAGTTCCACTCTGTGATGTGACACATGGTCAAGTTGAAGCGGCTTTTTCCCCCCTCTGTATATGAATATTACAGATTTTAAGTCTTTCAAAAGCCGACTAACAATGCAGTTTCTGCTTATGCATCCAGCTGTGTGTTTCCTCAGCCCTTCAAAAACCAGCTTGCAAATTCAATGCAGGGTTTCCTCTAACGAGCCGTCTCTGAACAGACACTCCTGGCCAGGATGCTACACTGGATTCTGGTGATCCTCCCCTTCCTATCTCACACGGAAAAACACACAAGTCCGAGTCCCCTAGGATTTATTTTCCTAGTACTATTTCAAATCGATACTATTCCATAGAAATTATAAAACGTAAATTTAGGTTATCACACTACATGGCATCCTTGAAAGCATATATTTTATATTAGTATTTCTATGTACTCAATTGATTCACTGACTTTTTATCATAATCTCCACTTGCAGAATATTTCTGTCTGTTGAGTATTTCTCAGTCTATTTTTGTAAATATACAACGCATCAGTTATTTAATTCTACTTTTAGGCAGTTTTAAATCCTTGTAGTTTCCTGAGTGTCAGGGGACGACCAGGGGGATATTCAGTCAGGTCTGACTCTCTGTGAATCTAACATTATGACTCTGGTTGTGCTTATCCATAAGGTTTTCTTGGCAAAGATACTGGTGTGGGTTGTCAGTTCCTTCTCCAGTGGACCGCAATTTGTCTGACCTTTCTGCTATGCTATGAACAGCTTCATTGCAGTACACAAGCTCCTTCACCATGACAAGGTAGTGATTTAGAAGGGACCTTATAGTTTACCCAGTGTAAAAGAAAAAAAGTGATCCAGTCTCATAGACTTTACTATGATATATAATTATTACTAAATAAGCATCTGCCAAGTTAACAAAAACTGAATTACATTTAAAAAAAAACTACCTATAAAAGTCATAGAAATAAAATTCAAAATAAGCGTTTTTAAAATATTGTGGAGTTGATCTTATGTAGAGCACAACTTGATAAAGTGCAACAAAAATAAATACAGACTTTCATTTTTACGTATTGTATTCAATTTTGTTTTTAATGAAAAGAGAAATTTTGGCTTTGTAACTAAAAGTATGGGAAACCTGATATAAATGGGAGGAACCATGGATGCAGAGGATATCTATATTCAGTTCTGTGGAAAATGGTCAGTCTTTACAGTACACTTGACAAAAGAAGTAAATAGGAGAGCAATTCCCAGTAGGATAAATGTCTCACTCAGGTTTTTTTAAAAGGCACTGAAGTGTCAGATTTATAGAAGAAGTTTACTTGATCGTGTGCAAAATGTGTTTACTGAGTTTAGAATAAATAGTCACATCCTTAATTTTTAAGCTATTAGGTTCAGTTTTGCTTTAATGATGATGGACATTTTGTCTTTGTTATCAAAAAGTATTAGAAACCTGGGAGTAGCAGTGTATTCAGATAAGATCTATATTTACTTATGTTAAAATGTCCTCTTCAAATAGCACACTAGACAATAGAACTCAATGGCAAAGTAAGGCTCCTTAGGATAAACCTCCCCTCGTGCTAGAGACAGGCTAGCAGTCCAAGACGGAATCTAGAGTTATCAAACTCTACAGTAGGCTCTCAGTTTCCCGGGTCTCAAGCAACCGGAACTCTCAAGCAAACAGAAAAAAATGAGTAAATTTACAGAGTTTAACAAATGCCAAAAGAGCCAGGTCGTCGTGACACAAAATGCTCACAGGCACTTAGATATCATCCACTGTACGTCTCTGCAATTCAATGTTACCTGGAAGCAGACAGGCATGAGTGACTGAGCCAGGGCAGTGTTGGTGTTACATTCCCTGTGGTCAGCACCACACCCTCCAGCCCAACGTATCTGTGTGTAAGTGAGGAGTGAAAGCTGCTGCTGCCTCACTGACAAATATACTTAGAGCATCCTATGTGCAGCTAATCTAGGCCGTTTTTAATAGTAACTCTCAAACAACCAGAAATTACATTTACCCGGCATCTACCAAACCCCATGGGTGCCGGTTAACTGAGTCTACTGTATTAGATTTTTAGAAAGTTTAATAGTTGCTAATGTCGTTACTTTGTTACATAATTCACTTACTATAGTGGTCTTTTAAGTTAATTTGCTCAAAGATAATACGGTTACACTAGTGTGTACAATATTTAACATGCTGTTAAAGGGACATGGGATTCATCATCACTGCTCAATAATGCCAAATAGAGCATAGATACCCCTTTTTTAGTTTTTAAAATTCAGTGCTGGCAAGTGTGCTAAATAACCAAGCCCAGACGTCATATTTCTAGCTTGTTCAGGATATACTGTAAATATATATATATATATATATATATATATATATATATATATATATATATATATATATATATATTGTTGTAGAGGAGTCTTAATCCTACCTGTCCTTTTCAGATCAGTCTGGTGAATCTTGCAACCATCTCACTTTCTGCCAAGTGCAAAATAGTGGTTGGGCTCCAGTTTTATTCCTGCTGTGGTAGGGGCTGAATTAAAAGGCTAATATGGTTTGCTTAATCTTTACGGTTCCTATATGGATTACATTTCTCTAATAACTCTATTATGATTTCAGTCTTTTAAAGCATGGGTTGGACCCATAAAGCATTGGACAAGATGTTAGAAGCTTCAGTAAACAGTAGAACAAATGTGAATATTTTAATAAAACTGTCACGTAGGATCAATACTCATCTAAGCAATAACTGTAAATGTAAAGATAAATAATGGGACAGTGATGACAGTATCTTTTTATCATATATTATGTTTACAATGGCAAAATAAAGATCTCTCCAAGACCTGAGACACTTAAGTAAGTAATCCTTTGCAGTTTCTGATTCACCTTAGTTGGCCACAAAAAAATGATAAGTCAAACTGTATCCTGGTGATGGATGAGATTATTCCTGCTATACAACTAACTGTCAAACATGTAATGTACATGTAGGATTAGTTCTGGAGAACAATTTAATCTCACTGTACATATTAACATTTAGATTTAAACCTAAAAAGACATATTGATTGAATTTTTAATTATTATGTTAAATATCCATAACCTGTTTCTAACCCATCGAAAACTATTCCATATCATTGGTATTAATTAAAAACATCACACAATCATTGCTCTTATTAGTATTTTTATAATTACTACTAAAACACAGCTAGTTGATTTTAGGGTCACTTCCCAAAGCTCCCTACCATTCTGTTTTATTTATCAAATCCGAGAAGGAACCAGAACCTCCCCCCACAGCTTTTCTCTTCAATATAAGTTTCTAAAAATGATTGGTGAAAAAACGTAATTGGTGAAAAGAAAAGCATTGGGATAATGTGATTGGATGATTCTTGTATCTCCCAACTACCCGGTACCTTGCAGTTATTAAATCGAGAATTACATTTATCCTAGTATTTAATAATTATTTTATATTTAAATATTTGTTTAAATAAATAACAAATCTGGCAATAGAAACAACTAGGAAAATAATCCCCAATAGGACAAACCTCCCCTCAGTGGTTCTGTAAACTTATTTAAGGATAACACCTTTACATTGGTGTGTACAATATTCATCATGTTGTTACATTTTTACATCTAACTAATGCTATACTGTACAGTACTGTAGTGAAATTTTAGATGTTATAGATGTAAAATGTAGAAATCGCCAATACCCTCTTCATCTCTGTTAAATTAGCCTACACCCTGTTAAAGGACAACTAAAATGTGATATTTATATGTTCTTATGAACAACTTGACTTGTTAATGGGCATTTGTTATAGAAAGTTTATAATAATTACAGACTTTTATTTTTAATATTTATATATTTTTTTTTATTTTATATTAAATATTATCAGCCTTATTAAATTGTGATTCGTCAAATTTAATAGGGCTCTATATAAGCACACAGCATATTTTTTTTACAGAAGTTTTTAGTTAGTGGAGATCTTGCTTTTGGATAGAAGATCACTAACTAAAAACTTCTGTAAAGATAATATGCTCTGTGCTTATATAGAGCCCTATTCAATTGGCCAAATCACAATTTAATAAGGCTGTTTATTTGGTTTAGCTTTAATGATGGCAGACATCTGGTTTTGTCTCTGACTGGATTAGCCATCTGGGAGTAATGGGAGGGACACATGATGTTGATAACATATATATTCAGTTGTATTTAATATGATATAATATATAATATACTATGAATAGCCAGTTAACAATAGGACTAAACAGAGGATAACGATCCACCCTTAGGCTCCATGCAAATTAGCAATCTAAGATGGAAGAATGCACGACTCAAGCAGAGTCTCATAAATTATTTATGCTCATGGCTTACATAGACCAGATTAGGTCAGATTACAAGGCGCTTGTAGGAACTCCTGTAAAGCTGATAAGTAGCTACAGAAGTTCTTACGAGATCAATCTGTTGTTCATAAGCACTTACTGATACATAACTAGGGGGTTTGCCACATAAGGAAATAGATTGTGAGGGATACTTAGCAGCTAACAGATTGAGCGTCCGAGGCAGAGCCAAGGACCCGCAGCATTACCCATAGCAACTCCTGTAAAATGATAGAATATCAGTAAATTCTACAACACTAGCGACTTGCCTGTCAACAAATGACGGCAATAAAATGTAAGCCAGGTAATGCTGTTTGGCAGCGAATGTGAGGGTTTTGGCCTTCGGCGCTCATAGCGAGCCTCTCCCCTGGTGTAGTTTTGGTGTTTGAGGTCCTTTGGGGCTGATTGCAAGCCCCGCGCGGAGCTCCTTCAACACTCATTGCGAGGCTGTCATGTGGTGAACTTTTATTTGTGTAAGCTTTCTGTGCGTTCATAGTGAAGTCCGCACTGAGCGCTTTCAGCACTCATCGCGTGGCTTGCAATGAACGCCTTTGGCGCTCAATGTGAGCCTCTCCTGTGGTATTTTTATTTTTTATATATATATTTATTTTAATAATAATTAATTATTTAAATAATACATTAATATACTTTACCTATTTGTAATTAATATATACAGCAATCAATATGGTGAAGAGCTAACAATCGCTTTTGTTTTTCCCTCAGCATACAATGTAGATTTAAAGTGTTGCTGAGCTGAGGAGAAAGTGTCAGCAATGTGTGAAGTGTGCCGTGTAAATTGGCTGCGTGCACGAGGCTAAATTGTTTGTTTAGTTGTGTTACGGCGAATTTTAGAATGGTAATGCTATTATTTTTAAGGAAGTGTTGTAAACTGGCGGTGATTGTGTATGTGTTACGCGGGTCTCAAGCATTTTCCGCCCTTTCTAATAGTGTATTTTGTAAATCGTCCCCGTTGCTGTGTGTGATGGTTTTTTTTTTGTGTTTTTCAATGTGCTCGTTAAATTCGTATTTTTTGCGGCTCATATTTTTTTTTCTAAGTAGCGGTTGCATAACGGGGCATAATTTTTTGCAGCCATTTTTTTTCACAGGTCTCGCAGTGTGAATTTTGTATTTGAGTTTTCTGTTGATGTGTTGTCCCGCGGATGGTAGGTATGATACGTAAGTCGTGCGGGGTCGTAGGGATGAGCATCTACATCGCACATCTCCACCAGCGCAGTGCGTGCCTTTGGCGCTCCCTGCCTAAGTCCTACGGGATCGTAGGGATGAGCGTCTATGGCGCTCATCTCCACAAACACAGTGAGCGCCTTCGGCACTCCCTGCCTAAGTCGTACGGGGTCGTAGGGATGAGCGCCTATGGCACTCATCTCCACCAGAGCAATAAGCGCCTTTGGTGCTCCTTGCCTGGCCGCGGCCCTCTCTTTGCAGTTTTAACATTGCGTTACCAACGTTTTTTGGCAAGCCCGCACTGCTGAGAACTATATATGTCATTGAGCCTATATAAGCTTGTGCTTCCCGCTCTAATATTGACTGTGCTGCGTATGCTAAACCGCAGGTTCCAGGAGCTGGACAGAGAGAAGAGAAGGAAAATGGCAGAGGAATCAGTTAGAGCAAGAGCCAACGATGGTGGTCCTCAGTAATCATGGAGTTTAATAAATGGGAACAACTCCTGGGGGCAGAATGTCCACAGTCACCGTTGTAATAGCTACGGAGCTCCCTACACGGAGAGTTCACTCGCAAGATTTCTTACGGGATTCATGTAATCAAGCCCTTTTTACATCTTCCACAAATGTAAAGTCTTTCCCAATTTGAAGTGGTCCTCTAATTGGAAGCTGAAAGTACTGTTTTATGTCAGATATTATAATTATATGCTCCATGCTGTAGACCAGCCATTATAATTTCGTAATTGCGAATTAATCAAAAGAACCAATGACAACTACAGGCAGCAGTATGCAGGGAGACAGAAAAACTGGGTTGGTGAAATTCAGTAGTAATTATTTCATACTTTCTGTATCCATTATACAATAATAATTATTTATGGCAATTACATTTTCTTTCTATTGCATTAACGCATTTGTTAAATATGCAGTCTCCCAATTGTAAACTTGATTGTGGAATTGTTCAGTAAATTTAATGCAGGAAAACAGTAATGAAAATTCATGTTTTCTGGACCCCACACAGACTGACTCTTGCGTCTTTTCTTATTACTACTGCATTGTAACAAAGTGAAACTGAGACAACATTATCTGTAATGTTTAATCCATGTTGCATATTTACTTATACAAATAGTGCTGAAAGTTATACAGTACATATTCATTTATACTTTTAATACGCAGATAAAATAGATTAGACAGATTCATTATGTTGTTCCCTACAAATTAAGTGGACTGAACTGGTATGTTTTTAAAAGTTCTCCATTAGCTGGGATTAGAGAAAAAAATAGTTTTACCTTCAAAAATGCCTAACCTCTTCAATTAAGGTTTCGGGCGATCTGGTAGCCCGTAAGTGAGGTCGCAAGTTAATTTGCTATTCAACTCGCGTCTTTTTGCGGGATCCAATCGGCTTCCGAGTTACGGCCTTAAAAAAATTGCTATGGTTAAACCCATAATTTACAGCCTCCTGAAGCCTTTGAAAGCTCACTTTTGCAAGAGTTACAATGGCTAAAATTGCAAATCTCTATTCAATTGATCAATTTCCTCAAGCCCGCAATTTCAGGGCTAAATCGATCTCGGGTATCAATGAGTTAATACATATCAGGCCTCCCATATGGACTAGAATAATATTGGCATTCATTTACATAATTCTTTATTTTGCGGGTTTGATGAAGCTGCCTCCTTGGGGCCGGTAAGTGGTTAGGTTTACAGGGTTAGGGGGTTAGCAGTAGGGTCGGGAAGGGGTGTAGGAGGTTAGGGTCAGAGACATAGTTTTAGGGGGTTAGGCTAAGAGGTTTAGGAGGTTAGAGTTAGGGCCGCTAAGGGGTGTAGGGGGTTAGGGGCTTAGGGTTAGGGGGTTAGGTTTACAGTTAGGGCTGGGAAGTGGTGTAGGGGGTTAGAATTAGGGTTAGGGCCAGCAAGTAATGCAGTGGGTTAGGGTCTTAGGGTGTTAAGTTTAGTGTTAGGCCTGGTAACTGGTATAGGGGTTTAGGGTTAGGGCCAGCAAGGGGTGTAGGGGGTTAGGGTTAGGAAAGGCAAGAGGTATAGGGGTTAGGATACGGGTTAGATACTTAGGGTTAGGGAGTTAGGCCTGCTAACTGGTGTAGGGGGATAGGGCCGGCAAGGGGTGTAGGGGGTTAAGGGCTTAGTGAGTACAGGAGGCATGCGTGCACGTGTGGTAGCATAACATAGGCAAGGTCCGAGACTTCTTTTACACCACACCCTAACTTCAAGGGTCCTCTACCCAGGTGCAGGCCCCAGTGTTTTGCACCTGCTGCACCAGCAGAAGCTCCGCCACTGTAATGGGAGAAATGTTTTAGAAAGCAATAATTGCATCTGTATTCATTGTCCATTACAAGAAATAGTGCTGCAAAGGGAGCCTCCTGTTATTGCTTCTGTTGTTCTGCTTCTACAGGTGTAAGAGACTTCTGAACGCAGAGGAATCTACAATATGCTACAACAGAAATGGGATGGAGGAAAATGGCAGCTCTTTGTATAGGACTGATGGAAACCTTATTAGTTTACAAAGAAACACCATGCAGATATACCCGATTAAAACATTAATGGAAACACAAACTAAATGCAAATAAAATCTAAAAAAAATGTTTTTACTTTCTAAAATATTTTGCTCACTGGCACGTTTACCTTGTCTATAAAAGAGCATACTGTATATGAAGTTCCTAAAAAGAACATATTGCATTATGTCTAGATATACTTAGTTATACATCATAGTGTATGTGCAAATCAAGTAGTTTTTTAAGCCAAAAAAATGGTTATTATACAAACCATTGTTTTGTAAAGTAAATGATTGCCAATATATTAATCATTGTTTGTGTTGCATTTTTATGCAAATATGTGGCTTCCTAATACTAATTAGCTGCTTTAATGTGCTAATCAATGATATACTGTTTTGCAAACAAATAAGCAACCACAACCTAACTCCAGTGTTATTAGGCAGTTAAAACTCCTTTCCCCTTCTTAAGTAGCATTTAAACAATAGCTTCTTAGAAATGGAAAGGCATTTAAAAGGACTAGCTATTATATACCAAATGCTACATTTATGTTATAAATTGTTATACCAGGTTTGTAGGTGGGAAAGCACTTTTAAGCTCTCATTCCCTGGTGGTCCAGTGGTTAGGATTTGGTGCTTTTACCTCTGCGACCTAGGTTCGATTCCAGTCAGGGGACCACATGAAGCCATGCTGGGTTGGGCTTGGTCAGTACTTGGATGGGAGACCACCTAGGAATACCAGGAGCTGTATCCTGTTGCCCACTGGAGAAGGAACTGGCAACCCCTCCAGTATCTCTGCCATGAATACCAAGTGGGTCAGCACGACCATGGACATAAAGGTGTGTTATGGTCCATGAGATCACAGAGAGTCGGAAACGACTGAACAACGCAAAACAATGGTATCTCGCAGTCTTGAAAACCTGTTAAAAACTCTTTATTATATTCATCTGGGCAGTTTGATAGCACTGGGCTACTGGGAAACAACCAGCAATGAGGAGTTTACAAGGCCAAAGTTCAGATGCATCAAACATCTGTTTCAACAGCTGGATGATTTAACATTGATTTGTTCTCCTACAGACTATGAAATAGATTAGAGCATGCTTGTTCTGCTTTTTTGAGACGTTTTCATAATGAAAGATATGCAAAATACCAATATTTTTAAAACACCAAGGGCCTTATTCAGTTACGATTTGGCCAATTGAATAGGGCTCTAAATAAGCACATAGCATATTTTTTTAAAGAAGTTTTTAGTTAGTGAAAACCTTGCTTTTGGATAGATATTTACTAACTAAAAACGTCTTTAAAAATTATATGTTATGTGCTTATTTAGCACCCTATTCAATTGGCCAAATTGAATGACTATTTAAAGAATATTTAAATATACATAGAATATTTACAGTCTCTATTAAACACTTAATGGGCCCCTGCAGTCTTATATTTAAAATATAACCTTTTAAAGAGCTACACTTAAAAAAAAATGTAAATGTTTTTAGCATGTAACAAATAAAATACACCCTGTATATTTTTACCATTTATATGCAATTTTGTTGATGTGGCATCTACCATTCTTATTTTCGTTGGTCGACTTCCTTAAGTAGGTGGAGCCTTTGAATGCACAGGAAGCTTCAATCTGCTCAGTGGAAAAGTGGCATTTAACACTGCCAATGCGTGCAGTTGGAGTAATGGAAAGCTCATTAGTTTGTAAGGACACAATATCCTAAAAAGTAAAATCACCTGAAAAAAATAGAACCCTGCAGGAAACATATTTGAATATGAAGATAAAAATATAAATATCGTGCCTTGTTTTTGGCTTTCAAGACTAAATTTCCCCATTGTCAAGCTTAGCTTTTTAAAATACTAAAAGGAAAAAAAATGAACATAAAGGGTCATTAAGAGTGTTTTAAATGATACAATATTTTGAATGGTTTTGCATTATATTAAGCAATTCATATGTTGACACATTGTGTTAAATCCCAGAACACATTGTTCTTATTCCGTTTCTTGTTTATTTAACTTACCGTGTGAGGTGATGGTTTAGATCTAAATACTTATCAAATTCCAAGGAAGTGCTAATGCTACTGTCTTGTCTAATATATGTGAGAAATTAAGTCTCTCACATCACATCCATATAAAGTCCAACTGTAATATCACATTATTAAAATAGATTGCTTCAATTCTTCAGTTCCCTTATGGTGCCATCATTAGGGAAATATGTAACAGAACTCAAAAATACAAACTATAACATTACAAAGTAGCCCTCTGAGAAAGACATTGGCCTCTATTTAATTGTCCAAATTGAAATTACATACTGATATTCAAGTGGCTACTTTTAGCTAATCGCATTCCAATTGTAAGTTACAGGCTCAAAATCACTCCGTCCTATCTCCTCCTTTGATGTTGTAAGCCCGCAAAAGGCAAATGTATTAAACATTTTTACAAGTATTGAATAGGATTTGGAAGTGGGTTAAACACCTGTTCATAACACTGCAAAAGCAAATAAGAACACACTACTGTACCTAAAAATAATTGGTAAGCGATGAAAATTAATTGCACAACAGTTTCTAGCTCGCAAATCTGTAATAAAAAAATATTTTATTTTATGTTTTATTTCCAGGTTATGCATTAACTCCTTGATACCCAGGATTGATATATCATGGAACCCACATGGACAAGAATAAATGATTGATTTTTGTTGATTTCTACATATCCGGATTGCTAGTCCAATTGCAAATCGGATTTCTAAACACTAATCGATTGTAGTTTACTCTCCATGTTTTACTGACGTCATAATGACTGTCTCATTTACTATTGGCTCTGTATAAATTGTAATTTACAGGCTTGCTTAATTGATCATGATCATACCCTGAAATGCTACGTACTTTTTGATTAGAACAGATTGCAAATTAGGTGACCTGAACTGGAATATTATTTAATGGTTTTCCTTAATCTGGTTTGTAAAATTAGATAAAAATAATTTGTATTTTGCTATACATAAACATGATGTAATGATTATTTAATTGTCATTTTGATTAAAGGGTCATTGATTTCCAAAATGTTCTACCATGAATTTAATAGATAATGTTCTAAACATAGTAAATGGTATCAAATTATATCAATATCTGGTCTCAAAGCTCAAATGTACAGTGAACACATCTTATTAATTGGCCTCATTATCAAGAAAGCAGTATTATCAGTGAAAATAAGGCACACATCCTTCTTGCTCTGTGCTTGGAAACGATCCCGATGTCGAGACCTTGGAACTTGTAATGAAAACTTATGGCTAGGCCAAACATTGTACCTACTAAAAATATTGGGATGGCCTTCGCCTTCATTCTCCATCACATTCTAGAGGCTACCGAGTGCTTTTGTTGAAATGCATGACCACAGAGGGCCAGGCCAAGGTGATATAGCTGTGTATTTCCGGTCCCCGTTTTTGATATTATGTTCCAGTCTTTTCTTCTTCCTATCCTGTTAAGCTTTAACACTTTGTGCAACTTGTTCTGTTAACCTGAACATACAGTGGATATAAAATTCTACACACCCCTGTTAAAATTTCAGGTTTCTGTGCCGCAAAAAAATTAGACAAAGATAAATAATTTCAGAACTATTTCCACCTTTAATGAGACCTATAAACTGTACAACTCAATTGAAAAACAAACTGAAATCTTTTAGGTTGAGGGAAGAAAAAAAGAAAGAAAAATAATGTGGTTGCATAAATCTGCACACCCTCTTATAACTGGGGATGTAGCTGCGTTCAGAATTAAGCAATCACATTCCAAATCGTGCTAAATAGGAGTCAGCATACACCTGCCAGCATTTAAAGTGCCTCTGATTAACCCCAAATAAAGTTCAGCTGCTCTAGTTGGTCTTTCCTGAAATGTTCTTAGTCGCATCCGTCCCACAGCAAAAGCCATGGTCCACAAAAATCTCAGCCAAGAACAAATTAGTCCCAACAACAAACAAAAAAACAATTATTACAGGTATTTTTTTGGATGAAAAATAAGTGGTAAATATTAACTTTAAAGCGAGAGTGAATGAATCTGGTTGAAAATACTGTTAGATGATTTCTATTCAACAAATAATATGTAATGTGATATATTTAATTTAACTAAATATTTGTATATGAAAATCTTTGTATATGTATATTTGTATAAAATAGTTTTACACATACTTATTCTCCATCAAACATTTTCCTGGATTTAATTTAAAAAATCTGGTCAGCTCACTCTTAAAATATGTGCCATTTACAGTTATATGATAATAGCAATAATAATAATAATGCATTTGAGACACCCCCTATTTACACGGCTGCTATAGGGGAAAGTTTGGCAGAGCCATAAAGACTATTACCCACCGGTTCGCAACGCTCAGTTTCAGAAGACTACTGCAGCTCTTTCAAAATGTTCTCCCTAGTCCTGAGCATAATATATATTCCAGTATAGAAAATGTATGACAAGGACACTGACAGTCCATAAGGGATCAGAGTGTGTTGATAATACAAGTAATAGTAGAGGCACAAGGAACAAAGAGCGAGGAGGCTTGACATGTCATGAAGGGGAAATAATTAAAAAAATAATAATATGTTTCACCTTTTTCCATTCTATTTCCTAACACAATTTGCAGACTTTTCCCATGAATTGTTTTTCTAACTATCAGTCTGGGTCATTCATTTTGCTTCATTAGTGATAATTAGGCTCTGTTTGCAAATATTCCTGGTCATTAAAGAACCACTATAAAATGAAAAAAAATTATATATTTTTTAAATTCTGACTAAAAACATAAGTAGCAGGGAAAAGGTCATAAAGCTAATTTTTAATAAAAAAATAAGTTTGATCTCTGCTGGACCATGGAGGCCACCATGATACACAGGTGCAAGTTGTGTGTGTGAGAGGGGCCTTTACATTTCAAGTCAACAGTTCTTGCATCTATTGATGCAAACTTCCTGCTTCTAGGCCTGTGAGGGGGAATGTGTATGCTGTTAATTTCAATGTTATTCAATTATTTAACAAAGACTATTATATTTTATGTTGATGACTTAGCCATCTGCTAGCTAGTTATGTTTGTTTATTACGGCTATACCAAGCACAGGAACAAGGAGTAAGCTAAAGAATAGGAGAGAGGGGACCAGTAGCAAGAGAAGCCCCGAGTCCTATAGCAACTGCACCAGAAGAATAGTCATACAAATCCAATAGCCAGGGCAGGCAGAAGAGCAGGTTGAGAAAACACACCATGGTCAGGGCCAGATAACAGGAACAACAGAAACAAGCCAAGGACAAAACCATTAGAAACAATCCTGTACTACACAGGCATGAGAAGTTGCGGCACACAGCAAAACAACTGAGCACTAAGGCCTGGTTCTGGCTGCTGTAAGTAACTCCAGGAGTAAGCAGCAAGTGAGGTGAATCAGAAACTAATCAGTAGGCCAGCGCTCAATTAAACAGGTCTCCAAGTGCTCTTACGAGTAACAGCACTTTTCCTGGTCTAGTTAGCTCAAAGTGTGAGACGCTGAGCTACAAACACCCAGTCTCTGCTTCAATTCCAGCTGCAGACCAAGAAGTAGCACGAAAACGACATACTTGGCATTTTTTTCATGACTTGCAGCGGTCCTTTAATGTCAGTGGGAGTATTTTCATTACAGTCCTGAAGTGCCACAAGTAAACTGAAATAACTAAAAGGCCACTCTATTGATCATACTATTGGGTTTCAATGTTCATTTACTTACTGGTTAGCAAAACAATTAGTATATTAACAAAAACAATCAGTGTAGGGTTTATAACTGACATTTGAAAATAGCATTGTAGCTTCCAGCACGTCTGTCTCTCTCCAACCCTATTACGAGTCCATGGTGTGAAAGCCCAGATGGCTTCCTTTACTTTTTTTCTGACAGGTATGGGTTTGCCCACAATAGCCACTATAGGGAAACAGGCAAATTATGTCATCAGGACAACAGACCTCGATCAGGACAGCCCCCTGTGCAGATGCTCTCCCTCCCCTGGAAACATGATGGGGGTGGAGAGCAGCTTATCTGCTGAAGTCTAAAACACTAAACTCGAAAAGTAAGACTTAGTAGTCCCACTGATTTTTTTTTTTACATATTCATGCATATAACAAGTAATATCATAACTTGTTGAATTTACAACTCATTTTTGTGACTCAGATATTTTTAGAATTTAATTCCACTAATTCTATTTGAATTATAATACTTTTACAGTATTCCGTACCTAGAAAGAATTAGAGTAAATATGAAACGGTGCAAACTAAAACCACTTGAGACAAGTACTTGCTACAGTGGAAGTCTACACACCCCTGTTAAAATGTCAGTTTTTTTGTGCTGTAAAAAAATGAGACAAAGATAAATAATTTCAGAACTTTTTCCACCTTTAATGTGACCTATAAACTGTATAACTCAATTGAAAAAAACTGAAATCTTTTAGGTAGAGGGAAGAAATAATATAAAAATAAAATAATATGGTTGCATAAGTATGCACACCCTTAAACTAATACTTTGTTGAAGCACCTTTTGATTTTATTACAGCACTCAGTCTTTTTGGGTATGAGTCTATTAGCATGACACATTTTGACTTGGCAAGATTTGCCCACTCTTCTTTGCAAAAACACTCCAAATCTGTCAGATTGCGAGGGCATCTCCTGTGCACAGCCCTCTTCAGATCACACCAAAGATGTTCAATCGGATTCCGGTCTGGGCTCTGGCTGGGCCATTGCAAAACTTTAATCTTCTTCTGGTGAAGCCATTCCTTTGTTGATTTGGATGTATGCTTTGGGTCGTTGTCATGCTGAAAGATGAAGTTCCTCTTCATGTTCAGCTTTCTAGCAGAAGCCTGAAGGTTTTGTGCCAATATTGACTGGTATTTGAAACTGTTCATAATTCCCTCTATCTTAACTAAGGCCCCAGTTCCAGCTGAAGCCAAACAGCCCCAAAGCATGATGCTGCCACCACCATGCTTCCCTGTGGGTATGGTGTTCTTTTGGTGATGTGCAGTGTGGTTTTTGCGACAAACATATATCTTTTGGAATTATGGCCAAAAAGTTCAACCTTGGTTTCATCAGACCATAAGGAACGAAGATTATTTTTTCAACCTAAAATACTATGTAACTATGTAATATTTATTTGTCAGAGTTATAAGTAATACACAAATTAATAGCGGCTAGAATTGTTTTAGCAAACATTCATATTACATAATTTAAAAGATAATATAAATCTGCTGTAAAGCCTTTTTGGGTAACAACTGAATAATACTGCAGCTTTCGTGACTACTATGCTTGTTCCTCAGGTAGGATGCGGTCATGCCTAAAGAGGTGACCTTGTAACTTTGAAGTTCACACTGCTATTCAGCTCACCCAATAATGGTAAATATCACCTTTTCTTTACTTTTCCTATATTTGTCCCTCAAGTCACAGAACCACCTCTTCTCTCTTTTATTGTTTAAGGACCAGTATATATTGGGGGGGGGGATTACATGTTTCCAAATTATGCAGTCAACTAACACCATTAGCAGCTGTGTAAGGCATGAGCATTTTCGGAAAGAAAGCAGAAGAATCTGCTAGTGCATGGAGGCTGCCATGATACTCATACATCCTTTACAATGTACAAGGAGGCAGCTAAAGAGGAGGGCAAGGATGGCTTGCAAATATACTTCCAAGCTACTCTCTACTGAACATGTGAGAGAAAAGAGATAGAAGGTGTCAGATCCAGCAATGAGTGATGCAATCTATATCCATCCTCCCTTCACTCCATAACAATTACGAGATTGTTGTTCAGTCTTTCAGTAGTGTCCAACTCTCGGTGACCATATGGACTGCAGCATGCCAGGCACATTAATCTTTGTCTCTGGCTGTGCTTATCCATAAGGTTTTCATGGCAAAGATGTTGAGGTGTTTTGCCAGTTCCTTCTCCAGTGGATCACGATTGGTCTGACCTCTCTGCTATGACCTGCCCATCTCGGATGACCCTACATAGTTTAGCTACACAAGCCTCTTCTCCATGACAAGGTAACCACCCAGAAGGGGTAATTATGAGATTACACCCACTCAAAAAGCCACATCAGCATGAAGTGTGAAAGAACAAATATGGAAGCCTTCTGACACCAGCGATGTATACTAAAATCACTATTTTAACTAAAACATGTTATGCTTACACCTAGCTTACATAGCTTCTAAGGCAGTTAATGTGTTACAAACTTCATAAACATATAAATATATTCCCAATCTACACTTGTCCTTTAACACCTTACTTTGCCACTTTTTATTTTTTTTGTCAGATATGTAGCTTATCTTGTTGACTCCCCTTTAAGAATTTATTATAAATTACATTTTGGATTTTTCCTTTTTTATGCAGTTCAAGCTGACATTAAACCGATGTTCCTGTAGCCTACCTTCTAATGTGCTAATATATAATCTATGAGAAGAAGAAATGCAAGTGCTAATATGCAGATTAGTCTGTTTGACTCACACCTGCTTTGAAGTTGCTATTGTACTTTGATATTAACTACCGTGTTATTGACGATGTGTTTGAAGCAGTGTTTCTAGTGCTACTGACTCTCACCCGAACAGGAAGCCGATTTCATTTAGAAGAACTTTAAAACCTGCCTATACATTGTACTAGCAGTTTTTATCTACACAAAATCATTCTTGAGATAATTATAATTGATTGTGAGACCCAGTATGCTAATATACTGCTCTGAGTGCCTGATAAGTGTGGTAGAGTGGTGTAGCTACCAGGTAATATTGCAGATCTTTATTTTGGTCACTACAGAGACAGACAAGTAGACTGTAATCCTAATTAGCACATCAAACAATCTAATAAATATGTGTGAGCTACTCAATTACATATAAATAAAGTAACAACAACATGGAATTTCCCAGAATTGATTCATTTTAGAAAGAATGGATAACACAACGCATAGCTAGTTTTTCATGCTCTTTAAGAATACCCTAACAATTTATGTCTTTTAAAGAGACACTAATATTTTTTATTATACTATTTTAAAGAACTATTATTGCTAATGGTCAAAACGTTAAAGTTATTATTTATTTATGCAAATATACGCAATCCTGGGCACCTCCTTTGTTGTTTTATTAGGATTCCCTATGTGAGGGTGTATACTTCTATTCAATTAGGTCAAAACCTTTGGAGGCTTAAAGGCATATACATTCCCTGGATTATGAATGTATCTGATAGAGGAGAATCAGTAGTGTATGCAAATATTTTTTTGCATGAAAAATACCAAAATAGACATTAACAAACTCACCCTGATGTTTCCTATATCTCTTGAGTTTGCAACCAGCAGCTTTTGTGAGTTTTGGCCAATCACAGGCAGCTAATACATTTTAATACAATTTAACAATTATTGATGGCAGTTTATGCAGGAAGGAATCATGGGATGTGTAGTCTCTCTGTAGAAAGAAGAAGGAGGAGTCAGACACTGATATGCAGATCTCTGCATTGAGCTGCTGCTGGCTTGAAGGTTAGTAAAGGATTAAAATCTGTACAAAATGCAGTGTTTCTATTGGAAGGTACACTGTACATACGTAAGCAGCTCTGGGGGTGTGGAAAACAAGTTTTATTTTTAAATAAAATAAATCTGTATGTGTATAGAATGACTCAATGTAATGTGTGTGTCTGATATAAGCAGCTTGTGTTACATTAGAAAAAGGGAAAAACAGGGAAACTTCAATATACCTTGAAATTAGCTCATTGATACTCTGCAAATTTATTTTAGGGAAAAGTACAAAAATAAAAAGAGCATCCCAGGGGAATGTGATTTGCACTTTTATACATCTATGAGACAAGCTCTTCTTCAAGAAAGAAGACACCTTGAACTTTGAGACGACAGGTAAGAATATCTTTATATGGCAACAATGCAGATTGTCAAGGTGAGTTGCATATAAGTGATCAGTTAAATGTTGATTTTAATTTATTCATGGTCTTAAAAATATTTTGCCCATTATTATTTTTTCCTTTCATCCCTGCAGATACACCGCAGTGGATCTTCAGAAATAAATATTTTGTGTAAAGTGACTGAAGAAATGAATGGCTTATATTGAAGATATGCACTTTGGTTTTTCTGCTATGTTAATGACTGGTGTGGCTAAGAACTGTTTCTAGCATCCTCTTGTACCCTTTCCTTATTAGCTTTCAGGAACATGCCCTCCCTTTCACAGTGAATTGTTGAGACCACACCCATTACATGACTACTTCTTTCTGCACATGCCACTCATAGATGTTAATGTCAATGAGACAGAGTTGTATATGAATCCTGGGAGATCCCTCTTAATTTCTGGCTTCCCATTTGGCCGCAGAAATTGCCTACTCCTAAAACTTCTGTCTTTTACTATTTTACGGTTGCTTTTGATAGTGCACAATATGAATAATATGCGTCAGTATCAATTTTTTCTTAATTATAACCGAATGACTTTTGTGACATGAATAAATAAAGGAACCAGTGGCTTTGATCACATAAGAGCCACAACAAACACTATAAAAACTTTTTGAATATTTACATAATATATTTTTGACTCCTATAATAAGTTGCATCCTGTCAGCTATTAATTTGCTATTTTACAGAATAAAACATGGTTGTTTCTTAGTAATGCTATTCTGATTGCCCCATATTTACATGTTTATCTATTTACTGACCACATCTGGAACAAATAAGAGTTTCTCTAGGTTTCTGCTGAAGTCTAAAAAAGCTGTTGTTAGTGCAACCATAATAACCAAGCAGCAGAAGCCTCTATTAGTCCACTCAGTCATCTATACAGATGAGACCAGCAGATGCACAGATATAGTTGTAATAAACGGATAATGAGAATAGCCAAGACATTTTTGTCATATGAAGAGAAGGGACCCCACGGTAAGCATATACACGGATATTGTGTTGTTGTTTAGTGGTTCAGTCATGTCTGACTCTCCCTGACCCTATGGACCACAGAACACCCAACACATTTACAGCCTTATTAAATTGCGGTTTGGCAAATTTAAAAGGGCTCTATTTAAGCACAGAGAATATTTTTGTACAGAAGTTTTTAGTTAGTGAAGACCTTGCTTTTGGATAGAAGTTAACTAACTAAAAACTTCTGTAAATAAGATATGCTATGTGCTTAAATAGAGCCTTTTTCAATTTGCCGAATCACAATTTAATAAGGCTGCTAGTGTCTGGTTGTGCTAATCCATAAGGTTTTCATGGCAAATATCCTAGAGCAGGTTGCCAGTTCCTTCTTCAGTCGACTGTGATTTGTCTGACCTCTCTGCTATGACCTGCTCATCTTGGCTGACCCTCCTACATAGTAGAGCTCACAGCTTCATTGAAGTACACAAGCTCTTTCACCACAACAAGATAACAATCAACTGAAAATGTAAGCACAACAATATATTGTATAGTGTATCAAAAATAAAGCAGGACTTGTTAACAATTTACTACACATTATAGATCTTGATAATCTTTAAAATGTGGTTGGAAACCAAAATATGTAAATAAATAAATAAATAAACAAAAACAAAACACAACCGTTACATTTTGCAACTTTTATATGTAGGGTAGTGTGAGGGGTCACAGGGGACCCTAAACAAGTTTTATTAGAGGAGAGGGAAACAGGCCGAGAGGGTCATTAACCATCCTGTATTTTTTTAATTTAAAAGTAACCCCTTCCCTGTAGCAACAGCGGTAAGTAAAAGGCTTTGAACATCCTCAGCAAGTGATTTAAATAAAAGTAATTGTCTAGCCCATAGAAAATCATCACAGATCTTTGACAGCACATACTAATTATTAGAAGTGTATACTAATATATATATCATTTTATGCCAATGGCTTACACAGCTTCTAATGCAGTTACCGTATATACTCGAGTATAAGCCGAGGCACCCATTTTACCACAAAATACTGGGAAAACTTAGTGACTCGAGTATAAGCCGAGGGTGGGAAATGTGCTGCCCCCTGTGTCCCTCTTGTGCCCTCTGTTTCCCCCTCTTGTGTGCCCTCTGTGTCCCTTTCTTGTGTCCCCCCTCTCCCTCCCTTGTGTCTCATCTCCCCTCTCCCTCCCCTGTGCTTCTTCCCTTCCTCTCCCTCCCATGAGTCTCTTCCCCTGCTCTCCCTCCCCTGTGTCTCTTCCCCCTCTCCCTTCCCTGTGTCTCTTCCCCCTCTCCCTGACCTGTGTCTCTTTCCCTCCCCCTCCCTTATCACCATCCTCAACCCCCCTCCTCAACCCCCCTCCGTATCCCCCCTCCTCATCCTCAACAACCCCCTCCTCATCTTCAACAACCCCCTCCTCATCCTCAACACCCCCCCTCATCCTCAACACCCCCCCCTCCTCATCTTACCACTCTAAATACCTCCCACTCTCCCCTCACTTACCTCCATCTGCAGCTGCTCCTCCGCGCTCCTGCATCTTGACCCGGCCAACGTCACGTCATTAGCATATGCTGGGTCCCAACGCAGATGGAAGGAGCACGGAGGAGCGAAAGAGCAGCTGCAGATGGAGGTAAGTGAGGGGAAAGGGAGAGGGGGAGGTATTTAGAGGGGTAAAATGAGGAGGGGGGTTTAGGGTGAAGAAGGGGGTTGATAATGAAAAGGGAGGGGAAGGTAAAGAGCCACGGGGTGGGTTTGGAGAGCCACGGTGGGGGGGGGGGGGGGGGGGTTGGAGAGCCACGGGGGGGTTGGGAGAGACATGGGGTTAGAGAGACACGGGGGGGTTAGAGAGACACGGGGGAAAGGTGACTCGAGTATAAACCGAGGGGGCCCTTTTCAGCCTTAAAAAAAGGGCTGAAAAACTCGGCTTATACTCGAGTGTATACTTTGTTACAAACTTCATAAACATATGAAGTTCCGCCCAATCTACCGCATACATATAACCAGAGGCGGAGCTACCACCAGTGCAACTGGTGCAAGGCACCGAGGCCCCTGGCCTCTGAGGGGCCCCTGCAGGTCCCCTGTGGCCCCATTGTGGCACTGGTGGCCCTCCCATTGCCCCTGTGGATCCTTGGTGGCCCTTGCAGGTCTTCTGTGGCCCTCCCACAGGACTTCCTCAACTCTGCAGATTCTACAGCACCAAAACTCAGAAGCAAACTTAAAAATGGTTGACATATTCCTTTTTAAACTTTCTATTTTAATGCAGAGAAGGGACTATTATAAGCATTTGTAGGGAGCTTGGGATTTATGTGCCCCTCAGTACTTGAGAGCTTTCATAAACCCTGCTGTGGATAATGACTTTATATGGATCAAGTTGCAACGTGTGCTGCAAAAGCTAACATTTAGCTTGATGAAAGTTTTTACAACCCTTCTACTTGTGTGTGACTGTTCTACATAATGAATCATACAGACCAGTATCCAACAATTGTGAAGAACTCCACATGAAAATATGAAAAATGTTTCCAGACTTTAAAAATAAAATCCTCTAATGATAAAAGTATTGGATATATTAGCTTTTACTTGCATTTATACTTCTAGATCATTACCTTGTCATGGTGAAAGGGCTTGTGTACCTCAACAAAGCCGTGGGCTATACCATGTAAGGTCACCCAAGATGGGGAGGTCATAGCAGAGAGGTCAGACAAATGATGGTCCACTGGAGAAGGAACTGGCAATCCACTCCAGTATCTTTGCCAAGAAAACCATAAGGATAAGCACAATTAGACAGATGAGCCTAGCAAGCTGCCTCTATATGGTCAAAGAGTCGGACACAACAGAATGACTGAGCAACAACAACAATGCTTCTGTGGGGGCTACCAGTTTTTCTATCATCAATACAATGTACGAAGTACCTAAAAGTTGTCAACTTTATTAAATTATTTAACACCAGCTTTAAGAAGTCCACATCATTCTTTCCAAAGCACATACATCAAATGAAAAATATATAATGTAATAAACAGGGATAGCATTTTTTATTGTCTCAAGATTCATTATACTTTTCAACATTTACTTTTGACTCACAGGCCAAAACTTTTATATCTTTGCATTACTTATACAGTATCAAAAAAATAAAGTTCAGAATCTCTTATTCTTAAATGATATTGTGGACCTTCAACACAATAGTCCAATAATTTATTGTGACAGTGAATGATGATGATAACAATAATGAACCCTATTTTACATTTGCATTAGATCAACTCATAGGCTGTAACAAAGAGAAAATTCTCCAATGCCCTATTAGGAGCCTCACAAGTTCTCTAGTATGATATGCGAAAACAGGTTCCTAAATGTTAGAAAGGAGCCAGCCTAACAGCCGTTTCTCCAAGTCTGTGGCTTCCTCAGAGGCTGTGGCATCTCCTGATGCTCAATACACATAAAGCTTAAATCAGCACAATGCTAATGTGGCATCTACAACTTCAGTGCATTCATTAGGTTTAATGCAACGTTTATTATTCTATAAGGGCATACCCTCCTGAAAGAGTAGAAGGCTGGATCAGCTGAAAAAGAAACTGCAATAATGAAAACTGGGTACAAAAAAAGTAATTCAAATGTAAATGTGATTTCAGCTATTCGATTGGTTTTACAAAAAAAAAAAAAAAAATGCTGTAGCATCTTTTCCTTATCATGGTTCTGCTCTCATATTACAGTTATTAATGTTTTGAAAGCTGAATTTAGGACATACAAAATTCTACCAATAACCCAGCATTGCAAGTGGCAGGAGATGAAGCATCATACTGCAGCTCTACAGAAAAAGCACAAACATACGGGGGATTAGAGATCAACTGGTCACATTTAATCCAGCATTGTAAACACAGATTAAAAAATGGCTATAATCTCTTCAGTAACATCAGGAAAAAATATAATATTTTTCCTCTCAAGTGTCTCTCCTTTGTTTCTGCATTTAAGTGTATTCATTGTAGGTTTCAGTTCACAAACATTGCATTGCAGTTGATACAGCAATTTAAAGAAAATATGTTAAATATAATTGTCACGGTAGCCCTGGATTTTGGACTATTTACTGGACTATTTTGGGTTTACCGTGACTGTCATGGCATTTTGCTTATATAATATAAAGTTAAGGCAGTTACATAGGACACAAATAGTTAAGTTCCCAGATGATAGTTATGGTTCCAGATGAAACACGGTGCCCAGTCCTGATAATGGAGCATATAGTGTAAATAAATGCAGGCACCATGTTTCAGGATAGGATGGCTGACTGGTCCTTTTTAGGTGCACGCCGCAGACTGCTGGCCGTAGTGTGAGGATGGACAGTTTGTGCGCTGGGTACGCGAGTTGTGCATCGGCAAGGTTGGGGGTTCTCTGTAACCCAAGGCTCAGAGGAGTTGCCCCCCGAAGGTGGGGAGTCAGGTAGCCTCTCGGAAACAGACCGGGTTAATAGGTACTGATGAGAGAATGAATGGAAATAGCAAGTGGGAAAGGTGAACAGGAGGTATGGCAAAGGGACAGCAGGCGACTGGTAGTCTTTTCCCAAGGGCCGGAGATACCACTGTTTTGGACTGAGGTCGGTGATAAGTGCGAAGCCTTGCGGTCTGTACAGCCATCTCTCCTTCACACTGGTTTTTGCCGGTAGATAAGAGGTTGGTTGTTATTACAGGCAAGGTGTGGCGGCCTCAGGTGCCTGGTCTTGGGATCCAAAGGTTGATCATGTGACCATATGTCTGGTTTTGAGAGCAAAAGGGTGGTCATGTGACCATATGCCCGGTCTTGGGATCCAAAGGGTGATCATATGACCATGTGGCTGGATACTACGGTTAAGGAAAGAGGTCTGTGACAAGTCTGACACCTTGCAGTTCTGTGCGGCCATTGCTTTTCTGCTGGTCGGATGGTAGCAGCAGGTTGGTTAAAAAACAGACAAGGTATGTCGACCTCAGGTGACTGGTCTGGTGATCCAAGGTGATCATGTGACCATTTGGCCACGATGGTCCAAGACTGAGCAGGTGGGGAAGGGAGGCAGTTACAGTGTAACAGGCACCCGATTTGCTCCCCCTTCGTGGATTACGGCTCTCTTGGTCCAATTTGCGTTGTCGGTTTGCACCTTTCCTTGCTTGAAATAGGATTGCGTTCTCTTTGAGTATGATTCTATGATGTTGGAGACTGTGAGCGGCGTTTGGGCATGTTCCGCATTGGAACTTGGTACCCATTCACTTGGTGTAGAGGCAGCCACCGTAACAGCCCTATGGGCTTTTGGAAAATGTAGTTTGGAAAATTTGTAAGGTCATGTGCTGTGATGTTATTGGCTATTAGTAAATCAGACCTAGGCGCATTGCATCAGTTGCAGATCATGGCCCACAGCTGGGCCTAGCCTCTGGTTCAGATGGATCATGAGCAGATATGGAGCTTGGAGTGTTGGTGTTTTAGGAGGGCATGCAGCAGGCCATGGCATTTTGGGGGGAAGTCGAAACCACAAAAGGTATTCTGCGGTCTTCTCCATGGCGGGTGGTGAGGGGAGTCACCGGGACAGTGGTAAAATGGGTGAGATCCTACCCTACGGTGGTACGGATGTTCCAACACGGTAGGCCCTGGATGAGGCTTCAGGGCGTAGGGTGTACTGTCTCTGGCCAGGCTCCTCCCCTCGTGGTTATGTTGATGTATTTATTGTTATGGTTATTACGTCATGTTGTGTTTACCAATAAATGCTGTGGCCAGTTATTCCCAAGAAGTGGTCTGCGTCTAATCTTTATATATTTAAGGGGTGATTGGGTATAAATTCTTATGTGCACATACCAACTGGGCCTTGCTTAGGTAATGCTGCTAAAAAAAAGGCAGAGGTTACCAGTACCTGGCTAAGGTCCTGCTGACTTACAGAGGGGATTCAAAATTAACTCAAACAATACTGCAGGGTATGGTCGACTCTAAAAAGCCTTCCCAAGCCCCATAAGAATAGCAGATCGTCACAGTAATTCTGAAAAATTACAGTGAAAGAAAGAAAGCAATGATTTTATCAGACAGCTGGAGCACCTTCTGCTATGTAATTGGGAGAGAATGGTTTCTACTGTGTTTGCATTTTGTAATTGTTTTATATCACACATATTAAATTGCAGCTGAGGATAAATGTACCATCCTTGCATCGGTGTAGGAGCCAAACAAAATCTGGGGGTATACTGCATATAGTTTAAAAATTCAACACAATTGCTTCTTTGCACAATGAAAAATCTGGGGGCATTTGTTCCTCTTGCCCCCCCCCCTCCCCCCCAATTTGTACACCCATGCATCCTTGCAATGAACCCTGTGTGACCCAACTTTTGGTACTGTTTCATTTCACTTCAGTTTCACCTCGGATTGGCTGTTTACCATAGCAGTAACTGATTATTTGTTAACCTTTTGATAACTAAAACAAGGGAATATCTTACCTAACAGTCCTCAGAGATTGGAGCAATGCTACTGTCGATGAGGAAGGTGCAAAGCACTGGGGCATAAAATAGGGTGGATACCCTGCAACTGCAGAGGAAGCACACATAAGATAAAATTGCCAATGTCTGATAGATAATAGAGAAAGCAAGAGAGTTCCAGAAAAAACATTTACCTCTGCTTCATAGACTAAAAGCCTTTGACTGCATGGATCAAAACAAAATGAAGCAAATTCTTAAAGAGATGGGAATACCAGCTCATCTTATCTGCCTCCTGAGGAATCTGTATGTGGACCAAGGAGCCGCAGTCAGAATCAAACATGAAACAACAGAATAGTTCAAGTACGACAAGGGAAAGTACGACATGGTTGTGTTGTCACTTTATTTATTTAACTTATATGCAGAGTACATCATGTGTAATGCTGGACTGGATGAATCCAAAGGCAGAATCAATATTGCTGAAAGGAATATCAACAACCTTAGATACCCCGATGATACTACTCTGATGGTTGAAAGTGAGGAGGAACTAAAGGACCTATTGATGAGTGTGAAAGACAAACGGCAATCTCAGTTCCTGGGAAATAGATGGGGAAGAAGTAGAGGAAGTGACAGATTTTATTTTTTCTGGGATCCAAGATCTCTACAGATGGTGACTCTAGTCATGAAATTAAAAGATATTTACTTCTGGGGAGGAAAGCAATGACAAGCATGGACAAGCTAGTAAAATGTAAAGATATTGCATTATCATCAAAAGTCAGCATAGTAAAAAGTATGGTATTCCCAGTAATAACATATGGATGTGATAGAAGGTTGACCAAGGTAGAATTGATGCCTTTGAATTGTGGTGTTGGAGAAAACTCCTTAAAGTCCCTTGGACTGCAAGAAGATCCAATAAATCAGTACTATAGGAAATCAAGACAAACTGTTCACTATACAGTATTATCTTGCAGAAATACTATCAAGTAGCATGGTGGTTGTAGAGGGTGAATTACATGCTATAGAAGTATGGAAACAAGACATACTTATCAACATAAAAGGGATAATAAGCTGCCAATCAATAAATAAGAAGGACGATGATGCTGCTTTAACATAAAACAGTAATTATTTGAGAGTTAAAACTGAAAATAAAACTAAAATATCATATGTACTATAATATAAAAAACAGGGTAACTGGACTTAGAGTAGATGCTCCTTTTTTCATGCAATTTTCTTTGAAAAAACTGCTCTCTGAGATTCTAGAAATAAAGGCGGTGAGTGTAACTGGGTCAGGCACCTCTATCTCTTAAATACTAAAATAAATTCTGCATAAGTAATTCTTTCTGGTATGTTAATCTAAGATTTGCTTATCTATTTCGACATTTTCTAGCACGGACTGTAGTTCATTAGCCCGAAGAATAGGCTTTAAGTGAGGTTTATTCATTGGCTTACAGAGATGTGAACTTTACATGCAGGTTGGATATAATGTGCATTTTATGTAGATTACTCAACTGTTTTGAATCACTAAATAATTGTACATTGCAAAGATGTTAATTGGTATGGTTTTCTTTTGGATATGTACTGTTCCCCTTTTTTTTTTCCTTTTCCTTTAGATTTAAATTGATTGATAATTAAATATATATTTTAAGAAGTCTGAAACATTTTGAAATTAGTCTGCATTTTTTGATTTTCATATATTTGGCTTTAATATTGGCTGTTTATGTAATCATGGGGTATATAACACAAAGAAGAAAATACTTTATATTGAATGGGCTGGAGACCTACCCAGGCACTGGGTTCGGTCGGAGGGCCACGTGACCTTTGCAGGCCCGGGAGTATGGGAGAGTAGGAGTGGCTAGCTGGGGGCAGAGCCACCTATGGGATTGACGCCAATTTGCCCATTATGCCCCCAGCTAGCCAAGAAATTAGATGTGCTGCCCTTGCTCTCCAACGGGGAGAGCGCGGTCGTGGCGGTTTCTGGGGGTAATTGCTGTCCCTCCGCTCCCTCCTGTGCGGTGCAGTATCGGGACTGCATTGGAGGACCGGGCGGAGGGCTTGCTGGAGGTGTGCGCCGTCTGCGCGGGTGGTTCCGGTGGACAGGGCCCGCGTGGTTCGGCGGCTAGGTATGTACTTATGGGTGGGCTGTGCCGGTGCGGGAGGCATCCTCCTCGCAGCACGGTCCACGTCTTAGGGGGTTCTCCAGGGGTCCCGCTTAGGAGTCCTGGGCAGGGATATAGATGTCCTTTTCAACCCTGTCTGGGAATCTGCCTTTTAATGTAACAGGTGATACTTACCCTATGTTTCGGCAGTGTCAGGTGGTCCCGGCATCCAGTTGCCTGAGCAGGCTCGCAGTGCAGGTACCATTTGTGGGGCACTTAGCGTAATCACAGAGGCAGAGCCCATATCCCATGCCGTAGATTTCTTCCCTTAGTCACATTAGGGTAGCCGGTTCCGCATGGTGTCCCGCCACGACGGCGGGCTTCCAATTTGCCATGGTTGTGTATTGTGATTAATTATAGATCCCTAGGTTAAATTAACAACCTTATTAAATTAAGCATTAGCAGCTCTGTATGACCTGGGTCGACGGCAGGCCCCCAAATTTGGCCTGGTAGAGCTAGTTTAATTTATGCCGCGGCTTAGGTCAGCCCGTATTTATGCTTGAGCCGTGCCATTAGCCGGTAAGCTTAAAGCAGCTGTATAGGGATAGGTTCCCCACCAGGGGTATCATTCAATTTTGTTTCAGTAAGCTGTGCAACGCAGCAGACATAAACAGTCAGGTGTAATTTCGGTCAGGCGATGGCTGTATTATCAAGTGCATAAAACAATTTTCTACTCTCTAGGTGTAATTATTCTGGGGGCTCTGGACACTCCCAGATTCCTACAACATTACATTACTTGAGCCTGCGGTGGCTTAAGTAGCAACAATTGTCATGTAAATTTACTGTTCGTGGATACGTTATTAGCATTTTGAACGTGTAATTTCCCCTCTGGATCGCTACTTTGCATAGAAGGGGTTTTTAAGCACCTTGATAGCTGTAACATAGACCATTTAAAGGTCGCCAAAGAAGGACAGGTCAAGTAGAGAGGACAGACAAATCTCTGTTCTCTTGGTGAGTGAGCAGGAGCCACTCCAGGAGCTTTGCCATGCAGACCACAGGTGTAGGCAGGGATAGGGTCAAAGACAGTTGTGCTTGGCATACAGGATCCATGGGGTCACAGAGTCGTATTTAACTGAAGGTAGTACCAAGTAGCCAAATTGGGGCTAAGGTAGGAAGCGGGTTATTGGTGGGCACATGTCCCTTTCATGAACTGCGCTCAGGCTTTGAAGCAAGATGGAGCTATGGTGTTTTCAAAGAAACCATTACAAGCGGGGTAGCCGCCTGTTACGAGTGAATAGAGAGTCAGTAGCTCAAGTGGGGCGGCTTAGTATTCCAAGTCCATGCGCGTAAGTACAGGGTGCGACCTGGGGAGAGTTAGTTGGGTTGTTAGCGGCCTGCGTCGGGTTTTGGGGGCCGATGCCCTTACATATCCAACGGCGGTGTCGTTGACCGGTCCGATGGCGTCAGGTTTTCTGGTCTCAGTCATGTTCTGGGAGGGTCAATCAAGTATAGGCGGAGTCAGTGGCGGAATGCGGTTGCCCTTTCAGGGGGTAGACTTTTCTCCACATCCTAATTTCTGGTGCCAGTAAGGTATAGTACGCCTGGCACAGTAGGGTTTTTTTTGTTTCAGGGTGGTGGTATTCACCTGGTAAAGTCTTGATTCGGACCCAGCCGGTGAGGGACCGGCAGATAGTATCCCATCTGCATGTGTTTTCCCGGTTTCGGGTGGGTATCACATAAAGCGTGGCAGGAAAGGGGAAGTCCATTTCCCTCCACGTGTTGGCGTCTCATGTAATGGAGGCTCGAAGGCCTGCCCAGGGTGCCAAGTGGCACAAGTAAAAATGATGGCACAGGGGTCCGCAAGTAGAGCGTGCAAGATCGAGGTTTCTCGGTTAAGGCTGGGAGGAGACCTCCCAGAAGGTGGGACGTCGGGTAGGACCCGGAGCCTTTCAAAACGGGCCGGGCAAAAGGGCTGACGTCAGAGGTACTGGTAGTACAAGTGGAGGAAGGTGTCACAGGAGGTATGGCAAAGGGATGGAAGGCAAGTGGTAGCCTTTCCCAAGGGCCAGATATACCACTGTGGAAAAAGAGGTCTGTAGAAAGCAAAAGGCTTTGTGGTTCTGTACAGGTATCTCTCCTTTCGGCAGGTAAGCTGGCAGTGAGAGGTTGGCCTAAACAGACAAGGCGCTGTGACCTCAGGTGTTTTGGTCGTGGGATCCTAAGGTGATCAGGTGACCAGGTGGCTGCGTTGGTCCGAGGGGAACCAGGTAAAAAATGGAGGTAGCTACAATGTCCGAGGTGCACTGATAGCTCTCCTTTTTCTGGCAATACGGTTCTTGGACCTCGCGTGTGAGTTGGTTGGTGTTGTCCCTCACGAGAAAAAGGTGGTTCTCGATGAAGAGGTTTCTGCAACTGAGCGACATGTGATTCAGAGCTGGGTACATCTCGTGGGGGAACAGGTTACCCACGGGCTTTGTGCATGAATAGAAACGGTAACAGCCGACGGGCCGGTGTGCCCTGGGGCTTGGAGAAGGGAAAGTCAAAGTAATGGATGGGCATTCGAACATCGGACCAAACAGGCGCTTTGCCTCAGGTGCCGATCTAGGGCCCCAGCTAGGGCACGTGGCCCAGGGCAAATGGAAATACGATTCATTGGTTATAACGATGGTAATTTCATCAGTGGGATGAACAGGTGGCGAGTGGCTCTAGTGCTCCATGTGATGTTATAATCCCTAGTAATACACCCGGACAACCACGGGTCTTATCAAGGGTAGGAAAGGAGAAAGCTTGGTAACAGCTACCAATTGGGCTAGCTTAGAGGGTCTGTGGGCAAAGGCCGAGGAAGACCCGTATGGAAAGTAATAGACAAGCCTAGAAGCAGTTTGCTGTAATAAGGATAAGCTAAAGGTTTTCCGGTTTAATTATTCAGGATTTAGCCGGTAGTAGTCAGGATTAGGTGGAGTTTTAATGCTAGGGGCTGGGGAGATAGGAGGCTGGCCTAGGCGTTCTGCGGGGGGAGTCGTAGTCCGCAAAGGTAGTCTGCGGCCTTCTCCGTGGCGGTGGTGAGGGGACAGGGACAGTGGTAAAGCGGGGGTGATCCTACCCTACGGGGGTACGAATGCTCCATCAAGGTAGGCCCTGGACGAGGGTCAGGGCGCAGAGTGTACCGTCTCAGTCGTCAGGCTCCTCCCCTCTCTTTATGTATATTTAAATAAATGGTATTGTTATTATGTGAATTTGGGTTTACCAATAAACGCTGTGGCCAGTATTCCCCCAAAAAGTGGTTGTGTCTAATTATTTAATTAGAGGGTTTAGGAAGTGTTGGTGCCTAACAAATTATCCAAGGAGCAAGTTATGCCCAAAGGGTCATACGGACATACCCACTGGGCCTTTCACAGGTCATGTAAAGGACAGCTTGTTATCAATATAGCAATTTGTGTAAATGATTTATTAGTCTCAGCCATAGTTAGTTGTATCACTACTGCAAATATAATTCATCTGTTCTAACTAAATGATGCACTAAATATTAAATATTACTTTACTACCACATCTCCTTATAAAGCAGAATAACTTAATAAAGTGACTTTTAAAAGCTATCTTCAGTCACCAGTTGTAAATTCAATTTTGTTTGTGAGATATTATAATCAGGGATACTCAGCTGGTTTTGCTGAACATTTCCAGCACTTCTTAGTTTGTTGAACACTTTCCAGAATCAATGTTTATTACAGAAAACATGTCACCCAATATAACGTTAATTTAATTCTGGAGTCCCCTTGCCCTGAGTTGGTAGAGTGGTGGGCTTTTTCTTATTTATGAATAATATAGTTGCTATTGATGAAACAGCAAAACTTTACAGAATGCAGGTCATCGCCATTGTAGTGCATTTGAGATATTATATACCTTTTTGCAGTTTTATGTATTACTCCTCTGTTATAGCCCAAAGAGTACACTCTTCTTATGATTCCTTTGCTGCCATTTTCAATTCAGTCCCCACCATCTTATCCTACAGTTTTGAAGTTCAAGAAATTCAGTCATTAATTTCTCCCTAGTTCATCCTACTCAAGGCTGGATTTATAACTAGGAAAACAAGGCAGTTGCCTATGGGAAACCTCAATTGCATAACAATACATTTACATTTTAGTTCAGTTTGTTTATGTTTCACTCATAGCCCTACTTTTTCTAGCCATGTTCCACAAGTAAGTTCTTATGTTGGGGGGGATGGGGATGAAGTGGCAGGCTCGCCATCTGCTACACTATAGTAAAACAAACAAAAGCATGGGAGCTCAGGGTCAAGTGTAATGTGTCTGTACCAGATTGCTCTTCAGTGCACAGTCAGATGAGGGAGGTATCAGTTCATTACACCAGCTCTACCTTTCACTGCCTGCCTACCACAAAGCTCTCTTCCTCTCTCAGGTCCTGAATGCACCATAAACAGGACACTGACTTGCTTCCCTTGAAAACACAGCATCCCATTAGAGATATAAATCCGTCCCTGATTCTAACTCACCATGGTGACCGCTCCTTCAATACATTTACCTTTCTCTCCCATTCCCATTTCTGACCATGCAGCTTCACCATGACCCATGCATGATCCATTTAGGCTAAGGTGATAAATAAAGGACACGACGACTGAAATGGGAGAACAACGGGCCACAGCTTTATTATAAACAATTGTAAACAACAACACATAACTTTATTTACATGAACTACTGTAATCCTTTTACCGGGGGAGGAGCCCGGCCACGGACAGTGACCTCACGCTTTGGGCCCTGCCCAAAGCCCCAATGCTTTTATTAAGCACGCCCTGTGAGGTAGGGCCAACGCCCACTTAGGCCAGTGGGCATGGCAACTCACCTCCCCCCAAGCCATAAAATTATCAAAATACAACATTTTTGCCACTTCTCCACAAATTCCTTGAATACAAAAACTTCTTTTTTTTTTAAAGATAATAATTACATTTTTACAAACAACCAAATTAACAGGGTGGGTAAGTGGGATTTCAGTCGGGAGACCACGCTGCTGTGAAAACGGCGCAAACGCGGACGACCAACACGCCCCCGACGCAGCTGATTGGCTGAAAGGCCTCACAGGCTCCGCTGGGTCACACGACGCTACGTGCTGACCCAGGAAGCCTGTGCAGCCTCCGCGTCATACACCTTCTTTGTGTTCACCAATAAATAAAGCTAAGGAGATAATTATACAGGGGAATACATGGTACAAAGGCATGTTATATTCATTTGCATTCTTCCTGTTGCTTCAACTGCATTTTCAACAAGTTCAAGTTATTTGAAAGTGTAATTTTAATACTGGAAGTTGTGAGGTACCCCACGCACAGCAGCATTTGCAGGGTGTGTACAATGCTCTTGCCCACATAATTATTACTTTAATAGATATTTATAGATCTCTCACCACCATATTAGTCCATTTGGATATTGTAAACACTCTTTAGCACCTTAACAGATCAACCACTGCACCCTTCCAGCACCTGCCCACATCCCCATTTTAACAGATGTAAATATGTTAAGATCTCCATGCACCTTTTAAGATCTTCACTGCTTCAGCACATTCATGCCCCATATCAACACCTTTATACCTGATCGTTGAGGGTGATCATACAACCAGTTTACACTTCCACAAACTGTTATACCTTCTGCAGACTAAAATATATATGTATATTTACTAAAAAGGTGTCATTTGCCTTAACATTTGCAAAGGTAGTGTTCTGTAAAGAAATACTCTTTGATGTCTGTCTTGTAATCATACATTTCACTCTGCACTTTTTGCGGGATTCAGATGTTACTCCAGTAATCACATCCTATTTTTTAACCGGAAAAACAGTTCTTAGTTTCATCGCAATGCATATTTTTATAGCAAGTTTCAATTATCACCATCTATTTTTCCATGGAACACGGCTAATCACATACAATAAAACTCACCATAGCAAAAATAGGAGCGACAAAAACTTCAGATACACTCCAGTGCTACTATTAACAGCTTCAGCTATGGCCTAAGGCTGAATATAGCACAAAACAATAGCTTTGTAAGTAATGAAGTCATTTTCATATTCTCTGGGTAGAGAAAATTCACTTTCCTTACCCACTCAAACCATCTGGAGTGCAAAGCTATTACTGATGTGCTCTACAATGTGCTATCCGGTTATACTTTGAGGCACAATACTTTTTCTACATGCCGTATCCTTAAAATAATTGTACGAAATGTAATAATTTGTTAGGCCCCACCAATAATTGTTTAATATATAAAACTAGCGACTTGCCCGTCAAAAAATGACGGCAATAAGATTGTAAGGCAGGTAATGTTTGTGTGCAACATAAATTTTGTTGGTGTTCCAAGATCCTTCGGCGCTCATTGCGAGCCTCGCGCTGAGCGCCTTCTGCGCCCGTTGCAAGGCTCTTGGTTGTTTGTGTGCTATGAGCAGCGTTGTGGTTTTTTTTTGGATGCCGATGAATAATTAATTAAATAATAAATGAGTATACTTTACCTATTGTGAAGTAATTTATGCAGGTAGCATTGTGTTGAAGAGCTGGCAATCTGTTTTCATGTTGCTGCAGCATCAGTGCTGTGGAGCTGCTGTGTAAGTGTGAGCAATGTGTGTAGTGTAATAGTGTGCATGCGCGAGGGAAAGGCATTAGGGTAGCTGTGTACTTCCGGATTGTATAAGTTAGCGTTCTAAAATGGCGCCTAATGTATGGTACGCGGCTGATTTAGCGTCCTTGTTTTCGGATGTCTTCCGTTTTTTTCTGAAAATCCGTAGGTGTTTGGTGATGTTTTGCATGTTTAGGGTCCTTTAGCCTCGTTTTCGTTTTGTTCGGCGGACATTTTTTCTGTCGCTTAGGGGATTTTCAGGTGTCTGAACTCTTATTTCTAGTGAAATTGAGGTGTAACTTCAGTTTTCGAGGTCCTGAGTGCCCCCCCTTGCTGTGGGTAAGCTTTTTATGTATTTCTTGTGTGTATTTATTGTGTTTTTAATGTTTTCATGTGCGCGGGTTTCGGGCGGTAAGGTCGTATTTTTGCGAGGTCGTAATGGTCCCGCGTCTCGTATTTGTTTCTCTTAAGTCCGTAAATTTTGCGAGGTCCGCAGTTGCTGGCAAGGAGCGCCTTTCGGCGCTCCATGCCTGCATCTGAGGCCCTCGCTTCGCGAACCCGCAGCGTTAGCAACAACCCGCATGCTCACAATTATATATGTGATACAGTTATTGATGACCTGTTTGGAAAACTTTGGAGTCAAATATTTTTACTGTAACAACAGTACACTGTAGTGCTATTATAAGTTGGTAGGTATAGTATATCAAGGAAAAGGATCTGTTCAATGCCATCATTCCCTATTATTTTATCATGGGGCAATCTTTACTAAAAGGTCAAATGCTATGCATCTTTAGGAGAACCTCCCCATTCCTATGTAATCCTAAAGGACATGTGTATTTGACATCTCCAAATAATCTCCCTTTAGAGTCTTTTGAGAGATGTACCACCAGGATTGTGAAAGAACTAGAGCATTGATTCCTCTGCTCAAGAACCCTTCACAGAGATCCTGATTTAAGTCTACCACTGTGTGAATACAGGTGAGGCAGTCAGACTGTCCATGGAGTGTTAAATACTAATTCTATCACATTGTTTCCACACAGTGTTAAACCTAAGTCATGACATGTGATAGGATCCCTGAGGAGAGGGTTTGGAATCGCTGCACTAGAGCCTAGTGTTTTCTTTTGTAAATTAAGGAAATTCGGAAAAGATGTTATGGTTTGAAGTCAGAAGGGAGAAGATTTATGGAAAATGTATGGAAGTACAAACTTACACAAAGGGTAGTTCCTAAGTTTACCTGGTAAACTAGATGGCCTAAATTGATTATTTTATGTTAGAAAAATCTATCTTTCTCTATTTGCATAAATATTGCTGAAGCCTAAATATCAAGATGTTGCTCATGCTACATATGATTCAGACATATTTTTTACAGCACCTGTTTTAAGATTTAAATTAGGGCAAAATTGGTAATGAACAAACACTGCATACCACATAAGATTTAGAGAAAGAAATATTAATGTGCTATTGCTAAGTTATCATATCCTTTCGTACTATAATTCCTCTCTGCAAACTAAGGGCCCTATGCACATCCCTGAAAAAACAGTGAGTGCCGAATTGGCACAAAAAAATTCTACCTAGCTACCGTATATATTCGAGTATAAGCCGACCTGAGTATAAGCCAAGGTACCTATTTTACCACAAAATACTGGGAAAAATGAGTGACTCGAGTATAAGCAGAGGGTGGGAAATGTGCTGCCCCCTGTGTCCCCCCTCTCCCTTCCCTGTGTCTCTTCCCCCTCCCTTATCACTCTCCTCAACCCCCCTCCTCATTCTCAACCTCCCTCCTCAACCCCCTCCTCAACCTCAACCTCAATCCACCTCCTCAACCTCAACCCCTGCCATCCTCATTCTCAACCCATCTCCTCAACCTCCCTCCTCAACCCCCCTCCTCATCCTCAACCCCCCTCCTCATCCTCAACCCCCCTCCTCATCCTCCCTCCTCAACCTCCCTCCTCATCCTCAACCCCCTCCTCACTTTACCCCTCTAAATACCTCCCCCTCTCTTACCTTCATCTGCAGCTTCTCCTCCGGCCTCCGCTCCTTCCTGCGACGGCACCTGGTATATGCTAATGATGTGACGTCACATGCGTGCCACATCATTAGCATATACCGGGTGCCGACGCCGGAAGGAGCAGAGGCCGGAGGAGAAGCTGCAGATGAAGGTAAGTGAGGGGAAGGGCAGAGGAGGAGGTATTTAGAGGGGTAAAGTGAGGAGGGGGTTTAGAATGAGGAGGGGGCATTAGAATGAGGAGGGGGGAGGGGGGGGTTGCGTCGGCACCCGGTATATGATAATCGTGCCACGTCATTAGCATATACCGGGTGCCCACGCAGGAAGGAGCGGAGGCCGGAGGAGAAGCTGCAGATGAAGGTAAGTGAGGAGAAAGGGAGAGGGGGAGGTATTTAGAGGGGGGAGGGAAAGAGACACGGGGAGGTAGAGAGACACGGGGAGGTAGAGAGACACGGGGAGGTAGAGAGACACGGGGAGGTAGAGAGACACGGGGAGGTAGAGAGACACGGGGAGGTAGAGAGACACGGGGAGGTAGAGAGACACGGGGAGGTAGAGAGACACGGGGAGGTAGAGAGACACGGGGAGGTAGAGAGACACGGGGGGTAGAGAGACACGGGGGGTAGAGAGACACGGGGGGGTAGAGAGACACGGGGGGGTAGAGAGACACGGGGGGTAGAGAGACACGGGGGGGTTAGAGAGACACGGGGGGGGGGGGGGGGGAGTGACTTGAGTATAAGCCAAGGGGGCCATTTTTAGCCTTAGAAAAAGGGCTGAAAAACTCGGCTTATACTCGAGTATACACGGTATCTTAATCCCCATCCTTAAAACATTTCAAGAGAACTGCTACAGGTGAACTTCACGACACAGCCGAAATGCAATGTGAAAATCTCCTTTTGGCCTGACAATAAATTACGAGTTTTCCTGTTAGACTTTGGCCCCCATTCAATTGGTCAAATTGTAATTACTGGAGCTGTAATGTAGCCCATAAAAGTTACTGATATTTAACATTTAAAAATTTACATTTTGCTACTCAATTTACATTTACGAGTTACAGGCTCAAAATCACTGCGGTTGTCAAAAACTTAACTCTGTTCTATCTACTCCTTTGATGTTTTAAGACCACAAATGTTACCAGTGCTAATGCATATTCAATTACAACAATTCAACAAGCCTGCAATTGCCTTCAAACCCGTAAATGGCAAATGTATAAAAAAATTCTATGAGTACTAGATAGGACTCGCAAGCGAGTTAAACACCTGTTTGCAGCACTGTAAAAGCAAATAAACATACCACTGTACTTTAAAATACTGGGAAAGCAATGAAAGGCCATAGAATTAATTGCACAATAGTCTCAAGTTCGCAAATCTGCACAAAAATATATATATTTTTTTACCTTTTATTTCTGTGTTATATTGATCCCAGGAATCAAGGAGTTAATACATATCAGGCTCCAACATGGACTAAACCAGTTTATTAATTGATTTTTATTGATTTCTGCATTTCTGGATTGCGAGTCCGATTGCAGATCAGATTTCTAAACAGTAATTGATTTTATTTAAACTCCATGTTTTACTGACGTCATGATGATGGTTTACTAATGGCTCGGTCTAAATTGTAACTTACGGGCTTGCCCTGAATTGCTACTTACTGGTTCATAGTTTATGGTTTTAGGCTTTAGCCCTGTAATAGCGGGCTTGAATCAATTGAATACAGCCGGAATTGTAACAAATTTCTAACCTGCAGACATGCAACCTGTATGAAGGTAATTACTGTCTTGCAATTTAATGGGGGCCTTTGAAACCTAAACCCTATGCTAATAAAATTTTACGGATCTCCTGCAAATAAGGGCACTGCCGTAAATGCAAAAAGCAGAAGAAAGATTTACGAGTACCAGGGACTACTCGCAAACCTTTGCAGAGTCCCCCAGAAGCATTTAAAGTGACACTATAGCACAAAAAACACAACAAAATGATGACATTTCAACATTATTTGACACATAACATTAAGATGTGTTAGTATTAAGCCTGTTCTACGATATAAAATCCAGGGTAACACACAACCCAGCACTCATGGCGTTTAAAACATGTCAGAAAACCATGTTGTCTAGGAACGTACACTCTAATGCATTGTCTATAAATATATCATATTTTAACACAAATTAAACACATCTTTAATGATTCAAGCTATAAATACAATTGTCACATATTTTTTATATCAAAATATATTAATAAATAAAAAACAATTACTTTATATTTATCTGTTTCCTTGCTACAGCAGTTAAGGCACTTGTTACAGCACTTACCACTCATTATAATATTCATGACATTTACATTTCCCATTGGCGCCTAGGTCTTTGTCTCATCTGTAAGGCTTGGTTTGGCTGCTCCCTGCACAGAAATCTGATTCGGCTAAGGCAGGATTTATGGCTGTGAGCGGATTGCCCTATTCTGGGGGAGTAAAAGATTTTCCTTAGTGTAGAAGTTAGGAAAAAAGCTCCCTCAGTCGTTTTATGGCAGTACCCTAACTTAGAGCACTTGATTTACAAAAGGGCTCTTAATTAACAGGAAAAGAAAAAATGCATGGGACCACATTTTTATTTATTAAAGAAAGTTCATAAAAAAGGCAGATTGGTGTTTTCATAATGCAATGTTTTTCATGGTATTCAAAAAAGAGTAGGAGAACAGCAACTTTACATATTTTAAATATACGTTTTGAAGATATGAACATTGCTTTTATAATGCTAAAAGCATAGCATCTACAATTTCATATCTTCTGATTAGATTCTTGAAGTAAGAGAAGACTTTGAGAAACTTTTATCTAGACAATGGCAACCTGCAACACAAACTAATAGAAAAGTATATTAGTGTAAAAAAAGGTATGTCTTGATTTGCTTTACTTTGTAAAAACATTTTGTCCATTAAAAATTTTGTTACACAAAAGTGTAAATGATGAAGATGCGGATGTGTCATCATATAATAGCATTTTAGGATGTCAATATATACCCAGTAGTATTAATGGCAACACTGAATCAGCAGTCAGCTATTTCTGATATTCATAAAGGAACCAGGTTACTTGAGCTGCTTCCTGAAAATTCATCATGTTACGGACAAAATCGTTTTCAGACAGGAAAGGCTTAAATTTGTTGAGGAAGCCAGACCAACCCACGCCTTGGAACCACTCCTGAGCAGCATAAAAGAAAAATAGACTTTTGGCTTATCTAAGTACAAAACAAATTCCTTCCAGACACAACGTGATGCAAAACATTTCTCAAAACAAAGGAAAAGCACAACCAGAGCAGTCACTCTATTTTAGCAAGAACAGTACTGTAATTGTGTGTTCAGCAGGTTAATGTAATTAAAACCCAACATGATTTCTGCTTTAGTATGGTGGTCTTCTAAAACTAAAAACATGAAACTTTTGAATTTTCTTTATCAGCGAAAAAAAAAAACATAAAAAATAAATTGTGTGATTTTTCTCTAATTCTGACAGTTTTTTTAAAAACATATTGCTAATAATAAAACAAATGCCAAGTCACTGTAATCCTTTTATATATGTACTTCATCAGAAAAACAAAAGCCCATGAGCAGTAATCTGCCAAATAAATATACAGAAGTGGGTAAACGCTAAGGGCCTCATTCAATTGCATTTTGATCAGTTGAATAGGGCTCTATATAAGCACAGAGCATATTTTTTTTTGAAGAAGGTTTTAGTTTGTTAACTTTTATTTAAAAGCAAGGTTTTCACTAACTAAAAACTTCTGTAAAAAATTATGCTGTGTGCTCATATAAAGCCCTATTCAATTGGCCAAATCGCAATTGAATGAGGCCCTAAGCATTCTTTTGTTAGTTTCAATGACGTTTAAACAGGTTTTACTAGAAATAAATTGTGCAAAACATAACATGGATCATTTTTAAAGCATGATTTTAAGTGCATAAAAATAAAGTCTGCTTAAGTTGTTTAGCCAAAATATTAATCATGTTTTTTTTTCCATAACAATTTTAAAATTTAAAGAAATGACCACCTCACTAGAAATGCTTTGATACCCTCTGAACGTTAAATGGTCTTTTTTTAACCCCCCTCACTGGACTATATACAGTATTTATTAATCTTAATGAGTGTATTTTAAATTGACTTTTAAGCGTTCTTAGATTTATTTTATATATTTGTGGTTCTTTCCTCTTTCCTGACCACCAGTGGTGTCAACCAGCGTCCCCTATGTGGCGCTGCGGTTGCTCAACGAGAATTTCTTGTTAGTGTTAGATTTAGGGGTTAGGGTTAGAGTAGTGGCAGATGATAAGCTTTACATAGCACAGAGCTCCACTATTTTACTATGTAAAGCTTATCATCTGCCACTACCTAAATCTAACCCTACTGAAGGGCAGAAAACAGGAAAAGTCCATATTTTGTTTAGTACAGAGTATTAAACATTTGGGTTACTGTTTAAAAAACCCTTATATCACTTCCTGTGTGCTATCCAGCCTTGATAAAACTTCAGTAACTCACACACAAATATTATGAATTACACATGCAGGTGTAAGGTAAAACACAATAGCCTTGTAACAGCAAAAAATATTGCTATAAGATAGTGGTTTATATTCACTAAGGTAACCTCCTACATTTGTGGGACCTTTCTTGTTTTCTGACTGCCAGCAGTGGCATGGTCGAGAAATCAGTCACTTTCCTAGCTTTATGGTTTAGGGTTAGGGCTCAGGGTTATGGTTTAGGGTTAAGGGTTAGGGTCAGGGTAGTGGCAGATAATAAGCTTTACACTAACAAGAATTTGACATTTATTTTGGCTGTGCCACCTAGTGGCGATGGCCACTACTGCTGGCAGTCAGAAAACAGGAAATATCCCATTTGTTTGTTATCCTATGGAACATATTCATTACAATATTGAGCGATATTTCTGAGCTTAAAGAATAATATGGGAATTACAGAAAATTTCTTATTGACAACAAAAAAACTCATAATACAGAATAAAGCATTAACAATTTCTGAATAGACAAAAACTCTGGAAGTTTTAAATATAAAAAATATATAAATTCTGATTTAGTAACAAACATATCTCAATTCATAAGATCAATTAATTAAATTGATCTTTTAGTGGTAATGACGGATTAACATCCTCATTCAATTGCTGCGATTTTGATATCCGGGCTGGGAAATGGAGGTTGCAAGCTACTTTGCTATTCAATTGCCTTCCGTTTGCGGGCTCCAATTGAGTTACGTGCTACGAGCTGCAATCCATTTTGATTCTTAAAATCGCAAGTAACTTCCCTCCAAGCCTTTGATCTTTCACGGCCGCAAGAGGTGCGGACGCAAAAATCACAAATCGCTATTCAATTGCTCTGATTTCCCCTCTGTCAAAAAATGGCAAAAATCGAACTACAGGTTACTGGGACCAAGGAGGTCTCGCAAAGGGCTTACTGACAAATCAGAGCACTTTAAAATCAAATATAAATTCAATCCAGCACTGTAAATGTTGGGGAACACAATGGGTGACATTAGAATTTAAAGCACAACATTCTCAAGCTCGCACATCTCCAAAATAAAATACTTTATTTCATGTTTATTTTCTATCCAGAGTCCTATGTGCTTGAATAACGGGTTACGGGCTTGGAGGTCATTAAACCCTGTAAGAATTGGACGGAAATTAAACATGAAATAAAGTATTATATATTGGCAATGTGCAAGCTTGTGAATGTTGTGCTTTTAATTCTAATGTCGCCCATTGTGTTCCCCATCATTGTGCTGTCTAGATTTTTTATTTGCCTATAAAGGGCTCCGACTTTTCCCGGCTTGAACCACGAGTTACGGGCTAGCGTCAGCGATCATGTTCAAGCCCGCAGATGCTACATGCAGAGAGCATGGTTTCCAATTCTCGCAACTGGAGCCTAACTTGCGGGTCCAGCCAATTGAATAGCAGAGTAAAAGTAGACCTACTGGAGCCCGCAACTCAATCGCAGGAAATTGGCTACTTGCAATCGAGTTACGGCCCTAAATTGAATGAGGCTGTAAGTTCATTAGGATTCAGAGAGCAAAATAACTGAAGTGCAATTTATGGCTATTATTAGGGGTATTGGAATAATAATAATAGTAATAATAATAACAAATGTTAATATGGTTTTAAATAGAACCAAGGAGGAAACAGACAATGAGAAGCCAGCACATCTGTCCTGGGGTTGGTCAGGAAGAGGATGAGTGTAACTGCACAACACTGGCTGTTCACCAAAAGTAAGGGAGGAGTGCAGAATCTGTTCAGGGACAGGCCAAACAAAAAGGGTTGGATTGTGCTACTGAGATGATCTTGCTAATATCTATTCATCACAAGCATGTACAGTTAGTTAGACCAGATAACCCTTTATCACATAGTATTGAAGAGATTTACATACACCTGGATGGTTAAAAAAAAGGCCTGCAATTCCTTCAGATTCAAGACTGCTCACAAGCTGTGACCTCATGGACTGTAATACACCAGGAGCCTCATTCTAATCCTACTTATTTGTTATTAGTATGCGCAAGAGGAGGCCGCAAGCTACTTAGCTATTCACTTTGCGGCTTCCGAGCGGCTTACGGGTTTTGAGCTGTGGTCCCTTGCGATTTGCTCTATCGCAGCTTACTTCCGTCAAAGCTTTTGATCTTGCGCGGCCGCAAGAGTTGCAAGAAATCCCAAATCGCTATTCAAATGCTACGCTCACCCTTCCGTCAAGTCCGTAATTTGCAAAAATCGAGCCACAGCTTACTTACACCAAAGAGGTCCCGCAACGCTCTTACTTACAAAAGGTTCAGCAAATAAAAAAGACATCCTGTACTTTTATTAGAAGTGAAGGTGATTTTCGGTTTTAGAAATAATAGCACCACATTCCCCTATCCTAGTGCTTGGAGGTTGAAGCCCGTAGGATTTTATGACGGAAATTTAATATGAAATAAAGTAGTTATTTATGCAGATTTGAGAGTTTGAGAATGTTGTGCTATTAATTCTAAGACCTAACATCACTTTCTCTTTTAATGAAAGTACAGGGAGGCCTTTTTATTTGCTTATGAAGTGTTACGATTTGAAAGTAAGACTTACGGGCTTGAATGACTGCCAACCCCGTAACTTGTGGTTCAAGCCTGCTGGACATAAATTAAACGTGAAATAAAGTATTGTGTTGTGGCGATGTGCCAGCTTGAGAATGTAGTGCCTTTAATCCTCATGTCACCCATTGTGTACCCCATCATTTACAGTGCTTTACAGTGATGTGTTTAATTTATATTTGAATTTACATTTCTCCAATTGAACACGAGTTACGGCCTTGCGCCTGCGATCCTGTACAAGCACAGAAGTGCTTACTGCCGACAGCATGGTTTGCGGTCGGCCGTAAGTGGGACCTCCTTGCGGCACTGCCCGATTGAATAGCAGCGTAGACGTATCGCTACACAGGGCCGTAAGCCGGTCGCAAGGAATCACAGATTAGAATGAGGCCCCAGGTATATCTTTATGTTCATGGTCATGATGATTCACTTGGTTTTCATGGCAGAGATACTGCAGTGGGTTGCCAATCCATTCTTCAGTGGGCCACAGGATACAGCTCCTGTTATTCCTAGGTGGTCTCCCATCCAAGTACTGACCAGGCCCAACCTTGCTTGGCTTCAGGGTGGTGTGAACTCTTGGTTTCCTGACTGGAATCAAACCCAGGTCACAGAGGTAACTGCGTGGTAAATGTATTTTCTACTGCAAAAACATTCATTCCAGAGTAAAAAAACATAAATACACAAAATTGTTGCTTCACATTCTTAAGTAACGTTACAGTAGTTAGTGAAATACTGTGCCCAAATTCTATGAAAACACAGGAAGAAATAATTCCCTAAATATCTACACAATGAGTCACTCGGAAGAGAAGTTCGGAGAGTATTAAGTGTATGGAAAGGGCACTCTATTTTTGTATGTGGAAACGCCTTTAATAGCAAATAGCGGTGCAGAAAATGGCCCGGGAGAAAGATTAATGTATAATTCTATCACATAATTGCCAAAAACAAACATAAATGCTAATAAATATACACACCCGTCAGTTTGTGTGTACAAAATGTACAAACCTAAAGTATTTAAAATAAATACAGCACTTGCACAAACTAAACAATAAAAACAAATGTAATTATTTTGTTCGGTTCCAAAAAGTGAAAATACATTTAAATTTACTTTGCAACATTGTAGTTTGTGTCCTCTTTTTACAGCAGACTCCACATGTTTCCCCCTATAAACACAATCCACTTTTCTTTTTACCCCTTTATAAACTTCCCAAACTCTATATCTCCCTAACCCACCAAAATTGTCCATTCCAGCTTTGGAGTTTAGCTCTGCTGTGCATACAACCAAAGGGTTAAATGCAATGAGTAAGGAGTCTTGATAGGTGTTTATATGATCCTTTCGGCAAAACAGCCTAAGCATTTCTGTTCTGCACAATGATAAACACTTTTTAATAATGATAATGTTGTGTGTCCCATAAGGCCACAATGCTGGCCTTATGGGACAAACAACATTCAAAAAGTAAAATATATATAATAAACATTTTCGGCGGCTTATGGAAAAAAGGATAAGAATGTTAATTATACTGGTAATGTAAAGTGTACATCATGAGGTCATGGAATGAAATGCTTGTTTCATAATAAATGCATGTATTTTGAACATTATACTTTTAATAACCATGCCAGGTTAACATCATAGCCAAGGTTTGAAGGTCAGAGACATTCAATACTGTATCTACCTTATCTGACTTTTAATATTTTGATGAATGCATATATGAACTTGATCATTTACATAACATTAAAGGACACCAAAGTTCAAGTAAAATTGCATTTATTTCAGAAGTATGTAACAAACTAAAAAAAAAATATCAGCTATCTAATATGCAAGCATTCCTCTCCTGAAATGTAAGCGGCCCTTAATTTCTACCAAAGTATCAAGGAATATCTTCAGGGTCTAGCAGATGCACAAAAAATATTATTTTTTTCTAATTAGAAACTACATTTTTTACTTTTTACCACCTTAATTATGATTTAAAGGTATATATAAGTGTCCTTGTTTTCAAATGTTTGGTAAGAAACAGGCAATGATTATCAGAAAAATATGTGTTATAGAGATCAGTGTAATTATAAAGTTATATGCAGGAATGTAAAATCCAGCTTTGCACACCCACAGTAAGCTTACATAACCAAGTATGCAGTAGAAATGCAGCTAGGTATGGTGTTTAAACTTTCAAATGAAGTACTTGCTGCAGGATGGAATCACATGGTTGTGTGGGGTCTGAGCTTACAACTGAATCAGATCACATATCCCAGGCTGTTTTGCAACACAGGAACCCCAGAGTATCATACAAATGTATATAATTCTCCTGATTGGCCAAAACAAATTATTAATGTTATGCTAATCTTAGCAGGGATTTTCAGGGGTGTCAACTGACAAAAGCCTCAGCTTGCAAACTGAAAATATTTAGCAAAAATCAATGTGAGTTTGTAAATGTTTATTTTGGTATTTTTTCATGCAAAAAAAAATGTTTGCATACACTACTGATTCTCCTCTATCAGGTGCATTCATAATCCTGAACACTTAGATATGCCTTTAAATGATTTCTAACTTTGGAGTCAACTTTACAATACCTTAAAGTTTTTACCATCATCTCCTTAATGCTTAGTATTTATAATTTTGAAGGTTTAGCGGTGAGTAGATTGTTTAAAGCGAAACTATTCTAACTAAATAACTAACTATAAAAATGGCACAACTGTACATGCTCTATTAAATACTAGGAAGATGATTTCCTTCGGGGCATGCTTTAAGTGGAAGTGAAGATTTCGTCATGCATCCTTTCAAAGAACGGAAATTTCATTACCTGATGAAGCTGAGTAATTTTTCTCAGAAATAACCCTTATCTTGACAGCAAGTATGATTTACAAAATAACAATTGTTCTATGATTATCATGTGAATTTCTTGCCTTTTCGATGACTTTACAATGTGATGATGGTGCTAATCCTAATTAAACATAAGTAGCAGAATATTGCTATGTGGGTATGCATTCTCATGCTGATTGACATTTCCTTGAGCTTGTTTGACTCTCCTATAGTTAGTATTTTCCTCCCATTTCTCGCTCATGTCACACCATGCTTTCCCTCAAGCTAGTAGCAGAAACTGGGGCTGTCAAAAATTGCATGTGCAGTTCCCTGAAGTCTAACTCTACACCGCTCAGCAGTATATAATTCATTTATTATACCGTAAAAGAACCCAGACATACAGCCTAATGCCAAGGGGGATATGACTCAAACTCCTGAAACCTGCACGTAGAAGCAAAGAGAAAAACTTTTATTTACTTTGTTTCACTTAAGATGCCAAAAGCTTAATAGGCACTTTTAAAACATACACTAATATGTAAACCTTTCTATAGTACAGATAAAACAATTTATTTTACACACCCCAAAAGTTTTTTTTTTTTTAAATTAAAATAAATTATATTAATTTAAGAACCCTTAATTTTAACCATAAATGACTCTGTCACTACAAAATCAAGTTGTTATTTTGTTTAAGTTATTCCTAAAGCGCATGTGCAACTAACTATACATTGTACTAGCAATTTGATTTTAAAAATGATAATCAGCATTTTTTTTTATGCCGTATTCTTATGCAAATGGTTCCTGGATATTAAAGGTATATTTAAGTTTGGGAAAAAAAAACATTTGCATGAAAAATAGCAAAATAAAAATTTAAACACTTATCGTAAAGTTTGCTGAATTTCTTGCATTTGCAAACGGGTTACCATTCAATGTTGACACCCCTGAAATCCAGCATACTTTTCAAACTGGGTGGGTGGAGTATAGTGCTTCATTTATTAGTGGCAGTGGAGAAGGGAGGCAGGAGGAGTGAGAATTCAAGAGGGGTTCGGCGCAATCTACGAGCGGAGTTCGTGGTGCTAATTGGTTAATACACAGATAAGTATTGTGCATTCGCAGGCCGGTAGGGTTTTTTTTTTTTTAATTAACCCTTATGCGCTGCGATTTTGGTGGGTTATGTGCAGGCAATACTTTATTTTATAGCTTAAATATTTAATTATTTTTTCATGCAAAACATGTTTTTATACACTACTAATTCTCAGAAGCATGCATAATCCAGCAAATTTACATATACCTTTAATTATCTGGATTTGCCTGTCACTGTGATGGCCAAAGCAATTCTCTTCTAAGGTTAGTATGCAATTTGATCCAATTCCCCACTGTTATCAAGAGCCCCAACCAGCAAATTATCATACTCAGTCACACCTTAGCATAAAGGAGCCACATAATGAATGCTGAATATCTCATTAATGAAATACTGAAAACAGTTTGTACAATATATAGTTCGTTTTTATGTAATATAGTAGTTCATTTTAAAAACGTTTTAACAAATAGGTAAGCATGTCAAGATACTCATCTGAACTAAACATTATTAGAATAGTCATACCTCTTTTTTTGCAAACAGGCTTTTTTAGTATTTAACCTCCCTGCAGTATGATAATGTCAGTATTAAGAATGTTAAAGTGGTACATTCTAAAATACTGACATAATCATACCGCCTTTAGACAACATTACCCCTTCCCCCTCCCTTTCCCCTTATCCTCCTCCATTTCCCCCCTTTCCCCCTTATCCACTCCTCCTCCATTTATCCCCTATCCTCCTTATCCTCCCCCCTTATCCTTCTCATCCTCCTTATCCCCCCTCATGCTCCGCCCCCTCATCCTTCTCTTCCCCCTCATCCTCCTCTTCCCCCCTCATCCCCCTCTTCACCCCTCACCCCCCTCATCCCCCTCTTCATCCTCCTCTTCCCCCATCATCCTCCTCTTCCCCCATCATCCTCCTCTTCCCCCATCATCCTCCTCTTCCCCCATCATCCTCCGCTCCCCCCCCCCCCTTGGCTCGTGGCTCGGGGTTACCGATTTAGGAACAGAAAATTAACCCCAAGTCATGCTCGGGATTACCGCTAGGAAGTTTAAGGAAGAAACTATATTTAATCATCTGCGATTATACCAGAATACGTTAAAAACACCTAGGCATTACTTCAGCTGCTAGAGCTACTCTTCCTAATCCTTCTGAATTGATGAGGATATATTCACAGACAAAATTAACAAGTTTCTTTGTGCTTTTTCATGTAATTTTCCATTGATGTACGGATAGCTAAAGCCGCACAGATGTATATTATGAGCTCAATACAGATAGCAAAGGCAAGTCCTAATACAAAAAGATTTTTTTAATCAACAGTATTGTAAAAGAAAATTCTCAAGGTGAACGATAACTACATTCAACCTAAATCTGATCGGATTCAATTTCTGTTTGGGGCAAATTAATCTTTTGTGTTTCAATGGTAAAAGAATGGTTTAATTTCAGAGATCAAACAATGAGGTGCTGGTATTGTCAGCCAGATAAAAGTTCCAGCTTGAGAGGATATCTTCCTCTATGTAGAATGAAAAAAAGAACAGATAAAGAAACGTATTTAAACAGTATCAGCATCCATCCTATGAAAGACACCTCTAACTCTCCCATGAAATAAGGCAAGAAGAATGGTAATGCATAGATAATTCATATACTTCCATTTGTCATGCTTATGTATAATGTGTGTATTAATTAGCATTCTCTTCAATTCATTCAAAGAATAGTCTCAGATAAAATAATAGTATTCTGCAAAAATCAGGTCTGAATAGTGTATTTGCTGAACCTAATTATATTAGGTTTGCTGTTTTTTTTAGAAATTTTAAGCTAACATAAGTGTTTAAAATTTACCAACAACCTTGAAAGTCTGATATTATTAGTTGTTAGGCAGCATGCAAAAATCTTTAGAGCATTTGCGCCACTCCACTCTCTTAACAAGCTTGCCAATACTGGACAAAATACATCTACACAACTCTAAATAGTCTTTCTATCTTTCGATACCATGCTCTAAAAACTTTAAATTGGGATATCTGGATGTTTCCCAAATGATAGTGCCCAAGTGAAGATACACTGTCCTTTTCACTGAACATATACCAAGAAACCACTATTCTAAATAAAAGAACAATAACAGTATTGTCTATCATCAGTATTCATCATATTTTATTTATCTGGCAAAAGATCTAGTGATGAAAACCTTTCTTGTAAAGTCACTACTGTGGGATTTGATGACCTATAAATAAAGTATAAAACTGATAAGATTAATATTTACCATAATTAAATGTCTGGCTGCTTAGTATATTAAAGAAAGAGCAAATTAATTATTATGGTCACTGCAACATTTTCAGAATGTGGAAGTTAACCTAACTCCAGTTAATACATGATCTCAATACTGATGAATAGATTAGTCCAATTAATTTAAAAGGGTGTGCCATGGCCCACTTTGTGGCTAGAATTTTGCTTTTAAATGTTGGATATTATTTGAAATATAAACAAAAAACAAAGTTAGAGGTGTTCAATAAGAGAACCTTTATGCCTCATACAGAGAAGCACTGAGATTTACATTTTGCATTTGAATTTCATATCATTGAGGTATTTTTGATCATTGAAAAAGCCACAAGATAAAAGTGGCAAAACGAGTCTGATCAGTATTTTTCCTATTTATTTATTGTTTAATAATATTAGAGACTGTATAATTTGCCATTTTTATTCTTATTTTTCGCTATTGAACAAATTTTATTATATTATATTTTTTTGACAAACATTGAATAAATTTAATATTTATATCGAAACCATGTTTTATATAGTATTTTGATTAAAGACACCTATTACTCCAAAGGGGATATAGTAAACCCAGCCAAAATAATTATATTTGGGCACCACTATGTATTTATAGTGTGTTAACATTACCCATGCTCTTAAAAGTACACAGATACATTACCCTAATACCCACACTCTATTAGAAGAGATAAGACATTCACAGAGGAAAGAAGAACCAACCTACAAGCCAACAAGTGTTGGGAAGTCTATAACATACCTCACAGACTGAGGTTAGAGAAGGTGAGAGCTTTATCTACTGATCTCTGTGAACAAGGGTTTGGGATTACAATATATACCGTATATACTCGAGTATAAGCCGAGTTTTCCAGCCCTTTTTTTAAGGCTAAAAAGGCCCCCCTCGGCTTATACTAGAGTCACTGCCCCCCGTGTCTCTCTACCCCCCCGTGTCTCTCTACCCCCCGTGTCTCTCTACCCCCCGTGTCTCTCTACCCCCCGTGTCTCTTTCCCTCCCCCGCCTCATCCTCAACCCCCCCTCATTCTACCCCTCTAAATACCCCCCCTCCCTTTTCCCCACACTTACCTGCTCCAGCTTCCGCTCCTTCCGGCGTCTTGACGTGGCGCGCATGTGACGTCACAGCATTAGCATATACCGGGTGCCGGCACCCGGTATATGTTAATGACGTGGCGCGTTTTTTTTAATAATGCCCCGGGTCCTGATGGCATACATCCACGGGTACGGAGGGAACTGGGTTCTGTAATAGCCATACCATTATATTTAATTTTTCAAGATTCACTCAGCACAGGGTCTCTACCAGATGACTGGAGTAAAGCGGATGTGATACCTATATTTAAAAAGGGAGCAAGAGCAAATCCGGGGAATTATAGACCAGTGAGCCTCACTTCTGTAGTGGGGTAGCTTTTAGAAGGCTTAATAAGGGATAATATACAAGAATATGTCTATTTGAACATGATTATAAGTAGGAGTCAACATGGATTTATGAGGGATAGGTCATGTCAAACAAATCTAATTAGTTTCTATGAGGAGGTTAGCAGGAACCTGGATCAAGGCAACTCAGTGGATGTAGTCTTTTTGGATTTTGCAAAAGCTTTTGATACAGTGCCACATGGGAGACAATTGTGCAAACTAAGAGATACAGGAATTGCAGTAAATATCTGCTCATGGATTGGGAGCTGGCTAAGACAGGAAGCAAATGGTTTTTGTAAATGGAACATACTCTGATTGGACTAATGTGGTAAGTGGGGTTCCTCAGGGTTCAGTATTAGGTCCTCTCCTTTTTAACATATTTATTAATGACTTCGAGGTGGGATTGGAGTGTGGTGTCTCCATTTTCACTGATGACGAAAAGTTGTGCAAGGTAATTAAATCAGATAATAATGTGCTTTCTCTCCAAAGGGATTTACATAAAATTGAGGAATGGGCATCTAAATGGCAGACGAGATTTAATACGAATAAATGTAAGGTTATGCATCTGGGAAGGAAAAATAGCCATGCAATTTATAATCTTAATGGAGCAAATCTAGGTGTATCAGATATTGAAAGGGATTTGGAAGTGCTTGTGGACAACCACCTAGATAACAGTGCTAAGGGGCTAAGTTATGAAGAAAGATGAATCAAATTAAACTTATTTTCTCTAGAAAAAAGGTGTCTAAGTGGAGATATGATTACCTTATATAAATACATCCAGGGTCAGTATAATGATTTGTCAAGGGAGCTTTTTGTGCCAAGAGGTGTTTAACTGACAAGAGTACATACCTTGAGGTTAGAAGTAAAAAGATTCCACCTTAAAGAAAGAAAAGGGTTCTTCACAGTAAAGGTGGTTAATCTGTGGAATGTCCCAACAAGAAAATGCGGTCAGACGTAAGAACCTACGGATCACAGGAGTTCCCGAATCGACAGTGGGAAAAGATTTACCTTCTGGTATACGATCCTTTATTAATTATCTGATTAAAGCAGATTTAAAGGGTGAAACGTTTATTGAAAATGTATATAGAATACCTTTTCCTTGTGGTCTAAGAAATGTTGTGCATAGAGATGTGATAGTTAAATTTTATCAAATTGATCAGAAAGATATGGTCTTAAAAGCAGCTAGACATGGAATTAAATTTGATTCTCCCTATGAAGATCTAAACATCTTTATAGACTTAACGGCAGCTACTTTAGCAAGGAGGAAATCTTAAATAGAAATTACCAAAGCAAATGTTGTGTATAGATGGGGATTCCCAGTCAAATTTTATGTAAAAAAAGAAGAAAAAAAAATATTGGACTCAATAGTTGAAGATAAAAACCTATTAAGGGAATGGATATCCCATTTGATGAGTCAGTACCCCACTCAGAGAAACCAATTAAATTACAAACACTAAATTGGAGGAGAGTATGAGGAGGGACTGAGGATAGGAGGGACAAGGAGAAGGAGGAGGAAAGGGAAATGGAAATCTAATTTAAAATATATATTTTTTTTTACATATTTGTAGGAAGAGTAGATAGGAAGAGTAGACACCTTGAAAAAAGGGGAATAAGAGTAGAAAGAATATAGAGAAATAAGGGTGTAACACAGAGTCATAACTCACTTAAGCACAAATGATTTAACTAGATTGAACGAATTAATAGTCAATACAGGCAGGTTTTATTTTTTGTATAAACGATTAGATTGGGTCTCACAAAAATTAGAAGGTATCCAGGGAGATACGGACACTTTGGAAATAATACTAGAACTATTTGCACGACAGACACTTTTTAAAGATGAGAAAATTAGGAAATTAGTAAAGAAGAAACAAATAGGGCGATTGTGAAAAGTTAGATCATAGAAAGTTTACTACTTAAACATTTTTATCACTTAATAATGCCCACTTACTAAATTTAATCAGAAAATAATATTGACTACCATATATGGGTGATTTTTTTAAATCTTTCTGCTCTTCCTTTTCTGTTTTTGTTTTGTCCTCTTTTCCCTTTTTATCTCTCCTTCTTTTCCTTTGTCAAGGATCAGAGATTATTAGAGATTTAAAGTAAACATTTAAAAGAATAAAATACGTAGGGATACTGTAAAAACTAAATTGGTTTAGGCAACTTAATCAAGAATTTCATAAACAAAGGGTCTTTCTTACTATTTATTTAGAGGTTACAGATAGAAAAGATTATTGTTTCATGTATTCTTTGTAGGGGAAAACATAGAACATATAGGGGCAGTCAGACTTATGTTACGTCTGGCACAGACTCTTTTTCTCTTTCTGATTTCAGGGGTTATTTTCCTTTTTAACCCAGAAAAAGGGATAATTGATAAATGTTATTGAATGTATCTATCAATGGGTAGGAAGTAGGTGGAATAAGGTCATAATGTCTTTAGGAGGGAAAATTTTAAAGTTCAAGCTTAAAGCAATTATCTTCTGTGAAACCGTTGGAACAATGGTGTTGAAAGTAGTATCACACAATGTCCAGGGACTAAATTCACCTTTTAAGAGACAAATAGCATTGGAACAATTTCATAAATAGTAAGCTGACAGAGGGCCTCATTCTATTAACGGCCGTAGGACATGCGTGGCCGCAAGGACCGGCCGCAGGCTATTTGCCTATTCTATTCCCTTGCGGCCGAGGGCTCCGGCAGGCTTGCGGCCGGCGCCCTGTTATCTATTGCGGCCTTTGATCTTACACGGCTGCAAGAGTTTCGGCCGCAAGAAAGCCACGGTTGCTATTCAATTGCTATGTAAACCCTCTCGTCATGGCCGTAATTATCTAAAACCGAGCCGCAGCTTACTTGCACCAAAAAGGTCCCGCTAGCACCCAATTAAGCACATAATAAAGCCATCCTGCACTTTGATGAGACGATAAAGTGATTGGAGGTGTTAGCATTCATAGCACAACATTCCCCTACACTCAAGTCTGAAAATCATTTTTAGTTTAATTCATGTCAAATGTCCGTGGACAAAGTCCCAAGGGCTTGGAGCACCTCAACCCCGCAAAGGCTGCGGGGATTAGCCTCCGTTAGGTCCGTAAATGGGTAAAATAGACCCACGGGTCGTAAAGGGCTTACTTACAAGTCATAGCATAGAAAAGCCATCCTGTACTTTTATTAAAAGTGAAAGTGATGTTTGGTTTTAGAATTAATAGCTCAACATTCCCCTACTCTCAAATCCGCAAATAAAGATATTTAACTTTATGTTCAATCTTCGTGTTTTATCTATCATGCAAGCCCGCACGGGTTTGAATAACGAGCTATGGGCTTGGAGGACATGCGCCCTCCAAGCCCGCACAGGCTTGAATAAGGAGCTACGGGCTTGATCATTGAAGTCCGTGGGACTTGGACGGATTTTAAAATCAAAGTACAATTTGGCGATGTGCAAGCTTGAGAATGTTTAGCTATTAATCCTCATGCCCCCCCATTATGTTCCCCATCATTTACAGTGCTTTGTAGTGATGGATTGAATATATATTGGCTTCTACAATGCTTTGTTGCGGCCTTCAACCTCCGAACCCGTACGGGTTTTAACAAGGACGAGCCTGCGGGACTACGGGACGGAAAATAAACCGTAAATGATATATCGGATTAGGGCGATGTGCAAGCTTGAGAGGGTGTTGCTATTAATCCTCATGTCCCCCATTATGATGCCTAGCATTTACAGAGCTTTACAGTGCCATCTTGAATTTATATTTGCATTTACAGTTTTCTGACTTTGCGGCCGGAAAACAAGATTTACGGGCGCAGGAAAAACGCTTCACTATTTATGACTACAGAAAAAAAAAAGTTTTTATTTCAGAAATAAATTGACACTTTCTTTAAAAACACTTCATGTGCTTTAATGGCTTTAGATATAGAAAAAGCCTTTGATAGGCTAAACTGGCATTTCATGAATCTAGTTTTAAAAAAAATTTACTTTAACAATTTTGGATCAAAAGCAACTGGCGCGTTATATGCTTCTCCCTTAGCATCAGTATTTGGAATAGGTTTCACAACAGATAAGTTTGATTTGGGCAAGGGGTCATGCCATGGCTATCTTTTCTCTCCATTAGTCTTCGCACTGGTGATGGAACCATTTGCAGAGGCAATTAGAACCTCAGTTGAGATTGAAGGTATAACAGTTAAGTAGAAGTCATTTAAAATAAAGCTCTTCGCGGATTACATCATTCTCACAATAACCAACATAAATAAATCATTAAAACAGGTTCAGGAATTGATAAATCATTTTGGACTGATATCATATTATAAGATAAATTGAGACAAAACAGAAATGTTAAATCTCAATTTATCTAAAGAAGATTTGCTTGAGATGGAAAAAATGTTTCCACAAGATCGGATTCTAGATTTGATAAATTATTTAGGTATCGTATTTACAAAGGACCTGGAAAAGATGGTCTCTATAAACTTTATGAACATATTGTTAGCTTGCTAAATAATTGGAAATCACTAAACATTTCATGGCTAGCAAGAGTGGCAACTGTAAAAATGTCCCTGTTACCCAAAATAAATTACCTATTTAGATCTCTTCCTTTAAAGATTCCTAAAAAGGCTCTAAACAAATAAAAAAATAGATTCATTCCTGTATAAAGGGTAAAAAGCTAGGATTAATAGAAATATCTTTAAAGGAGCTTGTCAAATGGAGGCTATATTAAAAAATTTTTAGCACCAAACGAGGAAATTATTAACTGGTTATGGGAAGACAATTTAACTAAGTTGACCAATGATTCTGCTCGCATTGATAAATATGGCTCTGAATTTTGGTACAAACGCAACAAAAAACATAATTTAGTTTCTTTCCCGTCTCCAGCACTTCAGTGGATTGTGAGGAAACTAAAGATTTCTTCTAGTCTTGACTGGGAGAAATGGAATAATGTAATTTGGGTGACCTGTTCTTGAACGGGGTAAGCAGACGTTGAACTGCTGCACTTATTGAAGGAAAACTTCACATATCTCTTAGGTCTCATGCAGTGTTGCTAAATTTCAGTGTGCCATGATTCTTTGAATCAGTGAGTAAGGTACCGAGAACAAAAAAAAGTTTGAAAAGCACTGGATTAATCTAAAGAAGAAATGTGAATAAATGCTGTCATAACAATGAGAAAAATACTTTGGTGATTGTGTGTACGTGCAATTTGAGAAGGGCTTGCATCTACTGATTCAAGCTTGCCTGCTTCTAAGCAGGTATGGGAGAAGGGGCTGGTGTCAATTTCAATTAAACCAGTTTATCTAACAAATTTCTCCTCACATCTCCCGTTTCCCCCACTCACCTCCACCGAAAGTTAAAAAGATGCACAAATCATGGTCCTGATTTTGGGAAGAGATGCAACAATGACAATTAATTCTGCTATAATGATGGATTCTGCTATAAACAGAATCTCAAAAATTCTGATGTTCTCTAAAAATGTATTTATGTTCATGGCTTACATAGTTGCTATTACTGCCATTTTTTTTTTTTTTTTTTAAAACAAGTACCCTTTTAACTACCTGGGCCATTTAACATTTCTTGAGCTGAGTAGATTAGTAATACAAAAAAAACAATAATTATGGAATATTTAAAACCTCTCCTACATGCTTGATGTAAAACGTGTTGCTTCCATGGTTCTATATGTGAGCATCAATCCTGAATAACAAACATTGCTGTTTTTTTAACCAAAACATTATTTGGCATTGTATTGTCATTATAGCTGCAGATGTAAATGTTACATAAGTATTACACACATCGCCCGAGTAAGCCAGGAATGTGAGTAGTCTGTCAGTAGAAAGAACTTCATTTCCTTCCCGACAGGATTTGGATGCAATGACAGCATCAAAGGGCAACTGTAAATCCTAATGACATTGTAGTGGAACTGTCCAAACTGTTCTAATTTTAAATATTCTGCCTGATAGGTATATACTACTCAACCAGCTCAAATACAGCTTTGAAAAATAGGTTGACTGCAGTAATACATGGTATTTGGAACATTATTAAAGAGGTTTTAAAAAACAAAAAACAAAAACAAACAAAAAAAACTTTAGCTTGATATATAGATCAGCAACGTGAAAAAATCCATTAAAGAATCACAGATTTTTGCTATGAATCAAAAATAAAGCACCTTTTTATAAGCATTTCAGTGAAATAAATGACATATTTTGAGCCTACTTGTATCAGTTTTCCACTCACATTGCACAGTATAAGAGACCATTTTGCCTCTCATTCTCCGTGCCATCTTGTCACTGGTGAGGGATGAAATATCTACATAGCTGGAAAAGTTTTACTTATAATATGATGAGGAGGAAACTGGTAGTGTAATTTATGCCCCTAACAAGAAAAACTGCACTTTATCAACCAAATAAAGTATAATTTATATTATTCCATCAATGTAATTGTACTTTAAATAAGGGAGCTTCCCTGTTTCATCCCCACCAGCAGTGGCACCTAGGTGGAGTGACGGTCGCCAAGACTTTGTTCAATTTGTTCTTAGGGTGAATGTTAGATTTAGGGTTTAGGGTATTGGTAGATGACAAGCTTTACATAGTAAAAATGTTACCCTAACCCATAAATCTAACACAGTCTCGGCACAACACCTACTGGCCTCTGCTGCTGGGGGGGACGAATCAAGAAAGGTCCCAAATAATTATAGTAATCTGTATACATATACATATATATATATATATATATATATATATATATATATATATATATATATATACACACACACACACACACATTACATGCAACTGCTATTTATACGTACACATATACAGTATCTCAAAAAAGTGAGTACACCCCTCACATTTTTGTAAATATTTTATTATATCTTTTCATGTGACAAAACTGAAGAAATTACACTCTGCGACAACATCAAGTAGTAAGTGTACAGCCTATATGACAGAGTAAATTTGCTGTTGCCTCAAAATAACTCAACACACAGCCATTACTGTCTAAACTCTTGGCAACAAAAGTGAGTACACCTCTAAGTGAAAATGTCCAAATTGGGCCCAAAGTGTCAATATTTTGTGTGGCCACCATTATTTTCCAGCACTGCCTTAACCCTCATGGGCATGGAGTGCACCAGAACTTCACAGGTTGCCACTGGAGTCCTCTTCCACTCATGATGACATCACAGAGCTGGTGGATGTTAGAGACCTTGAGCTCCCCCACCTTCCGTTTGAGGATGCCCCACAGATGCTCAATAGGGTTTAGGTCTGGAGACATGCTTGGCCAGTCCATCACCTTTACCTTCAGCTTCTTTAGCAAGGCAGTGGTCGTCTGGGAGGTATGTTTGGGGTCGTTATCATGTTGGAATACTGTGGCCCAGTCTCCGAAGGGAGGGGATCATGCTCTGCTTCAGTATGTCACAGTACATGTTGGCATTCATGGTTCCCTCAATGAACTGTAGCATCCCAGTGCCAGCAGCACTCATGCAGGCCCAGACCACGACACTCCCACCACCAAAAGTATACATCTATACTGAGGAAAGGTAGTTGAAATAATCCCTAAATGAAAGATAAATGGATAAGGCAAAAAGAGCACAAAAACACTGATATGAGATGAAACTATCAGTTTGGACGTAAACAGCGATGCAGAGAGAGTGGAGGCAGCATCTGACATCATCAGGTAAATGCATATAGGGGGAATCAACATAACATATTAGAGAAAACATAGACATATGTGTATATATGTTTGGTCTGGGCCTGCGTGAGTGCTGCCGGCACTGGTGCCGCATTTGCTGAGAGGGACATAAAATATTGCAGGCCGCAAATGCGGACCTCGCAAAGTGAGTGTCCGCATTGTTGAAGGTGGAAGCTCTACGGCGCCTCACTCATGGTAAAAAACAACCCAGAAAAGCAGGACTTTCTAAAAAAAAAAAAAAAAAACCCGCAGGGGAACTTATAAAAAAAAAATTCGACCTGCAACACTTTAGAAAAAAATGATTACGAAGTTAGCGGCAGAAACGCGTACATCCAAAAACAACAAAAACATTGAAAAATACAAAAAAAACTCACACACAACATGGGGGGACAGCCACCACATCTGCCAGTAAGGTTGCAAGCCAAATAAAGTCGAAATTAAGGAGATTCGGAAAAAAACGTCTAAGCAAGAAAAAAATGAAAACAAGGCTACACGACCCCAAAGCGCGCAAAACACTGCCAGGCACATACAACTTTGCCAGGGACGTAGGAGGTACAAAAATAAACAGTTAGGAAGCACAGAAAATGCTCGCGAGGCGCGTAACACATAGACAAAGGATGCAATTTTACAACACGAACTTTCAACTAATAACATTACGAAATGTACTTTACACACATGGCACTTTACACAACTAAACCAACGGTTTGCCCTTGTGCACGCAGCCTATTTCTAATGCACAGTTGGGACATTGATGACACTTTCTCCTCAGCCCAGCAACTATCCAACTGTACATTGCATGCTGCAGGAAAATAAAAAGAGATTGTTAGCTCTTCAGGCTATAGATTGCTGGATATATTAATTACAAATAGGTAAAGTATATTAATTTATTAAGTAACTAATTAAATATTATTTAAAAAAATAGAGATATATATCTGTCTTTGAGATGAGCGCCAAAGGCGGTCAGAGGAGCAAAAGAGCGCTCATTGCAAGCCTTTGGCGCTCATCGCGAGGCTCGACAGTAACGCCAAACGTCCTCAGAGTACAAAAAACTTTACATTGTGTGGCAAACAGCATTGCCATGGCTTCAAATTTTATTGCCCCATCATTTTTGACGGGCAAGTCGCTAGTAATAAAATATTTACAAATAATTTGAGGGGTGTACTCACTTTTGTGAGATACTGTACATTATGTAAGTGTAATCAGTTTTTATTAGTGGATGAGTTTGTGTGCTGTACAATAATATGTATTACTGTTATGGGGATTAATCACACTAACATCTAATTGTAGAGTCTCTCCCCTGTCATTTTGTAAATGGACTATGCCCAACTGTGTGGAAGTTTTCCAGAGTTCAGTGGTCCTTAAACTTCTGGCAGTTTTATTTATATATTCTATTTTTATTATATAATTCCTGGTGTCTCATAATCATTTATCCATGATGTCTAGTGGATACATGTGATCATAATGCACTCATGCCCGTTAGAGATCACTTTTCCAGGAGTCCACCAGTGCTTTTGAGCCCTCCTAACCATTCCTAGTGTACCTGCTGTAAATTTCTTCAGACAGTTAGTCTTAGGTGAAGTCACAAATTTTATTTTGAATTTTTAAGTGCATTGAAAACAACACACACACATAGATAGATAGATAATCAGACAGATAGATAGATAGATAGATAGATAGATAGATAGATAGATAGATAATTATTGTACTGTCCTACCACTGTGATATTACCTTTTTCTGATGTTATGGATTATAAAATCTGTTTTACTAAATGTGGGCCACCATCTTGTTCCTCAAGATGGCAGCTGTTGCTGGTAACCCAAACAGGTTCCAACCGGAGTAACCCAGAGATCAGTCATTGATTCCTCCATTGTTATATCATTACATATGTAGATGGTTCCTAGTTTTATGGAACAGATAACCTGGCTTATGGTTTCATGTCAAATCAGTGTTTAAGGTATGTTAACCACTGTATTATGGGCATACCTACCAGGTATACACCTTAGTCACACTGTATGCTACCAGATTAAGACCAGTGTTCCCTATTCATTTACATGCTTGGTGTGCACCTGAGTTGTTTGACCCACTGTAATGTATTATCCTGTTTTTGCAGGTATGATTCATAATATATAATCACCAACTTTTACACACTGTTTAAATTACTGCATTTCTGTACCAATATGTGGGCAAACAGTGTACAGTATGATGGGACTAAGAATTTGGTGTGTTTGACTGTCATTTTACTGTCCTGGCCACTGTAAACTATTATCCTTTGTATTGGTCATAACATTTAATACCATGTAGAATAATAGTAGTAAGAACCAGTCTCGGTGCTGCCCCACGTGGGATATATGAGCCAGTTTATCTATCCATTGTTCCAAGAGCTGGAAACACCAGGCAGCCTAATTAAGGTATGACTCCGTTTAGCACTTCAGGGTGGGTGGAATCCTCTAGGAGGAATGCTCTATACAGTTGGGGGGGGGGGGGGGGGGTTCAACATTGGCCACTCCCCTGTTTATTGTATAGTACATTTATTAGTGCTTTATTCCTCATAAATACCTGTGTGTTTCCTTCAATAAAGGAAGACACACTTTGATTGTAGATATTAAAGGTGTGTTGACACTCTTGGGTAAGGGCTTATGAGCTAAATCACATGTTGGTATCCTGCTAGGTCCTAGCTTAAAGGGACCTACACCTGCTTCTGTGTTCCTGCATCCTGATACTGTGGTTCCTGAAACCTAGAGGAGCCAGCTGGGCACTGAGATTACCAGAACACTGACAATATAGGGTTGTTCCTGTAAGGTGATAGCAGGAAGATTTGAGGTGCACCTGGTCCCCTCACCACTGGGTCATCACAAATACTGATTAAAGTAAAATATGATCATTGGAATATACAGAACAAGGATTCTAAGTAATAACACACTTAATTGAGTTGTGTCAATCTATACACAAGGTCTGAGACAAGAGATAAGAGGAAAACAATGTTATCTCTCAATGTGTCCATTGCCTTGTAAATCAGTTAGGACTGTAAATACCCACACATATGAATCAGTTGAAGAGCAACAATAAACCTGAGAAGGAATGTGGTAAGATCACAAGTTTAATAATGTACCAGAAAACACAAGTCTATGTTAAGTCCTGTATCTTTAGTGTTAAAGAATGTGATCATCTTCAACTCAAATGCTATTCTGTCCTGGATGATTTTGAAATTACCTCGGAGTATTATGATTTTCAAGTTTTGGAAAGAGAGATATTTCAGTACAATAACGGTTTTCATTGTGTTCTTTTAATAGAATGTCTGTATAGAGGTTGCTTGCCCCAATGTAACATCCATTCCAAATGCACTTCATTGTACTACGTAAACCACATTGGAGAATGCACATGAATATGGCCCTCCGAAATCATTGGTCTTGTTGTTATGCGTGGCATGAGCTTCAGTGATGTGCTGACATAATGTACAAAGAGTTCTATTACAAGTGCGGTACCATTTTATATGTTCATTGACCAACCTTTTGCTGACCAATTTATATTTCAAGGCATATCTAAGTGTCCTGGATTATGAATGCAACTGATAAAAGAAAATCAGTAGTGTATGCAAACATGTTTTTGCATGAAAACATTTAAAAACGTACCTTGAAGTTTGCAAAATGTCTTTCGAATTTCTGACAGTTAAAAATTAGAGTAAACACCCCATTGAAATCAGGAGGGGGCTCAAGCAGCTGATACATTTACATTTTCTCTGGGGTTCCTATTTGTGCTGCAAAGCAGCCTGGGATATATAGTGTATCTGTGCTGACCTGTGGGAAAGGGCGGGGCAGCACAGACAGAGGGCAGACACTGAACCCGGAAGCACATGCCAGCAGAGACTTCAGGGCTGACATCAGTGCTCTCCTTTTGGCTGAAGAAGGCAGAGAAGGTATATAATGAGTTAAAAAATGCTCCCCTAATGCTGCATGCTGATTGGGTGGGGACCAGGGGCTTGTGTAGACACCCCATGTGGGTGTCAACATAATAATTAGAGTGATTTTTAGATATTAATAAAACCATTTAAACCATTTTATGAAATGTGCTGCATTCATGAATCATGACAGAAATATATTAACCCATAAAACTTAGATATGTATTTCAGGTTTGGTGGCTGTCTAAATGCAAGAATGGGAGGCTTGGGGAATATATTATTTAAATATGACTTCTCTCTTCTGTTAATAGTGGCTGTCATTCTTTGAATATTTTGTGTATAGAGGTGCAAGGAAAAATCATTTTTTTTCGTTTTGTACTGTAACAGTATGGTAGTTAATTTGTGTGTAATGACACAGGGCTTGTAACCATCCTGCCTAAATGATTCAGTGTTATCAAATGAATGCTGAATATTTCTGTGTAATTTTGATTTTCATTCTAAAAAAATATTTTGCAGATTTTCCAGTGTGTTTCTTATAAATAGTATTTTCTAAATATATGGCCACAGTGATCCCTTAATCCTGCGTGTCAATTGTGATATACATTGCTGGTTTACTCATAAAACCCTGTAAAATATAAGGCTATTTATATATTTTATTGGAACAGCAAACTGTATTGTGTCCTCTATGAGAAATGTAGAGCTTTCATATAACCATCAACTTTATTGGAGCAGTACACTAGTAAATAAAATATTACTGTACAATTACTCTTTTAGAGAAGTTAAATTATTAAATATGGTAAATAAAACATCTATAAGGACATTAACTACAGTTTTGCAGTTAAATAGATTTCCAGACTGCAGAATGTGTAGCTAACCCTTGTAGGTATTCAAAACATTACAAATAAGCAGCAGACTTTATTCTGCACTTGAAAAATATTATAAAGAGAACACAAAATGCATATTCACACAACGCATCTGTTTTTTTAAACTAATGATTACTTTTCTTATCATTCTGGTTACTAACTAAAGCACATATTGTTATGTTGCATTCCAATACAAACTATGAACTATAATGTCCAATATAGACAACTAGCGAATTGCCCGTCAAAAAATGACGGCAATGAAATTGTAAGGTAGCTAAATTAGTAAATGAATATAGTGTACCTATTTTGAAGCATTGTGATGAAGAGCTGGCAATCTGTGTTGATGTTGCTGCAGCATTAGTGGTGTGGAGCTGCTGTATAAGCGTCATGAATGTGTGCAGTGTAACACTGTGCGTGCGCGAGACCAAACCGTTAGCGTAGTCGTGTACTTCCGCATTGGTGTAAAATGGCGAGTAATGTGTGGTATAGGTCTGTATCGGAATATCCGTAGGTGTTTTGTGGTGTTTTGCGAGTTTAGAGTGCTGTAGCCTCGTTTTCGTTTTGTTCGGCGGCCATTTTTTCTCTCGCTTAGATTTTTTTTTAGTCTCTAAACTGTTTTATTTCGAGTAAAATCGAGGTGTAAGTTGCATTTTTGAGGTCCTGGGTGCTCCCTCTTGGTGTAGGTAAGTTTTTTATGTATGTGCTGTGTGTATGTATTGTGTTTTAAATGTTTGTATGTCGGCGTGTTGCGTCCGATGTTTGCGAGGTCGTAATGTGTGGTAACGTGTTTCGTACGTTGTTTGCGTTCCTCGTAAAATTTAGCGAGTGTCGTAATTTGTGTGTCGTGTTTTTTGAGTAGCGACGTGAATTTTGCGAGGGTTTGAGGCCCTTGCCCAGTGACCTCGCCAGCAACTGAGTCCCTCGCTTCGCGAGGGGCCTCAGTTGCTGGCATGGAGCGCCTTCGGCGCTCCATGCCAGCAACTGAGGCCCTTGCCCAGTGACCTCGCCAGCAACTGAGGCCCTCGCTTCGCGAGGGGCCTCAGTTGCTGACATGGAGCGCCTTCGGCGCTCCATGCCAGCAACTGAGGCCCGTGCCCAGTGACCTCGCCAGCAACTGAGGCCCTCGCTTCGCGAGGGGCCTCAGTTGCTGGCATGAAGCGCCTTCGGCGCTCCATGCCAGCAACTGAGGCCCTTGCCCAGTGACCTCGCTACGCGAGGGCCGCGGCTCGCTGCGCGAGCCCGCAAGCGTGAGCAACGACTCGTACGCTCACAACTATATATGTGATGGACATTAGTTTGGTGAAAACAATCCTTCAACTTGAAACTTGAGTTTTTTTTTTTTAAATAAACTGGAGAGCTGTCGACTGACTAGTGAGAACATGGTCATCTTACTTAAATACCATTGTATAAAACTTTTATTAAAGGCAGTTCAGCTAATGGGAGCAGGTTCTTGAGTTCACTTAGAAATCATTATCTGGGCCAGGGTGAATTAGTAATTACTAGAAATGAGGTTATCTTGGATTTAGTTAAATAATAATGATATGGTATCAAATGCTGAAATAGGACACTCTTTGGGAAACAACATTAAATTAGAATTAAAAAAACAAAACTGTAAGGGGCCAATAAAAAAACTCTCAAGCAATACAAAATTTAGACTTGGACAAAGAACTGACAGGTAAAAAAAAAAATGGACGTTAAAATCCTTACTGAATATACATACTTATTGTCATATACCACGTGGGAATAAAAGTAAAAGGCGTAACTCACATCCCATGTGGCTTAACAATGATATAAAGATCAAGATACAGAGTAAAAAACAGGCATTTCAATTATACAAACAAGAGGGGGCAGAGACTGCTTTATGTGAGTACAAGGAAACTAACAAGGCTTGCAAATAAGCTATTAGACTGGCTAAAATAGAAAATGAAAAATGAGTTGCAAAGGAGAATAAGACTAACCCTAAAACATTTTTTAAAATATTTTTATGGAAAGAAGTCCAGGAAGGAAGCTATAGGAACATTACAACGTGACACAGGCCGTCTGATAATTAGTGACCAGGAAAACACAGATGAGCTAAATAAGTTATTTTCTTCAGTACCAGTAGTTGGGACACTGAAACAAAAAAATGGGGCTACACTACCTTCACCAAATAATTGGTTAACGCAGGAAGAAATCCAAAAGAGGCTGGAAAAAAATAAATGTTAATAAAGCCCCGGGTCCTGATGGAATACATCCAAGGGTACTGAGGGATCTGGGCTCTGTAATAGCCAAACCTTTATATCTAATTTTTCAAGATTCACTTAACATTGGGTGATGACAGATGACAGGCGAAAAGCAGAGGTGATACCTATTTTTAAGAAGGGAGCAAGAGGAAATCCGGGGAATTATATACCAGTGAGCCTCACTTCTGTAGTGGTAAAGCTTTTAGAAGGGTTAATACGGGATAATATACAAGAATATATCTATTTGAACAGGAATGAAAGTAGGAGTCAACACAGATTTATATGGTAGGTCTAACCTAATTCGTTTCTTTGAGGAGGTTAGTAGGAACCTCTGTCCTAGCCTCAAATCATGCACAGAGTGGTACAGGTTTTGCTGAAGAATATCCCTGTATTTCACATATCCATCTTACCCTCAACTCTGATCAGTTTCCCAGTTCTGGCTGCTGAAAAAACATCCCCATAGCATGATGCTGCCACCACCATGTTTCACTGTGGAGATGGTGTTCTTTGGGTGATGTGTTGGGTTTGCACCAGACATAGCCTTTTTTCTTTAATGGCCAAAAAGTCTCATCAGACCAGAGCACCTTCCTCCATACATTTTGGGAGTCTCCCACATGCCTTTTCACAAACTCAAAACGTGCCATTTTGTTTTTTGCTGAAAGTAATGGCTTTCTTCTGGCCACTCTGCCATAAGCCCAACTCTATGGAGCGTATTGCTTATTGTCATCCTATTTACAGATACTTCAGTCTCTGCTGTGGAACTCTGCAGCTCCTCCAGGGTTACCATAGGTCTATGTGCTGCCTCTCTGATTAATGCCTTCCTTGCCCGGTCCAGGAGTTTTGGTGGGCGGCCGTCTCTTGGCAGGTTTGCTGTTTTGCCATATTCTTTCCATTTGGTTATTATAGATTTGAAGGTGCTACTGGGGATCATCAACGATTTGGATATTTTTTTATAACCTAACCCTGACTTGTACTTCTCAACAACATTGTCCCTTACTTGTTTGGAGAGTTCCTTGGTCTTCATGGCAGTGTTTGGTTAATGGTGCCTCTTGCTTAGGTGTTGCAGCCACTGGGGCCTTTCAAAAAAGGTGTGTATATGTAATGACAGATCATGTGACACTTTGATTGCACACAGGTGGGCATCATTTCACTAATTATGTGACTTCTGAAGGTAATTGGTTGCACCAGAGCTTTTTATGGGCTTCATAACAAAGGGGTGAATACATACGCACATACCAATTTTCTGTTTTTTATTTCTCAAAAATAGTTTTATTTATATACTTTTCTCATTTCACTTCACCAACTTAGACTATTGTGTTCTGACCCATCACATACAATTCAGATCAACAAAACATTGAATTTAAGGCTGTAATGTAACAAAATAGGTAAAAAGTCAAGGGGGTGAATACTTTTGCAAGGCACTGTAAATGGCAGATGAGATTTAATATGAATAGATGTAAAGTTATGCATTTGGGAAGGAAAAAAATAGCCATGCAATTTATAATCTTAATAGAGCAAATCTAGGGGTATCAGATATTGAAAGGGATTTGGGAGTACTTGTGGACAACCACCTAGGTAACAGTGCTCAATGCCAAGCAACAGCTGCAAAGACAGATACAATATTAAGAGGGGTATAGAAGCAAGGGAAGCAAATATAATTCTGCTACCATACAAATCTCTAGTACGCCCTCATTTGGAATCACATATATAGTTGTGAGCATGCAGTCTGTTGCTAACGCTTGCCAAAGGTGCTCCTTGCCAGAAAACTGAGGACCTCGTAAAATTTACGGAGTTACAAAAGCAAAATACGAGACACTTTACGACCTTGCAAAAAACGTCCGAAACTCACGCACATGAAAACATGAAAAACACAATAAATACACACAAAAAATACATAAAAAGCTTACCTACAGAAGGGGGGGGGGGGGGGGCACCCAGGACCTCGGAAACTGAAGTTACACCTCAATTTAAATCCAAATAAAAGACTTAAGACACTCAAAGTATAATTTTGGGCACCACTTCGTAAAAGAGACATTTTAGAGCTGGAAAAAGTACAGAGAAGGGCAACAAAACTGATAAGGGGAATAAAGGGACTAAGTTAAAAGGCATCTAAGAGGAGATATGATTACATTATAGAAATATATCCAGGGCCACTACAAGTATTTGTCGATTTAAGTTTTTGTGCCAAGAGGTTTTAAACTGACATCCTTACAGATTAGTAGTAAAAAGATTCCACCTCAAAGAAAGAAAAGTGTTCTTCACAGTAAAGGTGGTTAAACTGTGGAATTATCTACTAAAAGGAGGTGGTGACAGCGAATTCAATAGATAACTTTAAAAAAGGGATTGAATATTTTCTTGAATAAATAGGACATCCAGGGTTATCCTCGATAATTAGAAAAGGAATATTGATCCAGAGAGCAATCTGATTGCCAGTATCTGGGGTCAGGAAGGAATTTTATTTTTCTCCCCTTTTGAGACAATTGGCAGATTTCCACTGTTTTTTTTCTGTTTGCCTTCCTATGAATTAATAATTAATCTGAATACTGCAGATCACAGGAGATCTTAAACTTTATGGACTAAAAGTATTTTTAAACCTCAATTACTATGTAACGATGTAACTATACTGCCCATGTAGGCAATATGCCAAATAATAGTTAATGAGCTGAACATTAAAAAAGAAAAACATTAAACTTACATATTTTTTAAAACGTTTTATTTTTATTCCAACTGACTTCATTTTGCAGCTTTAATCATGGGGTCTGAGTGCACAGTTGAATCAGATGATACGGAGAGAGAGACTACATATCACAGGCTGCTTTGCAGCACAGGAAACCCAAAAGTTTGCTACAAATGTTTTAGATAACCTCTGCTTTCTCCTGATTGGCCAAAACGAATTATGCATTTTATGCTAATCTTAGCAGGGATTTGCAGGGGTGTCAACTAACAAAAGATGCAGCTTGAAATCTGGAAAGATTTAGCAAACGTCTGGGCGAGTTTGTAAATGTTTATTCTGGTATAATGTTTGCATGCACTACTGATTCTCCTCTATCAGATGCACTCATAATCCAGGAAACGTAGATATGCATTTAAACTACCTAAGGGTTTATAGGCATATCTAAACATTGTTTTATTAACAAGTACTTAAATGCTCTGATTTTACTCAATGTGCAGGGGCTGTTTAGAAGGTTCCAGTGAGTAAAAACAGAGTTTTTAAGCAACTGTTAATAAAATATTTTTTTAACCATCCATGTCTGTTTAATTCTGGAGAAGTATAGAAACAGGAAAATAATAGCAAACGGATCGATAGCTAACTTTTTAAATAGAACTACACATAAAAGTATTGACCATCTCTACTCCCATACATGAATATCCTTAGTAACTGTATTTCTTCACAGCTCTCCAGCCATCTTCATTGCCTTTTTATATGTGAATTATTTTTGCTCTCTGGAAAGTTTTTAATATTACATATTTTGTGTCTGTCAGCACAGTTTTGACAAGATATTTCTAGACAGTAGCTGCCAAGGCAATGCCACTGAATCTTACAGAAATAAGTAAGAAAATATAGTATGCTGTGCCGTGCTGTTCTGCTTCTCTATTGTGTCACTAACATGATACGGTTTGTAAAGTTGCACCTATTGGATATATATTTATATCACGTACTGAAGGGTTAAATCTCAACAAGCCTTTTAGGGATTCAGTGTCAAAGCATATTTATTTTCTGTAAAATCAGCATTGAGCAGCTATCTAGAACTGTCCACTCGCCATATAAATATTTCAGCAATCTCTGACCTCAGATGCCTCCCTCTCTGCATGATCTGTTCCAGCCTAAATTAGAAAACTGGATTATGGTAACCTTAAAACACTGCAGTGAGGTAAAAGACCAAATAATACAGTGCAGATAATTAATTATAAAACATGGTTACAAAAATGGATAATTGGGGTAAAAAAGGGTTATATTTGGAGATAATAACCGCAATCCAATGTTTTCCATGGAACTTATTTACCAAGCAAAGGTAATGTTCAATGGTGATTAATGGATTAATGGGTCCCATAGGAAACACAACAGAATTTTTATTACCCCACCTCCCATTAATATTCAACAAACATTTAGACCTGTGTAATTACGTATGCATTTACACAAATTAACATTGTATGCCACACATTAGTCTTCTGTGTCCTCAGACCAATAAGCATCTCAAAAATGATTTATTGAGAGAAAATAGGAAGTATTGTATAATTATAAGCATTATTTGATGATTTAGTGATCTTTTAAAAGACAGCAACTTGATTTTGGATGATTGTGTTCCTGTAAATAGATTTTGTCACCTTGTGTTGCCAGAATAAACTTCAGCCAAGAGGGATTCCTTTGTCATATGCTAGTCTCCATGAGCCTTTGGCATAACACTATGAGCCCTTCAATGGTATTCAAACTAAACAGACAAAACCCAGTCAGTTACCAATTCCCAAATCCATAATGAACGCCTTTGACCCTGTAACTGAGGATGAAGTCTCTAGTTTTTTTTTATCAAACTCTCGTCTTACTACTTGTCTACATGATCCTATTCCATCACAACTGATCACTGCCAAGTCAAAGGATCACTTCACTATTCTTATTCTCCTGGATCTCTCTACTGCCTTTGACACAGCTGACCTCCCTCTTCTTATCCAAATTCTCCACTCTCTTGACATCCGTGTCACAGCTCTATCTTGGTTCACATCACATCTATAAAATCAAATATTTACGGTCCCCTTCTCTGGCTCCTCTTCTTTGCCTCGCCATCTCTCTGTTGGCATACCTGAAGGTTCTGTTCTAAGTCCCCTCCATTTCTCCATCTATGCTTTCTCGCTTGGTACGCTAATACATTCTTTTAGATTTCAAAATCAACTACATGCAGATGACACCCAAGTCTACTTCCCTATGCACCTCTCTTATAACTCATATTGCCAACTGCCTCTCTAGCATATCCTCCTGGATGTCTGCCCATCAACTCAAATTCAATATGTCAAACACAGAGCTCCCACCCTCTTTCACAGCTTCTATTCCTCATATATCTCTCACTGTTGACAATGCCATCATCACAACCACCTCTCAGGCACGTTGTCTTGGGGTTCTACTGGATATTTCACCCTTTCATTCCTCACATAAATCAATCACTAAATCTTGTCATTTTCACCTAAAAACATCTCCAAAATAAGTCTGTACAAGACACAACCAAAATTCTAAAAGACTCTCTTCATTTCCTTGACTACGGACTACTGCAACTCTCTCCTTGCTGGCCTCCCCTTCACCTGTCTCTCTCTACTTCAGTCCATAATGAATGCCTTCCCTAGACTCATGTATCATACTCAGTGGTCTGTGTCAGTCACTCCACTGGCTTTCCCTTAAAATCTTGACCCCAACACTTAAAGCTCTCAACAATAATGCACCCTCTTACATCTCTGTTGTCATCTCAAAATACTCCCCCAACTGTCCTCTTTGTGCTGCTAATAACCTTCTTCTTTCCTCCTCTCTTATCACCTCCTCTCATTCCCACCTTCAGGGCTATTCTCATACAGCCCCTATTCTTTGTAACTCCTTGCCTCACTCCACTAGACTATACTCCTGCCTCAAAACCTTCAAAATCTCACTAAAAACCTCTTTAAAGAAGCTTATCACCTGCCGCCTTAACATGCATAACACATCTTTCATCCTCCTGTACCACATCCAAAACCTTTAGCTTATAAATCTGCAAGTTTTCAATCTTGCAAGGTATGTATTCACCTTCAGCCTTAATATGCGTAATGTACATCACCTTTCTATACCTCGCCCATACGTCTAGACTGTAAGTTTGCAAGTTTTCAATCTTATTGCGTGCTTTAGAGAAAGTAAGCTCATCAAGGACATAAGAACTTCATAGGCTTTCTTTGATAATCTAACTGTGGAACAAGTAGGCTTGATTTTAAACTCAATAAGAGGGCCCTACATTCTTTTGTAATTTGTTAAAATAGTTTTTGGCTTTTACCTATACTGTTTAGCCATATCCTGTTAACACTTTACACGTAAAAGTTAATAATAATAATTAAAATGTCTCCTGAAGATCTTATAAATGTATTGCAATAGGGGTATCCAACATTAGTCCTCTGGGGTCAGATCCAGGCTACAGTTTCAGTATATCTTTTTTGAGTAAAGATGGAACAATCAGTGGCTCGCTCATTTCAGTCACTTGCCTGGCTTAGATCTGACGTATCAAGGAGTGGATGGATATGCTTGAAATGTGTATACTTGTATTTTTCATTTCATAGTGTCAAAAGATAAGTTATTTTTAAATGCTTGATAGACATTAGCAAAATAATGCTGTTTTTTTTCAATATATAATACCATTTTAATTGCTGGCAGTTCTCCGGAAAGAGAGCACTGTGAAGAAATGAGATGGAGGAGAAAGAATAAAAGTCTGGCAAATTGTTTACCTTGTGCAATTTCTATTGGTCACTTTCTCGCAGTTAGATCTTACAAAGAGCCAGTGAATTAAATCACCTAGGAAAGGATTGGTCCTAGCAGAAAGTCTATTTTTGTTGTGCTATTGAGTTGTTGCAAAATGTCTGAGAAATATCTTATTTAGGTCTTGAGATGACCTGAATAATATTGTAAATCGGGAGGTAAAGTCAAAGCATGCTTTTCTTTTTATCCTCTTGCATGTTAGTGGTCCGTAACTCTTCATTAGAGCCAAACCACTATGCTCAGACTATATATAACAGCAGGTTTAACTGAAGTTTACAGACATTACTTTTTCTATAGTGTAAGGATACATGCATTGAGAGCAAGGTGTTATGGATCCAATACATTAGTCATGTCCTGGGAAACCAGAATATAGAATAATAAGTCCACAAGAGAAGTGACGGTTTCAGTCCTGATGGAGAATGAACTGGAAAATCGGTCAGTTGGTCAGTGCTTCTGCTCAGGTGGATGGTATGAGGCCCAGTGTCATAACTAAAGCGATTAGAAATCCATTGAATCTAAATTATAACACAGAAGATTTTATACAGATTCCACGTGGAACCAGCACAATTATCAAATTAAAATAAAATAAAGAGGGGAAATCTTGGATAAGTGACTTTCTAAATTACAAAATGTAGTCGCTGGAACACCAGAAAATACTTTAAGGACCACAGTAATATCCTAGCAATAATTACACGCTGTATTAATACAATTCCTATTTAATTACTTATGATAGCTTTATTCAATATTCAGAGGATCAGAGTATCAGCCACCATATGAGTGTTTGTCTCCGCCCTCATAACATAATTCGTGGTTGACTGAGAGATAATTCCAAAGGGTTTCCAAAACAATTAGATTGATAAGAGATCACAAAATCATTGACAGGCTACCCCAACATCACAAGATTGTTGTCAAGAGACACCATTTCAAATCATAATACCAGCCAATGGAGATCACTGTATTAGTACACCATGTTTCATATGATGTTTTGTCTTTGTGGCCTTCTAAGCCCACTAAAGAACTACACATTTGCTTTAACTGTTTTTGTTTTATACTGAAAACAATTATCCACTTTGCGTATGTGTGGAGAGTAGATACAAATAGAAAAGAGACTATATAGGTGTATTGCACAGTTTACGAATACAGGGGATATGTGACATGCTCTCCTATACCAACAGACAAATATACCTGTGAACCCAAAATTTTCGTTTATACTGATAAACACAACACAGAAAAAAAGAGACAGTCCCACAAACAAGGCAGAAGTAGATACACACAAAAATAATATAAAACATAGACACACAGAACAGGAATGCATACATAAACCAGGAGCAAAATGGAGCAGATACCATCAAATTGTACACAAGGAATGCTTGTCTAATCATTTCAGTATGTACACCAAGTGCAAAGCACTGGGGACCACTACAGGATACAGGCTCACTGCACCTTGCAACAGCCGGGGGTCAAGAGGAACTTTAAATATTTTAGGGGAGAGACATTGGTCCACCATTCAGTAGCTCTGCCACTGTTTCTTTTATATCTATTATATTCATTTCTTCACTGTTTATTTTCTCCAACCTGCAAATTCTCTTTGTCTTTCATTTATTTTCACTTTAGCCCTTTTTATTAAATGTCCCTTTGTTTTCTCTTCATTTCTGACTATTCCTTCTCTGTTCCCTTCCTACTTAGTATCCAATTTAATTATATTTTGGCTTCCCCTTCAACCAAATCCCTCTTTGTCCCATTTCTTCTTTCACTTTCTTCTTTCAATTATAAGGCCATTTGTTATATAATTGAAGTGTGACACTCGTTGCTGACACCTACCCCCTTCCTCTGCACATGCTCAGAAGCACAGACATGCTAGGTAAACTGCAAACCCTTTTCCTACAAAGATATAAATGCACAACTTATAATGCAACATTCAAAAGTATCATGGATTGTTTTATAACCATCAGAGGCATTGGTCTTCTCATCTGGCTCTTTTACACATCCTCCTTCAACAGCCTTATAAATTAATTTGGATTTAAATATCATTTGTACGCAGAAAATACCCTAATTTCCTTCTCAGTATCCAATAAAATAAAATCTGTGTCTCCTGCTGAATCTCTCCAGTAAGCTGATAAATTGTGACATTAAAACATTAAAAAAATAGATTTATATTTAAAAATGTAATTATCTTAAATAATTTTAAAACTTGTATTGAACTGACACTATAAAACTAGCTTGAATCTGTAGGAATTTACAAAAACACACTTTATGTATTTCAGAAGGCAACAAATCAATGTAAAGAAGTTATACTGTACTACAGTTCTTTCCAATTTCTTTGGGTGTTTGACACTATTATTGACCAGAGAGCTGGTGAGGGGAGCACGATTTTGAAATAATAATTTAAAAATATGTATTATCTAAATATAAAAATTAGTGTACTTATGAAACAACTAGTAATTTGGATATTCTATATATGACGTTCCAAGCACTAAACTGTCCCAAATACGTTAGTTTAATGATGTTAATAATGTTAAGATTGTGAAAGGACTCTCCCTGGCAGACAGTGGACCATAGGACATAGTGGCGCCAGTAAGACATCACTTTTCTAGCGCATAACTGCATTCTTCTACAAAAAATACTACACATACATCTACAGCTACAAAGTATTTTATAGCCGTTGCTACGTTTATAGGTCTGTTTATTATTTACAAGGCTTGTGTGTCATTCTGAAGAAAATACAGTTGCTACAATATTCTCTCAATATAAAATGTGTCAAACAGATTCCTTTAATTCTGCAAAATGATTTCCTTTCAACAACTCACACTGAGCCATATCTCTGACGACAGATAAGCACAACATTATGTCATTATGTGCATCAATTCTGCTTTTTCAATAGCCCAGCTGATAAGTCAATATTTCAGCTTACCTCCCAAAGAGCTTTAAAGTCCTTCTGTTCAATACGCAGAAGCTCACTAAATTCTCTTGTAACAATGGTGGCGTGACGGGGCGTGTTGTCCAATATTGACTCTCCAAATGCTGTACCAACTCCCAGTGTACATATAACGACTGCATCCTTGGAATAAATGAAATATTTTTCAAAATTTTTTTTCAACATACTGTTTATGCAATATAAACAGAAAGCTACCATGATAACATATTAGGCAATTGTTATTCACCAATAGAAATTCCAAATAAAGTAAATGTGAATATAAGCAGGGCTAGATTTCCCAAAAGGCCTTCTCCTTAACTGTGTTTTATTTGCTCTATAGATCCTCCCCTATAACTTTCTTATTTTGCCACTTGTTCCTTTCTTTTTTTCCCATCTCCTCACGTCCACCTCTCATTTGTATATTTCTCCTCCATTTCCCTATACAAAGCATACCCTATCCATCATGGTATATGTTCCCTACTATCGGATGTAAGTGCTCACTACTCTACCTTTTGTTCCTGCCTCGTACATAATATCTTCTAAAATCTCACTTTGGCATACTAGGGGCCTCATTCTATTATCGGCCGTAAATCGGCCGTAAGGCTGCGATTTCTTGCGGGGGTCCTGTTACCTCGCAATTCAATTAAACGGCCCCGCAAGGATCTCCTCTTACGGCCGGCCGTAAATCTTGCAACCGGCCGTAATCTCTGAAATCTAAAAAGTCAAAAATAAATTGAAGACAGCTCTGTAAAGCTCTGTAAATGCTAGGGATCATATTGGGGGACATGAGGATTAAAAGTAACCCACTCTCAAGCTTGCACATCAGCCCAAATCCGAGTTTACATTAACTGTTTATTTTCCGGCTGCAGCGTGGCCGGGTCTGAGGTGCTCCAAGCACTCTGGACTTTTTACATGGATATTTGACATATATCAAAAAATATATATTTTACGGATTTGAGTATAGGGGAATTTTGTGCTATTTTTGCTAACACCGAAATTCACTTTATAGTCTTCTCAAAGTGCAGGATGGCTTTATTTGGGCTATATTTTGTGCTTAATTGGTGCTAGCGGGACCTCTTTCCTGCAAGTAAGCTGCGGCTCGGTTTTAGCCTTGCAGAGAGGGTTCCCGGAGCAATTGAATTGCAAATAGGATTTTCTTACGGCCGATTTCCTTGCGGCCGTTTTAGATCAAAGGATTTCCTCCGGCGCGAGCGGCCGCAAGAGATAGCAAGGCGCCGGCCGCAAGCCTGCCGGAATCCCCGGCCGGAGGGGAATAGAATAGCAGAATAGCTTGCGGACGGTCCTTACGGCCCTGCAACGGCTGCGGCCGATAATAGAATGAGGCCCTAGGCCTGGTAGTCTGCAAGCCGGAGAATTATGAAACTGTCAGAGTGGATAAATCAGGTCCGGATTTTCTGTAAGTAAAGTTATTTTTACACTATTTTCTCTAATCATTAAATGTGATGCTTGTTTTTCTTTACGTAGTCAACAAAAGACATATAATAAAATTAAAAAAATGACGAGTGCAAAAAACAAATGCTTTCAGGATTGCCCAATAAAACAAAAGATTGTATGTGAACAATATAAGCACTTTGCACGACTGCACATCTGGCACTTAAAGAGTGATGCAGAAAATGGCCAAGTTATCACAGAAATGCAAGGTATACTTAAAATAAACATAAATGCAACGGGTTGCAATAAAACATTTTGAGGTGGAATAGACCCCAATGGCAACTAATACTTAACCCCATAAACTGACCATAGTGGTCTTTTAAATGGTCTCTAATATTTCAGGCTCTACATTGCAACTGACTTGGCTTTGGATATAAACCTGTATTTCATGTCTCCTTGAGAGTTCTGATTAGAGAAAATTAACCATAAACAGATTCAGCCTCCCCAATTGGTATTGTATTGCCTAGGCCCACAAGGCCTAGGTCAGCACAATTTCAGGTGGCACCAGGTTGCTTGAAGATGCAGTGCATTGAAATACACAGAAATGTCTATATGTTGTTTGTAAGTGTGTCTAACACTTTCTGATAGATATATATATATATATATATATATATATATATATATATATATATATATATATACTTATGATTTGATATATAGAATGAGGAAGTAGGAGCAGCAAGTGGAGCGTGAGGGGCACACATCTGAATTGCCAAGGGCAGTAATCTAAGTAAATATGCCCATGGCCTCACCATTGACAAACATAGCTGTGGCTACTTGAAACTACTGGCAAAATTCAAATTTAGATTTACTTCTTATCTTAAAAGAGAACTAATTTTATTTTGCACTGTCTAAATGATTTAGCATACAGTTTGTTTTAGAATATGAATGTTTTTTTTTTGTAAATCCAAAAAGAATATCCTACTTAATGTATGAAACTGAAATTCTTGAATAATCTAATGTTGGAAGCATAATGAAATAGATGGGAGATATAACAACTCAGTAAATGTTTATTTTATATTATTAATGTTTTGGTTTCTAAATAGTAACTAAGTGACTTTTGGAAGGTTTACTTATTTCTGTAATAGGAGATTCAGTACATTATTCTGTTGTATCCTAGGACTGCCACCTTGTGATATACAACAGATGTGCAGTTAAAATGGGTTGTGTCGTTTTTTTGCCTAAACATATAGAAGTTTATAGCATTGTAGGCACTGTGTACTTTTAAATTAACATATACTGTAGCCATGAGATTAAGTTGAGCCATAAATTCAAAGAGCACCAGGTTTTAAATATATTAATTTGTTGATCCATTGCTTTGATTAAAATGATACATTATTGAATTAATAAGGATTAATCTTAACATTGTTAATTAAGATTAAATGTATTTGTTGTAGTTGAGTAGATTGTTGAGCAGTAGATATAATGCTAACAAAAGAGAGCAAGACTGTCCTTCATTGCGAGAGGAAACCATGGTATAGGTCAAATATAAATCCAATTAGAGGCATGGAAGTTAATGGACTGCTCATGTGCAAATATAATTTGCTCCTTGCAACTTGTCAATACAAGATAACTGTAGGGGTCCATTCTCCCCTAATAAATTATGAGACCCCCTATATTCCTGGTAGCAAAAGGGCCCTAACCATTTGTGGGACATGAAGCTCCGCACCTACAGTAGCTTCACTACTAAATCCAACTACAATACAGCATCAATGTGAAAGAGTCAATGAGGCAATATATAATACAGCTAAATGGGTTGTCTCCTCTTCAGGTTTGCTCTTTAGATAATCTACCTATATATTATAACTATATATTATTGTCATAAAACCCTGTTAATATATATGTTTCTTAAGCGATACCTCTGTTTCTTAAGTTTCTTAAAAAAACATATCCAACAAGTTTTTTAATGGGCCTAATGTGATCAATGCCTAAATTTGCAAATATCAAAACTGGTCTCTGATAAGACAAATCACTATCACTATACAACCTTGTATGACAATTGCACAGATATACGGTAATTGTTACATGTTCCTGGTAAAAAAAGAAACGTATAAATAAATGCAGAATCAGTACCTGGTGGCTGTTTGTTTCAGTCACTTTAACATCCAAAGACCCGGTTAGCACTGCATACCAACTTGTTCCAATGTCCCCTTGACGGTACACTGTAGCACAGGGGGAATAAAAGGTTTATTTATTACAAATGTAATACAAGCATTTCATATAAACTTGTTCTAAATTATTAAGGCAACTTTTAGGACAAATGTTGGCCCATACATCTCTTTTTCAATTGTATTTATGCATTTCTTGCCCGCTATATTTCACCTATTTTTTTAGTCCACATTTGCCATTGCTGGCTTTCTCTTTTTAATGTATTTATGCCCTCTATTTCCCGCTTTTCTATATTTTTCTTCCACCTTCTCATTTCTATTTCCTGCTTCGGTCCCTTCTCCCACTTGCCTCCCATACCTAATCACTTTCAGTGCCCAGTCTTTGACCACCATTGTGGCTGTCCTACCAATCTATCTTCTATACCATTCATTCTCTACATCTTAGTGCTCTTTTCCCTCTGCTTCTCTCTCACTTCCTACTCCCTACTTCCCTATGTTGTCCCTTGTCTCATTCTCTTCCTATGCACCTCTTCCAAAAACTCATGAACACTCTCTACAGGTTGTTGTGAAATTAACCAAGGGCAAGCGGAATGAAAATGAACCTACCACTCTCAACTATCATATGACCTTACCCAGAACCTCCCAAATATTAATTCATTCAGTATGCTTATGGGCTCTCCACTTGCTTTCACCGCTTAACCACCATTTGATAAAAGCTATCTGTTGTGGGTAAGGGTTCTGTGGGGACCAAAATATATATTAAAACCATATCTCATCTCCGGGAGGAGATCTGATGGCTTTGAATGAAGAAAAACAAATCTAATAGGGCTTACTGTACTGATCACCAACGTATAAGTAATACACTGAAATTAACCACAGTAACAAGTAATGATGAGGAGGACCTACAAAGACAGCCAGCTACAACTTTGAATAAAACCTTCTGCCACCTAGTAATTAGATTAATCATTAACACTGTTAGGTCAAACGTATCTTATATGAAGTGGGCAGCCAGAGGGTTTGAAATCAACTATATCGCATATGTCAGGGTCCACTCCCATGCTCGATCTTATCGCAGATCTCATGGTTTAGCAAAACTACGACAGTCTCATGCCATGGAAGCTACAGCAATGTGTTCTAGAGACAGGTCAGTCAGAATGACCTCCCCTAGCTTTTAATGCTGGGTCACCTTATTGAAGGTTATTAAGCATCAGTCTTTCTACCACCCAATCACACCCCATCTGGGACTATTTATTGCTCTCCAGTCTCCTCTCAGTGCATGTTGTAGATACCTGTGACTGGGAGTAGTTCTGGCTGTTCTTGTGTCTTCATGCTTTATTTTGCTTTAGCGACTGCTCCATTGCTGTTCCCTATTGGTATGGCATTTAGCTTGTCTGACCATTCAGTGCTTGTGCCATTGGACTTTTTATTTTGCACTAGCCATCCCCTTAAGGGTTTCACCCAGACAGCTCTAGCAGCATATATTATTTCTAATTTTGAAAAATGTTTAAAATGGTACAGGATAAACTTAGCTAAACTAAAACTTAAGGCAATTATGTTACATACTGTAATGTCCCAATCTTCTAATATCTAATTGATATAAAAAGTCTACACACCCCTGTTAACATGTCAGGTTTCTGTGCTGTAAAAAAATGACACAAAGATAAATCATTTCAGAACTTTATAAACTGTACAACTCAATTGAAAAACAAACTGAAATCTTTTAGGTAAAGGGAAGAAAAAATATAAAAATAAAATAATATGGTTGCATAAGTATGCACACCCTTAAACTAATACTTTGTTGAAGCACCTTTTGATTTTATTACAGCACTCAGTCTTTTGGGGTATGAGTCTATCAGCATGGCACATTTTGACTTGGCAAGATTTGCCCACTCTTCTTTGCAAAAACACTCCAAATCTGTCAGATTGCGAGGGCATCTCCTGTGCACAGCCCTCTTCAGATCACCCCACAGATTTTCAATCGGATTCAGGTCTGGGCTCTGGCTGGGCCATTCCAAAACTTTAATCTTCTTCTGGTGAAGCCATTCCTTTGTTGATTTGGATGTATGCTTTAAGTCGTTGTCATGCTGAAAGATGAAGTTCCTCTTCATATTCAGCTTTCTAGCAGAAGCCAATATTGACTGATATTTGGAACTGTTCATAATTCACTTTATCTTAACTAAGGCCCCAGTTCCAGCTGAAGAAAAACAGCCCCAAAGCATGATGGTGCCACCACCATGCTTCACTGGGGGTATGGTGTTCTTTTGGTGATGTGCAGTGTTGTTTTTGAACCAAACACATCTTTTGGAATTATGGCCAAAAAGTTCAACCTTGGTTTCATCAGACCATAACACCTTTTCCCACATGCTTTTGAGAGACTTCAGATGTGTTTTTGCAAAATGTATCCTGGCTTGGATGTTTTTCTTCGTAAGAAAAGGCTTTCGTCTTGCCACTCTACCCCATAGCCCAGACATATGAAGAATACGGGAGATTGTTGTCACATGTACCACACAGCCAGTACTTGCCAGATATCCCTGCAACTCCTTTAATGTTGCTGTAGGCCTCTTGGTAGCCTCCAAGACAAGTTTTCTTCTCGTCTTTTCATCAATTTTGGAGGGAGCTCCAGTTCTTGGTAATGTCACTGTTGTGCCAAATTTTCTCCACTTAATGATGACTGTCTTCACTGTGTTCCATGCTATATCTAATGCCTTGAAAATTATTTTGTACCCTTCTCCTGACTGATACCTTTTAACAATGAGATCCCTCTGATGCATTGGAAGCTCTCTCTAGACCATGGCTTTTGCTGTGGGATGCGACTAAGAACATTTCAGGAAAGACCAACTAGAGCAGCTGAACTTTATTTGGGGTTAATCATAGGCACTTTAAATGATGGCAGGTGTATGCTGACTCCTATTTAACATGATTTGAAATGTGATCGCTTAATTCTGAACACAGCTACATCCCCAGTTATAAGAGGGTGTGCAGACTTATGCAACCACATTATTTTTATTTTTTATTTTTCTTCCCTCCACCTAAAATATTTCAGTTTGTTTTTCAATTGAGTTGTACAGTTGATAGGTCACATTAAAGGTGGAAAAAGTTCTGAAATGATTTATCTTTGTCTAATTTTTTTACAGCACAGAAACTTGACATTTTAACAGGGGTGTGTAGACTTTTTATATCCACTGCATGACTTACTGATCATGCAAATTTTTAAACAATTAACTTTTTCAATGCTATCTTATCTGCATTTTAGGTTCTGGAATACAATAATTAAAAAATAAACGGCTATATTTATATATTTAGCTCTATAAAAACATTTTTTCAAGTCATTATCAAGTTCTTCAAAAGCATACTATTAATATCATGCTCTAGTAGTCCTTTAACAGACTTGTATATAACTCAGAGAAAGTGTGCCTTATGAAAAATATTTGTTTTTAACATAATTAAAAAGATAGTTGGACTTCTGTAAAAATGGTAGACATTGTACCTAGGTTTTCTGAAGCTGCATGTTTCAAAGCATTTTACCCCATGGGTAAAAGCTTGTGTTATATTCCATATATTTTTTTTTTTTCAGAAGTGATATAGGGATTGAACTACTGAACCCTACCAACCACATCCTGAGAAAATTAGATTTCTAATGTTTGTCACAACAAACTTGTCTAGAAAATAGGCCCATAAATGACTCCTGTATGATATGTAACAATATACATTTAGTACCTGTTTGATAAACTTGGAATTGAGAAATGCTAATTTAGATATAATTGTATTAATAGGTTATACATATGCATTTGTGTATACACTATGTATATACAATATAATGCATAATATATATTTGTGCATTTACAGTATATAGGTATAAAAGCAAGGGATCTAGCAGGCTAATAATAATATTACTACTAGTAATAATAATAATAATAATAATAATAATAATAATAATAATAATGTCATAGCCCACTAATCTATAGCACAAGTTAGATACCAGCCCCATACTGATGAAATCCATTTAATGTTGATGTCTGAGGGTTGGTCTCTTAACTGATGCATAATGTATCCTATGTTATTGTGAAGATCCCAGATAGGGGAGATACTCAGCTCCAATACTTCCTGCCTTTGCGCTACAGGGATCCCCTTCTTTCAGCTGGCAATCTTCTCAGAAGGAATGGGCTTCTAGGTGACCATCAGTCATAACAGGACCAATAGCATACCAGGAACACAGGCTCAGCACAGCAAAGTGATTTCTAGCATAGCAAAATAATAAATACTTTCCCTCTTAAATAAATTACACCATTCCAAATTACAATGTATTCCAGAAAGCATGGATCAATATGGACTCTCTCACAGCATTTCAAAAACAGCAAATACACAAAAGGATTTCTCTACAGTTACATTATGATGGGCCGAATACATTCAAAACCCCCGCACAGATCATCACCACCCAATAATAGTAGTGCCTCCTGGGGTATGTGGCCGGCTGCCCGATGAGGGGCCAGTCAGGGGCCAGGAAAGCTATGGGCTTGGGGATGGATCACTGGGTCGCACCCACCGAGAATCCGAGCAGCAAATAGAACAAAGGGCCTGTAATTACCACAAAATGCTTACAGGCACCTAGATTGCATCCACTGTACGTTTCTGTAATTCAATTTTTATCTGGAAGCAGAAAGGCATGAGTGACTGAGCCAGTTCAGTGTTGGCGCAATGGGTGCCAAAGGGGTAGAGGGAGGGAGAGAGGCGGGAAGGAGGGGGGAGGGAGTGAAAGTGTGAGAAGGAGAGAGATAGAGGGAGAGTGAGTAGGAAAGAAAGAGAGAAGGAGAGAGAGAGAGAGAGAGAGAGAGAGGGTGAGAAGGAGAGGGAGGGAGGGTGAGAGAGAGAGTGAAGGCACACAGAGAGATAGAGAGTGACCACAGAGAAAGGGAGAGAGCACAGAGAATGAGAAAGGGTACATAGAGAGAGGGCGCACAAACGGACAGACGACACAATGCGAGGCACGCAATTGGCGCTGAAGGGGGAGAGGAGGGATGGAGAGAAAGAGGGAAGGCGAGAAGGAGAGGGAGGAAGAGAGAAGGAGGGAAGGAGAGAGAAGGAGGGAAGGAGAGAGAAGGAGGGAAGGAGAGAGAAGGAGGGAAGGAGAGAGAAGGAAGGAGAGGGGGAGAGTGAGAAGGAGAGAGAGAGAGAGAGAGAGAGAGGAGAGGGAAAAGAGAGAGGAAGGGAGGAGGAGATAGAATTAGGGAGGGAGGGAAGGAGAGAGATTGAGCACAGAGAGAGGGCTGAGAGAGAGAGGGAGAGGGCTGAGAGAGAGAGGGAGAGGGCTGAGAGAGAGAGGGAGAGGGCTGAGAGAGAGAGAGAGAGAGGGATGAGAGAGAGAGGGCTGAGAGAGAGAGAGAGAGAGGGCTGAGAAAGAGAGGGCTGAGAGAGAGAGAGAGGGCTGAGAGAGAGAGAGGGCTGAGAGAGAGAGAGAGGGCTGAGAGAGAGAGAGAGAGAGGGATGAGAGAGAGAGAGAGAGAGAGGGATGAGAGAGAGAGGGCTGAGAGAGAGAGAGAGAGAGGGCTGAGAGAGAGAGAGAGAGAGGGATGAGAGAGAGAGGGCTGAGAGAGAGATGGAGAGGGCTGAGAGAGAGAGAGAGAGGGCTGAGAGAGAGAGAGAGAGAGAGAGAGGGCTGAGAGAGAGAGAGAGAGATGGCTGAAAGAGAGAGAGAGATGGCTGAAAGAGAGAGAGAGAGGGCTGAAAGAGAGAGAGAGAGGGCTGAGAGAGAGAGAGAGAGAGAGAGAGAGAGAGCGAGAGAGAGGGCTGAGAGAGAGAGACAGCTGAGACAGGGCTGAGAGAGAGAGCTGAGAGAGGGCTGAGAGGGACAGAGAGAGAGAGAGAGAGAGGGCTGAGAGAGAAAGAGAGGGCTGAGAGAGAAAGAGAGGGCTGAGAGAGAAAGAGAGGGCTGAGAGAGAAAGAGAGGGCTGAGAGAGAGAGAGCTGAAAGAGAGAGAGAGAGCTGAAAGAGAGAGCGAGAGAGGGAGAGCTGAAAGAGAGAGAGAGAGAGGGCTGAGCAAGAGAGAGGGCTGAGAGAGAGAGAGGGCGAGAGAGAGAGGAGAGCTGAGAGAGCTGAGAGAGCTGAGAGAGCTGAGAGAGGGGAGAGCTGAGAGAGGGGAGAGCTGAGAGAGGGGAGAGCTGAGAGAGGGGAGAGAGGGGAGAGCTGAGAGAGAGCGAGAGCCGAGAGCTGAGAGAGAGCGAGAGCCGAGAGCTGAGAGAGAGCGAGAGCCGAGAGCTGAGAGAGAGCGAGAGCCGAGAGCTGAGAGACAGCGAGAGCTGAGAGAGAGCAAGAGCTGAGAGAGAGCGAGAGCGAGATAACAGACAGACAGAAGACACAATTTATAAGACAATATCATGCCGCCATTTTTGACAGGCAAGTTACTAGTATATATATACTGATTTTCTATTGGATTGAGGTCTGGGCTTTGACTAGGCCATTCCAACCCATTTACAGGTTTCCCCTTAAACCACTCAAGTGTTGCTTTAGCAGTGTGTTTGGGGTCATTGTCTTGCTGGAAGGTGAACCTCCGTCCTGGCCTCAAATCACGGACAGAATGGTACAGGTTTTGCTCAAGAATATCCCTGTATTTAGCACCAACCATCTTTCCCTCAACTCTGACCAGTTTCCCAGTCCCCTCTGCTGATGCTGCCACCACCATGTTTCACTGTGGGGATGGTGTTCTTTGGGTGATGTGATGTGTTGGGTTTTCGCCAGACATACTTTTTTTCTGGCCACTCTGCCATAAAGCCCTACTTTATAGAGCATACAGCTTATTGTCGTCCTATGTACAGATACTCCAGTCTCTGCTGTGGAACTCTGCAGCTCCTCCAGGGTTATCTTAGGTCTCTGTGCTGCCTCTCTGATTAATGCCTTCCTTGCCTGGTCCTTGAGTTTTGATGGGCGGACGTCTCTTGGCAGGTTTGCTGTTGTGCCATGTTTTTTCCATTTGGTTATGATAGATTTGATGGTGCTCCTGGGGATCATCAAAGATTTGGATATTTTTTATAACCTAACCCTGACTTGTACTTCTCACAAACATTGTCCCTTACTTGTTTGGAGAGTTCCTTGGTCTTCATGGCAGTGTTTGGTTAGTGGTGCCTCTTGCTTAGGTGTTGCAGCCACTGGGGCCTTTCAAAAAAGGTGTGTATATGTAATGACAGATCATGTGACACTTAGATTGCACACAGGTGGACATCATTTCACTAATTATGTGACTTCCAGAGCTTTTTATGGGCTTCATAACAAAGGGGGCGATTACATACGCACATGCCAATTTTCTGTTTTCTATTTCTAAAGAATAGTTTTAGGAATATATTTTTCTCATTTCGCTTCACCAACTTAGACTATTGTGTTCTGATACATTACATAAAATTCAGATGAACAAAACATTGAACTTAAGGCTGTAATGTAACAAAATAGGTTAAAAGTCAAGGGGGGTGAATACTTTTGCAAGGCACTGTATACATATACACACTCACATTTGCATTGCAAGCTAGCAAACATGTATTGCAGTAATATGCTTGCCATAACTGCAGGATAGTACATAGGAACCTAGCATTGACTGCACTAATGTCACTTTTCATGATCACTTACAGGTAACTCCCTTTTCCAGACTTTCATAATATCCACAAAAACAGATTTGTTGGAGGAGATTTGGATGAAATCTCTCAAATGCTTTCACTCCTTTTAGACGGGCAAATATAATATCCACATCTTCTCCAGAACGTTCCAGGGGTCTAAAAATAAATAGATAATTTTTTTAAGGTAAATTGAGAAATAATAATATGATAAATATAACAGATGATTAAAATGAAATATGGTTAGAGCAGCACAAAGGTTCTTGAAACTAGAGTGACGTGTAGTACATTTTTGAAAGTAACTACAAGCTGGGCATGCTACAATCTGCAGTTTAAATTAATTAAAATCTCAAAAAGAAAAACATTTCTTTAATGCTTTCTACCATTTATCTAAGGATGCAGAACAAATTTTTGTAACTACTGTTACGTTAATTTAGTCATAAATCTTTGATGTTTGTGGTTTCAGACTACTCCTCTGCACTCGCCAATGGCACAAATTAGAACTAGCTGTGAAGGCTGAGGACCAGTTACATGCCCTATGGTAGCTAAATTGTAATATGTAAATTGTTATAATCCATCTCTATGAAGGGCTTCCTTCCAGGCTCCTAGACACAATATGTCTGGCTCTTATAAATTCTTTCCAGGTCCTAAGAGTTAGATATTTTTGTCCACTCAAGTACTATGAAATTGAGTTCAGATCCCCTAAGTCCATTTTATCTGTGTTCAGGTCCCTCTCTTGTGGTTAGGTGTAGCTTATTGGTCAGATTGTCATGGAAGAGAAAAAAGCCAATTCCTTGGACGTGGGTAAATATGCTGCTTAGAGGGCCAGAAAGTCAGGGTAGTAAAAAAGGCGCTTCCCTGGTCTAGGGCAAGACAGGTTAGCAACTAAGACGTTAACTTAGAAGTGAGAGACGGAGGTGGTAGGGACTAGGCCATATGAAATGAGGGCTGAAGAGTCTATGGTCGTAATGACGTATGTGAACGATTAATCAGCCTGGTGTGTGTTGTGGCGTAATACTTGGATGATGTGCACTGGGGGTGGGTGGGAGTCGGGTGAAGCCATTGAAAAGTGGCAGTGTAGAGCTTGATGAAGCCAAAAATGGTAATATAGGGCTTCAAGAGAGTGCACCGGGGGTGTAAAGCCTCTGATCTGCAGCAATTTAGGGCTTGATGAGAGCCAAAAAGACAAGGATCCACCAGAGAACACCCTCCAAACACTAACTCAAAAGTGAACTGAGGTGTGAAAGGACCAGGGGAGAGGGACCCTACCACAACCCTCAGGTAACACCTGGGTGTGTATATATATATATATATATATATATATATATATATATATATATATAAATACCCTGTTTAATGCTGTAAATAGGTTCCAGGCAATAGGATTGCTAAGCGAAACAGCTCTAAATGGGGCAGTTTAACATGGGGAAGATAGGGATAGGGGAACTCATGAAAGCAAACAAACAAATTCAATTGAAATGTAAACTTTTTGGGTTTTATATGAACTTCAAAGAAACAGCAAACATAACACGAACACAAACTGAACATTAGAAGAAATATAGACTTAAAATTATTGATGTTGAAGCTTCTGGGTCATCCTGGATTCTTTTGAGAAAAAAACAATGTTATAGGCAATCAGAGCGTTAAAAGGGGTCCGGCAGGCAAAAACAGCATACAGCAGGGTTTAACGTTAATTGGGGAATTACCGGAAAAACTGTGCTACAGCTAATCAGCGCTAAAAGGGGTAGCGATAAGCGGGGTATATTACATAGTTACATAGTAATTGAGGTTGAAAAAAAACATTTAGTAGTCCATCAAGTTCAACTTTTTAGATCTCCTCTGATCTGCAATGTGCGGATTAATTGTTAATTGATCCAGAGGAAGGCAAACAGAGGAAACCCCAAGTGAAACTTTGCAAATTGTCTCAAAAGGGGGAAAACATTTAACATTTTTGACAGGCAATTGACTAGAATATATATACTGTATATAAAAAGAAAAACAAGCATCTGCAATCAGCCAGAAAACAAGACTCCACACCTACTGAATGTTTCAGTCTCACAGCTTTTGCTAGTGAGGAGCAGTTGATATCCCTAAGTAACTTTTTGACTTTATTTTTATGTAGAAATGGCAAACCATTTTAAGGGAAAAATATGTGACTTTCAGCTATATTCACCTTTTCCATATTAGATGCAGTTACACATACAGTACAATTATTTCTCATGCCAAGCCATTTTGTTTGTACACTGTACTGTTGCAAACACTAGAGGTCCTCCAAATTCCATATTATAATTTACTGAACCGTATTACAGATTCTTTTATGTTCCTAAAATACTTTTTCATATAATTACAGTCATGGTTTACAAGAAATCTCTGAATTAAAAGCTTTGGTAAATTTAGCATATTGTACGTTGAACTGTATGTATGTAAAATCAAATAGTGTTTCTTTCCTTAGGCATTATTACATTGTTTATAATAATCCTTAACACTATTAATGATGTGCATGGTTGCATACATCACATATAATAGTTGTCAAACTACGAATCGTCGTCACGCTTTGCGAGCTCGCAAGAACTGCGTCCCTTGCTTCTTGAAGCGAGGGGCCGCATTTGCGGAGGTTGCCACGTCGGCTGCAATGAGCCGAAGGCTTATTGCAGCCCGCGAATAGGCCGCATTTGCGGAGGTGGAGGCTCTACTGCGCCTCACACGCGGTTACAAACACCCACACAAGCGGCACTTTACCAAAATACATCTAACACGCAATCACTATATACGGACTTGCACAAAAAAATACGAACCGCGGGACTTAGAATGGAAAATTTACAGACTTAGCATACAAAAATACGTGACGTGAGACTTATAAAAAAAAAAACATTACGGCCTTGCAAAAATACTACCTTAACGGCCGAACCATGCGCACCTGAAAACATAAAAAAAAAAAAATACATAAAAAGCTTAGCCACAGCAAGGGGGGGGGGCACCCAGGACCTCTGCAAGTGAAGTTACAACTCAATTTAAGTCCAAATTCCTGAGTTTACACACACAAAAATCCCCTAAGCGAGAGAAAAAATGGCCGACCAAAAAAACGAAAAACGAGGCTACAGGACCCTAAGGAGGCAAAACACCACCAAGCACATACGGCTTTTCAAAAAAGCTGTACGAGGTAAAGATACACTTTTAGTAAGGACGGAAAATCATACACACCCACGTACCACATACACATTCGCCGCCATTTCACAACACCAACTTACACAATGCGGAAGTACACAGCTACACTAACGGCTTTACCTCGCGTACGCAGCCTATTTATACTGCACACATTGCTGACACTTACACCTCAGGTCCAGAACAGTGCATAACCTACATTGGATGCTGCAGGAACATTGAAACAGATTGTCAGCTCTTCAGCACAATGCTTCCTGCATATATTACTTAGAAATAGGGTAAAGTATATACATTTACTAATTTATTCATTGCCATACAAGAATACATATACACAAAAAAATGTTTTTTTAAAATCATCGCAATAAACACAAAAGACATTCACTGCGCGCCTCACAACCAATGCCAACGCTGCTCATACCACACAAAATGCCCCAGGGGACAGCCTTGCAATAAGCGCAATAAGCACATCAGCCCGACCTTACAATGACAGCAAAAGCCCCTGTAATAAAAAAAAAAAAAAAACATCCAACAGCCGCGCAATGAGCGCCAAAGGTAATCACGGTAAAAAACGCTTTAAATTATGTCTAAAACAGCATTCCCTGGCTAACAATTTCATGCCCGTCATTTTTTGACGGGCAATTCGCTAGTATATATATAATCTATAAGGGCAAGTGGCTTGTATGGGTTAGTAGTTTAATATCCTTAGCTATCCCTAGCTTATGGGAGAAGGAATGGCTGATCTTGAGTGGCACGTATAGCTGTGAAATGGGGCCGTATAGATAGTTACTTCCATATAGGGAGGATGGTATATCGAAAACTGAGTGCTGCTGGCACTGGGGAGCTACAGTTCATTGAGGGAACCATGAATGCCAACATGTACTGAAGCAGAGCATGATCCCCTCTTTTCAGAGACTGGGCCTCAGGGCAGTATTCCAACATGATAACGACCCCAAACACACCTCCAAGACGACCACTGCCTTGCTAAAGAAGCTGAAGGTAAAGGTGATGGACTGGCCAAGCATGTCACCAGACCTAAACCCTATTGAGCATCTGTGGGGCATCCTCAAATGAAAGGTACATTGTAGCAGAGTGTAATTTCTTCAGTGTTGTCACATGAAAAGATATAATAAAATATTTACAAAAATATGAGGGGTGTACTCACTTTTGTGAGATACTGTATACACACACACACAGAGTCAACTTTACATTATTAGTCACATTATTATGAAGCACCGCCTAAGTTTGATGTCAGCAGCTCGTAGTGTTGTGAGCGGTCTTGGTGGGTATATAAGGTGACATGTATGCATTCTGCAAATATATCAATCATCTCTGTCATGGGTAAAACATGAGATTTACCCGACTGAGTCACACAAGACTTGAGCAGGGAAAGGGAGGAGAAAGACACAGGGGAGGGAGAGGAGGGACAGGGTGGAAAGAGACACGGGGTGAAAGAGTGGGAAAAGAGACACAGGCGTGGGAAATAAGGGAAAAAAACACAGGGCAGGGAGAGGGGGGAAGGGAAAGAGGGGGAAATAGACACATGGAAGGGAGAGGGAGAAACAGACACAGAGGTCAGAGAGTGGGGAGAGGCACAAAAGTGGCGGGTTGGACAACGTCTGCAATGAGCGATCATTGCAGGACTCGCGATGAGAGCCTTGCATTGTGTGGCAAACAGCATTGCCAGCCTTCACATTGTATTGCCGTCATTTTTGACGGGGAAGTCGCTAGTCATTAATAATGGCTATAAAAAATGAATATACAGCAATTTAACTGTACTCAACTGAAACTTGTGCAAAACTAGAAGAAAATGTAGTGTGTCACATGCAGTATCAGTCACCCTGTTAAAATGTTCTGGATCTCATTTGGGATCACTTATAAACATTGGAAGTTAACCAGTTGCTGGTCTATACCACAAGAGCAAACCCAGATGGTATAGATCATAAAAATGTCCTTTCACTCACCAAACGTACATGATTTATTATCTCTCACAGAAGGCGAGGGTGTGATAGAATAGAATACATTGAGGATAACCAGTACCCGGTTCAGAATTAAGACAATACTTAATTGTCTCTATTATTAATTATGCATCTGGGTGTGCTCTTGGGGTTTATCAAGTGAGAAAAAAGTAATTAGTAGATTGAGAAGGGTTCAGTCTATTTTATGTTTAAAATACCCAACTTTCAAGCTCAGTTATATGTATCACTTTCACTCAGAAAATGTTTTCCAACCAATTGTAGTAATATTTATTTAAATGGGTACTTTTCATTTGTAGTATATGGGGCCTTTGCTGAGCCAGTTTAAGATGACCCTAATGAGACCTTCAAATCTGTTTATGTCCATTTTGAAAAAAACATTGAGTCAGTATAAGTATTACATCCAACACCGAACGTGTTTTAGGTACAATACAGCAAGCAGTAAGACACTGTATCAGAATATGTGACAAATACCCTTTGAAGACGATCTGTGCACTTGTTATAGCAAAATATTAATGTTTAATGAGTATTAGACCTGACTAGGATCACAACATGATATAAAGATGTGCAGATTGCTTATGATCTCGTCCTGCTGTCACAAAAGCCGCAGCATGGTATGTACTACAGACTGGCCAATAAGAGAAAAAATCCATAGTGTAACCTCCTTTCCAAGTATAAAGAATTAAAATGAAGCTAGACTAAAGTGTTATTTTTTCATAAATAATAAAAATTAATAAAAGTGCCTTGTGAAATACCAGCCACCTAGTGACACAGCAGTTATTAAAAAATGAATGAATGAATTATAAATAAATATAATTTCAATTGGTTGTTAAAATGTTTACGTTTTAAATAACTGACTTTAAGGGATGAGTGTAACGGAGTTGGAATCATAAGTCCAATATCTCCGCTGGTATACTGCTAAATATCCATATAGAAGCACTGTGCAGTCTCACAAGCCCCATCCACCCATATTGGACGACACTCAATTGGGAGTCAAAGAATTATGTGTCTTTATTTGCCTTTACAGAAATATATATACATCTCTTTGGCCACAGGTAATACACATGCCCATATTTGGCCACACAGTACACATAGAGAGAACAATAGGTGTGGTCACATCTCCCGGAGCCTAGCCGGCTACTTTAATACAATAACAGGCATTGATAAGATATCCTTCTCTTTGTTCCATCTTTCACAATGTGAACACTTTACACAATAGGGCTCTCTTGCCTCTAGGAGACCCTGATAGTATTATGTATTATTCTACCGTCTGCAATAGTCTGAGCTAATATCCTGCAGAGCATAAACCAACATACATACTGTCATGAATCAGCCAGTGGCCATATTGGATTTGGTGTGAACTATGCTGGGGCCATTTTGTGACTGGCAGCGGTGGCCATTTTGGGCTGGGTGGTCTTCCACATGCTGTTGCCATGGGGAGGAACAAAAGGTTTGGGGCTCCCAGACACCCTGTTATACTGTTATACGGTTATACTGTTATATTATTATGATTATTGTCTAAGGAAATGAGCAGGGTTCCCATCACCATCAATAAAAGTCATCATAATGCATGAGATGGATTGATGTGGAAACCCTGCCCCAATCCCATATACTATGAGGACATTAGGTGGTTTTATGTGGGGTGCGCTTTTACGCTTGTACTTAAATAGACTGACAGTGTGTGGAATATGTACACATATGTATATGATAGTATGGGGTAGTCATGCTGGATACATTGCCACATACATCTTGCAACAGGAGAAGGACCCCAGCTGGCCACCAAGGTTAATCCTTTAAGTACACATACTTAAGTCAGGAACAATAGGGTCCCAATAGACATAGGGGCACCATCTATACAGGGGGCCTCTGGGGTCTCCCTAGCCCAGATCCAGGGGCCTGGGCCATAGCAAAGAGATGTGTCTCTCTTGACTGCAAGCGCCCAAATGACTCTGTTAGCCACACCTAGTGGGCGGCCCAGGGGAGGGGTCTGGAAGTTCCCAGAGCTTACCTCTAGTCCATTGGCTAGAGGTAATCAAGTTACTCTGGAGATTACCCCATTGGCCAAGAGGAAGATAAGGGTTGGACAAAGGGGTAGCCACTCCCTGTACTGTTGTTGTGAGTTGTTTAAATACTTGTGTAAAAATAAAGAAGTTGTTCATAATTTTCATCAAGACTTTGTGTGCAGGTGTATTATTGACCCAAGGGCATATGCTGGAATAGGAGATCGTTTCTGACTCCATGCCAGGTTTTTCCCAGGCACACTACCTTAAGCTGGGACTTAGGCTCTTGTATCCGCAAAGAAGGTCCATTGGTCTGAGTCACCCAAATCTTAGGTCTAAAACCTACAGGAGATAAGAGGGCTAGGATCCTCTATACTCCATCATCATTGTAGGTTGTGACACATACAGTATAACAGTAGGATCATATTTTAATCATAAGAAATAAACAACCATAAACAGGGTAAAACAGTGATGGGTTCTGTTACACACCTCCCCCGTGACCATAAGCCGGCATACACGGTATGATCTCAACAGATCGGCCTGGGGACGTCCGGTCAAAACTTTTTGTTGATCACTTCTCTAGTTCAGTTTGCCTAGAGAACCCATCAGCATTATTGCAGTTCACATTGACTCACATTTCAAGAACAAACTAACGCACACTTTATACAGCATTCACAGCAATAGACATTTCAAGGAGAGGAAAATACATTGTTTCAGACAATTAAATAATGAGGCCTAAAAGCCTCAGCTTTCCAATTCAACTGAAGTCCTTTAGCAAAACCGTCCCAAGTTGCAGAGTACATGCCTCCCCAAGCACGTGGTCGGGCCCCTATTGTACAAGGCCCACTGTTCTTCCCAGGCCACTCCACCCAAAAAGTCCAGGATCCCACCCCAACAGTCCAGGATGCCAGGGTCCAAAAGGTGGACCACAATCTCTGTCCCATAGAAACCCCTTTCCACCCAGCCAGTCCCCACAGCTGGGCTGGGATTTCTAACACAGTCTCTGGGCCTATGTGACCACAAGGGGGTAATTCAGTACCCCTCTTAGACAACACATTATTGTTGGGAGCCCAATAATATAACCCCTGTAGGAAAGTACTTACCGGTCTATGCTGGGCTCTAGCATCCATGATGGTATCCTGACCTGGATTCTCCCTTCCCTCTGGCTCCTGGTCATCTGTACCTTTGGACAGTTCCTCCTGTACCTCCTCTATTGCCTTTGTTTGAGCATCTGCGCTCTGGCTCTCTGATGCAGGCTGGGGAATCTCGCAATTCCCACCCAGCCTGTTCTTTAGGGCCCTCAGTTGACCCTCTTCCTCTATTGCTTTTTGCTTAGCAACCTTATCCCAGTCTTCCATGTTTAACTGGGTCTTTGGATTGGTGTCTGTTCCAGTGGGCGCCTGGAAACTGGTTAACCAGGGCATCTTCCCACTTGGTACACTCTCCACTGTGGTGCCACACTGCACCCACAGCTCCTTTGACAAGGCTGGCATGCTTGCTACCACTGGCTGGTGACTAGGCCCTGACACAGTCGCTGCTTCTTCTAGGGGAAAACATTCTCCATCCCCAGGAGTTGGTAAAAAGCCATCATTTACCCCTTCACACTTCTCCATCTTTGGTGCAAGTATAGCACTGCTGCTTCCGTACGACTGCGGCTTCATTGCGAAGCTTGGCTTATATTCCGTCACTGCCACCAAATGTAACAGAGTTGGAATCATAAGTCCAATATCTCCGCTGGTATACTGCTAAATATCCATATAGAAGCACTGTGCAGTCTCACAAGCCCCATCCACCCATATTGGACGACACTCAATTGGGAGTCAAAGAATTATGTGTCTTTATTTGCCTTTACAGAAATATATATACATCTCTTTGGCCACAGGTAATACACATGCCCATATTTGGCCACACAGTACACATAGAGAGAACAATAGGTGTGGTCACATCTCCCGGAGCCTAGCCGGCTACTTTAATACAATAACAGGCATTGATAAGATATCCTTCTCTTTGTTCCATCTTTCACAATGTGAACACTTTACACAATAGGGCTCTCCTGCCTCTAGGAGACTCTGATAGTATTATGTATTATTCTAACGTCTGCAATAGTCTGAGCGAATATCCTGCAGAGCATAAACCAACATACATACAGTATAACAGTAGGATCATATTTTAACCATAAGAAATAAACAACCATAAACAGGGTAAAACAGTGATGGGTTCCGTTACAATGAGTATTTTAAAGGGAAACTGAGGGTATTTGATAATGTACTACTGTATTCAAATGTTTAACTCATCTGGGAACTTGCCCGTGCCAGACAATGAGCATGAATATACATATATAAATCATACTTTTCTGCCAAATAAAACTATAGACTTACATATGCTCTGTTCATGCAAGTTTAAACAGGTTTTACTAAATATTTTATGCAAAACACAACTATGTTAATGTTTAAAGCATGCTCTTTTAAATGCATGAAAAATTAATGTAACCCATGTTTTTTTAAATGTAAATTATTTATATAGGATTTTCCTCTTGCTAACTTTTTCTATTTAAAGCAATTAATTAATTTTACAGTAGAAGATATAAAGAAAAAGATGATGCCCAAGTGGAAAAATAGTAATAATCACAGATATATTTTATTGTTAAAGTCTTTGTCATTTCACATATTTGTATTAACTAGGCATGCTTCTCTCCCTTATTAACCCCTACTGTGAGAATTAGTGACCCTAGATAAAGAGACTTAGGGGTTCATTAAATTCCAAGCCAACGGTTATAAAACGATTAAGTTAGAAAAGCCTGCAACTACATGCCCAGAATCCATGGCAGATTTTGTTATTGAATACATTTTACTGTACTACACTATTAGGCGGTATTGCCTTTTCTCCCTTCCCATTCTTTTCTTTTGCATATAAATTGGTGCACACATGAATGGTGCCCATACATTGACTGTATGCTTTTATGATAAAACCATTGTCCTATTGGATTTGTTCTAAGGACTTGGAGGTGGGACTGTATATTTCTTCATATTAAAAGATTTTAGGGGTTAATAACCCATATACACCACTCATTATGGTCTATGTCTATGAACTAAGACATGTACTGGAGGGCACGTAGATGGCCCCAGGCTCCCTGGGGCGCACACGCAGAGCCCCTTGACCCAGGGGAGCCTGGGTGTACATGATTGACTGCGGCCGTAGGGGCATGCAAGTCTCCATTTTCTTCACTCCGCTGCCGGCTATCTTAAGGAGCAGTCAAATCTGCAAGAGCCTCCTTCTGGGACATCGCTGAGCAGAACGGCTTGATCCACTGAGTATCTGTTCGTGTGGAGTGTGTGTGTGTTAGCAGGGGAAGGCTTTATCGTATTAAGGCACAAAGTATATCTATCTTACAGGTAGCAGGGGGTGCAGCATCACAAGCTCAAACGAGGGAAATCACTTGGAGCACCTGTTACAGATGGTCAGGTCAAAGGTGCTTTGTCATGGGGTGAAATGGTTAGAAGACAGCCTGGGCAGCACGCAGGCTACAGGGGGCATTGATGTTCTTCAGATGGCAACATGGGTACAGCCTGCGGTGGCTGCTAGCCAGGGGGACCCTTACACAGCCCAACAGCTAGCACTTCAGCTGAATACCGGAGCTGAGCCAGTAGGTGCAGCAGGCATGGATGGCCAGCCCACACCGTGTACCACACCTCTAAGCCAGATGATCATATTGCATACACCGCCTAGAAGCACGCAACACCCTCACCCAAAAGGCATTAAGGGTAAGAGTAAAGCTAGGAGTCCAGCCACAGCTCCAACACCCCAAACTGGAGTCCGTGGTAGAGTTAGACAGGGAGAAGGAAAGAAAACTAACACTGCTCTCTTAAAATTATGGCGTGCTGACAGTGAAGAACTGGCCATGAAACCAGCATCCAGGATGCAGACAACAAGAGAGGAGGAACAGCGAATGGAAAGGGCTGCGGCCAGGGACCAGACAGGTGCTGCCATACCCAGCAGTAAAGCCAGGACTTGGAGGTCCACCGCATGGTACAGCACTCTCCTTTTCTCTAAATCAGTGACAAGGCAAAAGACATTGACATATGCCACCATGGGGGGGGGGGGGGTGTAAGTGATGCATCAGGGTATAATGCTGGGGATCCCCCAGCACAAGACGCACGGTTGACACAGACGGCAAAGGATGGGGAACAACAGGACTGTAGCCATTCGGGAGGTATTGACCGGGTCGTTTCGGGTCCGTCGGTGACAACAGATAGTGACTCATCTTGCGGAGTGCCTAGGTGCGTGACACAGCTGATTAAGAATAGGCCGGTCAGTAACAGCTCCTCTTGTTGTTCCAGGAGAACTAAGGACAAGTCGCGCTCACAAAGTTGCAGAGCCTGTAGGTGTAATTGCACGGGCTCTGGTTCAGAGTGGGGAGGGAGTTCCAGGCACCAGGAGCAGATGCCACAGCGTAATGGATATAACTCAAAACAAAACTACAAGATCAGACTGTTTGCAGGCCTTCCATGCTGGGTAGGAAATAAGAAATCATTATTGGCAGCACCCCACTATAGTTAATGACAGAAGACAACTTGATTCTACACTTTATAAATACAGATAATGGTCTCACTGGGGAATGACACACATGGCAGATGTAACAAGTGGGCAATCCATTCATAACTTACATGGCAGCCTTGAAAGAGAGATATCTTATCATATTCCTGAGAAGAGTGGTTTAATTATTTGCAGATAGCCTCAAGACTACAACTCAGGCTTCAAATCAGAGTTTGATCCCCGATGCCTACAAACCACAAAATCTTATAAAAATGTCATAGTATTATATGCTCATATTACCAGTCACAACTTGCCTCATAAATATTGCTTTCCACTCACTGTACATTTCACCTCATAACCCCTGTCTCATCCCTCTAATTCTCATATACTATCCGCCTCTTCTCACTTACAGTGGATATAAAAAGTCTACACACCCCTGTTAAAATGTCAGGTTTCTGTGCTGTAAAAAAAATTAAACAAAGATAAATCATTTCAGAACTTTTTCCACCTTTAATGTGACCTATAAATTGTACAACTCAAATGAAAAACAAACTGAAATCTTTTAGGTAGAGGGAAGAAAAAATATAAAAATAAAATAATATGCTTGCATAAGTATGCACATCCTTAAACTAATACTTTGTTGAAGCACCTTTTGATTTTATTACAGCACTCAGTCTTTTTGGGTATGAGTCTATCAGCATGGCACATTTTGACTTGGCAAGATTTGCCCACTCTTCTTTGCAAAAAAACTCCAAATCTGTCAGATTGCGAGGGCATCTCCTGTGCACAGCCCTCTTCAGAACACCCCACAGATTTTCAATCGGATTCAGGTCTGGGCTCTGTCTGGGCCATTCCAAAACTTTAATCTTCTTCTGGTGAAGCCATTCCTTTGTTGATTTGGATTTATGCTTTGGTCGTTGTCATGCTGAAAGATGAAGTTCCTCTTCATGTTCAGCTTTCTAGCAGAAGCCTGAAGGTTTTGTGCCAATATTGACTGGTATTTGGAACTGTTCATAATTCCGTCTATATTAACTAAAGCCCCAGTTCCAGCTGAAGAAAAACAGCCCCAAAGCATGATGCTGCCACCACCATGATTCACTGTGGGTATGGTGTTCTTTTGGTGATGTGCAGTGTTGTTTTTGCGCCAAACAAATCTTTTGGAATTATGGCCAAAAAGTACAACCATGGTTTCATCAGACCATAACACCCTTTCCCACATGCTTTTTGGAGACATCAGATGTGTTTTTGCAAAATGTAACCTGGCTTGGATGTTTTTCTTCGTAAGAAAAGGCTTTCGTCTTGCCACTCTACCCCATAGCCCAGACATATGAAGAATACAGGAGATTGTTGTCACATGTACCACACAGCCAGTACTTGCCAGATATTCCTGCAGCTCCTTTAATATTGCTGCAGGCCTCTTGGTAGCCTCCCAGACCAGTTTTCTTCTCGTCTTTTCATCAATTTTGGAGGGAGCTCCAGTTCTTGGTAATGTCACTGTTGTTTCATATTTTCTCCACTTGATGATGACTGTCTTCACTGTGTTCCATGGTATATCTAATGCCTTGGAAATTCTTTTGTACCCTTCTCCTGACTGATACCTTTTAACAATGAGATCCCTCTGATGCTTTGGAAGCTCTCTGTGGACCATGGCTTTTGCTGTGGGATGCGACTAAGAACATTTCAGGAAAGAATAACTAGAGCAGCTGAACTTTATTTGGGGTTAATCAGAGGCACTTTAAATGATGGCAGTTGTATGCGGACTCCTATTAAACATGATTTGGAATGTGATTGCTTAATTCTGAACACAGCTACATCCCCAGTTATATGAGGGTGTGCAGACTTATGCAACCACTTTATTTTTCTTTTGTATTTTTCTTCCCTCCACCTAAAAGATTTCAGTTTGTTTTTCAATTGAGTTGTACAGTTTATAGGTCACATTAAAGGTGGAAAAAGTTCTGAAATGATTTATCTTTGTCTCATTTACAGCACAGAAACCTGACATTTTAACAGGGGTGTGTAGACTTTTTATATCCACTGTATCTCTCTACATGTTGTTGTGATCTATCGCCCCCCAGGCACTCCCTCTCAATGTCTTATGTCGAATGGCTCCCTCACTTGCTTTCTTCCAATGTTCCTTCACTGGTACTTGGAGATTTTAACATTGCTGTTGACACTCCCCCCTCCCCAGCAGCAGCCAAACAGCTTGCACTCACCTCTTCCCTTGGCCTCTTATCCTGCTGGACATTCTCTTGACCTTATCTTCACCAATCTCAGCACAACCTCCAACCCAGTCATCCACCACTCCCTCTATCTGACCATCACTTCCTTACCTTCAAACATCACCAACCTCAACTGCCCTGACACCTCACACTACAACTCTACTCTCTATTACACCCTTGCCCCCATAACCACACGCAGATGCCCTCGCTCTCATCCACAACCATGGCACACTACACAAACACTATACATCCAGAGGTGCTCCCATACTGCTGAACGACTATGGAGGAAATTGCGCACTTCAGCGATTACGCTCCTATTCCTCTGCCCTCAACCTTGCAAAACAGCTCTCCACATCACTTATATCAACTCTGTCCTCCAACCCCAAATGTCTGTCCGCCACTTTCAATACTCTCCTCCGCCCACCACCTCCCCCCATGCCTTCCTCTCTCACAGCTGAAGACTTCGCCAACCTTTTTATGCATAAAATTCAAAACATCTGGAATGAACTCTCCTCTCAAAGTGGCTCGCACACTCCACCCTCTCAGCTAACTAACAACACCCAGTCTTCTCCCTTCCCCAATCCCACAGCCACTTTTAACTGCTTTGACCTGGCTACAGAGGATGCAGTCTCCAGCCTGCTATCATCCACTCGCCTCACTACCTGTCCTCCGGATCCTATTCCATCTCTGCTCACCCCTCCCCTCTCTACAACACTAATCCCAGCTCTAACACATATTTTAAACCTTCCCCTAAATACTGGCATGTTTCCATCTTCTCTAAAACATGACATAATTACACCCACTCTCAAAAAACCTCATCTGACTGACATTGCACCTTCCTTCTGCCTTATATCTTTACTTCCCCTGGCTTCCAAACTTCTGGGAGTGGCCCATCTACAACCACCTTTCCAGCTTTATTTCCTATAACCCCCTTCTTGCCACCTTCTAATCTGGCTTCCAGCCCCAACATTCCACTGAGACAGCTCTCACGAAAGTCATTACTCTCCACCAAGTCAAAAGGTCACTTTTCCATTCTACTTTTTCTAAATCTCTCTGATGCCTTTGACACAGTCGATCATCCACTTCTACTCCATATCCTCTCCTCCCTCAGTATTTGACACACTGCTCTATCATGGTTCTCATCATACCTACAAAATCAATCATTTAGTGTCTCCTTCTCTGGTACCTCTTATTCTCCTCACTCCCTGTCTGTTGGTGTACCTCAAGGATCAGTCCTAGGCCCCCTCCACTTCTCCATCTACACATCCTCACTTGGTACCCTAATTAACTCTATTGGGCTTCAGTATCATCTCTATGCAGATGATACTCAAATCTACCTCTATACCCCTCTCTTCTAGCACACATCTCCAACTGCCTCTCTAGCATATCCTCTTGGATGTCCACCCACCATCTCAAACTCAACATGTCTAAGACTGAACTCCTAATCTTCCCTCCCTCTACCACAGCATCAAATTCTCACATCTCTCACACTGTCAACAACAACGCCATCACTCCCACCTCCCAAGCCCTTTGACTTGGGGTTCTACTGGACCCCGCTCTTTTTTTTCATCCCTCACATAAAGTCACTAACAAAATCTTGCCTTCTCCATCTAACAAAAATCTTCAGAATTCGCCACTAGCTTACAAGACACAACTAAAATCCTAATACACTCTCTCATCATCTCTCAACTACTGCAACTCGCTTCTTGCTGGCCTACCCACCACCCGACTATCCCTACTTCAATCCATAGTGAATGCCTCTGCTAGACTCATCTTCCATACACAACGTTCAGGGTCGGCATCACCTCTCTGTCAATCACTCCACTGGCTTCTCTTAGCCTCCAGAATAGCATTTAAAATCATGAACCTAACAACAGCGCACCCCTGTACATCTCTGATCATCTCCAAATACTCCCCCACCCACCCTCTTCGTTCTGCTAATGACCTTCAACTCTCGTCTTCAGGACATTTCTTGTGCTGCCCCTATTCTCTGGAACTCCTTGCCTTGCTCCACCCAGACTATCCTCCTGCCTCAAAACATTCAAAACCTCACTAAAAACACACCTCTTTAAAGAAGCGTATCATCTTCCATCCTAAAACACTCAGAACCTCTCCCTCCCCATGTACCACACACAATACCTTTAGATTGTAAGTCTGCGAGTTTCAATCCTGCAAGGTGCTTTGGTGAAAGCGCTATGGACACCAGATTCCAAGCTCAAAGACAGGGCCTTCCATGCTTTGCTATGTGTTAATTTGTATTTATTTTTGCCTGGAACTCAACTTATGTACAGCGCTACAGAATGTTGGCGCATTACAAATAAACGATAATAATAATAATAATAATAAATGCAGACAAAAAAGTGATTTTAGGATATCCATAGATAAATAGATGTGGTGAAAATACCTAATCCCTGCCAAAAAACTATGTATCCACCACTACAATAGATTAAAGAGTATGTGGAGAGTCAGAGATGAATCCTATCTCATTACTAATTAGTGCAATGAGGTGTGCCATATTAAAGAATCTCTAATTGGCATTAAACAACACCTTCCTTACACAAAACATCATAAAGTTGGTCACTTTGGATCCTAACAATATCCAACCTTTTATCTAATACTTTATTTTTCAGTTTTCTTGTTGCAGTCATGTTTAAATATTCAGCTTCTTATTGGGTTCTCTGGGACCTTTCCTATGGAGTGGCCGCTAGATATGACGGCGGATAGATGACACTGCCGATATTTTACTGCCGATTTTACTGAATTCCATCTAAAATGTATCTAAAATTTATCTAAATTTCATAGCGTGAGGGTAGGGTAAGGGTTACAGGTTATGGTTAGAAATTTTGTAAAATGTCGACAGCGCCATCTAGCGGCTCCTTGCTGTTCTGCTGCCAACACTTCTCCTGGCCACCCAACTGCCCAACTGGAAAGATCCCTCGTCTGAACTTCCTACAAGTAACTTTAATTCTATATGCATACACAAGTACCTGTTTACATATACTATTTATGAGCAATATATTATCCAAATGAATGACATATGTTACAATAAAAGCTATAAAAAAAGAAACACAAAGTGTCAGTGTTTGTTATGGAAGCATATAATTTATTTCCGCAGACAAACCAAAGTCAACATGATCCAGGTTTTTAGGCCTGCATAATTAATGTAATCCAGGTTAATTTATTTGTCTTCAAGGCAATAGAGAAACATGGACAAAGGGAGACATAGGGGAGGACATTATTAAGTGAAACTGTGTTTTTTTAAATATTTTTTTTTCTTCTTAAAAGCTTTCCTTACTGCTGTTAGCACAATTATTTTTAATTTTACAGAACAGTGAACTAAAACACCACTTTCACTGGCCTTTAACCAGGTAAAGAAAGGGTAATAATAGGCAACACCACTGTGCATAACTGCCTATAACAATTAAAATAAAAAAACATTTTTTAACTCAAAATGTACAATCACACTCACACACAGAAACCATACCAAGCTATATTCTATCTCGCACCAAACATCTACACTCTTAGCCTTGTTTGACAGTCTCTCAATCACTTAAAGTCATATCTAAGTTTCCTGGATTATGAATGCATCTGATAGAGGAGAATTTATAGTGTATGGAAATATGAAACATTTTGCATGAAAAAATACCAAAAATAAATATTTATCCACTTACCTTGAAGTTAGCAAAATGTCTTATAATTTCTGACAGTTGAAAATTAGGGTTAACACCCCCTCCAAACCAAGGCTTAATTAGAATTAAAGTGATAATTTGCTTTGGACAATCAGGTTAGCTGAAACATTTGATTTAAACTCTGGGGTTCCTGTGTGTGCTGCAAAGTAGCCTGGGATATGTAGTGTGGCACTATGTTAGGTGCTATGGCAGCAGCACAGCACCGAGAGGAAGCAGTAGGGAGTTATATCCAAGGAGTGACTTGGGGGCTGATATCACAGCTCTCCTATTGGCCGAGGAAGACACAGCAGGCAAATAATGTGTTAAAATTGGTCCCCTACTGTTGCATGCTGATTGGGTGGGGATCAGGGGCCTTTGTAGACAACCCTGGATGTGTCAACATAATAATTAGAGGCATTTTTAGATATTAATAAAAATAAAATGTTTTATGAAATGTGCGGCATACAAAAGGATGCTTTTTGCCTATAGAGTACCCAAATGAATTAATCCATGAAACTTGGATATGCCTTTAAAGGGACATGGAACATAACAGTGTTTTGATACATTTAAAAGTGCAAGTTTTAAACATTACAATAATTGTATTTCACACAAAATGATTACGTAAACACCTGTTTAAAATTAATTTAAACAAATAGGAAGTGCAGGGCCTACTTTAGTCTATAGAACTCATTGGCAGACAAGTAGGACTCGAACAGGTATAATACTCAGAGAATATAATTTGAAAAAAAGAAAAACACATTAACAATGCCTCCTTCAGGTGCACTGAAGAAAATATTTTTTCCCATGTCCCATTAAGATAATATAGCTCAGCTGCATATCTCCTCCTGTCATAATCTCCCACAAATGTGTCATTCCCTTCTAAGAATAAACATGCTTTAGTTCCAACAAATGCAGAAAACATAGTATACCACATGTAGTATCACCTTGCACAAAATGTTCTGGGTTTCTTGTCTCTATCCTCCAATGTCTCTTTACAACTTTTAAGTATTTAAGGAGTCTGTCTTCAACTTTATTACTATTATAATATTTTATTTTTAGTGATCCAGCAGATTCTGTAGATCTAAGGGTAATATAAACAAATGATAGATATTTACATACATTAGGAGGCAGATAATTAATAAACCTCTACTTTGGTGCCACAGAACCATTGGGGTTGACTGACTCTACCAAGGGTTTGTTTGGGTTCTATAATTGTGTGCAAATAAATAAACACATAAATATTATTACGTTGTTTCATTATTTGGTTTTAATATAATTAGAAGAGGCTAACAGCCTGGCAAATGGACGGCTTCAAGCTTCAGCATCTATATTTCATGAGCAGTGCAAGACTACAGAGCAGTTCTTCCAAACCACAGATACGAAAGAAACAGACTGGCTGCCATTGCTCATGAATACAAAGAGGAATTAGTGGGACGAACTTGAAGCCAACAGCTTACTAAGATGTGAGATTTCCCTTTTTACTGTAAAAGGTAAAGGAAAAGTTTAAAATATTAAAAAAATTGTTTTATTTGCTCAGAAAAATAAAACAAACAATCTCTTCTAACAGAGCTATTCTATAAATGTAGATGTGTAATAGCAACGTTCCAGTCCTCTTGGCACCTATTTTTATAATCATTACTGTGGCTTGCATATTATAATTGGGTAGATTTTATTTTATTTTTTGCTAAAACTATGTACTTTTACATGCGCTTTACAGAGACAAGATATAAAACAATTACATCATAATTTAAAAAAGACAACCAAATGTCTACATACACATTATGGTAGAAGAATAAGTTCATGTGAAAAGGATGCTGCTACGTATGTACAAGTGTATGTACAAGCAAAGCACAGACAACAAGCCTGGAGTATAGTGAGAGATGAGACAAGAGATATAAGGAGGGGATAGCCTTGATGCAAAGGAGAAGGAGCTAGGCTGTTCTTGACTTCATTTGTTTTGGAATTATAACATTGGAAAAGGAAGTAATTATGAAGAGGGAGATGATATGAGCAGCCTCATCAAATATTGATTGTAAATGTAATAAATGAGAAGTAGGCAAGCAACGTAAGATGCTGCAATTTTCGAGACCACATGCAATAGAAGCCTGGGTAAGTGTCCTGATGCTGGATACTTAAGAAAAGGGTGTGGCAGTTCTACATTACTAAGGAAAAAATGACATGTTTTTGAAACATAGGATATTAGAGGTAAATGTAAAAGGACAAATCAAATATGACACCTAAGGAGCTTTATCAACTGGATGGGCAATTTTGTCAGGTACCATTATAGGGAAGAGAACAATCAGACCAGGCTTAGGGGGAAATATTAGGAGTTTAGTTTTTGCTAGTTTAAGTTTAAGTTTAAGAAGAAGAAGGTTTGAACTGCATTAAGACACTCTGGGCCTCATTCTATTATCGGCCGTAAATCGGCCGTAAGGCTGCGATTCCTTGCGGGGGTTCAGTTAACTCGCGATTCTATTATACGGCCCCGCAAGGATCTCCTTTTACGGCCGGCCGCATATCTTGGAACCGGCCGTAATCTGTGAAATATAAAAACTGAAAAATAAATTCAAGCCTGCACTGTACAGCTCTGTAAATGCTAGGGATCATATTGGGGGACATGAGGATTAAAAGGAACCCACTCTCAAGCTTGCACATCTGCCCAAACCCAAGTTCAAATTAACTGTTTATTTTCCGGCTGCGGCGTGGGTGTGTCTGAGGTGCTCCAAGCACTCTGGACTTTTTACATGGATATTTTACGGATATTAAAAATTAAATATTTTACGGATTTGAGTACAGGATAATTATGTGCTATTTTTTCTAACACCTAAAATCCCTTTATAGTCTTCTCAAAGTGCAGGATGGCTTTTTTTGAGCTATTTTATGTGCTTAATTGGTGCTAGCGAGACCTCTTTCCTGCAAGTAAGCTGCGGCTCGTTTTTAGCCTTGCAGAGAGGTTTCCCGGAGCAATTGAATAGCAAATCTCTTGCGGCCGTTTTAGATCAAAGGCTTTCCTCTGGCGCGAGCGGCCGCAAGAGATAGCAAGGCACCGGCCGCAAGCCTGCCGGAGCCTCCGGCCGTAAGGGAATAGAATAGGCAAATAGCTTGCGGCCGGTCCTTGCGGCCCCGCAACGGCTGCGGCCGATAATAGAATGAGGCCCTTTGTCATCTTTTCTTGAACTGCAGGAGTTGAAAGGTTGAGTTGTACATTATAGGCATCACATATATAGTTGTGAGCAGGCGGGTTGTTGCTAACGCTGCGGGTTCGCGAAGGAAGGGCCTCAGTTGCTGGCATGGAGCGCCAAAGGCGCTCCTTGCCAGCAACTGCGGACCTCTCAAAATTTACGGACTTCCGACACAAAAATACAAGACACGTTACGACCTCACCGCCCGAAACCCGTGGACGTGAATACATTAAAAACACAATAAATAAACACAACAAATACATGAAAAGGTTACCTACAGGAAGGAGAGGCAGCCAGGACCTGGAAAACTGAATTTACACCTCAATTTCACTTGAAATAAACGAGTTTAGACACCCGAAAATCCCCTAAGCGAGAGAAAAAATGGCCGCCGAAAAAAATGAAAATGAGGCTACAGGACTCTAAAGACGCAAAACACCTCCAAACACCTACGGATTTTCCGAAAAAGACGTACGAGATCCAAAAACAAGGACGCAACCCGCGTGACCCGAAAAACATTAGAAACACAATAAATACACACAACAAACACAAAAAAAGCTTTCCCACAGCAAGGGGGGGGGGGGGCACTCAGGACCTCTGCAAGTGAAGTTACACCTCGATTTAAGTCCAAATTACAGAGTTTGGACACTCCTTCTCCTTCTCGCTATGTGAGCCTGCATCGTTAGCAACAGCATGCATGCTCACAATTATATATGTGATATAAACAAGGATCTCTACTACCCCTCAAACACTCTGTCCCAAGCTTCTTGTGCAAACAATTTTTTATTGCTCTGGAATTATCTGCTGTTTTTGTCAGCCATTCCTTCTTTCCATCTCTCTTTTACAATAGTTACCAAATGGACCCACTCACTCCATGAAGCCAATGGTATTCTGAGGAACACAAGAAGCACTAGTCTACCTGGTATTTTTTATATAGAGAAACCTGCTCAGTCAGCAGCGCCTGCTAACAGGGTACTTAACCTTAGATGATCACCAACCCTCTCACTAGGTCCATGATGATTAAACTTCCACGCTTTCTCCACTTTCTCTCTGCTTCTATGATATTACACAATGATAGAGCACACCCCTCGCCATGATTCAGCACATTAACCTCCTTACTTACTGTCTTTCATGTACAGTGCCTTGCAAAAGTATTCACTCCCTTGGCATTTTTCATGTTTTGTTGCCTCACAACCTGGAATTAACATGGATTGTTTGAGGATTTGCATCATTTAATTTACAGAACATGCCTAAAACTTTGAAGATGTTTCTTTTTTTTTTTAATTGTGGAGCAAGCAAATAGGACAAAATAACAGAAAAAGTAAATGTGCAAAACTATTCACCCCCTAAAGTCAATACCTTGTAGATCTACCTTTTGCAGTGATCACAGCTCCAAGTCGCTTTGGATAAATCTCTATGAGCTTGCCACATCTTACCACTGGGATTTTTGCCCATTCCTCCTTGCAAAACTGCCCCAGCTCCTTCAAGTTGGATGGTTTGCACTTGTGAACAGCAATCTTTAAGTCTGACCACAGATTTTCTATTGGATTGAGGTCTGGGCTTTGACTAGGCCATTCCAACACATTTACATGTTTCCCATTAAACCACTCAAGTGTTGCTTTAGCAGTGTGTTTGCGATCATTGTTCTGCTGCAAGGTGAACCTCCGTCCTAGCCTCAAATCACCACAGAGTGGTTTATTTAGCACCATCCATCTCTCCCTCAACTATGACCAATTTCCCAGTCCCGGCTGCTGAAAAACATCCCCAGAGCATGATGCTGCCACCACCATGTTTCACTGTGGGGATGGTGTTCTTTGGGTGATGTGATGTGTTGGGTTTGCGTCAGACATAGCGTTTTCATTGATGGCTGAAAAGTTCAATTATAGTCTCATCAGACCACAGCACCTTCCTCCATACATTTTGGGAGTCTCCCACATGCCTTTTCGCAAACTCAAAACATGCCATTTTGTTTTTTGCTGAAAATAATGGTTTTCTTCTGGCCTCTCTGCCATAAAGCCCAACTCTATGGAGCGTACGGCTTATTGTCGTCCTATGTACAGATACTCCAGTCTCTGCTGTGCAACTCTGCAGCTCCTCCAGGGTTACTTAGGTCTCTGTGTTGCCTCTCTGATTAATGCCCTCCTCGCCCGGTCCGTGAGTTTTGGTGGGTGGCCGTCTCTTGGCAGGTTTGCTGTTGTGCCATGTTCTTTCCATTTGGTTATGATAGATTTGATGGTGCTCCTGGGGATCTTCAAAGATTTGGATATTTTTTTTATAACCTGTCCCTGACTTGTACTTCTCAACAACATTGTCCCTTACTTGTTTGGAGAGTTCATTGGTCTTCATGGCAGTGTTTGGTTAGTGGTGCCTCTTGCTTAGGTGTTGAAACCTCTGGGGCCTTTCAAAAAAAGGTGTGTATTTGTAATGACAGATCATGTGACTCTTAGATTGTACACAGGTGGACATCATTTCACTAATTATGTGATTGGTTGCGCCAGAGCTTTTTATGGGCTTCATAACAAAGGGGGTTAATACATACGCACATGCCAATTTTCTGTTTTCTATTTCTAAAAAATAGTTTTATGTATATATTTTTCTCATTTCACTTCACCAACTTAGACTATTGTGTTCTGATCCATCACATAAAATTCAGATTAACAAAACATTGAATTTAAGGCTGCAATGTAACAAAATAGGGAAAAAGTCAAGGGGGTGAATACTTTTGCAAGGCACTGTATACCCTTAGGCTTCTTTACTATGTAAGCTGGTTAGCAGAGTGACCCTATGACATTCGGTAATTTAGATAAAACCCTCATAGACACTAGTTTGTTAGCTAATGGAAAGGGCCCACAGTCTCAAATAATTGCTTTTCCTGTTGGGGTATCCAAAAATGACAGTTATTTTAGAAGCACACTATCATATAAAAGTACAGAACGAAGAAAAAAAAAAAAAATCTCAACTATATGTAGTAAATTGTATCTTATTGTATCTGTCTTGTATAGAATTTCCAAAACCAAATTATGAATTCCAGTGAAGCTTTATAAAATAAAAAATACATTGTCTACTGAAAACACAAATAGTTGCTTATTGCAAATAATGAGGTAATCTATATGTGATTAAGTATCTATAACAACAAGGCATCTTATGTTGCCATGACAGCTTAAAGATTCTTGACTCATGGATATACAGTAGATTATTTACTATTCACAGTATTTGCTAGAAGGAAAAAAATGTACATACTGTAAACCTTGCAACACAGTATTTAAAGCTCGTTAGGTTACATATTTAAAAATATACTCTTTTGATTAACTACAATTATATAATTACACTTGAAAATATTCAACATTCTTTCAGAATAGAAATTGAAATAATAGCCTCCGATATATTACATTTAAATATAATAATTCTGCTGTGGGATCTACTATTCAGGTATAGCTATTGAGATTCCTGAAGTGGGGGGAGAATGTGTACAGAAAGTTTCTATTTGCATCATGTGGCACCTACAACTGCCAGTACTTTCAACAGGGGTAATGGAAATTTCATAGCTGTGTAAGCAAATAGCCTTTTGAGAAAATATCAGAATCAGCTGATAAAAGAAATGAAGCACTACAGAAAAACGAATTATGTTTAAAAGATAAAAATGTCAATTACCGTATATGCTCTTTTCATTAACCTTCTAAAAGCATTTTTGCCTATGATCAAGTATAGATGAGACAGAAAAATATTGGACCAAAGTGATCCTTTAACAGTATAAACAAATGAACCCCTTCAAACAGGACTTATGAAGAAGTGCTGATACTGTTGATGAAGAGCGTAATAGAGCATTTTTTGGTTTAAACAATGGAAAGACATGCAGTGCTGCTGTGTAACATTTAATATACCGTATATACTCGAGTATAAGCCGAGTTTTTCAGCACTTTTTTTAAGGCTAAAAAGGGCCCCCCCGGCTTATACCCCCCCCATGTCTCTCTAACCCCCCCGTGTCTCTTTCCTCCCCCCTGCTCATCCTCAACCCCCCTCCTCACTTTACCCCTCTAAATACCTCCCCCTCTCCCACCTTTATCTGCAGCTTCTCCTCTAGCCTCCGCTCCGTCCTGCGTCAGCACCCGGTATTTGCTAATGACGTGACGTCACGTCACATGCCCGCAACATCATTAGCATATACCGGGTGCCGACACAGGGAGGAGCGGAGGCCGGAGGAGAAGCTGAAGATGAAGGTAAGTGAGGGGAAAGGGAGAGGGGGAGGTATTTAGATGGGTAAAGTGAGGAGGGGGGTTTACAATGAGGAGGGGGGTTGAGGATGGGGGGTTGAGGTTGAGGATGGGGGGGTTGAGGATGAGGATGGGGGGGTTGAGGATGAGGATGTCGGGTTGAGGTTGAGGAGGGAGGTTGAGGATGAGAAGGGAGATTGAGGAGGGGGGTTGAGGATGGGGAGATTGAGGAGGGAGATTGAGGAGGGAGATTGAGGATGAGGATGGGAAGGTTGAGGAGGGGGGTTGAGGAGGGGGATTGAGGATGAGGAGGGAGGTTGGGGTTGAGGAGGGAGGATGAGGAGGGAGGATGAGGATGAGGAGGGAGGTTGAGGATGAGGAGGGAGGTTGAGGATGAGGAGGGAGGTTGAGGATGAGGAGGGAGGTTGAGGATGAGGAGGGAGGTTGAGGATGAGGAGGGAGGTTGAGGATGAGAAGGGGGGTTGAGGATGAGAAGGGGGGTTGAGGATGAGAAGGGGGGTTGAGGATGAGAAGGGGGGTTGAGGATGAGAAGGGGGGTTGAGGATGAGAAGGGGGGTTGAGGAGGGAGGTTGAGGATGAGGAGGGAGATTGAGGATGAGGAGGGGGGTTGAGGATGAGGAGGGAGGTTGAGGATGAGGAGGGAGGATAAGGAGGGGGTTGAGGATGAGGAGGGAGGATGAGGAGGGGGGTTGAGGATGAGGAGGGAGGTTGAGGATGAGGAGAGAGGATGAGGAGGGGGGTTGAGGATGAGGAGAGAGGATGAGGAGGGGGGTTGAGGATGAGGAGAGAGGATGAGGAGGGGGGTTGAGGATGAGGAGAGAGGATGAGGAGGGGGTTGACTCCTCCAATTTGTTGGAATACTTTAAAATTATCACAGGAAAGGTGAGTGTTTTGTGAAAATACATTTTTTAATTTTGTTTACAGCCAAATTCTTAAATTGTGTGCAGAGTTCATTCAAATGCTAACCCAGCTTCATGGAGGTGCATGTTAATTAAGCACAAAAATCAATGCTGACTGATGAATTATTTAATTGAATGCCCCAAACAAACATTTGTACAACAATCACAAGAATAAGAGGGATGTTTTAACTAAATATAAATTGTTCTACATAATCTATCAATAATATATACATTCTATCAGAATTTACTGGTATGAAGTGTAAATACAACAGAAAGTTTGACATTATTTTAAATAGTTGTATTTACTTCTAACTTATCCAAGTCCAGTGCAAGACAACATTTTCATGATATTCTAGGATAAAGTAAATATAATTATTTAGCCACTGACTGGCCAATCTGTAGTTAAACAGAATATCATAAACATATGTCATTAATGTCCACAAAGACTACAATGCTAGGGCAGTCCTATTGGTTTATACCTCTGACATCTGCATACTACAAGTGCTCCATGAGATAGTTTTGTATTGGGACTTTACATCTGTTATGCTAAGCAGTCCACGGCCCTGTTTTTTAAAATACATATGACTGAAACAGTGGTTCAGTTCTTGCGCTTCCTCTTAAACACTCCAGATTTATATATCTGGTGCCCCTAGACACATACTCCTTAACCACCCCCTGGGCACGTCTGTTTCCATACCACCATGGTGCTCTACCCTAGATGGTCATTCGGGGGACCCATAAGTAAGGATAGCAGGAGCATACTGTGTTGCTAAGGTAAGGTAGTCAGTATGCTGCTTATGGTGCTCTCAGGACTGGAGGTAGGAGGAGCGCTATGTGGTTCTCTGGCAGTGAGATTCTGAGCTACTATAATAAGCCGATACCTCTTGCATGTCAGATTAGGAAAAGGGTGGTGCAGACACAGTGGCCATGCAGTTATATGTCCTGCTTGTTTGACTACAGTGCAGCACATTCCAAGCCTGCCACTTCTCCACCCTCCCCTATAAAAAAAAAAAAACTTGCTCTAAGAACTTGGCTAGAGAAGGCAGGGCTATGTATGAAATATAAAAAAAAACTAAATGTAATTGTATTGTTATGCAAATGAGACAACGCTCTCAGGGAGGCACCATTGACGGCTGCCTTATTTGCCAAGTTATAAATCTGGCCATGCCAGCACTGTACATACATATTTTATTATATCTTTTTATGTGACAACACTGAAGAAATGACCCTCTGCTACAATGTAAAGTAGTAAGTGTACAGCCTGTATAAAAATGTAAATTTGCTGTCTCCGCAAAATAACTCAAAACACAGCCATTAATGTCTAAACCGTTGGCAACATAGGTGAGTACACCCTTAAGTTGAAATGTCCAAATTGGGGCAAAGTGTCAATATTTTGTGTGGCCACCATTATTTTCAAGCACTGCCTTAACCCTCACGGGCATGGAGTTCCCCAGAACTTCACAGGTTGCCACTGGAGTCCTCTTCCACTCCTCCATACTGCCATCACGGAGCTGATGGATGTTAGAGACCTTGAGCTCCCCCACCTTCCATTTGAGGATGCCCCACGAATGCTCAATAGGATTTAGGTCTGGAGACATGCCTTGCCAGTCCATCACCTTTACCTTCAGCTTTTAGCAAGGCAGTGGTTATCTTTGAGGTGTGTTTGGGGGTCATTGTCATGATGGAATACTGCCCTGCGGCCTAGTCTCCAAAGGGAGGGGATCATGCTCTGCTTCAGTATGTCACAGTACATGTTGGCATTCAAGATTCCCTCAATGAACTGTAGTTCCCCAGTGGTGGCAGCACTCATGCAGGCCCAGACTATGACACTCCCACCACCATGCTTGACTGTAGGCAAGACACACTTGTCTTTGTACTCCTCACCTGGTTGCCGCCACACACGCTTGACACCATCGGAACCAAATAAATGTATCTTATTCTCATCAGACCACAGGACATGGTTCCAATAATCCATATCCTTAGTCTGCTTGTCTTCAGCAAACTGTTTGCGGGAGTTCTTGTGCATCATCTTTAGAAGAGGCTTCCTTCTAGGATGACAGGCATGCACACCAATTTGATGCAGTGTGCGGCGTATGGTCTGAGGCTGACACCCCACTCGTTCAACCTCTGCAGAAATGCTGGCAGCACTCATACATCTATTTCCCAAAGACAACATCTGGATATGACACTGAGCAGGTGCACTCAACTTCTTTGATCGCCCATGGTGAGGCCTGTTCTGAGTGGAACCTGTCCTGTGAAACCGCTGTATGGTCTTGCCCACCGTGCTGCAGCTCAGTTTCCGGGTCTTGACAATCTTCTTATAGCCTAGCCTCGGCCATCTTTATGTAGAGCAACAATTCTTTTTTTTCAGACCCTAAGAGAGTTCTTTGACATGAGGTGCCATGTTGAACTTCCAGTGACCAGTATGAGAGAGTGTGAGAGCAAGAACACCAAATTTAACACACCTGCTCCCCATTCACACCTGAGACCTTGTAACACTAACGAGTCACATGACACCGGGTGTCCAAATTGGACATTCCCACTTAAGGGTGTACTCACTTTTGTTGCCAACAGTTTAGACATTAATGGCTGTGTGTGGAGTTATTTTGAGGGGACAGCCAATTTACACTGTGATACAGGCTGTGCACTTGTGACACTGAGTGTTGGCACATGAAAAGATATAATAAAATATTCACAAAAATGTGAGGAGTGTACTGACTTTTGTTAAATACTGTATATGCAAATAGAAGTTCCCTCTACAAGACTGCTCCTTCCTCATCGAACATGCACAACTTTACCCTTTCATAGATCACCCCCATAGCAGGATATCAACTAAAGACAAAAGTGCTGTATGATTTTCTGCAGAATACTGTTACTTTTATACATTCTTCAAGTATATGTGTCACAAACCATAACATCTGACATTAGTGTGACTTTACATTTATTTAAAAGGAAACTGGCAAGAATTTTTATTTCTTCAAAATTATCAGAAATATATGGCAAATTTATGGAAACAATATTGTATCAGCTTGTTAACTTTCTTTACAGTGTCATGGAGACCTTATTCTCTCCCCCCCCCCCCCCCCCCCTGCAGATCCCAATTTTTCATATACAAATTGGTTACCTTGATAGATCACAACAAAAGTTATCATGAGATATGTTTTCCTAAAATGGAACTGTTTTTCTTCATTATGAGAAATCTAATCCTGAATTATCGGCTGAAGAAAATAGTGTTATTAAGAAGGGAGAGGAGGCGATAGCAGGTAAAGCATGCCAAGCATAAGACAACTGCAAAGTAAGTTATCATGAACACCCCCCATTATGAGAAATTATTCTACTTTTACATTTTATCTTTAGTCATACCCTTAACCATCTCTCTTTTAGAAGGAAAGTCAATTTGCAAAGATAAATCACAGTCTCTCTCAGTCCTTCAAGTCCCATATTTCAGAGTGGAAACCTCACATTTAGGCTGGAATTCCTTAATTCCAGCCTATCCATGTCCTTTAGTTGTATTTTGGTTCCTCTCCAGATAATTTCTTCAGGGTCCCTTAAGCAAGATATTTCAGAACTATGGCTGTTCTGAAGTATGTCTTTTTATATCTGTGTGCTAAAATATACGAGCAACTGGATACTTTGGTATTAAGATTAAATAATGTGCATGTGACCCTGGCTGCTGGTAAATATATCTTTAGAATTGCAAAGGCTTATGATCAAACATTTTGAGTGGATGTGTTGGATAAATAAGATTAAAAGTTGGGTATTTTAAGCACAAATAAAAAGGGACTTGTTAGATTTCTGGATTTCAATGGGAATAGAATACATCTATGTAACTATTTACTTGTATATACTTAAAAATAAGCAGATCATGAATACACAGACTGTGAGGTACATTGTTTCAATTTAGCAAGTCAGTGACCTCTCAAGAAGCATGTTGAAACTAATTGGTTAGACACTGCACACCATGTACATAAAAGTACATTACCCTCATGAGCTGCAGAAACAAACAAACAGGAACTATTTGTAAGATTTTAAGCTGGTTTTAAGCTATTTTTAATAAAATAAAGTACACAAAAGTAAACAAATACATAGGAATAGTATATTCTTGGTGAAATTCAGAAACCTTCCTACAATGCAGGAAAAAGAGGTGTGTGAGAGTGGGGGTATACAGGAACAGGGTTAATTACCTAAGATCAGGGATGGCCAAGTTCAATCCTGGAGAGCCCTATATGGGAGAGGAGTTGAGGATATCCCTGCTTCGTACAGGTGAGCCAGTCACTTCTTCAGTCATCCTGATTGACTCACCTGTGCACAGAAAGGATATCCTCAAATACAGGCTTGTGTGGGGCTTCCCAGGAATGGAATTGCCCACCCCTGCCTTAGATCATTGATGCCCAACTCTCTACTCAAAGACCCCCAGACAGGTCACAATTTAGTCTTACCACTGTGTGACCACAAGGTGAGACAATTAGAGACGCCACAGCCTGTTGCAGGTCACAAGGCGAGGCTATTAGTTTTCAGCATGGGGGTTCTTGAGGAAAGGTTTGGGAAAAAATGCCTTAAATAAATTTAGTAGTAGAGAGATATGATCTTTCCATACATTTTATGCTTAAATACCTATCTTTCATGTTCATTTGAGAAACCAACGTTCCTTTCCTTTTATAGTAGAGTTTATAGTAGCACTGTGCTGCGCGCGCCCATGTGCGCTGCCAGCTTTCTGTAGAGGTGCGCGCTCTAGCACCATCTACACTGTATATTGTGGTTTCATGCAGTCTAGTTAAATAAAAATACGTAATATATGATTTTATTCTTTTGTATGTTTTAATAAAAGGTGTGTTTATGGTTAAGGTTAGGCATAGGGTTACTGTTAGGGCTTGGGTCAGGGGTTAGGGGTTATTTTTAGGCATTGTGTTAGGGTCAGGCATAGGTTTAGGGACATGGATAAAGGTCAGGGGTTATAAATAGGGTTAGGGTAGGTATAAGGTTTGGGGTTAGATTTAGGTATAGGGTTATGATTAGACACATGTAATATTATACCATCATTTATGACGGGTAAACGACTAGTCATATAAATTACTAAATATGACACACATTACATACTCTTCTTAGACTAATACTTATTACTAATTTTGTACTGCACAGTGAATTTCTTACAGTTTACAGACTTTTTAATATATAAATAAGCTGTGCATCAAGTTCCCTGGTGGTTAGGATTTGGTGCTTTCACCACTGCAACCTGGGTTTGATTCCAGTCAGCGAACCAAACAGTCACACCAACCTGAAGCCATGCAGATTGGGCCTGGTCAGTACTTGGATGGGACACCACCTAGGAATAGCATTATCTGTATGCTGTTGCACACTGGAGGAGGAACTGGCACCCTACTCCAGTATCTCTGCCATGAATACAAAGTGGATCAGCAGGGTGCGTTATGGTCCATGAGATCACAGAGAATTGGGCACGATTGAATGACACAAACACACAAAATGTGTGCAAGTGAATGGATGGCCCTGGTGCAAAATAATTTGCAATTTCTCTATCCACCCCTTTGGGTCAATAAAATGGCACAAAATATATGTAGATGATTCGACCACCTTTTCATAATGTAGTTAGCCGTCATCCTCATCTCTAAAATTAAAATTTCGCATTTATTGCCAGTAGCAGAGGAACCCCTACCTTGATGTGTGTCCCAGTGCTTTGCACCTGCTGCACCACCACTGATTGCACTACAGAATTGACCAATTTCAAAATATATCAAGTCTAAAACATTTATAAGTTGACCCTCTTTTCTATGGTATGAAAAAAAATAACCAGTTTATCTTAAATACTCCATTATATTACTGTTGAACAAAATGTATTTAGTATTGATATACACCTCACACTGCATTACAAGGAACAGCTAATAACTCACTGGGTATTGGACAGGTACGCATTTAATGTGCTTTTTTCCACTGCTTCATAGAGATTATAAGGCAATTACATGCATATTTTATTATTATTGCTATAAAAAAAGCCACACCTGAATCATCATTTCAAGGCAGTGACTCAGAATGGACTGCAGACCCTTTAATATGAAACTAAACAATATAAAATACATACAGTACTATTCATTTTATTGTATTATTCTAGTCTCTGCTTAGTAAACATTTGCAACAACATATTATCACAATGGATACATAGTGTTCATTGCTTTTTCAGGCATTTGTCCTGCAGATCTTCATATTACAGCACAAGGACACACTAAGGGGAGCCAGGCACCCTTTGTGTCCATCATCACACACATTACACAGAATGACATAGTAATTAAACACATCATGCATGCACTGTTTGCCTGTTTCTCCATGCAGTATCTGCATCATTAGCATGCAGTGAGACATGCCACACACAAGGGTTTACATGTGAAGGTCAGTACCTTTTATCTAAGCAGGCAATCCATTCTGCAGATGAGGAAGAATGGGAAGAGTGAGCAGCAACCATGTTTGGAGCCTTGCCAGCCTGTCTATATATTTTCCAAAGTAACACAGTTTTAAAACTAAATGCTTTTTTTTGTGTGTGATCAGTCTAAAGGATGATGCAGGGAGAGCCTATGCTTTGCTATACATCACACAGCAAGCTAATGACTTCCTGGCAGCCTATGCACTATACAGCAGCTGAGCCATACACAAAGCTGCCACCACTGCAGACCCTTCCACTGGCTCAGCTGAACTCTTCTGGAGAGATAGGGAAAAGGGAGGGGGATGGGATGAGGTGCTTTGCAAGCACTAGCTACAGTACCTCACATGGTACAATTTTTCCAATATGAATTTCAAAACAGGTTTGCTTTTTTGTTGGCAAGCATGCAGATTAGGTTATTGTTGCATATGAATTTCTCAAAGATAGATAATTCTGTCTAGCCTATGCTGAAGGCAGATAGACTCACATCTAGATTAATACAGTTTGAATAAATGCATTGCACTAATCATGTTAGCCATTTGGTCATGGTAGCAAGCTGTTGTGTGGGAGGCATTTATATCATTTTAAGTGATTGTATGGGGATAAACAAATATTTTAAGATATCAAAGTATATTGGTTATGCAGCTAGGTTATAATTAATAATCTAGTATCTTTCCTTTTTTCTGACCGCCACCAGTGGCAGCTATCAGTTGCTGAGATTTTAGTAAGTTTCTTCATAGTGTAAAGCTTATAATCTGCCACTACCCCAACCCTAACCATAAGCCTAAATCCTAACACCTAACCCTAAACCCTAGCTTCAAAACCCCAACCCTAACCCTAACACCTAACCATAAGCCTAAATCCTAACACCTAACCCTAACCCTAACCCTAAACCCTAGCTTCAAAATCCAAACCCTAACACCTAACCATAAGCCTAAATCCTAACACCTAACCCTAACCCTAAATCCTAGCTTCAAAATCCCCAACCCTAACCCTAACACCTCACCATAAGCTTAAATCCTAACACCTAACCCTAACCCTAAACCCTAGCTTTAAAACCCCAACCCTAACCCTAACACCTAACCTTAAACCTAAATCTTAACACCTAACCCTAAACCCTAGCTTCAAAATCCCCAACCCTAACCCTAACACCTAACCATAAGCCTAAATCCTAACACCTAACCCTAAACCATAGCTTCAAAACCCCAACCCTAACTCTAACACCTAACCTTAAACCTAAATCTTAACACCTAACCCTAAACCCTAGCTTCAAAATCCAAACCCTAACACCTAACCTTAAACCTAAACCCTAACACCTAACCCTAACCTCTAACCCTAAACTTTGATCCCTAAACCATTACACCCTAATCCTAAACCCTAACCCTGAACCCTATCTTCAAAAGCCTAACCCTAAACCCTAACTTGAATCCTGAAACCTAATCTTAACCCTACATTTTAAATCTAAACCTAACACTAGGAAACTGACTAAAATCGCAGCCAAAATTGACTAAAATATCGTCTGCGCCACCACTGCTGAAAGTCAGAAAACAGGAAAGGTCCCTACATTTTTGTAATTGAGCAAATTATTACATTACAAGAGATTTATATAAAGGTGCCATCAGGTTTTGATTCAATCCAGCATATTATTTCATGCCGCCTCATACCTAGACAGTGGATTCATTACATATTTTATTTTTACCCACTACGAATGCAAAATATATTTTTTTATATGTGGATAAATAAACATCTCTAATATTCAAAAGCAAAGAAAACAAAAACAACTAATAGTGTATATAGGTTATAAATAATAATACAGACATTTATTAGAATTGAGTAAATTGCCATATACCATGAGATTTATGTAAATGTGCCATCAAGTTTATATTATCTCTGTAAATCACTGTGTTGGTAACCAGAGTTAAATTTCCTTCTTTAGTTCCCTAAGAAATAGATTATTAAAGGACCGCTGTGGTCAGTTTTATGCTGTTTGGTTCTAAGTTAGATAATGGCCATAATGTTTTAGAAAGCAAAAAAATAAATACAGCTGTTATATTTATATTAGTTTAGAAATATGTATGTATGCTGGTTTATATGGTTTTTCATTACGGTAGGCATCCATTTTCATTTATCGGCTGATCATGTCATGTAGACCTAATTACTGCACTACCAGTTGTAGATATCACATTCCTATTGTGCAGATAGAAACTTCCTGTAAATTCAAAGTATCCTGCCATCTCAGGAACTTGAACAGTATATTTTAAATATATGACGACAGTGGCCCTCAAGTCTACCCCCCGCCCCCACACTACTTTTTCTACTTATGTTTACCTGACTACCTGATGACATCATAATACATTTGTAACTGTTTGCATAACACTAGGCAATAAATCGCCATGAAGCAGCCTCTAAATTGGTGCAGGGAAAAATAATATTTAGAGCACCAGGAATGTGTGATAGACGATAGGCTGCAAAATTGCATAATGTCACTAATCAGAAAGGTAGCTGGTGAGTGAAGTGTCTAATCTAAGTTCTATTGATAAATATTTTCTGATGACCACAGATGGGTTTAAACTACGTTTTCTATGTTCTTCTTAATTATCAGGGGCGTATCTACCAGTGGTGCAGGTGGTGTAGTGCACTGGGGCCCTGCTTGGGGGGGGGCAGTGCTGTGTAATTTTAAATATTTTTTTTTTGCATTTCATATGTTTTTGTAGTGCCCTTACCCAGCCCAACCTACCATGGTCCCACTGGGATTTCCCTGTGCCTCCTTGGCCCCACACCCTTGGCCTGAAGTTGGTGTGTGTCTGTTTAAAAAACAGCATTTCTACTAAAGCTCCAACAGGTGTGGAGCACTTCAGCACCCTGGGGATGTGTATCAGGGAAGAAGGTAAGAACGCACAGGCTCAAAGTGGCAGCAATGTACAGGGGTATGGGTTCTGTGTGTGAGGAAGAGAGGGAATAGAGATAAGTGCTTTGTGAGGTGGGTGCTGAGAGGGGATGGATCCCAAGAAGAGGATGGCTGTTGACAAAAACTGGGTGCTGTGTAGGGCTGGATACTAAAAGGGATGGCTGTTGTGTGGAGGTGATGTTTATATATGTGTATATATGTGTATATGTGTGTATATATATATGTATACATATATATCCATAGAGGATGTCACAGAGAAGTGGGGCGTGCGCACAGGCAGGAGGTAAGGGTAGGGGAGCAGCCATGGAAATAGGTCTTGGAGGCAGAGCGGCAATGGGCAAGGGTCTTGGGAAGGTTTGCTTTTCATGTAAACAACTCAAGTAACTTCACTGGAAAGGATATAAGTTGTTTATTTAGCCAAGTTAGATATGCACAGACAGTAGGTGTTAACCCACCAACAGATATACCTGTGAAAATAGTCATAAATGGTTTAATTGGTTTCCCATTTAGGATCCATATAGTTAATTGCTTTGTTCTGTATTTCTGTGTTCTCTGCTAGATACCTACTGTATATTAATTGATGCCATCATTCAATGGTTATTACATATTTAGACAGTTTGTTTAAATAAAAAAAAACAATACATTAGTGGATGGAAAAATTATAGTTTAATTTCCAGTGATGCATTTAAAGGGCCAGTTAATTCGGCACAACTTGGAACACACCACTGTAAAGTTATCCTAAAAACATGTTGAAATACGTTTTGCATTTTTTTAAAAGGTGCCTTTTTCACAGAAATAATCATAAATGAAGTGTCTGTTTGCATGAGTAACTGGCAGTGCTAGGTACATAGTTACATAGAGAGAATTAACCCTTCCCAACCCCATCTTTGCAGATAAAGGGCTGCTGGAATAAGCAAGAGTAGAGTTGGGGTTAACAAGTCCTGCTGCATTCCTGAAATTCACTGAAAAACAATAAATCTTTGTGTCCACAGAGCCTACACCACTTAGTGTCAGCATATGATATTAATCATTGGAACAATCAGGAGTGTCTTTGTAAATAGGCATAAGACCTTATATTTTTAGCTGTTATTAGTGTAATTAAGAAAAACAATAGATCACGTTAACATGTGCCCTTTCACACCATGAAGAACACTTATAGTGAGGTAAATGGCCCTTTAAGTTTGCACTGTCCAATATAATTGGGAGCAAATGCACTGTCCAATATAATTGGGAGCAAAATAGATTTTGAGCAAGAATCAGAGAAAGTGCAACATGATCGGGGTAAGAAACATGATTTTTCCTTAAAATCAGAGAAATTCCTTCACATTTGCGAGATTAAGAGGGACAGGGTGGGTTTCCAATGAATACAGGGACATGTAAGACTTTGTGGTGCCCACTTATAAAAAGGCTATACATTTTAGTGCAGTGGTTAAAAAAATGATGATTCCTAGTCAACTGATTCCTGGCTATAACATTTTTGCCTCCAAAGCCTTGGTTTTGTTAGTGTATTCAAGCAAAAAGAGTAGAGGTGCTCATCTGAGAACGAACAATACTTAAGTAAGTTTGTTCTCTAGGTCTGGTTATCTACTCAGAGCGCAGCCTCTTTTAGCCACTTGTGACCTTCGCATGGAGAAATATCCTTTAGTATATCAGTCTGGTCTCACTCAAAAGAGTGATCCAGTCCCTAAATACCAGGCAATTCTATCCCAGAAACAGCAAATACCAGACGTACGTTTCGGCCTCTGTGGGCCTCATCAGTGAGGTGCAGCTGAACTCCTCAAGGCACAGTGAGCAAGGAGTTCACGTCTGGTTCCTCCACGTCATAGTTCATCATAGTAACTAAATGCTTTTTTATTATTAAACAGTTTTCTTAAAGAAGATTAACTATAATAGTGTAAAAGTTTAGATAGATTAACTATTGTTACTCATGTTTGTGGAGAAGCTGCCATTTTAAGTTTTTTATTTGTCACAGACATTCAAACTTTAATAAGTTTTTCATACAAGAGCAGCCTGTGTTTAGGTAACACGTTCCCTTATATATAATCATGTTATCCTGAATAAGCCTTGCTACTAGTTAAGGAGACAAATGTAAAGACAAAAAGCAGCACCATGGACAGCAAGCCCTAAGGCAGGGCAACACTCTCAGTAAACATCTTCAGATTCCACACATATTAGATTTACTGCAGAGAAAAACAGCTTTTGGTATTTGTTTGCTGCCCTTTACATCCAATAAATGCAAAATAAGTACTTGGCAAAACACCAGCAACATTGGATCATAAATGAACACATTGATTAAGATGGTTATAAGCTTGTTACAGTCCCATAATTATAACACGCTAGTTTAAAAAACTGCAAGTGATAATTAGGCGAAATCTAGTCGTTAAAATATAAGTTAAAAATAAGCTTATACGATATCTCACATGTGAGCTATCTAAGATGGAAGTGCACATAGCACAAGAAGATATGTTAAATTTTATATTTTTTGTAAAAATGCTTTATGCTCATGTAAAATATTTCCAATACATTAATTGCCTTTTAGTGTCATCTGTGCTGGGCCAAACAATGAATTAGCACTGATAATCAAAAGCTGAACTGAGCAACCGATTCATCTGGCAGCTAATTGGTTAAAATAGTGAATGTGTATATATTCTACTACCCTAAACATAATATATATTTACAGTGATTCTTTCATTATCTTTTACCCATTTCAATTTCCATTTTTTTCTCATTAACAAATATTATACTGATACAATATCTCATTTTGGCATTGTAATATGTATAAATCAGTGACTTTATAGTCTGTTAATAATATCTCAATCTATCTGCAATTACTGCTTATCACCGCCTACCTGTACCTATCGTGGGCTCGGCCAGCTCTGCCTGGGCTAAAAAAAATGCTGACCAGTTAGACTCTAGTTTAAGATTTAGCATGCTTCCTCTTGTCTTCCTGTGCACCCTTATACCTAGGTTTCCTTTGATGCTCATTAAGCCCATCTTGCTTGCCCTTTTGCCCCCCCCCCCTGCACTCTATCTTTGCCTCCAGCCCCTTTTTTTTATCTATTCTGACCTAGCAGCTTTGGCCTCACTCTTCATTTACATCCACTCCTCTAAAAGGCCTCCATTTCTATTCTTGCACATTTTTTCTTGACAATTTAAGGTCCCTCAATCCCCCTCACTCATAGATTGTAAATCTGCGAGTTTCAATCCTGCAAGGTGCTTTAGGGAAAGTGTATAGGACACCGGATTCCAAGCTCAAAGACAGGGCCCTCCATTCATTGCAATGTGTGAATCTTGAACTTGTCATTGCCTGCAACTTAACCTATGTATAGCGCTACAGAATATGTTGGCGCGTTACAAATAAACGATAATAAAATAATAATTCAGACCTCCATTTCCATTACGCCAACAGCTTTCATTTTATACTCTACTATATTCCCATATATTCTATTTTCTAGCTTATAGCCATCTGGCCAAATGCTTTCTTAGAGTGCTATACACCATCTCGTCCCTCTGTTTTCTTCACCTCTGCTCGCCCACAGCATCCTCAACCACAGCCGGCACCCTCACAGCATCCAGGCCCAGCCTCCATCCATTTAAAAAATGTTGCCGTCACAGACTTCATAGTCCTCAACGCAATCTCAATAAAAATTCCCTAACATTTTGTAGCCTGCTATATCTGTCTCAACCCATAGTTCCATTGAATTACCTCATCCAAACAAGTCAACCTCCCTTGATCACCCGTCTTTTCACGCCTTGGCCTTTACTACCATACCATCAAAACCTATCTCTCTGGAATTCAATTTTACTTGTCTCAAAATTTCAACCCCAACAAATCCTTTTTATATTCAGTGTCTGTAAAATCACTCTTGCAAGGCCTCATACTCAAACAAGGTATGCAACCAAAACACTGCTTACCATAGATGGACCCATCATCAAACAAGTAATTTCCTATTGTTAAATCATGCATTTGGTCCCAAGACCTCCACTACCATCTCGTCCTCCATCATGCATGCATTCTATGTTTTCCTGCGCTGGTCAGTTCACTACATCACATCACCAACCATTATACCTCACAAGGCAAAACATATCCTTCACGAACAGTCACCTCATCCTCACACTGTCGTTTTCAAAAACCAGCATCACATCACGTATTATCCCACCCACACCCTGTGGTTACCCGCCAATGGAATACGCCGTCTTTTAGAAACTCTCACTACCAAACCAACTCACCACCCACTATTAGCTATATCCAGTCAACCACTAAACACTGTTACCATTATTCATATTTGTCTGGCTCTAATCAAGCTTAGACTCAACTCATATGCATACTCATTCAAAATCAGAGTTGCAACCTCTCCCTCCAAAAACCAAACACCAGTCCACATTATCAAAGCAATCCGAGAACCGAAGTACTGAAATATTTAAGGCTATCAATGGAATTACCAAATAAATAACCACTTACCATACCTATTGCTCATGTAGTTTTTGGCCTCTAATCAGGACGACTTAGCTAAAATATGCCACACCACAAGCTGCCATCAATGAAGAGAAGGCACTGACCACAAAATGCAGGTTTATTAACCTGAAGACGTGGGAGGGGCCTTGTCTCCTAAACGCCACTAAATTCCCTTCCTCTCCCAGGACACTTATTTCATGGCACATGTCACTTTTCCCACCTTCCTTCTCTCTAACTTTTACACTTTTTCCTTGCCCTCTTATTAGGCTAGGATGACGCTAAAATATGCTACGCCACAAGCTATCATCAACAGAGAGGAGGCACCAACCCCAAGTAAATAAATAAAAAAATAAAAAATAATATATATATATATATATATATATATATATATATATATATACTGTATATATATATATATATATATATATATATAGTGCATAAATAGTACATTTGTGATCACATTTAAATATCTAGAAACTTGCTTCCTGCTCAGAATTCCGAGAAATATAGTTATTCCACTGCATTCTAGGAGCCTTGTCAGGGACATGCAAATGTGCCCACAAAGGCTTTGCTCTTGCAACCCATAACCATATTACACATGGCTTCCCTTAAGCATATGTCTGCTGCATCAAAGAGCTTTGAGCAAAGCCAGGATTGGGTTATACACAAGCTAGGAATCCCATGCACGTACAGCCGTTTTAAGGTTACTGCCTATCAGCATGGGGCCGGTTCCTTAGCTTGTGTAGTGGATATTTTGAGTAGGTAAATCACCAGAACAATCATTTAATATATATGGGGAGCTAAAGAGCGATAGAAGCCCTCCACCATACATTAGTACAGTAAATAAATAGTACATTTATGTTCACATTTGAATGTCTAAAACAGGTTAAAAAGCAAGTTTCATGCCCAGAATTCTGAGAAATACAGTTATTACACTGCACTCTCAGAACTTTGGCAGGGACATGCAATTGTGCCACAATATATATATATATATATATATATATATATATATATATATATATATATATATTCCTCATAGTTTTCTGCAAAGCTGGTGCTGCCCTCAGTGGTGTAAGGACAACCAGTGATATAAACAAATCTATCCTCCCTCGGAAAATTGTCCCCGTAAGTTATTGTCAAGGTTTGGTAACTATTTTGCACAACTCTGTTTTACTTTTGGAATTAGATTATTTGAGTCTGTATCATTTCAGACTTTTATTATTTTACTTGTTTTGAGTGCATCTATTATGTTAAGTATAGCAATTTACATTTACTCACTATTTTGCGCATTTATTTGCAATTTCTTCTAGAACCACCTGTACCTGTACATACACTTAGGTACAAAATACGGAAAGCTTAGTGAGTGGAGAATCCTCACCAATGTGAACATATAGAGTGGTAAAAATGTTCTGCTTAGGCGCACCTGAGATATAAATCTGCATATCTAAGACAGGTCGGAATGTTAACATATTGCTTTAAAAATATTTTTTTATTCAGATCTCATTCAGCATTTTGTGGGCTAAGTTATAGAAACGTTAATGTTAAAATACATACAGTATTTGTGTGTTTGGGAGGAAGGGGCATCTGAGGAATCTGGCCTTGGATAAGGGGATGTCATATAAGATAACCGTGAGAAGAAAAGATTAACAAAACATATAAGAAAACACAGAAATGCAAGAAATGAATCTTTATTATATATTACAGGAAGATCCAGTTCCCGGACCAGTGGAACCAGCTACCTCCATGTTATCCATCAGGAGAAGGACTTCCTGACAAGTGACTGAAATACCTCAAACCTGGGGTTAGGACATGTGAGTTGGCATTTGTACCTGCATTCTATGTATTTATCTAGTTTAGCATGTATTTGCACTAGGTTTTGCACCTCTTCCCCTCCCTTTCCTCTCTTTCATTATGTATTAGTGTTAGATTAGTGTGACTAAAACAAACAATGCCTGGGAGAAAAGTGCTATGTATATTAATTATTATTATATATTAAATGTTGAGGGATTTATTAGAATTGTTGTTGTGACAGCCTTTAGCAAATGACTATGTAAGGAGTGAAAGAAAGTGCAAAGTCCAATATTATTTCAGTAAATCAGACTTGGGATAAGTCTTTGGGACTGACCATTATATTATTCCAAGAGGAAGCATTTGAAGGGCAGTTAGTAACACAAGCTAGAAGAGAGAGGAATGAGTTTGTTGAGGAAACATATTTAATCTCATTGGCATATAAATGTGGTTGAAATGAAGCTAGTTTGGGGCACTAAATTAAGATGTATAGAAAGCCTTGAGGTGTCCTAACAGTGATCAGTGATGAGGTACCAAAGACATAAAATGTTTTTCTTATTGTCTATAAATATGTAATATTGCTTGCAGTTTCTGCCTTATTTTACAGAAGATAAGGAATTGAAGATTTGTTTTCTGCAAGTGCAATGTGGTAGAAAATTGCTCTTCTTTTGATAGAAAAGTAACATACAGATATACAGGTTTCCAGTGCATATATCTTGTTGTATCTATTAGACTCCTTAAAGGGCCACTGAGACCACTAAAACCGCTCTTGTTTCATTGTTTTATCGTTATTTTAAAATGCTTGTATGATTGTGTATATGGCACTCAAACTTTTCATTTACCCTAACCCTATCAGCAGTTTCTGCACCACAAAATGCATTGAGTTTATGCATACAATCCATCAGGTCCTGAAGGGACCATACATTACAAGCTCTCTGTAAATGCTCATATTAGTCTGCAATAATGCATTTCCTTTCCCCCCCCAATTGATATTAGAATATCTAAAGAATCAAAATGAATATGTTTACAATAACAGCAATAAGATTTGTATAACTATTCTCAGGGTGGTTGTGACTTTTGGTCCTTGCAGAACCTGAAGACATACTCTACTCTTTTAACATTTCAGATTTTTTTTCACTTTATTTCAGTGTTTGACTATATAGAGCAGTTGTAATTAATTAGATGTTCCTTAAATGCTACAGATTAAAACTAGGTGGACTAAGAGATAATAGAAAAATGTTTGGTTTTGACTGTGGCTTTTTAGTCCACATATGGATTCATTAGGAGGCAGATGAGATGATCTTGTAGTCTCTTTAAGAACTTGTCACATTTTGTGCAATCTACAGTGAAGCAGAAGTAAATACTTCTCCAGAACTCGTTTGCTTACTCTATTAACCAGTGGATATACTAATCTATACAATGTAGATTAATTTCTTGCAGTTCTACGATTTAATTATAATTCACTGTTATCTTATAAGATTCCCCCTATCCAAGGCAAATTAACATCTGAGGTGATCCTAGGCAAAGATCCCATTGTCAATTTGATCTCTTGGGCCTCTGTGAAACCCGGCACATCTGATATCTGTCCATATTTTGCTGAAGCTGAGCTTGCAGGATTTTAAGCATTGCCTTGCTGGCCTGTGGGTGCAATTGTTCGATAGTTGGAGCATTCTTTGGCACTGCTCCAATTTGAGACTGGGATGTAGGCTGACCTTTTCCAGTCCATTGACCACTGTTAAGTTTTATAAATGTGTTGCCATAATGCAAGCAACATGTGCACAGCATTAGCTTGAAGGATTTCAAACAAATGGTCTGAGATTCCATCGATTCCTGCTTAGGGCCAATCTCACTTCACTCTCCAAGATGTCTGGCACCAGCTCATTGGACAAACTATTCAGGTTACCAGTGCTGTCTTGCATTGATATTCTCTGTATTCCTGCAACCTCTTCTTTATATGCTCTGTTTCTGTTTACTTTCTACCTTTTTTTTGTCTTTTATCATGCTCACTTTGGCATTAAAATCTCCCTTGAAATCCCTAATGTTCTTGAGGAGATGTCTTGACTATCCCATTCTGTTAACTTCTTTCTCTTTACATCGCTCATTATAGAATGTCCCCATGTCTCTTCTTGCTATCCTGTGGAATTCTGCATTAATTTGGACAAATATTTTGCTATCTCCACTACCTTTCGCTTTCCTTCGTTCCCTGGCTATTTTCAAAGCCCCATGGGATAGCCAGTTTTCCATCTAAGTGTTATTTCTTTTGGGGATATTATTTATTGCTGCTTTTTGTACAATGTGACATACATCTATCCTAAGTTCTTTCGGGCATTCTATCTTCCATGTTCAGTCCCTTAAATCTGCATATTCACAGAGTTATTATTTATTTCATATCTGCTTTACCTAATGATTTTCCATCTTTTCCTCAGTTTATTTCTGAAAGTTGCAATAAGAAGCTCGGGATCTGTGCTGTAGTCAGTTCCTGAGTGTATACAGCTCCTCTATCTCTGGCTGCAAAGTATATAGTAAACCTCATAGCAGTTCTATATTGTTTATCTGGTATTGTCCACGAGGCTTTTGAAAGAGGGTGTTTGCTATGACCAGAGAATTATCTTGACAGAATAATCAATGCATATTGATCTGTATCTGGTCTCAATATTACATAATTACAATTAAGAAGTTTCTGCCTGACATGTTTGGATGAACATAGAGCCCAATTCCATTGCAAACCTGCATCTTGCAGGATACCAGCCATATGTCTGTGGGTGTGCTGCAGGCTCTCGTTCGTCTCTGATTCCGGTGCTATTCAATTGAACAAGCCCACAAGTTACGGGCCGAACGCCAAAGCCGTAAACCATACACTCGTGAGTAGCAGTTCAGGGCAGGAACATGATCGATTAAGCAAGGCCGTAACCACACATTTCCAAACAGCCAATAGAAAATGAGACCGCCATCATTACAGCAGTAAAACATGGAGGTTGCATGTCAATCAATTAGGTTTGGGGGTCCGATATGCGATGGGACTTGCAAACCCTCAAAATAATAAATATTAATGCCAATACTGTTCTAGCCCATGTGGGTGGCCTGATATGTATTAACTTATTGATTCCCGAGATCGATATAACCCCGAAATGACACATAATAAAATATGATTTTTTATTGCCGATTTGAGAGCTTGTGACTGTTGTGCAGTTAATTCTAATGTCTATCATCACTTTCATCGCCATTTACAGTGCAGTATTGATTTTTCATTTGCATTTACAGTGCTGCAGACAGAGGTTAAATCCCTTTGCGGGTCCTCTCTAGCACTCGTAGGATTTTCTCCTACATTTGCTGTTTACAGGTGTGAAAACATTTTTGGGCTTGAGGAATTGTAGCAATTGAATAGCGATTTGCGATTTTAGCGATTCTACCTATTGCAGACGTGAAAGATCAAAGACTTCGGGAGGCTGTAAGTTCTGGGTTTAACAACCGCTGATTTTTCAAAGCCGTAACCCATAGACCTTTTGGAGCCCGCAAAAAGACGCCATTTGAATAGCAAATGAACTTACAGCCTCACGTACAGGCTCCAGGAACTTATGATTGCTCAATTGAATAGGGACCATAGCTTGTTAGTACATTTTTGCTTGAGTATATGCAAAGACATTTATGTAGAATAAACTGCTATGATTTTATCACCAGTACTGTACCACTGTGTGTATAATGCCAACACCCTACCACTATGTACATACTAATACCCTATCAGTATATATATACTGTCAGAACCCTGTGATCAGTACCTGACCACTGTGATTAGCCTATTAATACATCAACACCAGACTTTACCATAACATTCGCTCTTCTTCAATCAGTCTTCTATGGTGCTACTTAATTTGGGACATCTTTCTAAGACACAATTTGTATTTTTTTCCTTTTGGCTCACCCCTTGTTGGGCTAGTTTGAACGATGACCACCCCCTGTTGGGCTAGTTTTAACGATGACCTGCAATTTTCATTCTGTGTCAAGTGTGGACTTCTGACCACTTAACTCATTCTTTTTGTTAGAATACTTTGGTATCCTTCTTGACCTGACCCCTCCAGGTATTGCTGCCACTGGGCTCCCATGTAGGAGATTCTTTCCAGTAAAATATACTAATTATCTACAAAAACAAGGGTTGGGCTATATAAATAAATCAAGTGAGCTATTCCAATTAATAAAATAGTTGGAAATGAATGGATCGTGTTTAGTGCTGTATGTTAGTGCCATTTGGCAACTCCCACTGAAATCTCCCACCATATGATAACTGTTGGCTGAATAAGAAATGTGTCATACAACGAATGACTAATATAATGTCATATCATTGCTCATCAAATAGTGCTGGAGACAAAATGGGATTTTAAGTGTGTGATAAAGAGCATGAAATTCCAATTTGAATGCTCTTTATGGACTGCTCTTAAGATATACTGTATATGTGCTTGGTTTTAAAGTGTGTGTAAAACACAGGATGATGTAATTATTTAATTGGGGAGTTGGCTGTTGTGACAGCTATTTTAGAGTAAACTTTGTAGTGATTCATTAAATCTCTATTTATTTCATGGTCTCAGGCAGAACTCTGATGAGATAAATGGCTGGTGCAGAGACTGTTTCTATGGAGATTGTTGTTTACCTCCTGTATTGCTCACAGAACTAACCATTTTAAATGAGTCCATAGGTCAGATACATTTTTAGCATAGAGATTTATAATACCAATCAGAGCTTTAAACTAGTACATAATGAATGCTCACATGACGGAATATTTTTAAAGGGCCAGTGTAATTATCCTGCTTTTATATTTTTTAAGTAGTACAAATAAATATTAACAGTTTTTCACTTTAATACAGGGGTGGGCATTAATCACGATGAATTGAGATTAAAACAATTCTATGATTAAATGTTTTAATCACGATTAAACGTGTCCACTCCTAATTACACAGACAGATGCTAGTGAATAAAATGGAGCTGCTCATTTTTATAATAATACAGCACTAATAATTCTGGATATTTTAGGAATGATTCACTTTAGAAAGAAAATGAAAAATACAAACTATGGTCAGTTTTTCATAACTTTAAAAAAATCTGTTTAATGTTGGTGTCAGTCACTTTAAAGGTATAAAGAAATTATATGCCTTTAAAAAGTTTCAAACAAACAACCGTAGATTAACAGAAAAATATGAATTGAATTGCTCCAATCTGAAATCTTGATTTTCTCTCCCTCCCTTTAGAGCTGCTTACATCATCAACACGTACTAGCCAATAGGAACACGGCATTCTAGTACAGATTTTAACTTGGTAGTTACTCCCCAAAGGGCTGTGCAGCTCAGTCTGCCGTCTTGGTAGATGCCACAGCAAAAATGGCTGGAAGGAGGGGGAAACTGAGACACAGAGAGAGAGAGACTGAGAAAAAATCACTGAGAGACTCACTGAGAGACAGAGAGAGGGAGAGAGAGAGAGAGACTGAGAGACAGAAACAGGGAAAGAGATAGTCTCCTCCAGTATCAACAATTCAAATGAGAAAAACATGAATCAGTAGTTGATACATGGAACTGATTTCCAATGGGTGGTAGGAGAGAGGAGAGATGCAGTAGGTAATACATAGAATGATTTTCCACCAGAGGTGGTAGAAGTGGTAACCAAGGCTGAACCCACACTGCAGGTATAGCAGTATGATTTTTTTAATATATAAACTCTATGTTTTTGTTTACTGCTGGGACTTGGTGGAATTTGCTACAAAGACTGTGAGAATGTGCTGAAGTTACTGGAGAGGAATGAACGTCAGGGTGAATGTGAGAGTTTAAATGACCTCCCGAGAATTGAGGTGGACTCTGCATCAGGGAGAGACTCTTATATGGATATTCATTGCACCTTCTTACATGGGTATGTGCCAGACTACAAATCCCATAAATGCGTTGCAGCTGAGACAGATCCCCAGACTTTTACTACAATGTTGATGCTGCATGTGCTTGCTTCTGATTGGCCAAAGGGAATTATTAATGTTATGCTAATTTAGCCTGAGTTTGTAGAGGGTCGTCTACGTTAAATTTCAACTGGCAAAAAATAGAAGATGATTTTCTTAATCACTACTGAGTCTCCTCTATCAGATGCATTAATAATCCAGGAAACTTAGATATGCCTTTGATTTGCCATGATTCCAGTCTGTATGCTGCAATAGAGAAGACAGATATTTTCAGAAGCTCCTGTTTCATACTGCACATTGGACATCAACAATATGCTGAAGCGATTAACCTATAAAAGACTGTGACATTTAAATTAACTTACAATTAATTTCTTAATTAGGATTAATCTTGATTAAAATAATACATTTTTGCCCACCACTAATTTATTGTAATTAATATGTCAGCTATCTATCTGCAGAACATTTAGTGGCACATAAGGAAATGCCACAGATGGTAGAAAAAAACTGCTGTTTTCAGGCTACATTATGAGTCATTACAGTGGTTTAAGGAATTAAATGTATTTATATTATTTCATAAAGGTAGCAACAAGTACTGAGTATGCACAAGCCCCAGTGAGTAATTACCATAATCAGTCTAGTTATTTCTTGAGGTCTGAATATACCCAATCATTTCATTTTCCAGTTACTTTATTTATTAATGTACATTTTAATACAGTGGATTTATCCAAGGCACTCTACATAATTATAAAAAGGTACATCATTTTTTGATATATGGGTTAATTTTAAGTTTGCGAGTTTTCAATCTTGTGTCAGTGCCTTGGAAACAAGCTCTATGTACATTTGATTCTAAGCTCAAAGACAGGGCCCTCCATTCTTTATAAGGTGTTCATTTTTGTTTTTGCCATGTACTCAACCCCTGTACAGAGCTACGGAATATGTTGGCTGGTTATAAATAAAGATAATAATTATAGGCTCAGCATAAATCTAGTTTTGGATTAATTGCTGAATTTGTGCAATGGGCCAGAGGCAAATCGGTGTCAGGAGAGCAATAGATCAAGCTGAAAGATAGGGAAAAGTAGGGTGAGAGAATCTAATTTGTACCAGGGTAGGAAAGTTTACACTGAAAGCAGTGTATTCAGAGCCACAGGAAGTAATCAGCAATAATTGGCAATAATGACCCAATTGAAAAACTTTTTCAGTCTAAAGACTGATTGACATGTAAATTCTGCAAACATCAAAATATGCTTACTATACACATTCATTTGATTTAGAACTTTAGTACTAGATACATATTTAAGCCTCTGCTGTGTTCCTTTAATACGTTGTTAAGGTTCATTTTAATGGACTAACCTACACTTACAAAAATGCACACAGTTGGTCTGAATTGTAACTAAAGGTTCTCACTAACCTGAGTACAGCCCTGTCACATGTTTATTTTAGAAGAGTTCCAGTTAAGGGGGATGTATTGTCATCCTAACAACAGGCCAGTTTATAACTTGAGAATATGGTTATGGTGGAAGCACCAAAAGAATATATATCAGATTAAGTGGTATAATTATTTTGCTAGTTGGTTAGTTGTATCATTAAAAGATCTTGTGTACTTTGAGCTTGTGGGGAATAACTGGCTGTAAGTCTTCGGACTTGAAAATTGCCACAATTACAGATCGATTTAATTGCACAAGCCCGCAATTACATGGCCGAAAGCCATATCCGTAAACCATGTAACCGTATGTAGCATTTCGGGGCATGATCATGATCAATTAAGCAAGTAACGATTTAGAAAAAGCCAACAGTAAATGAGACAGTCATCCTAACATCAGTAAAACATACCATTCAAACTTCAATCAATTAGTGTTTAGAGGTCTGTTATCCGATCGTGCCCCCAATCTAGAAGAAACTGTTATAGTCCATGTGGGTGGCCTGATATGTATTAACTCCTTGATTCCCGAGATTGATATAACACGGAAATACAACTTAAAAAAAAAAATGTATTGCAGATTTGCGAGTTTGAGACTTCTGTACAATGAATTCTAAAGTCTTTCATCGCTTTCCCTGTATTTTTTATTGGCTTTTATAATGTTAAGAACAGGTGTTTAACCCCCCTTGTGAGTCCTCTCTAGTGCTTGTAGAAGTGTTTGCTACATTTGCCATTTTCGAGTTTGAAGGCAATTGCAGGCTTGGGGATTTTTTGCAATTTTATCGTTTGTAACATTTGCGCGCTTGAAAGATCAAAAACCTAGATGGGTCTGAGTTACAATTTTGACAACTGCAGGAATTTTCAGCCTGTAGCTCACAAATAGATTGCGGGTAACTAGAGGAGGCCAATTGAATATCAATAACTTTTGCATTGTGTATTACAGGCTTCAGTAATTGCGATTTTGACATTTTAATAGGTCCCTTGGTATGTTAGGGGATATTGGTGGGATTTAAATACTGTTTTCAATTCTGTGATATATTGCACATATTAGCTGATATAACAAAAAGACAGATCAAAATATTTTAAACCCTCAATATTTGAGGTCTTATGTTAGTACAGCTCAGATACAACCCACCATTATGAAAGCACAGATTCAGCCTTCTAAATAGTACACTGCACGAGAAAGCAGCTCAAGTAATCTTGATGGAAATGCTGCTGGAAACCAAGATGTTGCACTCACGGACCATTGGAAAATAGGGTTGAGTGTAACTCTAAGCTGTAATGCTGACATACATTTACAACCCTCTCCAAAGTATCATGGATGATTCTCTGGACCAAGAGAAGCACCATAATGCTTTATAATCTGTATGTCTGCTCAATGTGTTAGTCCCAAGTCAGTCTCAACAGAAACAATAGAACTTAGGGTGACATGAAACTAGTGTTAAAACTCCACTATAATCCATAATGTGTATTTGTAGATTGTAATGTTTTTTTAAAACAGTTTAGAATTATGTTGGGCCTGGAGTATCATTTAGTAACAAAGCCAACTTTCTCTTCTGGTTAAGTGTATCATCTCAAATACTGTAAACAGCTGGAATGGATAGAGCTACTGTCAAAACATCTGTTTTTTTTTCATCAAGTTTACATTGGATTTGATATACTTTTGGTGAAAGTGTTATACTGTAAATACCACATATTATTTTTCTGGTAACTTGTGCAAAAAGTTGTTTCCTTATTTTCTACTTGGTACGATAATTCTACATGGAATATATATTTATTATATTGGGGCTTTCTTGTTGTTTTCAATGAATATTTTATTTAACTTTAATCTCTTTCATATCAGTATTTATATGTTTTTTTTCTACTAACCATAATACAACATTGTTATAACATTAAAAATTCTTACAGCTTTCACATTCGAATAGCAATGGAGTCAACAAACAATTTGGTGTTATGTGGGAATCCACCCTTTATAAATCATTCAATATAAATTAACAATATTTACTTTAGCAAACTGGCTGTTCTCCATCATCTAACTGACCTTTAAAATGTCTCATTTCATATGTTTTGTTACCACAACCATATGTCTAATTTTCTTATCATATCTATCATATTTTTATCTGAACAAATCGTAGGAGGCATACTCTGTAACTAGGTAACAGGCCTTGAAAACAGTGGTTGAAAAATATAAATCAAATGCTGCAGTTTGGCACCAAACTATATCCAGACCAAGATATATCTCTTTTGCTTAGTTATTCATTCAGTATTAACATATTTTACCCTTAACATTTCCAGTTTATTCACTTGGCACATGTTCCAGACTGACAAATGGCCACTTTAAATCACTGGCATTGACAATGTTGAGCATTTAAAATGTGTGTTACTTAACATTTAAAATATGCACAGATGGCCCATCTGTGGCCAGTGACTGGATTTAAACGGCAAACTAAACATTATTTGGGTAATAAACCAGCTAATTAATATAGGTACATTTTATTTTTTAAAATAATGTTATAAATAAACAACTTATTATTAAAACCCTGTTTTTTTCTTTTGAACAACAGAGTACATTATACCTATATTGAACAAATTTGTAAAATGATCTTTGCTGTATATCCAGAATTTAACAACCATAAGGCAGATGTACATTGGTAGAGGACATTTAATTTAATTTGACAGCCATCAACCTCAGCAGTCTTCATGTGACAAACACCAGCCTCAACCATAAAGAGTTCTGGGCAGGGGTGGTCAATAGAAAAGCTGGTGGCAGGCAAAGATTAAATTCACAATGAGAATCACACTCTTGGCACGTTGGTTCTTGCTCGGGTAAGGATGGATCAGATAAACACCTTTTGTTGGAAGCCACCTGTCATGGCCTAATTGATGCCTGTTGCCTCAGTCTTGGGCATACTCCCTTCTGTCACCATGGAAGAATGCCACGAGTGGAAAGCAGCATTATCAGAGATAAAGACAGTAAGGATGTGATATTACTGTGATTATCTTGTAGTTGATAAGGGACCAAATCCATTCATCCTTTTTAACCATAAAGAAGAAACCAGCTCCTAAAGTTACATAATTACATAGTTGATTTTGTATTTTGGGGTAAAAAAAGCAACTTTTTTATTTTCTCCTCAATATACTCCCTTGACTACTACCCCAGGTAAAGATAGAGCATACGTGTGTGTGTCATGGCTTATGGATTATCTCAGTGGCACAATCATAACGTTTCTATGAATGAAAGCAGGAAGGTATTTCAGGTACCTTTTTCCTGTAAGGAAACATATTTTTAATTAGCTTACTATGGCCCTCATTCAATAGCAATTTGGCCAATTGAATAAGGCTCTAAATAAGCACATAACATATATTTTTTAAAGAAGTTTTTAGTTAGTGAGCATCTATCCAAAAGCAAGGTTTTCACTAAGTAAAAACTTCTTTAAAAAAATATGCTATGTGCTTATTTAGAGCCCTATTCAATTGGCCAAATCACAATTGAATGAGGCCCTATGAGAATATACAAATACATTATTTAAATAAATTATTATAGTTCTTTTTGTAATACATCCAGGCAATGGCTCTCATTCAATTGCAATTTGGACAATTGAATAGGGCTCTAAATAAGCACATAACATATTTTTTTTAAAGAAGTTTTTAGTTAGTGAAAACCTTGCTTTTGGATAGATGTTTACTAACTAAAAACTTCCTTAAAAAAATATGTTATATGCTTATTTAGAGCCCTATTCAATTGGCCAAATTGCAATTGAATGAGGGCCACAGTCTATACAAATCGGGAATATTGCAACAACAGACAAAAGGGAAAAAGTTAAACAATCAAGACATATTATATGTACATATTGCATATTATTGAAAGAGAGTCTACATATTTTTTATATATTATTCCTGTCTATGTTTAATTGCCAACTTGGCAAAATCTTTACGTATTTTCTGTTCTTTCAAGGCATACTCAGCACCATTTTCCTTCACTACAATACAATAGTATAATTAAATTAATTATTTACAGCCACAATTCCACTTTCTAGCAATTTTAAGATATACGTACCTTTAGGATATGAATTTTTATAATGTTTTGTTATGAAATAGGATTAGTTGGAAAAAAGTAGAGTAGGGCAAACTCTGGTCAAATTTGTTTATCATGATTTGGACATTCACATCAAACATGCAATGAGTCTGTCTGCCCTTCATGACTTCACCAAGAGTTTCATGAAAATGTTTTGCTTCTTCAATTATATTGAGTAAAGATACCAACATATCATTAGCTTGTTACCAAGTATTAATGTACTGAGAAGAATTGTTTACTCATGAAATTGTCATATTCCTCCTCTAAAAGTATTTTAATAACTAAGGTTTCCATATTTTCATATATTTTTGTTTTTTTTCCTTAAACTCTAAACAAATAATAATACATTAAAAAAAAATAATAAAATTTTAATAAATTAGATGCTGTATTATTATTTTTTTATCTACTTGATTTATAATGTTTAAACATAGTAACACTAGTAGTTATCATTTTAAGCTTTTACTTCTATAAGTTTCTGCTCATTGCACATGTGCCCCTTAGCCCTGCCCCTTCTGAGACCCGATCTACACCAGTCAGACACCAGAACACAAAGTAGGAAGTCTGCTATAGCTGCCACTACCCAAATTATGCAAAAGGGGCAGAGCTGAGCAGCACAGATACCTATAAAGGTAAGGACTGAAAACTATAGCTACTAGTATTACAGTGTGTGTGTGAAGATCCCAAAAAGGGGGTCTATTTAGCTACAGAGAATCCCTGCCTTTGGCCACAGGAATTCCACTCTAAATAGGTGATCTTCATGGAAGGAATGGGTTGCTCGGTATCTGGCTAACGCATCAGGAACATGTAAATGTGCTTTAGCTCAGGAAAATAATAAAAAGCTTCCTGTTAAATGAAACACACCATCCTCTATGCATTTCAAGTAACAACAACCCCTTTATTTTTTACAGCAATCTCTATATCACATTTTTCATGTTGGTGGGAGGACCTACCCAAAAATCCCCTCCCCGATCAGGATCATCCAGAAGGGGAACAGCAGACTTGGGTGATTAGAGCCAATCAGGGGCGGATGACTATGGGGGCTTGACTTGGCAGGGTGGATCACTGGGCCGTACCCACAGAGGATCAGAGCGGCAAACAGAACAAAGGACCTGTAATCACCCCAACGTCCTGCAGTGACCTCTTGTGGATAAGAATTGGAATTACATGTCCTTTTCTTCAACTATCCTTTAAAACATGACAGTATATTAGTTAAGGGCAAAATGATCTTTACACATTGTTTAAACATTATAAATCAAGTATAGATATGCATGTACAGTGGTGCTATGTTGTTGTTGTTCAGTCCTTCAGTTGTGGCCAACTCTCTGTGACCATATGGACGCAAACCCCAGGTACATCTGTTTGTGTTTCTGGTTTTACTTATCCATATGGTTTTCTTGGTAAAGATACTGGACTGGATTGCCAGTTTCTTCTCCAATGGACTGTGATTTGTCCTATAAAGCCTGTTAATTACCTGAGTCCAGATGGAGTACACTGTGGTCTTTTTTTCTAAATTTACTCTTTGAAAGAACTACACTTCAAAATAGGCAATAGGTTTTAGAATCTGAAAGTAAGTAATACTGCCTTGCATATGTAACTTTTAATGCACAATTATCACCACTGTTATCATTTTGGTTTCCGCATATTGACTTCCTGAGGATGGGAGGAGACTTTGAATGTTCAGAAGTGTCATAAAAACACAATAGGAATTTAGTAGGAAACACCCACCTGATAAAACAATAGCAACATGCAAGAAAGCAAAATGGTAGTTTGGAGTAAAAAAATGTATCAAAAAATAAAGGTTGTGTTTATGTATTTATTTGTTCTTTTGCATTCTGAAAACAATTGAAAGTTATTGCATTTAATTATATAGACGAGAAAAGGAAAAACCGGAACTCAAAGGTCATTTAACCAACGAAAAACAGCTAGCCTTCCAAAATACAAATCCATATCATGTTTAAGAAAGAACAGCATCAAACATTTCTACTTAGTCAATGCAACCCACAAGGCAAACATGTATTAACTAAACAGTAAGGGCCTCATTCAATTGAGCTTTCGTTAGTTACTATAAGTGAGGCCGCAAGTTAATTTGCTATTCAATTGACATCTTTTTGCGGCCTCCAAACAGGTTATGGGTTACGGCCTTGAAAACATTGCGATGGTTAAACCCGGAACTTACAGCCTCCCAAAGCCTTTGTTCTTTCACGTCTGCAAGACTTACGATCGCTAAAATCGCAAATTCGCTATTCAATTGCTCCAATTCCCCAAGCCTGCAAATTGTTTCGCACCCGTAAACGGCAAATGTAGGAGAAAATCCTGCGAGTGCTAGAGAGGACCCGCAAGGGGGTTAAACACCTGATCACAGCACTGTAAAAGCAGATAAAAAAATCAATACTGTAAATGATGGAGAAAGCGATGAAAAACATTAGAATTAATTGCACAACAGTCTCAAGCTTGCAAATCTGCAAAAAAACATTTTTTTTTATGTTTAATTTCGGGGTTATATCGATCTCGGGAATCAATTAGGGCTTGTATTTGAATCAGGCTCTAAATGCACACAGCAAGTGTCCACATTGGGACAAACTCAGAATTATATGAATATATGTTAATAATACCTAATTTTGCTTAGTACCTGTAACTATTGCCATATAAAAATGCTTATAACTCCCTATTAGTAAATAACTTCACAATTATTCTTTTTTCCTCATATAAGATACAGACATCACATTTTTCTAGCAGTGAACCTTTAACTTCTTCAAAAGACTGTGATACATGATTCAGCCCAGATAAGTTCCAACAGGACATTTTACAGAATACAAAAGTGGTGGTCAGTGCCTGACTCTCCCATGTCTGAGCTTTCATGTACAGTGCCCTCCAAAATTACTGGCACCTTTTAGTAAAAACAAGCAAAAATTGTTATGAATTTTTTTTTGTTGTTGATTAGCAGCCTTTTTTTTATACACTAAAATAGAGAGAAATCTGACCCTTTCTGTGAAATAAAACTATTTAAAGAAAAAATCCTTCTAAAAAAGATTTTTTCTTAAAAAACACGTCACAATTATTAGCACCCCTGTATTTAGTTTTGTGCACCTACCCTTTGCAAAGATAACAGCATTGAATCATCTCTTATAATGCTGATGGAGGTATACTGAAGATCCCCTGGTTACAGACAACCGACTTACAGAGGACACATATTTAAGAACAGGCTCCCAAGGTTTGTTTTTATTTTCTATTTGTTTAAATTAAAAGAAAGAGCACAATCGTTTCTGTTACTTATTATTATAGTACAGGGGTACTATTATTATTATTATTAAAGTATTACACTTTATTAATATTACCACATATGAGCCATTATATTATTGTGATTATTATTATTAATATTATTATTCAGGGATCCGAGTTAAATACAAATCACGTTTAAAGATCTTCTCAGGAATGTATCTCGTACTTAACCCGGGGACCGCCTGTAAAGGGATCTGAGACAATCTGCCACTCAGATTTTCTCCAGGTCCTTAGTTCTCCCTTGGGGACTCTCCATGTCCGCTCACTCCATGAGTTTTAATGATTCTGTGGTCAGTGAACCATTTATTGTGTGACTTGGAGGAAGTCACTGATAGCCACTTAAGAGTTCCTAAAGACTTAGGTAAAATATTAATGGAAATATATGGTCTATGGGCTGATTTCTCTATTTTCCTCTTCTCATTTCCTCTACTTCTTTTCTATTCCAAGAATCTGAATTTATGTCTCCTTGTACTCCTATAGTGGTTGGTGTGTTGTGCCTCAAAGAGCTGTGAGATAATGAGTAATGGTATGTAACTGGGCCACCTGACTATGGTTTGTGAAGATGTATCTATGCATTAGGGAAATAATGTAGTCCCATATTTATATTGTGCTTTTTTAATGAAACTTGAGAATAGGCAAACATTTTTAGAATATTTAAAAAAAAATGAATACAGTCTTGAACTTATTACCTATTTTTACTGCTGATGCACTTTTTCAGATGGTAGGTAATGTTGAAGGCAGAGAAAATGTCGCTTGTTGGAATGGAAATGTGTTAAAATGTCCGTTTTTTTTTGTAAGACTAATGGAATCTTTAATATTTTATTGGGACTTATCCTGCTGCGAAATGATGACTACCTATATCTAATGTCTTAAAACATGTCTACAGAATTCAAAAATTTAAAATAAGATGTAGCAAACTCTTGCAATTTAATATTAAATACGGTATGATTTGCAGCAATTTGCTAGAATACTATATCAAGCTGGAAGCATGTTTGCACACAGTAAAATAAATAAATAAATATTGTATTTAGTTTTTACTTTCTTTTTTTTAAAATATTTTTATATTTGAATCAAAAAGAAATGCAAATAATTAACATCTATGTTATAGATGTACATAAATATAGAAATATCTTTATTATTTTATATAATTTTTCATAGCATTAACAGTGATAATTAAAAAAAATAATTTTCTATTTTTTCTCTTTCTTATTTTTTATTATAAAAGTCAGTTAAATATTATAAATATAAAAAAGTAAATAAAAAAAATAATCAAAACCAAGAAAAGTTCTAAAAAAAATTGTAGGGGGAGAAAAGTGATATTGCGATAATTCAAGAAATTACTTTATGATCTTAGATATAATCTTTTTTTTTTTCTTATATTTTTTTATTTTTTTCTATTTTTGTTTTCCTTTTTTCTTTTCTTTTTTCTTTTCTTTACTCTCTTTTTCTTTTTATTCTCTTCTATTTCTCTTTTTTTAATGTAGTTTTTTTAATGTTATTACATTATTTATTTTTGTCTATTTTCAGTGTCCAAATGTTAAGATATCCATTTTTAAGGTTTTTTAAAATCTTTAATTGCCAACACCATGTGTACCATGTGTATATATTGATTTTTTAAATCTCTTCTATTGTGGGTCTATCCAATTTCCAATTTTTAGTTATGATTCTAGTAGCTAAAAATATTTGATTTATTAGAAGTTGTGTGTCTTGATATTTGATATAGGTAATACTAATAATGCCTATTCTGGTTTTCTAGGGACAGGGAATTATGTGATTGTTTCTAATATTGAATATGTTTATTCAGTGGAAAAGTTACATGCTGCATTTCTTTTGTGTGTCAAAAATGCCCCTACTTGCCTCCTCAGCCCTTGCTCTCTCCTCTGGCCTGGAAGAGAAGGAGACATGAGGGTGAGGAGCCGCCAGGGATCAGGCAACATGCAGGTGAGTAAAGGAGGGGGAGTGAAGGGAGGGAGGGAGAGAGTGAAAGGAAAGGGAAGGGAATGGAGAGGGGAGTAAAGGAAGGGGGTAGGGGGGTGAAGGGAGGGTAGAGGGGGAAGAGAGTGGAGGTAGAGAAGAAGAGAGTGAAGGAAGGGGGGAGAGAGTGATAGGAGGGGGAGAGAGTGAAGGAAGGGATAAAGAGTGAAGGGAGGAGGGAGAGAGAAAATGAGAGAGGTAGAGAGAGAAGGGGGAAGAGATTAAAGGAGGATCAAGAGTGAAGAGAGGGGGAGGGAGATAGAAGGGAGGCAGAGAGAAGGGGAGAGGGAGAGAGAGAGAGATAATGGAAGAGTAAAAGAGAGGGAGAGAGCGAAGGGAGGGAAAAGAGAGTGAAGGGGAGAGATAGAGAGAAGGGAGGGAGAGAGAAGGGGTGGGGGAGAGTGTGAATGGGGAGAGAATGAATGGAGGGAGGAGAGAGAAAAGGGGAGAGATAGAGAAAAGGGAGGTAGAGAGAGAAGGGAGGGAGAGAGAAGGGAGGAAAAGAAAGAGAAAGGGAGAATGAGAGAGACAAAAGGGGGAGAGAGAAGGGGAAAGAGAGAGAGAGAAGGGGAAGATAGTGTGAAGGAGAGATAGAGTGAAGGGATAGAGGAGAGAGTGAAGGGGAGAGAGATAGAGGGAAGGGAGACAGAGAGAGACGGGAGAGGGATAGAAGGGGGAGAGAGAGATAAGAAAGAGAGGGTGAAGGGAGGGGGAGAGAATGTGAAGGGAGAGGAAGGGAGAGTGAAGATAGGGAAAGAGTTATAGAAGGAGAGAAAGAAGGGGAAAGAGTGAAGGAAGGGATGGGGAGAGAGATATAGAAAGTAAAGGGAGGGAAAAGTGAGGGAGGGGGAGAGAAGGGGAGAGTGAGAAGAGAAGGGGAAGAGAGAGAGAGAAGGGTAAAGAGAGAAGAGAGGGCGAGAGATTGAGTGAAAAGAAGGGGAAAGAGATAATGAAAAGGGAGGGAGAGAGAAGGGGAGAGTGATAGAGAGAGAAGGAGAAAGTAAGAGAGAGAGGAGGGAGGTGGAGAGATTGAAGGGAGGGGGTAAAGAGTGAAGAGAGGGAGAGAGTGGGTAGGTGAAGGGAGGGGAGTGACAGAGAAGTTGAGAGAGAGAGAGAAGGGAGCGGGAGAGAGTGTAGGCAAGAGAGAGAAGGGAGAAATCGAAAGGGGAGTGAGAGAGAGAGAAGGGGGAGAGAAGAGAGGAGTGAGAGAGAAGGGCAGAGAAAGAGAGAAGTGGCTTGAGCAATTGAATAGCATCGCAATCTGAGATGAACAGGAGCCCCCAACACACTTGCAGACATTCGGCTGTCTGCAATCGGTCTTCGAATTGAATATGGCCCTATGATTCTAACTCAGAATACTGTAGTGCTAAACCAATAAATTGTACCAAACCTCAACTAGATCCTGTCCAATATAGATGCCACACACGGAAAACAAAAAAGGCCCTATATTGTACTAATATTAAAATGTACAAACTTTTATGTCAAATAGTATTCAAATACTTATAATACCAAAAGGGAATTTTAAAATGACTTAAAATAAAACGGCTAAGACTGTAACCTATTACCATAATTAATGTACTAGCCTGATATGTTATTTCAAAATCCCTCCAAAACTAAATAGCCCTATTGGACAAAGAAAAAGAGGAAATCTTTAACCACGCTAAAAAATAATTTGGGTTATTACATCATAGCATTGTACCTGCATTGTTGACCGTTTCAGCACAATGTTGTCATTAAAGTTTTGCAACATTCAGCTGAAGTATTTGCTGCTGCATTAGCAAATGATGTGGCAAAATCTGGAGCCCAACTGCTTATGATTAAAAAGACACAGAGTTAAACAAGAGTGTTTAATAGAGTTTAACGTATGGTCTATAAGATTGTGCAATTCTATCAGTGCACGATTATACTGTCTTTGCAGTTGTTGAGGAAAAATAAGTGTTTTGCATCTACCCATTTAAAGGCATAAGTTGCATCTCATTTCAGCAGCAACGCTAGTGACCAACAGCCTTATTAAATTGCAAAAAATATTTTTTATTATCATTTATTATTATTATTACCAGCTATGTATAAAGCCCCCTTCTGGATTGCTCCCTTGTTGTGTAAAGGGGCTTGTGTGCTTCATTGAAGCTGTGAACCGTACCATGTAGGGTAACCCAAGATGGGCAGGTCATAGCAGAGAGGTCAGGCAAATTGTGGTAACCAGGGGAAGGAACTAGCAACCACAGTTTCCCAAGATAAGATTATAGACAAGTACAACCAGAGAGACATAACAATATTGAACCCTGACCCGAGTACCTCAGATTTGAAGGTGCTACCACATTACTTGGGAAGAGCAGAGAATGAGTAATAGTAACAACTGATCTAATGAATTGCATGGACCAAAGTCAAAAGGAGACCATCCTGTGGATATGTCTGGAGGGGAAAGGAAATTCCATTGTTGCAAAGAACAATTCAGCATAGGAACCTGGATTGTTAGAACTATGAAACAAGGCAAACTGGACGAGATCACACATGAGATTACAAGGTTATTGATATCCTATGAATTATTAACCACAAATGGACCAAAATGGAACATTTCACATCAGGCAAACACCAGATTTTTTACTGTGATCAAAAACCCTTCAGAAGAAATGGAGTATCCCTCAGAGTAATTCAAAGGTTGGCCAAAGTGGTGCTCAGTTGCAACTCAATAAATTACCGAATATCAATTCAAGTTCAAGGCAAGACATGACATATAACATCACAGTGATCCAAGTCTATGTTGCAACCATAAATGCTAAAGAGGCTGAAGTTGTGCAATTCTAGAAAGATATTCAACACCTCATATATATAACACCATCCTCTCATAGGAGATTGTAATGCTAAAGTAGGGAAACAAAAGATAACTGGAATAACGTTTGGCCTTGAAGTACAAAATGAAGTAGGCCAGAGAGTAGTAGAATTCTGTCAAGATAATTCTTTGGTCATAGTAATCACCCTCTTACATTCGACTCAGCGACAACTCTACACATGGACATCATCAGATGGACAATATAGAAATCAGATTGACTATGTAGCCAAAGATGGAGGAGCTCTAAAGAGACAGGAAAAACAAGACCTGGAGCAGACTGTGACTAAGATACTGAGCTTCTTATTACAAAGTTCAAAATTAAAAAAAGAGGGAAAATCATCAGACGATACAAAATATATAATATCCACTGTGAATTTGCAGTAGAGGTAAAGAATAGATTTAAGGGACTGGACATGATGGATAACATGCCTTAAGAACCTTGGACTCAAGTTTGCAACATTATCCAGGAGACAGCAACAAAGCATATCCCCAAAAGAAAGGCTGGGGCTTTGAAAGTAGCCCAGGTAGGAAGGAAATGCAAAGGAAGTGGAGATAGGAACATATTTGTCCAAATTAAATCAGAGTTCCAGAGGAAAGCAGGAAGAGACAATGAGACATTTTATAATGAGTGATGTAAAGAGATAGAAGAAGATATAAGAATGGGAAAGTCAGCAGATCTCTTCAAGAATACTGGCTCAAGGAAACCTTTCATGCCAATTTGGGCGTGATAATGGAAAAAATGGTAGGGACTTAAGAGAAGAAGATCAAATTAAGAAGAGGTGGAAGGAACACACTGAAAATCTATACTGGAAGGATCTTCAAAGCAGTGTTGACCTCAATAGTTTGTCAAATGAGCTTGAGGCTTAGAGAGTGAAGTGAGATGGGCCCTAGGAAAGTTGCTGATAACAAGGCTGCAGGAGTGGATGGTTTCCCAGTTGAACTTCAAAATCCTATAAGATAATGCTGTGAAAGTGTTTCTTTCCTTGTGACAACACATTTTGAAACCTCAACAGTGGTCAATAGACTGGAAAACACATTTCCATTCCAACAGTCTACATAAGAATTCCAAAAAAAAACAGTGCCAAAGAGAGCTTCAATTAAAAATGATCAAATAATTGTGTCCATTTGACATGCCATCAAGGTAATGTTTAAGATACTACAAGCTCTGCTCCAAAAATATATGGACCATAAACTCACAGATGTGCAAGATGAGTTTTGCAGAGGAAATGGCACAAAAGATGAAATTACCAATGTCGGCTGGATAATAGAGAAAGCTAGAGAGTTCCAGAAAAATATTTACTTCTGCTTCAAAGACGATTCTAAAGCCTTTGACTGTGTGGATCATAACAAAAAGTTCTTAAAGAGATGGGAGTACTTGATCATCTGTATGTAGACTAAGAACCCACGATCAAAGCTGAACATGGAACAACTGGATGGTTCAAGACCGGGAAAGGAGTGTTATATAGGGTACCTTATTTATTCAACTTATACACGTAATACATCATGTATGTGTAAGGCTCTGCTGGATGAATCCATACCTGGAATCAATATTGCTGGAAGAAATATCAACAACCTTAGGTACTCTGATGGCTGAAAGTGAGGAGGAACTAAATAACCTGTTGCTGAGGGTGCATATAGCCTGCATTAAATAGGTGGCTAATGACTTTTTCATTGCCAGATCATAATTTTTTCCTCATCCTTCCATTCTCTGTTGCATTTGACTCCGATTATCACCCTCTTCAATGTATTCTACACTTGACTATGAACTGTGGTAGTGCCATCCTGCCATCTAATGAGCCTTTTTTTCTGTGTCTTCAACTAAAAAGAATAAAATGAGTTCCAAAGGAGGGGCATGAGAGAAGATTATATGTGGAGAGAAGGAGTGAAAGCCTATGGAGGAACAGGGTTGGGGACATGCAGGAAAGCATTTGGCAATAAGTGTGGATAAGTGGTGTGGCACCATTGAGCAGACTGTGAGGACTAGCATTTTAAATTGGATCCTGCAGGAGCATGGGAGCCAGTGTATGGATTTGCAGAGAGAAGCAGCAGATAACTGGTGAGTGAAAAGATGGGATTTCACATCTGAGTTTAGGATGGATCAGAGAGGAGTGAGATGGGTAAGAAGGATGCCATTTAGGAGTAGTATTCCTGGTGGGGGATGATATATGTTTTGTGATTGGGTGAGATGTTTAATGTGATTCCTGAAGGAGACCTGGAAGTCAAACGTGAAGCTTAGGCAACGTGCTTGAACAGAGCTTTGGGGAATGCCAAAAGACAAAGGAAGATGATAAAGGAAGAACCAGAGATTGAGACACTGAAAGAAAGACACATCAGATAGCAAGATAATTGCGAGATGTTCACTACCACAATTTCCAGTAGAGCTACACCTGGATCCACAACTTACAGTAAGAGGAGGGGAAGGAGGAGATAGGGAAGGGGGAGATATGGGAGGGGGAATGGTATTTTGGAGGGCGCAGCGGGGGGAGGGATAGGAGGTAATGGTGAGCCGAGGATCCTGCGGGGGTAGGTAGATCGGCCCCTGTATGTATGTATATACATATATTTTCTTTATATTATGACAAATGTTACTATTATTCTTGTAAACATATATATTTTTTTTCTTTTTCTTTTTTCTTAACATTTATTCTTATTCTGATTAGTTCATATTTATTTGTTATGTAGGCCATGTAAACTATATATATATTTTTTTCTTAAATAAAGTAAAACTTAATGTAGACTGGTAAACATATCACCTTCTAAGCACTTTCTTTCTAAAAAAAATATATTCCCTCCATTCCCCTTGCTAATTTTGTTGCCCTTTTCTGAACCTTTTCTTACACTGCACTGTTATTGTTTGTTTTTTTGAAGCTGTGTCCAACATTGTATTCTCTATTCCGAATGAGGACTTAAAGGAATTAAAATGCAGGTGTGAAGATCCTCAGTAGTCTTCCCTCTTAATGAAACACACCATTGTCAATGTGTCCCAAGAAGAGCACGATTATTTCTGGTTACAGGCAGTGTGTTTATACAATTTCAGGACAAAGGATTTACATGCTTGTGTGCTGAACATATGCAAACTCTCTGTTCAGCTTAGAACTAACCAATAACAGATCTGACTGATTGCAGCTGATTGGTCCATAAAGAGCCAATCAGGAGGCTGGGAAAACCAAGGGTTTTGCTTGCCTACCTTGGGGGTGGATCTATGGGAGGCACTGTCCCTAGTTCAGCAGTGAATTGGCTACATAATGTGAAACTAAATGTCCTTCTGACACAAATGGTTCTAGAATCTGAAAGCTTCTTGGTTAGGAAAAACATATCTTCACAACAGGCAGTATTATACTTAATTCCGTTCCTTCTTTACCTCTCTTCCCCTTCTGGATTGCTACCTTGTCGTGGTGAAGCGGCTTGTGTACATCAACGAAGCTGTGGTTAAACCATGTAGAATCACTGAAAATGGGCAGGTCATAGCAGAGAGGCCAGACAAATTGCAGCCACTGGAGAAGGAACTGGCAACCCACTCCAGTATGTTTGCCATGAAAACCATATGGATTTGCACAACTAGACACAAGATGTGCCTGGAGTTCTACAGCCTATAGGGTCACATAGATTTGGACATGACTGAACAACCAAAAAAATGAAAAAAACCCTCTTAATGCAATAGAAAACACTTTATAGAGATTTTTTTAGCTGTTTCTTTTCTACTTTTATTGATTTTTTTTAAATAAATCCCATATTTGCTCTCAGTACAAACAAGTGTGCAGTTTTTCAAATATCTTAAAATGTGTGGCAGGTTGATTTAATTAGTTGTTTATAATATTTGAAAAGACAACTGTTAGAACATGTGTAATCAAGGAAGGAAAACAAACATTTATACATTATCCTTATGTCTTGTTTTGTTGTAAATTCCAAATGTTTCCTTGGCTAACATATTGACTAGGCATCATGACAATTTTTTAAGCAAAACATGGAATTCTGATATAAGTGGCATTTGACAGGCTGAATAAATGAAAATAAAGAGCAGTGTGTTCCTCAAGTGTTTAAATAGTATTTAAAATACTTAAGTTATTTACAAATGGTGTGAAATTGAAAATATTTATTTTGTAAGTTAGAGCCAAAAACAAAATAACATAATCATGGTTTGCTACTCAGATACAATCTGCTCTGTTTTTAGGCACTCCATTTTATCATATAGATAAAATATAAATACAACTAGAAAAACATGATTTATTACTCAAAGTCAATTGATCCAGTCTCAAATAAACTATTCTATCATACAAATCTGATTTCCCTATTATTAAAATATATAATAATAATAATAACAAAGTAAAAAGATATTAGAGACAATTAATTTGATCTCAGACATGTTACTGTATTATATAGTACTGACTATTTATTTGGAAGCAATGTTTTGGGATATATATTACTGTATGTATTTTAGGTCCCCTTGCGGTCTGGTGGAGATAGTGTCTTTTGCTCCAAGGGTGACAGAAAAACATATTATTGAACAGGGACATAATTCTTCTATTGTCTACACATATCTTTCAAAATTTAGATCAATGTCACCCAAAAGGTCTTCACGTGGTGGTGGAGTGATAGGCAGGACACCACATTAAACAAGCATGGAGACTTAAATCTCATTATGCACCAATAACAGTATTCCTTTGACTGTAGAGCTCTTAGAGCTGGTGTGTAAGAGTAATGTGGCATATACAGTATATTTGGTGTAACACATTGACACAGGCCATGCGGTTGGTCTAAGTAATGTTGCTAACTGGAAGGGAAAGGGTGTTTTGTATTTGCCTAGCTGTATATGTTTTAAGATCAGTCTGCAATGGTTATGGAATGGTTATGCCTGTGTAAGTTTATATCTGTATGAGATAGTGTGGTGTGTTGGACAAAAAGTGGTTTTCTATACCTTAATTTACTAATAAATATCCTTATTTACTGTATACATCCTAACACTGTTTCTTTGACCCCCCCCCCTTTATTTAAACTCCACACTTATACTAGAATTGCATTACACAAAAGCTTTTAGCAAGAACCCAAGTTCACTTCTTCCATTGCCTAAATTACATTCTGCCTACTCACCTGCACGCTGTTTATTACAAAACACCATTTCCGTCATGTTAGCAACTCATTTAGACCATTTGTAAGGCAAACACATCACACTCTCTCATACAGATATAAATTCACACGGGGAAAAAACACTAATTTACTCACCTGCAGACTGTTTTCTGCACATATACAGCAAGGCAACTACAAAACATTATTTGTGTATTGTAATCATGAGTCTGTCCAGTGACAACCTCACCCAGTGTTCATCCTGTGACATGTTTACACTACCGGAGTAGCTGTTCCTATTGGCAGGTGTGAGCATGTAGACTTTCTTGAAGCCAAAGTTGAAAAACTCAAGATGAGTATTGCAGCACTTGCAGCCTCATTAAATTGGAGGCCGGTAACTCTAACGTGAGGCCTGCAGCAGCTACAGGCTCAAAATTCCCCCTTGTTACCATGCTATTAAATTGGAAAGGACTGCGAGCTACGGACCAGAGACGCAAAACCGCGACACAGTCTGTCTCACGTTAGATGTGCGACATTAGCCCTTGCTGCGGGGGAGTTAAAAATTACACTCCTTCCGCGGGGATACTCCAAGTACCCCCCCTGGCACCTAAAATTACCTCCCCCTTATGCTGGGGGTCCCGATTGGGACCCCCGCTGCATTTGAAATGTTTAATTTCCACAAATAGTGAACCCCTGTAAGTGCCCCCGTGTCCCTACATTAACCCTTGCTGCATTTAAAATTCTAATTTCCGGCATCGTGGGTCCTGAAAGGACCTTAAAGGTCCTTAAAGAACCTGCAGTGAATAAAAAAATTTTTTTACCGCTGTAATCTCTCGGCAACTAAAATTAACCCGATCAGGATCCCGAGGCAGTTAAACTTTTAATCCCTGCCTTGGGGGTACTTCAAGACCCCCACAGTGCCCCCATTTTACCCCTTGCTGCGGGGCTCCCGATTGGGACCCCCGCTGAAAGGACCTTAAAGATCCTTAAAGGATGCTTGCTAACTAAAAAATTAACCCCTGCCAGGGGGGTACTATAAGTTCCCTCCCTGGCACCTAAAATTAACCCCATCACTTAGGAGGTCTATATAGACCCTCATGAGCTTCTAATTAACCCCCCAGTCCAATATGGGTCTATATAGACCCCCATAGGACATTATTAACCCCTATATTAACACTATAAGTGCCATGAGGGTCTTACAGGACACTCATGACATAAAGTCTAAGCACTACGTTACACTATTAACCCTAACTATACCGCATAATCCACTAACCTTAACTATACACCATTACACCTTCTGGATCGCTAACTTGTCGTGGTGAAGGGGCTTGTGTACTTCGATTAAGCTATGAGCTATACCATGTAGGGTCAGCCAAGATGGGCAGGTCATGGCAGAGAGGTCAGACAAATTGCGGTCCACTGGAGAAGGAACTGGCAACCCACTCCAGTATGTTTGCTAAGAAAACTTTATGGACAAGCACAACCAGAAACATAACAATATGGCTCAGGTCAGAAGGTGCCTACCACATTACTGAAGAAGAGCAGAGGACAAGTTCAAGTAACACCAGATCTAATTAAGTGGTTGAGCCAAAGCCGAAAGGACCCCGAGCTGCAAAGATCAATTCAGAATAGAAACCTGGAATGAACCAACGCAAACTAGATGTGGTCAAGAATGAAATGACAAGGTTAAACATTGATATCCTGGGAATTGGTGAGCCTAAATGGACTGGAATGAGACATTTCTCATCAGACAACCACCAGATCTACTGTGGACAAGAATCCTGCAGAAGAAATGGAGTAGCCATCCTAGTTAATCAAAGAGTGGCCAAAGCAGTGCTTGGTTACATCCCAATAAATGACCAAATTATTTCAATTCAAATTCAAGGCAAGACATTTAATAACACAGTAATCCAAGTCTATGCTCCAACAACGGATGCTGAAGAGGCTGAAGTTGTCCACTTCTACGAAGATATTCAAAACATCTTAGATATAACACCAAGAAAAGATGCTACTATCATCATAGGAGATTGGAATGCTAAAGTAGGGAGTCAAAGGACACCTGGAAAACCGGCAAATTTGGCCTTGGAGTACAAAATGAAGCAGGTCAGAGATTAGTAGAATTCTGTCAAGATAATTCTTTGGTCGTAGCAAACACCCTCTTCCAACAACCTCCAAGACGACTCTACACATAGACATCACCAGATGGACAACATAGAAATCAGATTGACTATACACGTTGCAGCCAAAGATGGAGGAGCTCTATACAGTCAGCAAAAACAAGACCTGGAGCTGACTGCGGCTCAGACCATGAGCTTCTAATTGCAAAGTTAAAAATTAAACTGAAGAAAAGAGGGAAAACCATCAGTCCAAGTAGATACGAAATAAATGATATGCCTTGTGAATATGCAGTGGAAGTAAAGAATAGATTTAAGGAACTACACACGGAAGATAAAATGCCTGAGTAACATTGGACCGAAGTTTGCAGCATAATACAGGAAACATCAACAAAGAATATCCCTAAAAGAAAGAAAAAGTAAGAAGTCAAACTGGCTGTCTGATGAGGCTTTGAAAGTAGCCTAGGAAAAAAGGAAAGCAAAAGGAAGCGGAGATAAGAAAAGATTTGTCCAACTGAATGCAGAATTCCAGAGGATAGAAAGAAGAGACAGAGACATTCTACAATGAACGATGTGAAGAGATTGAAAAAAGATAACCGAATGGATAAATCAAGAGATCTCTTCAAGAAAATTAGGAAACTTAAAGGCACCTTTCATGCAAAGTGGAAGTGGTAAAAGACAAAAATGGTAGGGACTTAACAGAAGAAGATCAGATAAAGAAGAGGTGTTAGGAATACACTGAAGATCTATACAGGAAGGACCTTAACAGTAGTGATGACATCATTAGTTTGTCCAATCAGCTGGAGCCGGACATCTTGGAGAGCGTGAGATGGGCCCTAGGATGTCTTGCTAATATTAAGGCTGCATGAGGTGATGGAAACCCAATTGAACTATTGAAAATTCTACAGGATGATGCTGTGAAAGTGTTGCTTGCCTTATGCCAACATGTTTGGAAAACTAAATCCCAATCCCAAAAAAAGGCAGTGTCAAAGAGTTCTCCAATTATAGAACAATTGCACTAATTTCACATACCAGCAAGGTAATGCTTAAGATTCTACAATCTCGACTACAACTATATATGGACCAGGAACTACCAGATGTGCCAGGTCCTGCAGAGGAAGAGGCACAAGAGATCAAATTTCCAATATACGCTGGATAATAGACGAAGCAACAGAGTTCCAAAAAAACATTTACTTCTGCTTCATAGAATATTCCAAAGCCTTTGACTGTGTGGCTCACAACAAAATGTGGCATGTCCTTAAAGAGATGGGAGTACCAGATCATCTAATCCTCCTCCTAAAGAATCTGTACAGTGCCTTGCAAAAGTATTCACGCCCCTTAGCATTTTTCGTGTTTTGTTGCCTCACAACCTGGAATTAACATGGATTGTTTGAGGATTTGCATAATTTAATTTACAAAAGATGCCCACAACTTTGAAGATGTTTATCTATTTTAATTTTTTATTGTGAAGCAAACAACAAATAACAGAAAAAGTCAATGTACATAACTATTCACCCCCCTAAAGTCAATACTTTGTAGAGCCACCTTTTGCGGCAATCACAGCTCCAAGTCGCTTTGGATAAGTCTCTGTGAGCTTGCCACATCTTACCACTAGGATTTTTGCCCATTCCTCCTTGCAAAACTGCTCCAGCCCCTTTAAGTTGGATGGCTTGCACTTGTTAACAGCAATCTTTAAGTCTGACCACAGATTTTCTATTGGATTGAGGTCTGGGCTTTGACTAGGCCATCACTATTGCTGGAAAAAATATCAACAACCTTGGATACGCCGATGTTACTACTCTGATGGCTGAAAGTGAGGAGGAACTGAAGGACTTATTGATGAGGGTAAAATAAGAGCATGCAAAAGTTGGCCTGCTGCTCAACGTTAAAAAGACGAAGATCATGGCAAAAAGGTGGGGAAGAAGTAGAGGCAGTGACAGATTTTATTTTCTTTGGATCCAAGATTTCTGCAGATGGGGACTGTAATCATGAAATTAAAAGACGTTTGCTTCTGGGGAGGAAAGCTATGGCAAGCTTGGACAAGCTAGTAAAAAGTAAAGATATTAAGCTATCAACAAAGGTCTGAATAGTTCGAACCATGGTATTCCCAGCAGTAACATACGGATGTGAGAGCTAGACCATAAAGAAATCTGAGCATTGTTGAATTGTGGTGTTGGAGAAGACTGCTTAGAGTCCCTTGGACTGCAAGAAGATCCAATAAATCAATACTTCAGGAAATCAAGACAAACTGTTCACTTGAAGGTATGATCATGAGGCTGAAGCTAAAATATTATGCCCATATTATGAGACGGCAGGATTCCCTAGAAAAGACTCTGATGCTTGGAAAGCTTGAAGGCACAAGAAGAAGGGGACGACAGGGGCGGAGATGGATAGATGAAGTCACTGAAGCAATGAACATTAGATTGATGGAGCTCAGAGGGGCAGTGACTGAGAGATGCACATGGTGTGCTGTGGTCCATAGAGTCACAGAGGGTGAACTGAATGACTAAACAACAACAAATACCCCATTAACTCTAATTATACCCAATTAACTATTAACCCTAACTATACCCAAATAAACCCCTACCCTATTAACCCCTACCTTACATTATTAACCCATAACCTACCCTATAAACCCCTAAATTACATTATTTACCCCTACACTACAATATTAACCCCTACACTACATTATTAACCCCTATCCTACCCTATACCATTCTATTAACCTCCCTCTAACTAATTAACCCCCCTTCTAACCATTTAACCCCACTATAACTAATTAACCCCCTCTAATTAATTAACCCTATTTAACCCTCACCATACCGAATTAACATTATCACTAACCACTTAGCCCTATCTAGGCCCAGTTATCCCTATCTAGTCCTAGTTAACCCTAACTGCACCTATTTAACCCTAACTGGGCCTATTTAACCCTATCTTGGCCTATTTAACCCCAAATTTACCCAGTAAACCCCCTATCCTATAAACCCCCTTCTACCCTACCCTATTAACCCCTACACTACCTACCCAATGCCTACCCAACCCTAATAACCCCTACACTACCTACCTAACCCCTAATAAAATCCCTAACACCCCACTAATTAAAAAAGAAATTAAAAAAAAACTAATTACACAAAATAATAAAAACTACATCACTGAAAATAAAAAACTACAGTTCTGAAAATAGAAAACTACATTACTAAAAATAAAAAACCCACAGTACATAAAATAAAAAAAACAGTACATAAAATAAAAAAAACAGTACATACAATAAAAAAAACCTACATTACATAAAATAAAAACAGCCTCAGTAAAAATAGGAAATAAGACCACTTACCTGGCCAAAATGCCCCTCCAGTGATGCCCTGGTCCTCAGTTCTTCATCCCAGACAGGACCCTCCATAAATGTCCACTGGTCCAGTCACACCTACAAAAAAAAAAAAAAGAAACATTATAGTTAATACAAAAACACATACAACATGTAATATAAATATTCCACTTATATGTCCAAAATGCCCCTCCAGGGATGCTCCGATCTTCATCCAGTTGTCACAGGCAGGGCCCCTCCAAAAAATATCCTGACGTTCTAAAAATAGTAAAAAAACTTACAGAGCTGATTATCAGATTGCAGCCAATCAGATAGCAGTCAATCAGAAGGCACAGATGCTTGGAGCTAATCAGAATAGGATATAGGGGTGTATCCCATTTTGATTGGCTCACACATTTGCACCTTCTGTTTGGCTGAAATATGATTGACAGCGATTTCAGCCAATCAGAAGGCACCATTTCTTTTCTTTTTTTACGGTTCATGCGAGGGAACCTCGATTTGCTGTGGGGTGCTCCTCAAGGGAGGAGCTCCTTTAGTTTTTAAATATTTTTAGAACTTCAGGATATTTTTTGGTGGGGCCCTGCCTTCGACCACTGGATGAAGACCAGGGCATCGCTGGAGGGGCATTTTGGACAGGTAAGTGGAATATTTATAATTTATTATATTACATGTTGTATGTGGTTTTGTATTAACTATAATGATTCTTTTTTTTTGTAGGTGTGACTGAAACTATAGACATTTATGGAGGGCCCTGTCTGGGATGAAGAACTGAAGACCAGCATCGCTGGAGGGGCATTTTGGCCAGGTAAGTGGTCCTATTTACACTTACATATTTTTAATGAGGCTGATTTTATTTTATGTACTGTAAGGTTTTTTATTTTATGTTCTGTGTTTTTTTTACATTTTATGTACTTTGGGGGGTTTTATTTTCAGTAATGTAGGTTTTTATTTTCAGTAATGTAGTTTTTTTATTATTTTTTGCAATTAGGTGTTTTTTTAATTTTATGTAATGCTTTTTTATTTTCTGTAATTAGGTGGGTTTTTTATTTTTTTCTAATTAGTGGGGTGTAAGGGTTTTTATTAGGGGGTTAGGTAGATAGTGTAGAGGTTAATAGGGTCGTGTAGGAGTTGGGTAGGTAGTGTAGGGGTTAATAGGGTAGGGTAGAAGGGGGTTTATAGGATATTTGGTTACTGTGTACATTTGGAGTTAAAAAGGCCCAGTTAGGGTTCAATAGGCCCAGTTAGGGTGAAATAGGTACAGTTAGGGTTAAATAGGACTAGATAGGTATAACTGGGTCTAGATAGGGTTAATTAGGTAGGCTGAGGGTTAAATAGGGTTAATTAGTTAGAGGGGGGTTAATTAGTTTGATGGGGGTGAATTGGGGGTTAATAGAATAGTATAGGGTAGGAAAGGGTTTTTTAATGTAGTGTAAGGGTTAATAATGTAGGATATGGATTTAAAGTGTAGGATAGGGGTTAATTATGTAAGGTAGGGGCTAAGAGGGTAGGGGTTTATTGGGTACAGTTAGGGGTGTATAGAAATAGTTTGGGTATAGTTAGGGGTGTACAGGTATAGCTAGAGTTAATTTGGTATAGTTAGGGTTAATGTGTTAATGGGGTATAGTTAGGGTTAATAGTGTAGTGTAGTGCTTAGACTTCGTGTCATGAGGGTCCTTGAGGACCCTCATGAGCCTTATAGTGTTAATATAGGGGTTAATAGTGTCCATAGGGGTCTATATAGACCCCTATTGGACTGAGGGTGTTAAGTAGAGGCTCATAAGGGTCTATATAGACCCCCATGAATGATGGGGTTAATTTTAGGTGCTGGGGAGGGTACTTATAGTACCCCCATGGCAGGGGTAATTTTTTTAGTTAGCATGCATGGGGATTAGTTTAGGGAGCAGGGGGGAGCTTTAGAACAGGAGGGAAGTTTGGGGGCAAGAGTGGGGGTCTGTGTGGCTGTTCCTGCAGCTAACGAAAGGGCTTTTAGAGCCTTTGCGAGTCCCCCGTAGTACTCGTTGGGCTTTGGCCACCATTTGCGTGTTTCGGGCTAGCTTGCGGGGGACTTTGTTGCAATTTAATAGCAAGAACAGAACGTAGTGGGTTTGAGCTTGACAAATCAAAGGGTTGCGCTCTGTGAAGTTCGACAATCCACGTCCCATATGAATTTTTCGTCCGTCCTGCGTTTTAATCCGCAAGTCATCTGCAGGGAGGTTTACAAGGTTAATTTAATATTCTTAAGTCCTTCTTTTTTAGATACGGGCTACATTTTAAAACAATGAGGCCGTTGGTGATTGCTCATCCAGAAGGGGAGTTGGTTCTCAATAAGCACAATTTAGCTGGGTCTAGAATCGAGTGTGAAGCCCGGGTTAGTGAGGGTGTTCAAGGAGGTAGCTGTGTTACAAGGGAAAGCAGAAGGAACAAAAGGAGGAGGCAGGCCAGTTCTGAGATAGCGAACGCCAACAGATTTGACAAATTGAATAAAATGGTTGGGGATGTCTATCAAAATCTACTGCTTGGTTGGGCTTGAAAAGAACCTAGCTCAGACCTACATAGTAAAATTGTGGGGGTCTGTTGATATCCCTGATAGCAGGAATTGCACAAGAACTAGTATAACAACCACCAAGGTTATCATAGGAAAGCAAGGTTGTAGAGGTTACCGGCTGTAAACATTTACCCAGGCAGGATCAGCATTCATAATCCAAGGCAAGGATTATAATTTCCCCAGAATGACACCCGCACATATGCTATGTAAATCGAAATGGGATACTGATGTTTTTATCACAACATAGAATATTTATACATAATATCAACCAATCAAAACAAGACCTCTAGCCACAAGGGGCATCAAATTATGTCATCATAACACACTCACCCTTTCATAACAAAATCCCCATTGCTCTCTGGCATCTGCTAGCCCTTCCCTTGGTCCACTGGACCTCTCCAGACGCCACAACTGAGTACCCCTCAACTTGTGACCCCCTTCCCTGGGAGCCCCACATAACATGTTTTATTAAACCCCCCAGGGAAAATCCTGGATTTCAAGACTAAACAAGACATTAACAAGTTTGCATGGACACAATAACATAATAATTGATAAAACCAAATAGTCCAACATACTGTAGGTAGCTCTATGGAGAAGTTATTACAAACATGGGGACACCATTGCATAGCATTATAAATAGCATTGCACACATGCTAACCCTATCCATGCCATAATGTCTACAACAGTGTTGATATCAATGTGGCCATGACACCATATTTTGTAAATTGGATAAACTACACAATGTTACACTTTAAACAATAGTAACTAACGCTTGCCAACCACGGGGCCCATAACATTTTAGCAGTCTCAATGTCCAGGGGCGTCACAATGTTCATTCAGGAAAGGCAATGCCACATTGAGCTGTTCTCTCTGTCAGGAAAACAGTTCTATTGAAGGGGGGGGGGGGGGGGGCAGAATAGTCAGAGCAAAGATTTTGATTATTAGGAAAGTAGACTGGGTGATTTGACACCCAGATCCAAGCAACAGATTGCTGTCTCGTGGGGATTCTGGTTCAGCTTGTTGTGGATTGTAAGGGTCTGGAATTGACCCATTGGTTTTGGTACATATCGGTACCAATTATAAAGTTAATGGAAGTTGGAGTGTTCTAAAAAAGGATTTTATTGATCTATGAAGCAAACATAGGCCAAAGACCTCCAAGATGATATTTTCTGTGATATTACCAGTGACACTAGCTAGCCCAGGCGGGGCAGAAGGAAGATATGGAGGTTAATGCATAACTAAGCACAGTGGTGCAGAGATATAGCAACCTAAAGTGTATGCTTGCCGAAGAAAATGGGAGAGCAAGAATTACACAAAAAAAAATGTTTTATATATTGTTATTGTTACAAGACGGAATTACAGTTTTTTGATGTAATTCACGTGTTCTTTTGACAAAAAGACACTTTTCTAAAACTACATGAATTTTTTTTTTCACATTTCTGTCCCTCTTGTTCCTCCCACCACTCTTTCTTGGTTCATACTAAATTTTCTTTACGGTTCTCTAATGGTAGATTTATGACTGTAAAAAAAAAATAAAGAGTTGCAAGGTAATCAACAGCAATGCTGCAAATACTTTTGGGTATATAAATCAAGTTATTGTCTTTTTAACTGTGATCAACATTTAAACTGACAACAAAATTTTAACATTTCTGTATCACAATTCCATTTTTATTCATTTTTATCAATTCTTGTAGTAGCAAATCTAACTTAAAAAATATAACAAATAGAAAATATATATCCAATTTCGATTGTTTTCTACTATGCAGGTTAATCTGTCTTCAGTAACCAAATAGAGAAAAAAAATGGGTGTTTGGGAAGTCACACTTTGTATTACTCTGCCCTTTTCAACTTCTCTGTGGATTACGAGTGCCAGGCGAAAGTATTGTGAACTATGGGAAAAATATTAAGGAAAGAAATTCCCAAGTTGCCCCGTTGGTATGAGACCAGATGGAGAAAGGCTCATAAACACCAGCAAACCTAATATAATTGCAGTGCACATATAAGGAAGGTTCAGCCTGCTAGTGCAAGTCCCTACAACAGAAAGCAAACTCCTGACCAGATAGCAAGGTCTATATGTGATTATTGAAGTCTTAGGAGAAGTGAATTACCACATAAACCTGCTAAATGTTGGTTGGGCTAAATTGTCAAAAGATAAAAGCAAAACAGTTTGCTGTGTAGAATGCTCAGTCAGCACTCATAAAAGTGCATGTTTCTAAAGGAAATGACGCCTTATGGAAGAAAAACATTTCCACAAACCGACATTATACTCCAAAACCCAGTCATGATACGAAAAAACTGATTTATTTTATTATTGTAATTTTATCTGAGCACGCGTTGGGCAGCAACAGAATATCATAGACAATGTCGGCTGCTGGCAACAATTATCACATATAATATCACATATAATAGTTTCCGTAGTGTATGATTGGTATTGGATTTATAGTCCAATATAGATGCTGAGCTCTAAGTCCGTCAAATGCCTGCACTTCCTAGTTTGGTCAATATGATTCTACATATGCAGGTTCTATATATGCAGAATGGTGGCGCCGCTGTTGTACCATTCTGGTAAATCAAAGGAGACTGCTGCTTCTCTGGGGGCACCGTTCATAGAGATGCCCAATATTAGAGTGTAGAAATCGCAGAGTTCTGGTTGGAGAAGCGCAAATGCTCCTGACCAGTACCTAGATGTTCTGTGAATCTGTGCGGCTGAATGGAGTGTAGTTATACCATTGGTATATGATCTTTCCAATCTTGTGTGTGAGATGATGTATTGATATAGTTCTCGTTATACAAAGAATATACACGATGGTATATAAAAATTCCAGTTTATTTTTATTTTACAGAATTCTCCGCCCTCTGGTCGGAATTTAGGTCATGTATAAACAGTGATGAAGCAATAAAACCCAAAGCAATAAAAAATGCTGATATATAATATATAACGAATAAATGGATGATGAAACGCGTTTCGCTGTGGTGTACACAGCTTCCTCAGTGATAATATGGTTCTTTCTTGGTTTTCCTCCTCTGTAGGACGCTTAAAAATCTGTTTGCGTAGTGTGTAATGCACCAGGCTGGGCACATGCACACTACAGAAACTACTAAGGTGATGGCCACCACTGCACTGCAATGGTTGGCATTAGCCGCGCATGCGTATTGAGCATCAATACGAAGCGCTAGCCGCGCATTGTGTGCTAGGGAGGAGGGGAGAGTCAGAGGGGAGGGAGGAGGGGGAAAGAGACACAGGGGAGGGAAAGGGGGAAAGAGACACAGGGGAGGGAGAGGGTGGAAAGAGACACAGGGAAGGGAGAGGGAGAGGGAAGAGACACAGGTTAGGGAACAAGGGGTGAAGAGACACAGGGGTAGGGGAAGAGACACAGGGGAGGGAGGGAGGAGGGGAGAAAGGCACATGGGAGGGAGGAGGGGAGTAAGACACAGGGGTGGAGGGGGAGGAGCATGAGACACAGGGGAGAAAGAGGGGGGAAAGAGAAACAGGGGAGAGGAGGGGGAAAGAGACACGGTGGAGGAGGCAAAAAACACAGGGTTGGGGGGAAGAGACCCAGGGGTGGGGGGAAGAGACACAGTGGAGGGGGGAAAGAGACATGGGGGAAAGAGACATAGTGGAAAAAGACACAGGGCAGAGGGAGAGACACAGGGGAGGGATAAAGGGGGAGAGAGACACAGGGGAGGAGGGGAGAGACAAAGAGGAGGGGGGTGAAACACAGCGTAGGGGGTAATGAGACACAGTGAAGGGTGAAAAGAGTTACAGGAGAGGGAGTGGGGGGAAGAAACACAGAGGAGGGAGAGGGGGATGGAAGATATACATGGGAGGGAGAGGGGGAAGAGACACATAGAGAGTCAGCACACATAAAAGTGCATGTTTCTAAGGAAATGACCCCTTGTGGAAGAAAAACATATCCACAAACCGACATTCCACTCCAAAACCCAGTCATGATACGAAAAAGCAGATTTCTCTTATTATTTTCATTTTATTTGAGCATGCCTGAGGCAGCAACAGAATAGCATACACAATGTCTGCTGCTGGCAACATTTAGACCCAGGGGAGGGGGAAAGAGACACATTGGAGGGGGAAAGAGACATGGGGGAAAGAGACATAGGGGAAAGAAACACATGGCAGGGGGAGAGACACAGGGGAGGCAGGAGGGGGAAAGAGACACAGGGTTGGAGGGGAGAGACACAGCGGAGGGGGAGAGACATGGGGAAGTGACACAGAGTGGCACAGGGGAGGGGGCAAAGAGACACAGTGGAGAGTGGAAAGAGTTACAGGGGAGGGAGTGGGTGGAAAGAGACACAGGGGAGGGAGAGGGAAGAGACACAGGGGAGGGAACAAGGGGGGGGGAGACATGGGGGAAAGAGACATAGGGGAAAGAAAAACAGCGCAGGGGGAGAGACACAGGGGAGGCAGGAGGGGGAAAGAGACACAGGGGTGGAGGGGAGAGAAACAGGGGAGGGGGAGAGACATGGGGAAGTGACAACGAGTGGCACAGGGGAGGGGGCAAACAGACACAGTGGAGGGTGGAAAGAGTTACAGGGGAGGGAGTGGGTGGAAAGAGACACAGGGGAGGGAGAGGGAGAGGGAAGAGACACAGGGGAGGGAACAAGGGGGAAGAGACACAGGGTAGGGGAAGAGACACAAGGGAGGGAGGGAGGAGGGGAGAAAGGCACATGGGAGGGAGGAGGGGAGTAAGACACAGGGGTGGAGGGGGAGGAGCAAGAGACACAGGGGAGAAAGAGGGGGGAAAGAGAAACAGGGGAGAGGATGGGGGAAAGAGACACGGTGGAGGAGGCAAAAGACATAGGGTTGGGTGGAAGAGACCCAGGGGTGGGGGGAAGAGACACACTGGAGGGGGGAAAGAGACATAGTGGAAAGAGACACAGGGCAGAGGGAGAGACACAGGGGAGGGATGAAGGGGGAGAGAGACACGGGGAGGAGGGGAGAGACACAGAGGAGGGGGTTGAAACACAGGGTAGGGAGGAATGAGACACAGTGAAGGGTGAAAAGAGTTACAGGAGAGGGAGGGGGGGGAAGAAACACAGAGGAGGGAGAGGGGGATGGAAGATATACATGGGAGGGAGAGGGGAAAGAGACACATGGAGAGTCAGCACACATAAAAGTGCATGTTTCTAAGTAAATGACCCCTTGTGGAAGAAAAACATATCCACAAACCGACATTCCACTCCAAAACCCAGTCATGATTCGAAAAAGCTGATTTCTCTTATTATTTTGATTTTATTTGAGCATGCCTGAGGCAGCAACAGAATAGCATACACAATGGCTGCTGCTGGCAACATTTAGACCCAGGGGAGTGGGAAAGAGACACATTGGAGGGGGAAGAGACATGGGGGAAAGAGACATAGGGGAAAGAAACACATGGCAGGGGAGAGACACAGGGGAGGCAGGAGGGAGAAAGAGACACAGGGTTGGAGGGGAGAGACACAGGGGAGGGGAGAGACATGGGGAAGTGACACAGAGTGGCACAGGGGAGGGGGCAAACAGACACAGTGGAGGGTGGAAAGAGTTACAGGGGAGGGAGTGGGTGGAAAGAGACACAGGGGAGGGAGGGAAGAGACACAGGGAAGGGAACAAGGTGGAAGGAGACAAAGGGGTAGGGGAGAGACACAAGGGAGGGAGGGAGGAGGGGAGAAAGGCACATGGGAGGGAGGAGGGGAGTAAGACACAGGGGTGGAGGGGGAGGAGCAAGAGACACAGGGGAGAAAGAGGGGGGAAAGAGAAACAGGGGAGAGGAGGGGGGAAAGAGACATGGTGGAGGAGGCAAAAGACAGGGTTGGGGGGAAGAGACCCAGGGGTGGGGGGAAGAGACACAGTGGAGGGGGGAAAGAGACATGGGGGAAAGAGACATAGGGGAAAGAGACACAGGGCAGAGGGACAGACACAGGGGAGGGATGAAGGGTGAGAGAGACACAGGTAAGGAGAGGAGAGACACAGAGGAGGGGGTGAGACACGGGGGAGTGACACAGGGAAGGGGGGAATGAGACACAGTGAAGGGTGAAAAGAGTTACAGGAGAGGGAGTGGGGAGAAGAGACACAGAGGAGGGAGAGGGGGATGGAAGATATACATGGGAGGGAGAGGGGGAAGAGACACATGGAGAGTCAGCACACATAAAAGTGCATGTTTCTAACGAAATGACCCCTTGTGGAAGGAAAACATATCCACAAACCGACATTCCACTCCAAAACCCAGTCATGATACGAAAAAGCTGATTTCTCTTATTTTCATTTTATTTGAGCATGCCTGAGGCAGCAACAGAATAGCATACACAATGTCTGCTGCTGGCAACATTTAGACCCAGGGGAGGGGGAAAGAGACACATTGGAGGGGGAAAGAGACATGGGGAAAGAGACATAGGGGAAAGAAACACATGGCAGGGGGAGAGACACAGGGGAGGCAGGAGGGGGAAAGAGACACAGGGTTGGAGGGGAGAGACACAGGGGAGGGGGAGAGACATGGGGAAGTGACACAGAGTGGCACAGGGGAGGGGGCAAAGAGACACAGTGGAGGGTGGAAAGAGTTACAGGGGAAAGAGACACAGGGGAGGGAGAGGGGGAGGGAAGAGACACAGGGGAGGGAACAAGGGGGGAAGAGACACAGGGGTAGGGGGAGAGACACAAGGGAGGGAGGGAGGAGGGGAGTAAGATACATGGGAGGGAGGAGGGGAGTAAGACGCAGGGGTGGAGGGAGGAGAAGCAAGAGACACAGGGAAGAAAGAGGGGGGAAAGAGAAACAGGGGAGAGGAGGGGGGAAAGAGACACAGTGGAGGAGGCAAAAGACACATGGTTGGGGGGAAGAGACACAGTGGAGGGGGGGAAGAGACATGGGGGAAAGAGACATAGGGGAAAGAGACACAGGGCAGAGGGAGAGATATAGGGGAGGGAGGAAGCAGGAGAGAGACACAGGGAAGGAGGGGAGAGACACAGAGGAGGGGGGCGAGATACGGGGGAATGAGACACAGTGGAGGGTGAAAAGAGTTACAGGAGAGGTAGTGGGGGGAAGAGACACAGAGGAGGGAGAGGGGGATGGAAGATATACGTGGGATGGAGAGGGGGAAGTGGCATAGGAGAGTCAGCACACATAAAAGTGCATGTTTCTAGGGAAATGACCCCTTGTGGAAGAAAAACATGTCCACAAACCGACATTCCACTCCAAAACCCAGTCATGATACGAAAAAACTGATATCTCTTATTATTTTCGTTTTATTTGAGCATGCGTGGGGCAGCAACAGAATAGCATACACAATGTCTGCTGCTGGCAACATTTAGATAAACATCATATCACATGTAATAGTTTCCGTACTGTGTAATGTTCCAGGCCGGGCACATGCGCCCTACGGAAACTATTAAAGGTCATGCCCAACATTGTGCTTCAATGAGCTGTGTTAGCGCGTCCATGTGCAGCACAAGCCGCGCATTGTGCGCTGGTTAGGGGGAGAGAAAGACAGAGTGGAGGGAGGAGGGGGAAAGAGACACAGGGGAAGGAGGAGGGGAGCAAGACAAAGGGGGTGGGGAGACAGGGAAAAAGGCACAGGGGAGGGAGATGGGGGAAAGAGACACAGGAAGGGAGAAGGGGGAAAGAGAAACAGGGGACGGAGAGGGGGAAGAGAAACAGGGGAGGAGGGGGAATGAGACACAGGGGAGGAGGAAAAAAAAACACAGGGGAGGGGGAAAGACACAGGTGAGGGGGGAAGACACAGGGGATCAAGGAGGGGGGAATGAGACACGGGAAAGGAAAAAGACACAGGGCATGGGGGAAAGACACAGGGGAGGGGTGGAGAGACACAGGGAAAGGAGAGGGGGAAAGTAGAAACAGGAAAGGGAGGAGGGAAAATTTGACACCGGAGAAAAGGAAAAGACACAGGGGAGTGGTAAATGGACACAGGGAGGGGCAAGAGACACAGTGGAGGGGGGAACGACGCATGGGGAAATATAAACAGGGGAGGAGGGAGAGAGACAGGGGAGGGAGGAGGGGGGAAGAGACCCAGGGGAGGGGGAGAGACACAGGGGAGAAAGTGAAACACATGGGGAGAGACACGGGGGAGGAGGAAGAGGTACAGGGGAGGGAGTGGGGGAAAAAGACACAGGGGAGGGAGAGGGCGAGGAAAGAGACACAAGGGTAGGAGAGCGGGAAAAGAGACACAGGGGAGGGAGAGGGGGGAAGAGAAACAGAGGAGGGAGAGGGGGGAAGAGACACAGAAGACGTTGAGGGAAGAGATGCAGGGGAGTGAGGAGGGGGGATGAGGGGAGGGGGAGAGACACAGGGGTGGGGGGAAACACAGGGGAGGGGGGAGAGACATGGGGGAGAGGAAAGAGGGGAGCCATACACAGGGGCATGAGGGAGGAGGGGAAACAGACACAGGGGAGGTAAGAGGGGGGAAGAGACACAGGGGAGGGAGAATGAGACACAGGGCAGCGAAGAGGGGGGAAAACGAAACAGGGGAAGGAAGAAGGGGGATATAGACATGGGGAGGGAGAGGGAGAAAGAGAAACAGGGGGTGGAGGAGGGGGGGACAAGACACAGGGGAGGGGCGGGGGAAAGAGACACAGGAGAGGGTTGAGGGACACAGGCCAGGGGGAGAGACACAGCAGAGTTGGAAAGAGACACAGGGGAGGGGGAAGAGACACAGTGGAGGGGGACAGACACATGGGGAAAGACACAGGGGAAAGAGAAACAGGGGAGGAGGGAGAGACACAGGGGAGGGTGGAGGGGGAACGAGACACAGGGGAGTGGGGAGACACAGGGGAGGGGTGGAAACACAGGTGAGAGACACGAGGGGAAGAGACACAGGGGAGGAGTAAAGAAATACAGGGTAGGAAGTGGGGAGAAAGAGACACAGGAAGGTAGAGAGAAAAGTGACACAGGGGAGGGTGAAGAAAGAGACACAGTTTGTAAGCCAATAAAAAAATGAAAACGTACCTAACACACATCAGAAGCATGTATGCTGTATGTTACCCAAATCATTTGCGCAGATCATCCTATTTTTACAATGAATACGCAGAAACACCTTTTCTTCGGCCATCGCTTGAACTTCTCTCAGAACATTAGAGGTTAGAGGTGTTATTGTCTCCTAGCAAAAACTGCTGAATTAGAGAAAAGCATAATTAACTGTTTCAGAGCTTACATTTAGCAATATAAAAAGTGCTACAAAGGTTATAAATGCTATGTATATAAATATATATATATATATATATATATATATATATATATATATATATACTTATACTTAAAGGGCATGGATGTTTGTATTTTTCCCCAACACCCTGAAAAAAAAAAAGTTATATGATATTAGATATTGGAAACTTTATTTATTCACTTTATCAGCGACTGAATTGTGTATATATCACTATTGTATTCCATTGATTTGATGAATTTGTTCTTACCTTAAGTGATCATCAAAACATTCATGTGTACTGCATACCAGATAGGAAATTTTGGAATGTACGATTCCGGCATTGAGAGTCAAAGGGGGCATGAGTTACGAAATAATAAAGACCCCTGTATTAGGGCACAAAATTATTGAGAAATGTTCCCCTGAAGAATCTGTCCTTAGATGAGGAATCGTAAGTCTGGCTGAGATAATAAGGCAGGTCAGTTAGGGACAGTACACAGGTGCCTGTCACAAGGCAGTTGTGAAGACATATAACATTATATAGTTTACCATTCATTGCTGTGTTGTCCCCTTTTGATGATGAGATAACAATCATCCAATTTAACAACTGTCAAATTAAGCAGTGGCAGGAATTTCAAGTGGATTTATCAGTTGTTTATTTCTCACCCACCACTTGGGATAGATTTTTGTATGGTGAGAGTATAGTATCTTTCTGCTTAAAAGGCAACATATAGATTACACAATAAACAGATTGCATGTATATATATATATATACTGTATATATATATATATATATATATATATATATATATATATATATAGTCGAGTATAAGCCGACCCGAGTATAAGCCGAGGCACCTATTTTACCACAAAATACGCTGAAAACTTAGTGACTCGAGTATAAGCCGAGGATAGGAAATGTGCTCCCCCCTGTGTCCCCCTCTTGTGTGCCCTCTGTGCCACTTTCTTGTGTCCCCCCCTCTCTCCCCTGTATCTCTTCCCCACTCTCCCTCCCCTGTGTCTCTCCCCCTCCTCTCCCTCCCCTGTGTCTCTTCCTCCTCTCCCTTCCCTGAGTCTCTTCCCCCCTCTCCCTTCCCGGTGTCTCTTTCCATCCCTCTCCCTTCCCTGTGTCTCTTCTCCCCCCTCCCTTCCATGTGTCTCTTCCCCCCCTCCCTTATTACCTTCCTCAACCCCCCTCCTCATCCTCTCTCCTTATCCCCCTTCCTCAACCTCCCTCCTCAACCCCCTTCCTCATCCTCAACCTCCCTCTTCAACCCCCTCCTCATCCTCAACCCCCCCTCCTCATTCTCAACCTCCATCCTCATCCTCAACCTCCCTCTTCATCCTCAACCCCCCTCCTCAACCCTCATCCTCAAACCCCCTCCTCAAACCCCCTCCTCAACCCCCCTCCTCAACCTCTCTCCTCAAATCCCCCATCTTCAACCCCCCTCCTCAACCCCCCCATTCTCAACCCCCCTCCTCATTCTCAACCCCCCTCCTCAAGCCCACTCCTCATCCATCCCCAGCTCGCTCTGACCTGTCTCCCACGCTGCTGTCTCTCCCGAGGCACTCCAGCAGATCTTCTGCTCTTAGGCTGTGGGTGCTGGCCGCCTCAAAGCTTTCCGCCTCAAAGCTGCTGCTCCTCTCTCTTGCCTGACCTGACTGCTGCCAGCTCCACACCACGACACTACTCCCTTGCGCTCTACTCTCTTCCTGCTGCCCTGTCGCCCTGGCACTTCTGGAGGCAACTCCTCCTGTCACCTGTTGCTTGCCTCCCCTCTGCTTGCCTGCCCCCTTTTCTTGTGTCCTTTGCTTGGCACCTCCTGCCATCTTCTTCGTGCCCCTTCTGCCTCTTATCCTCTTCTCCTGTGGCCTCATGTGTGCCACTCTCGCCTCAGATGTCCCCTCCTGTGCACTGTTCACCAGTGGGCTCCCCCCACCTGTGCTCCTCTGTCCCCTGGCTTCAGACCTGCTTGCGACATCTGCGGTGACCCGCTCCTCACCTGCAGGAACCTGCTCTTCTTGCTCGTCCCACCGGAACTTATTGCGCTCCACACCACGACACTGCTCCCTTGCACTCTACTCTCTTCCTGCTGCCCTGTCGCCCTGGCACTTCTGGAGGCAACTCCTCCTGTCACCTGTTGCTTGCCTCCCCTCTGCTTGCCTGCCCCCTTTTCTTGTGTCCTTTGCTTGGCACCTCCTGCCATCTTCTTCGTGCCCCTTCTGCCTCTTATCCTCTTCTCCTGTGGCCTCATGTGTGCCACTCTCGCCTCAGATGTCCCCTCCTGTGCACTGTTCACCAGTGGGCTCCCCCCACCTGTGCTCCTCTGTCCCCTGGCTTCAGACCTGCTTGCGACATCTGCGGTGACCCGCTCCTCACCTGCAGGAACCTGCTCTTCTTGCTCGTCCCACCGGAACTTATTGCGCTCCACACCACGACACTGCTCCCTTGCACTCTACTCTCTTCCTGCTGCCCTGTCACCCTGGCACTTCTGGAGGCAACTCCTCCTGTCATCTGTTGCTTGCCTCCCCTCTGCTTGCCTGCCCCCTTTTCTTGTGTCCTTCGCTTGGCACCTCCTGCAATCTTCTTCGTGCCCCTTCTGCCTCTTATCCTCTTCTCCTGTTGCCTCATGTGTGCCACTCTCGCCTCAGATGTCCCCTCCTGTGCACTGTTCACCAGTGGGCTCCCCCCACCTGTGCTCCTCTGTCCCCTGGCTTCAGACCTGCTTGCGACATCTGCGGTGACCCGCTCCTCACCTGTAGGAACCTGCTCTTCTTGCTCCTCCCACCGGAACTTGTTGCGGGCAAGGATCTCAATCGCTCCTCTGCCGCCCATGTGCCCTGATGTAGGCTCCGTGGATGTCCTCTGCCTGCGTTCCCGACCTTGCTTCACTACCTGCTTCTGCGGACTGCTTCCTCCAGGTAAGTGGGGGTGGGACACGGACTTCAGGGGCTCCAACACCATTTGCAGCTTCTTTCTCGCTGCCATCTGCACCGCCTCCTTCTTCCTAGCCCACTTAGCCAGACTCCTTGGGGAAGTACTGACCCTTCCACGCTGCGGTGTGTCCATTGAAGGGCTCTCTGAGCTTAATAGTACGCTGACATGGGCTCTGGTTATTTTTTGACAATTCCCCATTGAGGCTAAAATTACTGTTTTTTTATTCAAGTTTTTTTCCATTTTTTTCATTTTATAAAAGTTCTATTTTAGTTCTATTAGGATCATATCCTCACTGTATGTAACGTTAGGTTCTAAATGATGTTTCGATTTTCCGATCTTGTTTGCAGCTCTACATCTGTGTTAATATTGTCATTCATGTAAGGAATTTTGTTTCTATTTGAAGAGTTTCTTGTTGGTATTATGGCTATGAGGAACCTCCACACTTCAGGGAAGGACATCACCATCTTCATGAGTCACTTCTGAACAGTCTAGGCTTCTGGACGGGGAACTTTTCCATTATCATATGCCTCAAAGCTGACCCTCAGGTGAGAGATGGTGTTCAGCTCTTTCCTTCTTCATTTTAATTAGCAAGTTCCCCTGGTACACTGTACTATGCAGACCAACCCCAGACCTCCAGGAGATGCAGGAAGATGGGACATCTGGATAATATTTGCACACAGAAAGCCTGCCTCAACTGCAAAGCCTAGGAAATGAGACTAAAGATTGCCTCAATAAAAAGACCTGCAACCTATGGAGAAGCAACATATCTCTTCATGGAACACAGTAAAGACAGGAGCTATGCAGCCGCAGCCAGCAAAAGTCTGAAAATTACAGGACCAGCACAATCTTTTCCTACTAGGAATGCTGTCAAAGCCAATAAAACAGGAAAAAGGGAAGTTCTGCCCACACCAAGTGAGGTAAGCCTAGACAAAAGGAGGCCTTCCAAGCAGCGAAACCTCTTTTGGCTCCTTTGTCTACTGCCCCACCATCTCCCTCACCCAAAGTCTCCCTTACAATAAAAGTCTCCCTCCATTCCAGTACAAAAGGTTTCTCACTAGTCATTGGTCCCATGTCCCATCCTAATAGGGGTGCCAATTGTAAGGCTCCTGTCATAGCAAGTTTGATCAGATGTAGACGCTTCACAATTGAAACTGTCCATGTACTCATCTGTGGCCACTCTCTGGTCATAGACAGTAAGTGGGAAGGTGAGCTGGTTAGGCTGATCAATGTGTACAACCTCCCCTGATAAATATGAGCTCATAAAACTCTTCCAATACATCAAATGCCAACTTTTTACCTGCAGAGCAGTAGTGATGGGTGGGGTTTCAACTGCCCAATTGAGTAAGGTAGTAGGAGTACAGATAGCACTAACTCTGTTAATTCAGCAGGTGCCGCAGCCACGGAGGCCCCCCTCACATTGGAGGAACTGCACTCTGCTGCCATATACTGTAAGACTGGTTACTACTCCTGGCAGTGATGGCCTACCAGAAGAACTTTATGTAACACTGTGGTACCTCATTGGCCAGTACTTGCTAGAGTTGTACAAAGGGACGGTGTTGGTTTGCAGGATGCCACCTTTGCTGAGAGAGGGAATTCTAACACTCTTGTATAAGCAGAAGCGAAAGCAGTCTGACCTCAATAACTAGAGGCCTATCTCTCTCCTGAGTGTAGCCTACAGGATCCTTGTTAAGTTGTTAGCCAACAGGCTAAAGGCTGTACTAGGGTGGTTCATCCCCCCGGATCAGACCTATGGAATACCAGGGAACACAGTAGTAGTAGTATCATCAGCACTGTACTGGTGAATGGTTTGAAGACTGACCCCTTCACAAACCTGTCTGGAGTTAGGCAGGACTGCCCTCTTTCTCCTCTCCTCTTTATTTGTTGTATAGAGCTCTTTGCTGAGTACATCAGAGGGAATTCAGAGATCAGAGGGATCATGCACAGCATCCAGGGAGATGACAGGTTAGGTGATCACTCTACATTGGTGACGTCACCATTTTTGCTCAGATGAACAGAAAGTGAGGCCACTGGTCCAGATGTTTGAGGAGATCGGCAGAGCTTCAGACACAAGAGTCAACAACAGGAAGTTAGAGACTGTACCTTTCCCCATCAAAATGGACATAATCAAGATATTGGGAGTCTGATTTGGTGGAGATGGAACGGCACAGAAATGCTGGGAAGAAAGACTGGCAAGAGTACAGCAAAGGTTTGTACTGTGGAGTCTTAGGGACCTTTCTTTGGAAGGTAAAATACTTGGACTGTGGAATGAGACACTTCCTATTCTGCATTATGTTGCCCACTTTATCATCTGTTTCCCTGGGCCATTTCCAAGGCAGTATTTTTTCGTCTTGGGTGTGGCTATTCTTTCTTGTTATCCCTCTATAGAGGGCTTGGCTGGAATAAGTGGGATAGCTCTTTTTCCTACAACTAGGCCACCCCATGGTTTTACCATTATGTGGGACAGTTTGCAAGGAAGCACCAGCTCTTGAGCATTAAAACTGACCTGTTGATCCCACAGATCATCTTCAAACTTTAGCGTAGTAAGGACATTATGGAGTCAAAATGCTGAATTTGTTTGGGACAATGTTTCATCAAAGAGACTGACCAACAGGCAAAAGGTCATTGCATGGATGGGAATTCAGGCAGTCTCCCTCTGAGACAGTTCATGCACACAAGAGGACTTTGCAGATACATGCACTGCATTAGGGGCTGTACCACAGAAACAAACATTTCTGCATGTGTTTTGGAAGTGCCCTTTTGCCCAGGCATTGATGGACAGCCTGGACTAAAAACTTAAGGACTATATACTGAGGAGGTATTTATCTTCTCTCTCTGTATTTTATGGACTGTTTCCTGGCACACAGAGTATTGGGGTCATTCAAGATGCTTGGCATCTCATGTGCTGTGTTAAGGATGACCTTTGGTTTGCTAGAAACTGCTTGATACTGAAGAGGATCACATGGACCATCCAGGACTGTCGCAGACTGGTTCTCACCCTGCTAAGAGACTATTCCATCCCTGACATGTCTGAGGAGTTGGACTAAAATGGACCCTGTTCCGGGCCACACTTCAGTCCATTCCCGCCTCACTTAGCCCCATCCCACTCTATCCACACATCCCCAGGTGTGCTTATTTCTGTGCAATATAATAATAAAGGTCCATTTATGTATTGCACCATATTTGTACCATAATGCTTAAATTATGTTTGTAATGTATAAACTCTGTTGTATGAATATAGTTTAAGCTTTGTATTGCACCACTGTCACTCCTGTGTTCACAGCACATAGAATCTAGGAATACATTTTGTTAACCAAATGATAAACTATACATACATATATAAAACGATATATATATATATATATATATATATATATATATATATATATATGTATAGTAAATAAATAGTACATCTGTGTGCACATTGGAATGTCTAAGTTAAGAAGTTAAAAAAACTGCTTCCAGTTCAGAATTCAGAGAAAAACAGTTATTACTCTGAATTCTGGAAAGCTGAGCAGGGACATGCAAATGTGCCCACAAATGCCTCGCTCTTCAATGCATTAACCATTCTAAACATGGCTTCCTTTAAGCTTATGCCCACTGCATTACACAGCCTTTATACCAAGCCAAGGTTGGATTATACACAAGCTGAGAATTCTATCCATGTACAGTTGTTTTTAGCTTTCTGGCTATCATCAGCATGGAGCGGGATCTCAGCTTGTGTTGTGGACCTTATGAGTAGGTAGTTCACCACAACAATCATTTAATATATAGTGGGTAAAAGAATCCCTTCGGTGCTCCTTGCGAGCCGCAACTTTCCTGCTTTGCAATGATCACCTTCGGCGCTCATCACATGGCTCGCACAAGCCTTTCACCCTGTGTACTCTATAGGCATCATGCTTGAGTGTTGCTGTCTTGGGTTGTGTTACTGCTTTGGGTTAAGTGTTACTGCCTTGTGGTAAATGTTAGTGGCTTGGATTAAGTGTTACTGGCTTGCGTTAAGGCATACTGCTTAGGGCTCGTTTTATATTCTATAGGCTAGTTTTACGTCCTTCATGCTAATTTTACGTCCTTCTGCCTCGTTTTCGTCGTTGCGTTTTTTCGGCAGCCATTTTTTTTTTTTTGCTTAGGCAATTTTTGATCTTAAAAAAATGGCAAATATAGCTCAAATTAAATTTCAACCTCACTCACAGGCTCCCTACGTCTCCCAATGTGCTGTGTGTGTAAGTTAATTTCAGGTATATATGTTGTTATTTTCAGGTCCTTGGAGTTCCGTGGTTTGGCCGCTAAAGTCGGATTTTTGCGAGGCGCACAGGGCATGTACGGGTTTCAGTCCTAAGGTTTCAGTCCTAAGTCGTACGGGTCATAAGTCCTGCACGCATCGCTGTCTCAATGAGCAATGAGTGCCTTTGAGTCTGGTACCACTGGCAATGAGTGCCCGCAGTGCTCATAGCGAAGCCTGCAATGAGCGCCTCAATTTCTTTTTCGTCAGAGGATGGCTCATCAGCTTCCATGCTGTAGATTTTTTCGCTCTTATTACTCCAGAAATGCTTTATTTTTTGTCAGCGTCTGGCTATAAGCTACTCTGCTGTAACACTCTCTCTGGTCTCTGTATTAGCTCCAAAATTTTACATAGTGCTGCTTCCTGTAGACATCTCTCGCATTCTGTCTCATCAGCAAGGAAGTTTCTATGTCTGGCAGTTTATTAGAATGTGTCATAAAGTCTGTCATTGACAGTTTTCAATTCTTCAAAACTTTGTGCACCAGGAACATTTAAAAGTAGTAAATGTAAGCAGAAACGTTCAATGTCTCTTGGACTTACACTATACATTCGGGTTATAATTTTATTACCACCCGGTTTTCTCTGTTTCCATAACCCATTGATGAAGACATAATGATATGGAATCTCATTGTATAATGTAAACCAAGCAGTAAGTGTTGTTTGGCTGTATTCATTTTGTGCCAGAGCATTTTCTTCATTGCCACTATGGAAATAAACTAATTGTTTTTGTGGCAAATGTACAGCTAATCGATATACTGCATGTGAGCGATCATGCATTTAAAATTTCAAAAGTCACCACATTGCTTCTGGCGCACTGACATAGCGAGCATCTAAATGAGAAGCAAATTAATCATGTAGTAACTCATTGTCTTGTTCAATTGGTCAATTTTTGACAACAACAGTTGCTGCATCATATCCTTTATAAATATATTTGTAGACATATTTAATTGATTTTATAGAAGTGCAAGCTTCCACATTTATGTGTGCATTATACTTCATTAATAGATGTGGATTATATGGCATCACATACGCGTTTTCTAAATTTTTTGCTCTATTTATTGCGTTTTGACCTTTTCTTCATCTGTACAATGGATATCCATCACAATTTGCAAAGGTTTGATCTCTAAAGTCTTTGGGGTAATCTTTAGTGCATTTTTTTATTTTCTATACATGGTGAGTTTGGGTTTAGCTCTCCACATGATCCATGAATCATGCAATGTGTTACAATATGATAGAGTGTTTCATGCTTTTGTGGATGTGGTAGTTCAGCAGTAATTACTAAATTCCGTTTCTCTGCAGTATTCAATTTCTCATTTTCTTGAAGTATGAAAAGCATATGTGCATGTGGCAGGCCTCTTTTCTGGAATTCGATGGTATAAACATAAGCCACACTCTTTCCAAATAAATGATTGTTGGTGATGTCACGTATTAAGGCTGTTAATTATATTTTGAAGACCCTAGCCACTAAGTCTGGTCTATCTGAAGCATTCTGGCCCTCTTTTAAATTCTCAACAGTCTCTTGCCATTGATGATTACATGTAAATATAATAAATAAATCTGGTTTGCCAAATTAGTTACAATAGCCATAGCATCATTGTATCTTTCTCACATATTGCGAGGAGATCCTTGGAAGGAAGATGGTAAAATGACGGCTCTGACAGCTGCCCGATTTTGGTTTGTAGCCGCCTCAGGAACATAATCCATGAGGCCACAATACTGTTCGACATGTAGTTTGTTTTGTTGATATTTGATGACATTTAAATGATTTGCTTCTACTTGCAGGTATGAATCAATAATCCATTCTTGTGTCAGTTTTCCAGCACTTAAGATGGGCTAAAATTCATCCCTAATGGCAGTTTAAGCCACTTTAAATGCAAGCATGGAAATATTACTTTTGACATGTAGTTTAGTGTTTGGATAACTGGGAAGTATTAATTATGGTTGCCAACCTGGCTCCCCATTGGGATACAAAATTGGATAAGTTATTGGATCCAAATTGGTACTTAATATATTGATGTTAATGATAGGTTGCTCTTCATTTCTGGGATATATTCTAATATCCCTCTGAAATGGTGGGTTCCCCTCATCATTTTGAAAAACCATTGCAACCTTATTAGCTGTGGGTAATTTGTAACGCCATTTATCAGTATGTTGGTCTCTTTTAAGAACCATATTAACTTTTGGCATGTCCAATTGATGTTGTTCAGTATGGATGCGTTCTTTTTGTTCAACGTCTGATAGTTTTTTTATAAGCTTGAGTGTATGGAAGTTGCCACTCATTGTTCCACAGCTTCGTTTGTATCTAGTACATAGAGTTGAGCACATTTTCTTTGCTCTCCTTCCTCTGGGTGTATATGTGAAGTACAGTGGTAAATTTGCCCTTGTACTTTAAAGCAGTAAGGGCCATGTCCTTCAACATTACCAGCTAATTTTGCACCCATAGATGCAAAAGAAATGGCACTATTGTAAGATCGTATATTTGTCTTAAAAAATTTGGGAAAGTTGGGTCACACATACTTTGTAAATATGTAGGAAGTTCATTTTTTTTCTGATAGTTTGACTTTTCCCTTTTGACAGCAACTAATGAACTTACCATCTCTTGTTCTTTTATTTATAAAATGATAATCCCCACAAAATTGACAAAGCATATTCAACATATCACAATTGTGAGGCTCTACATTTATATTGTCAAATAATGGATTACAATGTATTTCAACATTACTATCATTACCATCTTCTTCAGATATTTGTTGATCAATTGTTGTTTATTTCCTATCTATCTTGCGGGGGGGGGGGGGGTGTTTGGTCCAGCATTTTGTCTTTTTTTCTGCATTCTCTCCCGCTGTTGTTCTCACAGTCTTTTCTTTCTTCCCTCCAACTGTTCCTCTCTCCATCTTTGTTATCGTAGCCTGTCCAGCTCACGTTTGGATTTCTTGCTGGTTTTTGGCTTCTCATCTTTTGTATTCTGTAATGTTAAAGTGTAATGTTTATTTAGAACCTTCTGAAAATGAGCCATTTTCTTTGCAGGATTCATTCTGTGTAGCTTACCTGAAGTTCAGATTTTCTTTTTTTGGAAATTCTTGCATGCTCTTGTTCTTGTACGATTGTTTTCATGTAATCCTACTGTTGTTCTCTCCATCTTTGTTCTGTGCCCTGTCCAGATGTTGTTTGGATTCCTTGGAGTTTTGGGACTTCTCAGCCATTGTAATCTGTAATATAAAGTTTCAATGTTTATTTTAAATGTACAGTTTAATGGCAAGTATTCTGCTTTTTTTAGGGTTAGGGTCAGGGGCTTAGGAAGTTAGGTATAGTGAGTTTGGGCTAGGGTAAGAGGCTTGTGCTTACGGGTTAGGGTCTTAGTGTTACAGGCTTATGTTTAGGGTTAGGAAGTGAAGTTTAGGGAGTTAGGGTAAGAGGGTTAGGGTTAGGGGCTTATGGCTAGGGCCTTCGGGTGATGTGTAGTAAGTGAGGTTTAGGTGGTTAGGGTAACAGGTTAAATGGCTTAGGCTTAGGGGTTTTGGGTTACTGAGTGAGGTTTATTTTGGTTAGGATTCGTATTTAGTCTAATTATATTACAATAAATCCCAAAACATTTACTATATGGAAGAAAATTAATTAATGAATGTAATTAAATATATTGTACCTGGTCCTGGTTTGTTGAATTTCCGCCCACTGCAGGCAAATTATATTTTTTGTGAGAAATTGACAGAGACATGCAAAATGTAAAATCATATTTAAGTAAACGTTATACTATACAAACATATACAGCTTAGAATCTTTTTTTGTAATAACCAATGAATAAATGAATCCATAAATTAATGCACATATAGGTGTATATTGCGTGTTAGTGTGAACTTGAAAGCCACCTGCAAAGTGTAAAGTAAAACATTTTAAATTAGTATATATTATAGTATGAAAACATATGCAGCTTAGAATGTAGAAAATTGCCTTATCCTAAAATACAATATTAATGCAAAGTTATTGTAATTGATGCACATGTGGCAGTGTGTTAATAAACGTGGACTGCTGGCATAGTGTGTGTCACTGTGAAAGTGACACACACGTGTAAAAATGTATGTGAATAATGACAATGTTTTACTATTTTTTCATGTACATATAAATTTTGTGTTATTAATAAAAATATACAAGTTACAAGGTTTTAAATGACGTTAGCTTTAAATTTAATATTTTTCTCCTAATTTTGTTGTTTTTCATTAAATCAATTAATAAATGACTAATTAATAATAGTTTAAGTCTTTTAATGTATTTGCTACCGATCACACAGATGTAACTTACATTGTGTGAAATGACATCACCATGAAATATAATATTATTTACTGTAATATTTTTTTAATTAATCACAAATAATAGTTGTCAAACTGCAAGTTGTCATCACGCTTGCAAGCCTCGCAAAGCGAGGTGAGCTGTTGAGGCATTGAAGCAATCTGCGCTCGCAGGACTTAGGCAAATCGCGCCAAAGGCGCTCATTCGCAAGGCGAGTAGTTGAAGCATTGAAGCCCTTAGGCTGAAATGAGTGCCGAAGGCGCTCCTGAGCCCCGCGCAGCAAGGCAAACAGTTGAGGCATTGAAGCATGCAGGACTTAGGCTGAATGAGGCAAGCTGTTTGTGGCCCATAGGGCCGCAACTGCGAGCCTTGCGAAGCGAGTCGAACTGTTTATGCACGAGCTTGCAAAAAACGGCTGAAGCCCCGAAATGGAAAAGATGACAAAAACACACAAATATGTCTCAAATTCACTTACACACTCACACACAGCACAGGGGGAGAACCAGGGACCCGGTAAGTAAGGTTGCAAGTTAATTTGAGGCATATTTTGTCTTTTGGCAGCCGAAAAAACTTAAAAATTCGTAAACAAGATGAAAACGAGGCTCTGCCAGGCAAGGCACTCCGAACGTAGAAAATACACAACTCAAAAGACAGTAATACTTACACCAACAACGCCAGGCACACAGGACTTAGAAAATACACCACGGCAAAGACAGTAACACTTACAACAGCGACGCCAGGCACGCAGGACTTTGAAAATATACCACGGCAAAGACAGTAACACTTACACTAACGATGCCAGGCACGCGTTACTTTGAAAATCAAACCAACGGCAGACACAGAGGAGAAAGGCACAGGGAAGAGACAGGGGGAGATGCTGGAAAGAGACACGTGGCAAGTTGCAAATTGCCGAGGCCTGTAATTAGCGGTGAAGTAGATGGAAGGAAAAATGCTCAGCTCGGGTCTCGCAATGATGCCAAAGGTTCTCAGAGGGTGGGGGGGGTTTATATTGCATTGTGTGGCAAACAGCATTGCCAGGCTTCACGTTTTATTGCTGTCATTTTTGACGGGCAAGTCGCTAGTACATTAATAAATAATATTACTTTACCTATTATCTGTACATGTAGGTAACAGTGTCTTAATACATTTTGTCCACAGAAAATGACCAGAGGAGAAAGAGAGAAATTTCTGTAGAGTGTCCAGTATTTATAGTGTTAGCACAAGGACAAACTTGAGCATGTGCATTTTACAGTTTTTCCAAACAGACAGACAGTTGATCATCTGAGGAGAAAGAGAGAAATTTCTGTAGAGTGTCCAGTATTTATAGTGTTAGCGCAAGGACAAACTTAAGCATGTGCATTTTACAGTTTTTCCGCCATTTTGCGTTCCAAATAGTGTTGTTTTCTGTTTTCCGTGTTGTGTACTACAAAATGGAGGATTTTTCCTATGTTCTGGGATTCTCACCATCATTGGCTGCGTGCCTGGAGTGGTTCGTCTAAGTGTTACTGGGTTGGTGTAACACGTACTGGCTTCGGAATTGTTCTTATGCGACTTGGCCTCGTTGTCGTCGTGTTGCATTTTTTCCCAGCCATTTTTTTGTCTTAATTTTGCGAGCTGCACAGTGCATATTTTGGTCCTAAGTTGTACGGGTCGTAAGTCCCGGGTGCCTCAACTGCTCGGCTCGCAGTGCAATGAGCTCCTTCGGCGCTCATTGCAGCCTAAGTCCTGCGTGGTCGACGGACCACAACAGCGTGACCAACATCATAACGTGACGCACACTGACAACTATATATGTTATATACACACATATATATATATATATATGCGTGCATTTCCATTTGGGTATGCTCTGTGTAAAGATGATTTTTACTGAAATAGAATCCTTAATGCTTCTTTATTCTGGAACAGACATTATCTAAAAATGTCTTCAACTAATTGGAGAGATAAGGTTTATTTTATCTAAATACTCCCAGAATTCCCATATGTAAGAATGTTGTAAGTAGACATCATGTCTATTTCTCAGAACATAAATTATTTCTTGGTATACATAACTGACACTCATTATCACTAACCTGCTAACCATCCGCCCTATTAAATTCCCTCAACTTTGAAAAACGCAGCCCGTAACGTAGGCTGCAAGCCTTGCGGCTATTAAATTGGCCCTGTAAAGCAACCCTCCATCGATTTGGGTATGGGCGGGAAAAGGCTTTGGGACGTGGAAATTTGAACCTTGCGTTCGCAAATACTTTGATCTGTCAAGGCTGTAACTGTTACGTTCCAATCACGCTATTAAATTGCAACACAATCACTGGCGTTCAAGTTCGTAACCCATAATCTGCTAGTGGGTTAAAGTCCTATCCGTAGCACTGTAAATAAAAAATATACACACTATACTGTACTTATGGGTAAAGGGAAAATAATGTTAGGTATTAAAATAGCACAACATTCTCAAGCTCGCAAATCTGCAATATAAAATACTTTATTTTCAGTTTAATTTCCATGTTATATCGATCCCAGCAATCAATGTGTTAATACATATAATGGAACTTGCATGGACTAGAATATCATATTTACAGATTTATCAATATTGCATTATTTCTGGAATGTGGGTCTGATCAAAACTCGTAATTGAAGCTCGTAAGGCTTTGAAATCCAACCTCCATTTTTTTGTGTTGTAATGATGATGATCTCTGTTGCCATTGGCTCCATGTAAACCCATACCTATGGGTTTGACTAATTGATCATGTTCACGGTCGCACATCCAACATGTGAAAAATGGTTTATGGGTTTGCATCGCAAGCCCATAACTTGCGGCATAGTCTAATTTAATAGCTCTGTAACGCAGCTGCATTTCAAGCCCTCAGCCTTTGCAGGCTTGCCGATGCGCTACGAACTTGGAATTTAATAGGGATGCATATCTTGTTTATAGTCATATTTACGACTGATAAGGTCAAAGTTTATTGAGCTAACTTAATTATACTTTTTGATTGTAATTTAAAGGTTCAAGAGCACCCTCTGGTGTTCCAAGAAATTAATTGACACTTAATAAGTTTTTAGAAAAGAATATATCCTATTAGGAGTTAAATATTTTTTGACATCTTTAGGATTTCTGATTGGTTGCCAAATACATAGCCTAATTGGAATTTCTGATAAGCAAATTAAGTTGTGGGTATAATTGTAAGAAGAAAGAAAGCAAAAGAATGGGAAGAAAAAAGACACATGCACACACTTTGGTAAACTTCCTAACTTATTTGGGACATTCCCAAACACATAGAAAACTCAAAATGCATTATACAAAGAAACTTCCACAGCTCACTAACAAAAGAATCTATACACTTACATACCAAGAAATTCTTCTGAAATATAATAAAAGATCCAGACCTTCATTGGACTGAGTCATTTGATAAAATCAAGTACAAGGACTAGGTATGTTATAAAATTAATATTTATTTAAATGTTATTTATTTTTTATTACAATCATAGAAATATTTTATTAATTTACTATAACACAGATTGCTATATCAATATTTATCTGATATATACAATACTAGTAACTTGCCTGTCAACAATGAAAGGAATAAAATTGTAAGGCTGGCAATAGTTTTCATCTTCTGAGCACCTTCGGCGCTCATTGCGAGCCTCTCCCCCGTGTACTTCAACTTTCCTGTTTTGCAATGATCAGGTTCGGGTGCATCGCAAGCCCCACAATGAGTGCTTTTGGCGCTCCTGCTTATCGCGTGGCCCTCATTGTGCCTTTCCTCTTGCCTACTATTCATTGCAGGGTTCATTAACCTGCAAGTTTAGTGCCTGGGAATGCAAGGTGTTTCTTCCCACCATCTCCCCCCTGTTCCTTCCCTGTGTCTTTCTCCTCTGTGTGTATGCTGAATGATTGCGCAACGCGCGGCTACTGCCGTTGGTTTTATTTTGAAAGTCCTGCGAGCCTGGCGTTGTTCGTGTAAGTGTTAGTGTGTTTGGTGTGGTGTATTTTCTAAGTCCTGCGTGCCTGGCGTTGTTCTCCGTGCGTGAGGACAAACCGTTTGTTTAGGCGTGTAAAGCTCAATTTTAGAATTGTAATGTTATTATTTGCAAGTTAGTGTTGTGAAATGGCGGATTTTTTCGATGTGTTACTTGGCTCGCAAGCATTTTCTGTCCGTTGTAATGGTATATTGTGTATCTCCTACATTCCTGGCTAAGTCGTACGTGCCATAATAACATATTAATTACATTAAGCATGTCTTATAAATGATCAACAATGTGATAATAACTAACACTTTATAATTGATATACCTTGATATATATCTGTTACAATTGTTTATACCATCTTGTTATATTAAAATATAATTAATTATTATCTATATTAATTTATTATAAATATGTTCTCACATAATATAGTTCTGTTTATGTCATGAAGCCAATGCTCTTAATATATCATGTAGTAAGAATTTGCAATTAGTCAAAATTGGCCAATATATAAAATATGTAATTTTAATTAATATTAATAAAGGTTATTGATAGTAATAATAATACCACCATATTAATTGCCAAAACCCATGACATTACTGAATATAAGAGTATGTTTGGTCTGCCATGGAGCTGGACACCTGAATTAGTAATCTGATATTTTCCAGCTTATTCCCTAATATAGTATCCAATCATAGATTTCTTTTTTTTTTTTAATTTTTCATTATTGCAAAAACAGATTTCGACATATTAAAGTAACATAATCAAATAATTTTACAATAACAATTCATATATTAACTTCTTTACCGTTCATACTCTTTCATTCACCATTCAACCCTTCTGACGTTTAAGTGTTGACATTTGTATCTTGTTTTTGGTCCCAAATTTTCCATTTTAAAGTGTCACCGTTAATAAAACCCTTTTGTTCATAATCTCTCTCTAGTTCTCGTATATATTTTATTTTCCAGACGATATCGGGAAAGTTTGGAGCGGTTTTGGCTTTCCAGTTGGTAATTAAGATGTTTTTTGCTACTGAGAAAGTCAAAATCGCAAAGGCCTTTTCCTCTATGGTGATATCGTTAGGAAAAATGTGCAGCAAGCTGCATTCTCCCTTAAACGGGAATTGCTTTCCCACAGTATTAAGCAAAAATGTATAGCAACTTTTCCAGAATGGCTCTAATCTCGGGCATTCCCACAAAATATGCAACAAATGAGCAGTGTTGCCACAGTCCCTCCAGCACATTTTTTCCGTAGCATTATGGGAGATTTGAGCAATTTTAACGGGTGTAAAATACCAGTGATTAATTATTTTAAAAAATGTTTCTGTATATGTTGTTTGTTTGATAAATCTGTTTGTTAGTTTTAAGGATGTCTCCCAGTCTTTAACCTCTAAAACTATTTTTAGGTTCTGCTCCCATTGATCCATACCTTTGGTTTTGGGTTGTTCTCCACAGGATCTTGTTATATTAAAGCATTTGCTTATTAGATGTTTTTTTTTCTGATCTCAGGAGGATTTTTTCTACATAATTTAACTCTTTACCAATTTGTGGGGTTATGTTAAGTTGACTACAACTGGATCTATATGCTTCATAAATTAGCCATCCTTCTGTTGAAATCTTAATTTTTTTTTTTATCTGATCAAAGGATGCCACTGATCCTTCGATTAAAGTGTCTCTAACTCGTATCAACCCCTTTTTTTTCCACTCATTTAAAGTACCTTCCATATTTCTGTGTAACAGTGCTTTTAATGGGGTCGTTAAACTGCCCTCCAGAATTAGTTTGTTTTTCTTATTAATTTGTTTCCAGTTTTTTAAAATTTCTTTTACCACCGATGATCCAGTCATCATATCCTTATAGGAGAATTTACCTTTATAAAACAAAGCTAATAGATGCCAATTTGGAATTAATGCTTGTTCAATATGCCACCATGGGAGATGATCAGCTGTTTCCAGCCACTTTAACGCATGAACTATACCATTGGTTTCTTGGTAAGGCAGTAGTAAGGGGTAGGAAATTCCTCCTTTTAAAAAAGTTCTTCCCATGGTTATTTTTTTTATTCTTTTATATTTAGATTGATGTATATAAAAATCAATCATTCCTTGGAGTTTCTTTAACCCTGTTTTAGGAATTTTAAAAGGAATACATCTCAAAAGGTAATTAACTCTTGGAAGAATCATCATTTTTACCACTGCAATTCTACCTGAGAATGAAAATCTATCCTTTCTCCAGTTTTCCATAATCTTTTGACATTTCACATATAAGTCTCTATAATTCTTGTCCACCATTTTTTGAGTTTTCCTCAGAAACACTATTCCAAGATGTTTGAAAGATTTCGAATTCCAATTATATGGGTATAAAGCATTCAAATTGGATAGCAGCTTTTTTGAAAAATTTAAATATAGAGTTTCTGATTTTCTGTAATTCAGTTTATAGTACGAAATTTTACTGTATGTTTGAATTATTTTTGATAAATGATAGAGCGATTTTTCTGGATGAGTAAGTGATAAAATAACGTCGTCTGCGTATAGACTGGTTTTGTACTCCCTCTCTTCCACCCTAATCCCAGAAATCTTTGGGCATGCTCTAATAGCTTCCGCTAGAGGTTCTATCATTAATGCAAATAGGGAGGGAGAGAGGGGACAACCCTGTCTAGTACCATTTGATATTTCAATTGAATTTGTGCTACTTCCCAACCCTGCTATTTGTGCCGAAGGGGAACTATATAAGGCCCCAATCGCTTTAGTCCCAAATTCTCTGAACCCAAATTTAGCTAGTGTTATCCGCATATACTCCCACCCTACTCTGTCAAATGCTTTCTCTGCATCTAATGACAAGAATAGGGTGGGAGTGCCTCGGGATCTCGTGATTTCACTTAAGTTCATAATTTTTCTGATATTCTCCGAGCCTTGTCTGCCTGCTATAAATCCCATTTGATCTGTTGTTATTAGTTTTCCTATCACCTACTGAATTCTAAGGGCCAAAATCTTTGCATATATTTTATTATCTACATTTAATAGAGAAATAGGTCTATAATTGGTGCAGTATTGTGGGTCCAAATTAGGTTTAGGGATCATGATTAGTGTCACTTTTAACATTTATTTTGGAATCAATCCTGTACTTTTAATTTCGTTAAAGGAGTTTGTCAAATAAGGGCTCAATAATTGACCGAAAATTTTATAAAAACAATTTGTGTATCCATCTGGTCCTGGGGTAGTGTAAGGTTTAAGATGTTTAATTACTTGAAGAACTTCCTGGGTATTAATTGGGTCATTTAATTTTGATCGCTCCACTTCTGTTAATTTAGGTAATTGGATACCATCTAAAAAAGTTTGAATATCTTCTGTTAATGGTTTGCGTAGGTTAGTATCTTTTTCTAAGTTATACAGATCCTGGTAATATTTAAAAAAGGCTTGACTATTTTTTTTAGGAGAGGAAATATCCTTTCCTTTATCTTTCAACGTTGCTATTCTTTTTTTTTCCCTTTTTTTTTTAACTTGAGTAGCTAGTAATTTACTGTTTTTATTATTTTGGTGATAGTATGTCTGTTGAAAGCGCCACAGTGCTCTATCTGATATTTGCTGATTAATTTTATTAATTTTATTTTTTATTAATTTGATCTCTATCATCAACTGTGGTTGTGCATCCAAGAAAAATTTAGATTCCAGTTTATTCAACTCTATATATAATTTTTTTAGTGGTGTGCCTCTTTGTTTTATCGACTGTGATTTCAGTTTGATCATCAAACCTCTAGTGAATGCTTTTTGTGTGTTCCATATCATACAATTTGATGGAACAGTGTGTTTATTAGTGTCAAAAAATTGTGATATTTCTTTGTTTAAAAATTCTATATTTTTTCCAACTTTTAATAAAAAATCATCCATTTTCCATTGTGGTCGATCTAATTTAAGATTCTGGATTTCAACTATTGCTATAGTGTAAGCGTAGTCTGATGTGACAATGTTGCTTATTTCTGTGTGAGAAACCTTCTCTATTATTTGGGAATTTACTAAAATTAAATCGATCCGTGAGTAAGTGTTATGTGGAGTTGAATAAAAGGAAAATTCTCTTTGGTTTGGATGTTGCACTCGCCATGAATCAAATAAGTTATTTTTAATAATCCATTCGGTAAATATTTGTGCTACTTTACCAACTCTTTTAAGATTTTTATCTTCCAGTTTTTTAGACCTGTCCAAAGTTGTGTTAGGGATCATATTAAAGTCCCCTGCAATGATAAGCGGGCCTTGTGCGTATTTCTTGATTAAGTTACTTATTTGGTTTAAAAATTTGCCCTGTGTTTCATTGGGTGCATAAATATTTATCAATGTTATTTTCTGTTTGTTAATTTGGCCGTTCCATAAAATGGACCGCCCTTCCGGGTCTGTGATAGACAACACTTCAACTATTTCCAAATCATTAGAGAAAAATATTGATACACCTCTTTTTTTTTTCCCACACACTGAGTGCAGTGTGTAGTCAAAACGTCCTGTTGCTGCGCCCCAGCTATTACTTTGCCTCCAATGTGTCTACTGGATAAATATTAAGTCTGCCTTCTCTTTATTACATTGTCTGAATATTGTTTTTCTTTTGCTTGGGGAATTCAATCCTCTAACATTCCAACTTAAAACCTTTATACCCATGTCTCTCTGAACCACACCCTTGAGTGATCTTATACCGTTTATCTATCCTTTTTTTGATTTTGGGACCAAGAATTACTTTTTTAACATTCTTACTTACATTCTTACATACATTCATTCTATTAGAACAGATGGTGCTGTTATACAGCCTTTCGCCATTACTGTTCCGCAGGGATTCAGCCATTTTTTAGAAATGGTTAGCGGTCTAATGTGGAGATGGCTATATGTTTTAACTTCATTTAATTCATAATTACGCTGTCTATATCTTCAGTGTTTGTCTTCGTTATTCTAGAGTGAGGGATAAAAAAGAAAAAGTTGGGAGATAGGAAAGGGCGAGGAGAAGGGGTTTTATCGTATTATAGTCTTTTTATATTATTAGTATAACTCCCTCATTAGAATTAATTAATATTCATGTTCTGATATACTCTTTTCTATTTATACTGTTCTCTGTATTTTCTATTTTGGACCTTCTTTTGTCCTCCTATTCTGCCTGTTACTTCCCCTTCTTCTTTTTCTCCTTTCCCCTCTTCCAACTTCCAAAAGTCTAAGGCCTCAGACCCTGCCACAAAGTGTTACTATTAATGATCCTGGATCTTTATACTATTCTTGTAGCTCTCTGCTATTTTCCCTAAGAAATCTCTTATATATTTAACATCCTTGAACACCTATCCTAATGTCCCTTTCTATCTATCTATAAATGTTTATTTATTTCTTCCTCTGCCAATCTGTTGTCGATAATTGCAGGTTCAACGTGGGCTCCTTGGTTTCATCTGTTTTCAAGTTTAAATTCTTTATGAATGTTTCCCCTTCTTCTGTGGAGTTGATCTTATGCCACACGGATCCTTGTAGTACTAATAATCCTACTGGGAAAGTCCATTTATATATAAAGTTCGATTTCCTTAGTGTTTGTGTTATTGAATAGAATTCCTTCCTTTTATTCATTGTGCCTTTTGAGAGGTCTGAAAAGATTTGTATCTTTTCGTATGGAGATTCAAATGTCTTCTTCGTGTAGCTGGCTTTAACAATTTCTTCTTTTGTAGTTAGATGATGTAGTTTAACAATCACATCTCTGGGATTTTTATTTAGTAGATGAGTTGGTAAAGGGATTCTCTGAACTGTATCAAATTTCTGATCCAGTTTTGAGTAAATAGGGCAAACACTGGAAAACAATTCCTTGAGATATGTCGGGAGCTCTTCTTTTTTTATAGATTCCGCAATTCCTCTTATTCTGAGGTTATTTTTCCGTGATTGGTCTTCCATCTTGTTTATGTGCTCCTTCAGACTTTTAATTTGTGTTGACATTTTTACTGTCTGTTCCACTATCATCTTGTGGTCCAGGATTAATTTGTCAAATTTGGTTTCCAGGTCCGCAGATCTTTTATTCACTTCTGTTATTAATTTGGAATTTTCCATAATTTGCAACTTAATTTCTGAAAAAAATTCTGTTTGAAAGTCTTTTAGAATTTCCTTCATTTTCCCTATAGTCAGAAGGTTCTCCTCATGAGTCTCAGAGTCTCTGTTAGTTAATTTTACAGCTGGAAGATTTGAGCTTTGGTCTGGCCCTCCTTCTAGGGCTTGTTTTTGCGACGATTTTGTAAGAGTCTTAGGGGAAAAGAAAGAGGATGAGTCTAAGGTGGGACTTTTTCGCCCTTTTGCTTTAGTTTTCGTCGCCATTTTGTAATAAATGTATGGTATAGTTATTTCACTCTTATTTATTCGTCACTCTATCCCTCTTACGGTTTACCCCCATAAGACTATACTTTTCCTAACAATGTTGGATGAGTTTCCTTTTGCAAGTTTTGAAGTGTGTTCAAATATTGCAGTCCCGTTATTTAACCGTGTGTTACTAAGACCAACCAGATGATTTCTTTGATAGTAGAAACAGTCTTTTAACATTTGCCTATTTCAAAAAATTTTAGAGAAGTTTTGCTTCCTTATAAAGGATATTTCAAATATGTGTTCAGGTATAGCTTTCTGCACCCCTTTACCATTCTTATTTACAGTCTTTTTGAGAGTCTTTTATAAAAATGGAATATAACCCAAATTTTTTATTTTTGTTATCATAGTAACATCCTTTTCCTATTTCAGCAGTGTAAAAGAGAGATAATATTTTACTTAGCTTTTACTGCACTTGTCTCCTTGTACTCGTTGCTCTTTATATTGCCTCCTCCTCCACTGCCACCTCTGTGTCTTTAGCCGTTCCCGTGCTCTGTAGCCCTCAGCCTTTTCATGCTTTGCTACTCCTTCATTATGGAGGAGAGATTAAACGCCTCTTTTCATTAAAGAGTCTTTCACTTACAGTTGTGGCTGTCAGGGCTCCGGGTTCTAGGCCATTGGAGTAACGCTGCTGCTGGAGTGTGAGGTAGGGTCTGCGCTCTCCCCTTCTTTCGGGGCTGCTTGCGGGGCTGTGCTGTGCTGTGCTGCACTTACTCAGCAGCTACCCCGTCAGCGTTCATGCTTGGCGCCATCTCCTCCCGCAAACAGCCGTTCTGCACGGCTACGCTGCCATTTCCGGTCACTCCCCCCCCCAATCATAGATTTCACTGTCACTTCTGGAATTCTGGTTTTTTAAGAACCTACAACCTCTGAAATCTCATATTTATAATATGCAATTGTCAAAATCTACACTTTAAAATAAACAAAATATTTTGAAAACTGATGAATGTATTACCTAGGAGTTGATGAATGTCTTACTAGACCTCAAATTAATTTATTTTTTGTTAATTGTTTATCAATCAAACTTACACTTTACAACAATGACATAAAATATGTATGCCCAAAAGTATCCTTTCAACTTTACTGGTGTGCTTATAGTGGAAGCCACTACTTTTAAAGCTCAGAAGAAACACTGAATGAAAAGAAAAAAGTTTTCCAGTAGGACTAATAAAAATCCAAGTCTACAAAGGTCCTTTTTGTTGATAAAGCGTATACACAACTATAGCAGTGGCTGGCCCAGGGAATAACAATTGCATGTGATAAATAATCAATTCAAGGCTATACATTCTGAATTACGAAAGTCAATTACTTCAAGAGTATAATGTAAATATGAAACTACAATGTGTCTCTTTCAGGTTTTTTTTTACATTAGACATACTGATTTGCAGATCTTCTGTCCCTACATCTGTATAGTAACTGGGCTGTATGGAGTCATCTATTGTGACATATGATGCTTTTATATACATATAGAGAGATACAATACACAAGAAACTGTGGGTAACACTCCCTTCTTTTCCTGGTTGGGGCTTTGTTTCCTGGGTAAGTTGGAGACACAACACTCCTCACATAATTACTCAAATGAGATTATATATATTGAAAAATATCAATGCTCACACCTTCATTAACATGACAACACTTTAATGGGAATGGTTCTGAAAAATACATATTGCAGGGTTTCTTTAAAACGAAGTGCATCTGTGCCATGCCAGTTATAGGGGGCAGCTTTAACACATACACACATTGAAGTCTCACTAAATAAAATTCTAAATGAACCTCATTGTACTGTCTCCTCACAGGTGGAATTATTCATTATTTACTGTATTTTTATAGCTGAAAAATGCAAGGGGTACAGTAATTACATGGGACACATTACTATACCCATTTAATCAAACAATAATAGTATGTTTCAAAAAGTAACATAACATAGTACACATTTGTTATGCTTCTTCTAAAATTATAAAGTCCGTTATATAGTTATATATTACTTCAATTTATATAATCCACTTCTCTGTCTGTACAATTAACCCAATCCCCCAGTTTTTAAACCTTACCTTTAACTATGCTATCTCTCAATCTCCATGTGTAATGTGGAGTTTTTTCCTTTAAGGCTTCCTAATGTCATGTTTAAAGGACACAGGCACATGGTTATTGATGCTCATCTGTTGGTCTTTATGCTGTGAATGGCTTTGCCTGACAACTCAGCTCCTTATATAGGGCCTCATTCTATTATCGGCCGTAAATCGGCCGTAAGGCTGCGATTCCTTGCGAGGGTTCAGTTAACTCGCGATTCTATTATACGGCCCCGCAAGGATCTCCTTTTACGGCCCGCCGCATATCTTGGAACCGGCCGTAATCTGTGAAATATAAAAACTGAAAAATAAATTCAAGCCTGCACTGTACAGCTCTGTAAATGCTAGGGATCATATTGGGGGACATGAGGATTAAAAGGAACCCACTCTCAAGCTTGCACATCTGCCCAAACCCGAGTTCAAATTAACTGTTTATTTTCCGGCTGCGGCGTGGGTGTGTCTGAGGTGCTCCAAGCACTCTGGCCTTTTTACATGGATATTTTACGGATATTAAAAATTAAATATTTTACGGATTTGAGTACAGGATAATTATGTGCTATTTTTTCTAACACCTAAAATCCCTTTATAGTCTTCTCAAAGTGCAGGATGGCTTTATTTGAGCTATTTTATGTGCTTAATTGGTGCTAGCGAGACCTCTTTCCTGCAAGTAAGCTGCGGCTCGTTTTTAGCCTTGCAGAGAGGTTTCCCGGAGCAATTGAATTGCAAATCTCTTGCGGCCGTTTTAGATCAAAGGCTTTCCTCCGGCGCGAGCGGCCGCAAGAGATAGCAAGGCACCGGCCGCAAGCCTGCCGGAGCCTCCGGCCGTAAGGGAATAGAATAGCAGAATAGCTTGCGGCCGGTCCTTGCGGCCCCGCAACGGCTGCGGCCGATAATAGAATGAGGCCCATAGTGCCTGGGCTTTGTGACATCATCTATTATGACACATCTCTGATGTAAGAAGTTGTTTGTTACCCGGAGGGCCCAGCTCAGCCTTCTGATATCCCAATGTTCCCCAACATATCATGTACCAACAGAGGTTCATATACACACATTGAGCCTCATTCAATTTGAAGCCCGCCTCTCACGGTATACAGGCTGTATGTCTGCGGTCATATGTCTGCCACAATTCTGGTGCTATTCAATTGAACAAGCCCGCAAGTTACGAGCCCAAAGACGAAACTGTAAATCCATGTAGCAGTTCAGGGCGGGAACATGATCAATTAAGCAAAGCCCTAACTACCCATTTAGAAACAGTCAATAGAAAATGAGACCGTCATCATTACGGCAGTAAAACATGGAGGTTACATGTCAATCAATTAGCGTTTGGAGGTCCTATATGCGATCAGACTTGCAAAACCGCAAAACAAAAAAATAAATAAATGAATGACGATACGGTTCAAGCCCATGTGGGTGGCCTGATATGCATTAACTCATTGATTCACGAGATCAATCGAAAACTGAAATGAAACATAAAATAAAATTATTTTTGATTGGCGATTTGCGAGCTTGAGACTGTTGTGCAAATAATTCTGATGTATTTCATCGCTTTCCCCATCATTTACAGTGCAGTATTGATTTTTTTATTTGCTTTTACATTGCTACAGATATGTCTTTAACCCCTTTGCAGGTCCTCTCTAGTACTCGTAGGATTTTTTTCTACATTTGCTGTTTATGTATGTGAAAACATTTGCGGGCTTGAGGAATTGTAGCAATTGAATAGCAATTTATGACTGTAACTCTTGCGGACGTGAAAGATCAAAGGCTTAGATGGGGTGTAAGTTACGGTTGTAACAACCACAAGGATTTCAAGCCTGTAACAAGTAGCCCCTTTGGAGCTCACAAAAAAATGCCAATTGAATAGCAAACTAACTTACAGCCTCCATTATGGGCTACTGTAACTTACTCAATTGAATGAGGCTCATTGACACCTACACACAAGGGAGGACAAAAACATCCAGAATACATTTAGAAGCTGGACATAAAATATGATTAATTTAATATGCAACAATTTACAATTTTAATATGCAACAATTTACAGAATCTAGAAATGATCTCTGTGAATCTACACTCAGTATACCTGTTCATCTCCATCTTTACTTTATGTCATGCCCAACATTACCAGAGCTTATTAGCAGCTGGCTCCTGACCTTTACCCCTCACTATATTATTTGCCTCTAAATCCAACAATAAGATGGAGATATGCAAGGGAGTATAGACTGTAGTTTATGTAGAGTAGTGATGAGGTTATTTAGAATGTAATAGAGAGGCAGATATCTTAAAGATGTCTAATATAAGCAAAGTGTGCAAACAGACAGAAAGGACTGCAGGAAAGACAGGAAGTAAGGGAGAATGCAGTAAAGGCAGGTACAATACTTGATTTCCAGTTTTTTTAGGAGAGTGTTTGGTTCAGAACTTAAAGGACCATGGTAGTTTGATAAAAATGTCAAATATTTGTGAAATAGATAACAAAATAAAATAAGATGGTATGCAAGACAGGAACATGAAATCATGAAGATTTTCATTTAGATGACTTATGACCAGGTTCAGATTTACCATTAGGCACAATAGACAAGTGCCTAGGGGTGCCTGTCTGCTGGGGGCCATGTGTTTTTACACTTTAAAATGTATTCAAACAGACTTTGAACATACTTTACTCTTTGCAGGGAGTGACACAATCAGTATAGATTATTAAAATGCATAAGAAGTAGTAAATAATGCCTAAATATTATCAGCCTTATTACATTTTGATTGGGACAATTGAAGAGGGCTCTATATAAGCACACAGCATATTTTTTTACAGAAGTTTTTAGTTAGTGAAGACCTTGCTTTTGGATAGAAGTTCACTAACTAAAAACTTCTGTAAAAAATATGCTCTGTGCTTATATAGAGCCCTATTCAATTGGCCGAATTGCAATTTAATAAGGCTGTATATGTTATTGTTTATAAGTGTAAGTTTGATTGATAAACAATTAACAAAAAATAAAGTATTAAGAGCTCCAAAAGGACCTTCAGCAACTCCCCAGTGATCCACAGGACTTTCAGCAAGTTTCAAGTTTACGTTGGAGAATCACTGTACTAGCAAATAGTGCCTCCTCGCCCATTTGGAATGGTATTGAGTATGCATTTTGTGTCAGTAAAGTATAATTATTAACATTATTACTCTATTACTATATTTGTAAAGCACAATTTTCTACAGCGCTATTTATAAATTAGAATAAAGAGCTTCAAATCTTGAAGGTAAGGGTGGGATGTGAGACAGGAGGGTGACATATAAAAGTTGACAGTGAGTATGTGCAGCTCGAGAAAATCCTGAAGGCAGGAGCAAGGGGTGGAGACTAGAGAGGAGGAAAAAAGGAGGCCATTAGCAGAGCTCAAAGAGCAGTTTGGGGAGTTTTGTGAGACAAGGGTGCTGTTTTTAAGGGTTTTTAATGTTAGGGTTAGGATTTTAAATGTTATTCTAGAGGCTATTGGAAGCCATTTACATGTCTGTAAGTGTTTGAGTTTGAGTTGGTAAGGGGACAAATAGGAGCATGTGCTTGAGAGTTTGCCATATGTGTTAGTAGAGAGGGAGATAGGTCTGGTGTGAAGAGATCTATTTCAGTGTTATCTGCAAGTAAATGGTACTGAAATCCAAAAGATTTGTTTAGGGTATTATGGGAGGATGCATAGATGTAGAAGAGAAGTGAGCCAAGAGCGGAATCTTGGGATATTTCTCAGTGAGAAAAAAGATGCACCAGAGAAGGAAACATTAAAAGTTCCATTTTCTAGGTAGGATGTAAAGCATGAGAGAACTGTGTCATGAATGTCAAGGGACTGGATAATTTGTATAAAAAGAGTCCAGAGATTCACAAGAATTAGTAGAGAGAAGTGACCCTTTGATTTGGATGTAAGCAGGTTATTAGAAACGTTTGTGAGAGCTTCAACTGTGGTTTGTTGGGTTTGGAAGCCAGACTGATGGGAAAGAGTTGGAGGTAAGATATTGGGTAAGGTGATTGTAGAGGAGCAACTCATGTAGTTTTGAAGCCAAGGAAAGCAAATAGGGCGATAGTTTGATGCAGATACGTAGTCTGTTTATTATTATTATTATTATTATTATTATTATTATCTATTTGTAATGAGCCAACATATTCCCTAGCGCTTTTTTAAAATGTTTAAAATAATATATCATTGATATCTATGTGGCATATATTTTTTATGCTTATGGACCATTCATCCTTCATTGTCACCCCTTTTCATATTCTTCACTTTACTCTGAGTTTAAAAACATTTATTTTTATTATTTTTTTTCAATTTTTTGGTAGTTTTTTTAGTAAGTTTGATGGTATAAATTGTAGTATGATAGTTACCATGTTAATGGTACTGTACAGGAGCTTCTTAGTATCTGATTGTACACACAGATGTGAACAACCAAGTTTTGACACTGTAGAATAGTTTGGTATGCTTAGGGCCTCATTCGGGGCCGTAACTCGATTGCAAGTAGCCGTTTTCCTGCGATCAAGTTGCGGGCTCAAGTAGGTCTACTTTTAATCGGCTATTCAATTGGCCAGGCCCGAGAGTTAGGCACCGGTCGCGAGAATCAGTAGCATTTGCAGGCATGAACATGATTGTGGATGCAAGCCCGTAACTCGTGGTCCAAGCCCGAAAAATCAGAGCACTTTAAAAGCAAATATAAATTCAATACAGCACTGTAAATGATGGGGAACACAATGGGTGACATTAGAATTAAAAGCACGACATTCACAAGCTTGCACATCTCCAAAATATAATACCTTCAAGCCCGCAACCCATTATTCAAGCCCGTAGGGCTTTAATAAAATATGGAGGTTGGATTCCAAAGTCCTACGGGCTTGGAGCTATGTGCTCTCTTGAGAATGTTGTGCTTAATTATAATGTCACCTCTTGTGTTCCCCAACATTTACAGTGCTGTATTTAATTTATATTTGAAGTGCTCCAATTTGAAATTAATCCCTTTGCGAGATCTCCTTGGTCCCAGTAACCTGTTGTTCGTTTTTTGTAATTTGAGGACTTGACGGAGCAATTGAATAGGGGTTTGTGATTTTAGCGACCACAACTCTTGCGGCCATGAAAGATTAAAGGCTTTGAGGCAAGTAACTTGTGATTTGACGAATCGCAATGGATCATAGCTTGCAGCAAGTAACCCAATTGGAGCCCGCAAATTGAATAGCAAAGTAGCTTCCGATCTTCATTTGCAAGCCCGGATCTCAAAATCGTAGCAATTGAATGAGGCCCTTAGTATTTAACTATACACACTGATTTGAATAGGTTGCATTTTTTGATACACTCGTGATGGTTACAATGGTACCTGTCGAATTGCTTTAAAACACAAAAAAATCTATTTGGCATATATTATATGCTTATAAAAAATGTATCCTTTATCGTTAACTCTTTTCTATGAGTTTGGTTAATGGGTTAACCACATTCTTCGGCTGATTGCTTTGTGTAGCATGATAAGTTAGCCTCTTTTGAGCATTATTTTGTCATGTATTTTATGCAATTGGATTGTTTTAAATGTGCTTTGCTTATTCAGACAGTTGGACAATTATGGGTTAATCCTTGTCTTACCTAATTCAAATTCACTATATAGTAACACACTAGTGTTGGCTTTGTCAAGCGACCACACGGTATAATATTCTAGTCTGTCTTTTTTTTCCCCTTAGAACCAAGGCACGCTTTATTTTTATTTGTAGATTCTCCATAAAAACCCAGGCTGGCTGATGGGTAACGGAATGTGCTAAAGAAAGAAATTTAATTTGTGCAGCTTTATAATAAAGTTTTAAATTTGGACAGGAGAGTCCTCCTTTGCTTTTTGTGTCTATATATTAAGGATTTTGCAATTCTAGGGGGGCTTATTATTTCATAGAAATTAAAAAATGTGATTTGGGAAATTGTATAGATATTTTGCTATTACCAATCTGCAAAGATCTAAAGAAGTAAAGAATCCTGGGGAAAAAGTTAATTTTTATTGAATTAATGCGGCCTGTCCAGAACATTTTAAGTTTGGTCCATTTATTAAGAACTGATGTCAATTATTTAAAGAGGTGAAGGTAATTGGTTTTGTAGAGGTCCTTGGGGTAATGTTTACCTCTAGATATTTTATGTAATTTTTAGGCTAATATACAACCAATGAAGAAACAAGGACTAGAGTCCTGGGACTGGTATTTCAACTATATGTTCCACAATCAGTAACCCTTTATAGGCCAGATCACATGTATCAGACATGAGGAAATGATCTTGAAACATCTGGTGGACTAGCCACCTATGTATAATGAATGCTGTAAATCAAAGTACCAAACTAGTAGTGTAATAGCATATAGTATATCTTAAAGAGGGAAAGTATACCTGTCCAAGAATAGTTGTTAATCCCATAGGTAATTACTTTGGGGAAGAGAAAAACATGGTCAAAATACACCTGATAATATTTACCTTTTTTATATACAATTTAAAAATAGAAATAATCACCAGTTAAAAAAGTGATGCTTATATTAATATATATACACGAAATATCAATCTCAAAGCTGGGATAGTCAGTCCAATGATATACTTGAATAATGTTAAGCCTTATAATATACAGCCAATGAGTAACATTAAATATAGCATTATTAATGCTAACAGCGACCAGATAATCCTGAAGACAAATAAATCACAGACCTCGGCAGGTCAGAATAAGTCAGATGAAGTCGATCAGGGCAAAATGCAACACACACCAATAGACTACAAGAGGTCCGTCAGATACAAAAGGAAAGAAGGATCACATACCAACATATAGTATGTATATGTTGCTGAAAAGGATGGATATTAGGTAAATACCTCTAATAACCATGGTATATAGATGCAAATGATGTTGCAACAGACGGATCTGTATATAATACCTCATAAAAATATATAGCAGGTGAAGGCACAAAAGGTCCCTAATGAAAATATAGCAGAGCTCCTTGTCTGTAAGCACAACTAAGCTATTAGGAACCACTATTTATCCTCTAGATAGTAAATTAAGAAAATCTATCTCCCTATACTATGGGCCTTGCCCAAAATCAGTGCTAATTAGAGTATAACTGCATGGATGGAGCAGTGCCATGGGACTGGCTATGCACAGCTCTGACATCATCAACCGACAATGCTGTGTAGCCTGACCCGCCCTTTTCAAGTACGGTAGCTTCTACGGAGGCCAAGCAAAATTGTATGAGTTCTTAAGTTCTAGCTTAGTCTGGGAAAGTAAAGTACCAAGAGCATCTGTTTTTCTAGATTGACACTAAGACCTGAGATCTGGCTAACATTTTTAATTCTGTTCATTTCATTTGGTAATAAATTGGTGGGATTAGATAAAGTGCATAGGATATCATCGGCAAACAGACAGCATTTATAATGATGTAGGCCTATGTTGAATCCATGGCTTTTTGTATTGGACCTGCTTGCTTGAGCTTAAGGCTCTATGGCTGGAGCAAAAAGGAGCGAGTGGGGTTAACCCTGTCTCATAACACTCTGGATATTTAAGGATTCTCTGTTTAGTTCTGGGAGTTTCAGGTTGGCTTTGGGAAAATTATAGTTAATAAGATTTACAAAGTGGCCCTTAAAACTGAACATAGATAGAACAGTGTAAAGATATGGCCATTCAGCAAAGTTGAATGCATTTTCCATGTCTAATGCTAATGTATACATGGGGGTGTGGGATTTCTGAGCAAAGTGAAGAATATTCAGGACCCTTCTTATATTGTCTCCCACCTGCATGAAAGGGATAAAGCCAATTTGGTCTTTGCGTATGAGCCTTGGGAGAAATGTAGTAATTCTTGTTGACATCATTTTGGTTAGGAGCTTTTAGCAAAGAAATTGCACGGTAATATTTAACCTCTAAAGGTTCCTGTCCTTCTTTCGGGAAGAAAATGAGATCTGCTTGATTCAGTTCTGGGGGCATTTGTTCCCATTTCATCACAGTATTAAACAATTTTACTAGATGAGAGGTTAGGAGTTCTGCTAATTTTTTGTAATAAGAATTTGAAATTAAGCCTCATCTTTGGGATTTACCTAATTTCAATGTTTTAATGGTGTCCCTAACTTCTTCGCTTGTTATTTTTGAATTAAGTTGAGTTAGCCTGAGTTCATTTAATTTTTAATTTTTTTATACAACATAAAAATACATGCATAAATCAATCATTCATTCAATATAAAAAGAAATTACCTATTGAACATTAACGACAGTATAAGGTTGACATAAGAAAAATCTAAGAAAACATTGAAAATCAAGGAAAGAGAGGGGGAATCATGACATTATCTGGTGTACAAATCCCAAAGCTACCAGTTTGAGGACAGTCCATTTTTTTCAGAGATTCTGTGGGCCAATCTTTATAAAATCCCCTATTTCTTACTATGAAATTCTCCATTTTGGAACATGATGGAATACTTAATAAAAACCTACTTAGCTGTCACCAAAACATGAGATATTATATATTTATTTTGTGGGAACAAATACTTTATTTCAAGATGTAATATTATAAATTGAGGATTAAAGGGAATATCTTGACCAACAATCCTTGAGATCTGTGTACTGAATACTTTCCAAAAAGATTGAACTTTCTCCCACTCCCACCAAGTGTGTGTGAGAGTTCCTTGTTGACCACAGTTTTTACAACAGGTACTAGCCTTGTTTACATCAAATCTATTAATGGATACAGGTACCAAATACCATCTCTGAAGTGTTTTAAAGTATAGTTCAAAGTTTTTTAAAGTAATGTAAAGCAGAACTTGAGGATTGTTTGATTAATTTACCTGCATCTAACCAAACATTTATATCCCAGTTTTTACCTAGATCTCTCTCCCATGCCAGCATCCCAGGTGATTTAGTCAGATGCCAGTTTGAGCTAATTACCTTATAACATTTTGAAATTATGTGTAAGTCAGTATTTTGGTTAATTGACTGTTCACATGGTTTTAATTCTCTCATGCTATTTTGATGGAAACCCCATTGATTTAGGCTGTTTACTAGGGTTCAATAATCTAACCACCAAAAAATCTTTAAATCAAATTTAGCTCTTATGAAATCCAAATCCAACAAGGAGCCATTTAAATAGAAATCAGCTATTTTAATAATTCCAAGTTTCTTTAAGTAATTGTGATCTATATCTTTTTTTATCTATGATATAAGCTCAATAGGAGCCTCCAAAGAGGGGAAAGGGAATACGTTTAATTTTTCTCTAAGCTTAAGCAATTTGAGTACTAATGGAAAGATGTCAAGAATGCAAGTTGAAATACTTTTTGAATTTTTGAAATCCGAGCATTTTTGGCAAAGATATCACATTTAAAAAAAATATATGATTCTCTGTTTATTTACTTGCCAGAGTGTATGTTACTGCCTCCTTAGTTTGACTGAGAGGATGCCTGCTCCATAGTGACATCACAATCAGCAGCATTCTGCTGTAGCAGATTCACCCCTGTACAGTCTCTGTAGCACATTCTACTTCAGTCCCAGCAGCAGCACTAATAATAGAGTTTGATCCTATCCTCTTATGCTAGTGCATATTAGCACAGCACAAGGCAGCAGCAGATGTTGGTGAGCATCCGTTAGATGGAGCTGCCGATATTCTGGTGCCATATCAAGGCTTGGGTAAACTGTTAGGGTGACGGTGAGGGTTAGTGTTGGGGTTAGGATGAGCTTTAGTTCAAGGGTTAGGCTAACATTATAAGCTAAGAACTTCTCTCACATATCTGCATCGCTGCAAAATATCGGCAGCGCTATCTAGTGGTTTGAGGCCGCACTGCAGCGGCAGAACTGTCCCAACAACATAACAGGATAGATCCTAGATCTCTTTTTTTGGCAGAGCTAAGCAGCTGAGCATAGTTAGCTGTTAGCTTTCAGCTGTGAAGATTCTCTCTCTCTCTCTCTGCAGCAAATAATAACATAGAATGTATATATAAAATAAATCTCTCTTTGGCAGGGCTGAGCAGCTGAGGATAGTTAGCTGTTAGCTTTCAGCTACGACGACTCTCTCTTTCTGTCTCCCTCTGTATATATATATATATATATATATATTTCACTCCTCATTTCCAGCACTATCCACTTTCATACTGTGATTCTCTATAGACACAGAGCACAACTCTCATTGCGGATCACCATTGGCTGATTCAACCACACCTTCACTTACTTGCAGGGAGGAACCAGAAGGGAAGCACATCAAAAACGCCTGTCACTGTCCTCCTGCAATTATTTTCACAACAGCACATAGATGTTTCCTACTAACAACCTTTCTCTATAACATGCTGCAGAGCAACTACTGCAAGGTAAGTTTCCCTTTAAACCAATATTTAATTATAGAGTTTAGTCCCTTTGAGAAATTCTTAAAATCTGAGTCTACACTTCAGGAAACCAAAGAAACCAAAGGATAGATTGATATGAAGTCTTATATAATAAGTAATCTTCAATCTTTTTCCAAACTGACATTTTATATGGATTACTCCATTCTATTAAATGATATAATATAATAGAATCATGAAAGTCTTTTGTCGAAGGAGAAGCTAGGCCACCAAATTCCAGTTTATTTTGGTGATATTAAGCTTTATCCTTATTTTTTTGTAAGTTATTCAAAATATGTATGGGGGCATTTTCAGGAATGCATCTAAAAATATAAGTAATCTTGGGGATTATGGTCATCTTTACTATCCCTTTTCTTGCCGACAAAGATAACTTTACATTTTTACATTCGTAAAATGTTAATCTTATTTGCTTAATTATTCAATCCAAGTTGTCCCTTAGCAGATATTTCAGGTTATAGGAAAAGCTTATCCCCAAATTAGCAAAATGACTGGAGCTCCAATTATAAGGATATCATTGTTTCAATCTGAGTATTTGCTCAGTATCGATACCTTTAGAAATAATGTCATTTTTTGAATAATTAATTTTAAAATTCCAAATTCCTCCAGAATCTTATTTATCGTAAGTATTTCAGAGATGACTCTGGTTTTACTAGTGTTAAAACTATGTCATCTGCGATTAGGAGGATTTTATAAGAGAAGTCTCCTATCTGTATCCCTTGAATTTCCTCAGGTACTCTAATAGCTTCGGCTCATGGTTTGATAAACATTATAAATAACAAAGGTGAAAGTGGGAACCCTTGTTACCATTTTTTTATTTCAAATCTCTCAGTTTCAAAACCAACCCCCGTAATAAATGCTTTAGATTTGGTGTATAGTGTGCCTATTGCATTGGATGCAAATTCAGCAAATCCAAATTTCTGAAGGACCATACTGTCAAATGCTTTTTCAGCATCTAAGGACAGAGTCAGCATGGGAATGTTTTGTAAAATGTTTGGGAACGTCTGGTATTATCTGCGCCTTGACGCTTATTTATAAATCCTGACTAATCTAGGTGTACCAATCTTAACAAGACTGAATTCAGTCTGTTTGCCAGAATCTTTAAATATATATTTACGCCAAAGCAAATTAGGGCGATAACTCTAGGGATCTTCCAGGTTTTTTCCTTGTTTTAAAATATCTATAATTTTGGCTTCTGCTAATTCAGGTAGTAATACACCTTTTGATTTGATTTCATTAAACATACTACAAATATATTCACTCGAGTTAGATGAAAAAATCTTGTAATATTGGATGTCAAACCCATCTATGCCGGGGGCCTTATTGTTTCTAGGCATTTTTTACTTTGTCAATCTCTTGCTTTGTTATATTTCTTTTTAAATAATCTAATTCCTCTTCTGCTATTTTAGGTAGATTAATTTCCCTTAGGAAATGTTGTGCTTCACTGGTTTTCTAATATTGTCTCCTTGCTCCAGGTTGTCAATGAACTATAGAACTCTACAAATATTTTACCAATTTCTCCCGGGTGAGAATATAAAAGATTATCTGGGCCTTTCAGGCCAATTATTCTGTTCTGCAATCTCTGCCTTCTATTTACCGAATCGCAATTTACTAAGGCTGAGAATCTAGAGATGGATCTAATAACATATTAAAATTGCCACAGACGATAAGTGAGCCCCTTCTAACTTTTTGTACCATATTCATTACTTTCTTAAAGTATTTAGCTTGATTAATATTTGAAGCGTAGATGTTTACAAACATTGTAGGAATGTTATCAAATTTCCCTACCCATATGATAAATCTATCATCCTTATCAATTTTTTTTATATTCTTCTGGCAAAACTATTTTTTTATTTTAAAAAATTGAGACACCTCTGGATTTACTATTATATATAGAATCTAGTCTTACATTAAATACTTTGAGCCTGATCCAGTAGCCTGTAATTTAGGCCGCAAGTTAATTTGCTATTCAATTGGCGTCTTTTTGCTGGCTCCAAACGAGCAATGAGTTACGGCCTTGAAAAAATTGAGATGGTTAAAAACCTAACTTACAGCCTCCCGAAGCCTTTGATCTTTCACTTTTGCAAGAGTTACAATGGCTAAAATCGCAAATCGAAAATTTTATGTTTCCTTTCGGGGTAAAATCGATCTTGGGTATCAATAAGTTAATACATATCAGGCCACCCATATGCACTAGAATAGTATTGGCATCCATTTTCATAATTGTTTATTTTGTGGTTTTGCGAGTCTGATCGCATATAAGACCCCCGAACCTAATTGATTAACATGTAACCTCCATGTTTTACTGCCGTAAAAATGACAGTCTTATTTTCTATTGGCTGATTCTAAATGGGAGGTTACGGGCTTTCTTAATTGATCATGTTTCCGCCCTGAAGTGCATGGTTTACGGAGTCGGATTTTGGCCAGTAACTTGCGGCCTTAAGCAACTGAATAGCTCCGGATTCAGAGACAAACAAGAGCCCGCAACACACTTACAGACATACGGCATACTACGATCAAGTAGCAGACTTCAAATTGAATCAGGCTATTTATTATTTGTATATTAAATGGATTCTTTCCTTAAATTAGTTTCTTGTAGGCAAAGTACGTCTACTTTGTCTTTGATGTAGTTAGCAAAGGCAGCTTTCTTTTTCGAAGGGGAATTAAATACTTTAATCTATGAGATTTGTTTCCTTTCCTTTCCCCTTTTCTTCCTCTTCTTCCTTCTCCTCTACATCGCTCCAAATCCTTATTGTCTCTCAAATCTACTATTGTCTTTTGGAATTACAGCCTTATTAAATTGCGATTTGGCCAATTGAATAGCACTCTATATAAGCACATAGCATATTTTTTTACAGAAGTTTTTAGTTAGTGAACTTCTATTCAAAAGCTAGGTCTTCACTAACTAAAAACTTCAGTAAAAAAAAATTGCTATGTGCTTATATAGAGTCCTATTCAATTGGCTGAATTTCAATTTAATAAGGCTGATAATGTCTTTCATACCTCCATTTATGCAAACATACATCCTTGAGACTGCTATACACATCCTATGCGGTCTATTCTTATTGAACCTCTCCTGTCTCCTTTTTTTTATTGTTTATCCCATTTATTGTCTCTTGGTTACATAGTTACATAGTTACATAGGGCCTCATTCTATTATCGGCCGCAGCCGTTGTGGGGCCGCAAGGACCGGCCGCAAGCTATTCGGCTATTCTATTCCCCTCCGGCTGGGGCTTCCGGCAGGCTTGCGGCCGGCGCCTTGCTATCTCTTGCGGCCGCTCGCGACGGAGGAAAGCCTCTGATCTAAAACGGCCGCAAGGAAATCGGCCGTAAGAAAATCCTATTTGCAATTCTATTGCTCCGGGAACCCTCTCTGCAAGGCTAAAAGCGAGCCGCAGCTTACTTGCAGGAAAGAGGTCCCGCTAGCACCAATTAAGCATGAAATATAGCCCAAATAAAGCCATCCTGCACTTTGAGAAGACTATAAAGTGATTTTAGGTGTTAGCAAAAATAGCACAAATTTCCCCTATACTCAAATCCGTAAAATACTTTTTTTTTAATATATGTCAAATATACATGTAAAAAGTCCAGAGTGCTTGGAGCACCTCAGACCTGGCCACGCTGCGGCCGGAAAATAAACAGTTAATGTAAACTCGGATTTGGGCTGATGTGCAAGCTTGAGAGTGGGTTACTATTATCCTCATGTCCCCCAATATGATCCCTAGCATTTACAGAGCTGTACAGTGCTGTCTTGAATTTATTTTTGACTTTAACATTTTTTGAGCTTACTGCCGGTTCCAAGATATGCAGCCGGCCGTAAGGGGAGATCCTTGCGGGGCCGTATAATAGAATTGCGAGTTAACAGAACCCCTGCAAGGAATCGCAGCCTTACGGCCGATTTACGGCCGATAATAAAATGAGACCCATAGTATTTAAGGTTGAAAAAAGACTTTCAGTCCATCAAGTTCAACCTTTTAAGATCTCCTCTGATATGCAATATGCGGATTAACTATTAATTCATCAGTTGTTAATTAATTATTAATCATTTAATGTTTTTTTTTTTTTTAAATATTAATTAGTCCAGAGGAAGGCAAATAGAAAAAAAATAAATAAACACAAGCGAGACTTAGCCAATTGTCTCAAAGGGAAATGTAAAAAATTTGGATCAATACTGTCTCTCTAATTATCCATGATAACCCTGAATTCCCTTTTTAATTAGAAATAAATCTAGTCCCCTTTTTTTTTTTTCCGTAAATTTTTTTATTGACACATTCACAAGACAAGCACATTTGTAAACAAGGGGTCGCAGGTCATCCACGCTTATTGGTTTTCATCATATATATCTATCCTTGCCTTTGCTAAAATATTCATGTCACTTCTGTGTGTCAACCACAACCATTTTCTTTTTTCTATTATTTAGAAAGCATGTAAATACAATCTAGTACAAATTAGATAACTTTCCAGCAAATATGTGCTCTAAGTGTGTCTAGCAGCCGCTAGTTAACTTGCTTTGGTCGTTCGTTGTATATATAAGGATAATTTTATTTAACAAAAATAAAACATAACTTTTCACACACTAACTTGTGCCTTTCAGAATTTTATTGTACATGTTTGTTTACTACCTTACCGACCTTCCACGTCCGCAGCGTCCACTCAAGAGGTACAATGGAGAGCCCTGACCCGGACCGCCCCAGCATTTAACTGCCCCCCCCCCCGATCTATGATTTACCGTCAATGTATCTGAAATGAGTGTTCCGTCTCATACCAGTCACCCCATATTTCTTTATATTTATCCACAGTGTCGTTTAGTGTTGCTGTCATATGCTCGTAGGTCATAATAAAGTTAATTTTGTAAATTACGGAGTGGATGTCCAGTGTATTCTTCCGCCAATTACCGGCCAGGCTGCTCTTTGCCGCTAACATGGCATATTGAAGCCATTTGTTTTGGTGTATACGTAAATTCTCTACTGGTATCCCCAGGAGACATGTTCCCATATTGGGTTGTACTTTTGTTTTTAGTGTATTTGAGACCAGTTCGGCCACTTTATTCCACATTGTTTGGGCAATCGGTCAGTCCCACCAGATATGGCGGAAGGTACCCCTCGTGGTGCAACCTCTAAAACACTCGGAGGAGACCTTAGAGTCCATTTTGTGTAACATATCTGGTGTGTAGTAGGTTCTAAATAATACTTTGGTAGACGTTTCCAGGTGGCTGAAGTATCTGGACCCTTTTGTCAATTCTAGGTTTATTTTAGACCATTTTCTCATGTCCCATTCTTCTCCCATGTCTAGTTCCCATTGTTTAATGTGTTTAGGTTTGCTAGCCATAACATTTGAGTTGAATATTGTGTATAATTCCCCTAATATGCCCCTAGTGATTGGGGCTTTATTACAAATTAGCGTGAACCATGTAGTACTGGGTGGGCCCCATTTGCGAAGTTTAGTAGAGACGTTATGGCGAATTTTATTGTAATTGAAGTATTCTCAGGACAGGAGATTATGTGTGTCTTTAAATCTCACGCTGGTTAACAATGTACCTTCACTAACCCAGCTCTCAAACCTATTTAGCTTTCTTGAGGTCCACCATTCTTTGGAAGTCGCGCCCATCTTTTCCAGGGTCTTTGGGGAAGGGAGTGTTGTAGTTGAAGAGGAGATGTTGGGACTTAACTGTCTATTGATGTTTGCTCTTTCCCATTCTTTCAATGTTAGCGTTATCATCGGATTGTTTCGGGCCAGATTGGGGGGTATCGGGGAAGAAGGGTCCAATATGAGAGTATCCCATCTAAATGGTGTAATTTGATGGTTTTCTACAAAGACCCATAGTGGCTGGTGCTCTGCCGAGTGTGCCTGGGGTAAAAAGGAAATTTGGGCTGCCCTGAAGTATTTAAGTACGTCGGGACATCCTAACCCTCCAGATGTTCTATTCCTCATCATGATTGATTTCTGTATTCTTGGGCGTTTGTAACTCCAGATAAATCTGGAGATTGCATTTTGGAAGTTATTCAAGTCTCTTTTGTTTATGTGAATGGGCAAAGTCCTGAAATAATACAGAATCCTGGGGAGAATATTCATTTTTATCGCATTTATTCTCCCTGACCATGAGAGATTGTATTTATTCCATTTCGTTAAGTCCTGGTTCAGGGTTTTGTACAATGGGATATAATTTGACTGATAAAGGTCAGTGATCTCCGGAGTGATTTTAATACCTAGGTAGTTTATGTGTTTTTCTGGCCAAGCAAAGGAGTGTTGGGTTTTAAGAGTGTTGCTTAAGGTCTGGGGGGATTGTGCCAAGATAGCTTCCGTCTTGTCTATGTTAATTTTGAGTCCTGAGATGACCCCGAAGGTCTCCATCAGGGACATCAGGGCTGGCACTGATTGAAGTGGGTTCGTAAGTGTACAAAAAATGTCGTCGGCAAAGAGGCAACATTTAAATTGGTGTAAGCCTACATTTACTCCTGTTATTGATACGCTAGTCCTGATAGCCTGAGCCAGTGGCTCAATGGCCAGCGCGAACAGGAGGGGGGATAGGGGGCAGCCCTGTCTTGTGCCTCTTCTAATGTTGATGGGTGTTTGGTCTTCCCCAGGGATGCTAATGTTAGCGGTTGGGTTGTTGTAGAATGACTTAATGACATTCACAAAGTTACCCACTAACCCAAACTTAGTCAGCGTGGCATGCAGGTATGGCCATTCTATGTAATCAAAGGCTTTCTCCAGGTCTAATCCTATAGTGCATAATAGGGTATTTTCTTTTTTGGCTAAATGAAATATGTTGAGGAGTCTTCTTATGTTGTCCCCTGCCTGTCTGTAGGGAATAAAGCCTACTTGATCCTTATGGATCAGCCTAGGTAGAAAGTTTGCTAATCTGGTGGCCAATATTTTCCCAAGGATTTTTACATCCCCATTCAGTAGGGAAATGGGTCTAAAGTTTTTAACAAATAAGGGGTCTCTGCCTGGTTTGGTGAGGAAGATTAAGCTCGCCTGGTTTAGTTCGGGGGGCATAACCTTCCCTTCCATCACGTCTTTGAATAGCTTTTTTAGCTTTGGGACAAGTTGTTTATCGAATGTAGCATAATAATTGTTCGTAAAGCCGTCTGGGCCCGGGGCTTTACCTTTTTTCAGGGTCTTGATTTATTTTATATCTCCTCTAGTGAGATTTCAGCATTTAACATACTTAAATCCTCCTCAGTGGCTAATATAAGCGTTCAGGAATCCGTGTATTTTATAGTTATTGGCCGCCAATTTAGATGAGTAAATGTCTTGGTAATAATTTCTAAAAGTTTCTTTGATCTCATTTTGTTTCATAGTGATTACCCCATTCATGTCTCTAATTTGGTGGATACGTGAGGAGTTATTCCTGAGATTTAATTTCCTGGCTAACATGGGGGAGGGTTTGTTAACTTGGGAGTAGAATTTATGGTTGGTTCTTCTAATAGCCTTTTCCGTTCTTTCTGCCAATATGGTGTCTAGTTCTGATCTGGTTTGATTTATTTCATTCTGAGTGTCCCTGGTGAACCTATTCTGATTTGACTTTTCTAAGTTTTGTAATTTCTTGAAGAGTTCGTTTTCTTTACTGAGTAATTTTTTCCTATGGGCGGCTGCTATTTTTATAATAATCCCCCTGATGTAGGCCTTGTGGGCAACCCACGACCATCCCATTTCTGTCCCTGGAATATCGTTCAGGGCAAAGAAGGTGTAAATTTCATCTTCTATTTGGGCCTGTATTTCTGAGCTCGTAATCAGCTTGTCGTTTAGGCGCCAAGCGTGGTTGTAGGATTTGTTCTGGTCTAAACTTAATTTACATGAAATAAACTAATGGTCCGACCACGGGCAAGGTAAAATTTGGGCATCTGTTGCGTTATTGAATAGTGATGAGTGAATCAACAAAGCATCTATCCTGGAGTAGGTATTGTGGGTGGGAGAGAAGAATGTATACTGTTTTTCTGAGGGATGGAGGCCCCTCCAGGCGTCTATTAGTTCTAAATCCTTAAGTAGGGAGTGAATGATGTTAAGTTTTCTAGCATCTTTGGTGTACGAGGGTGTCCCTGACCTGTCTAGAAATGGTTGGAGCGCCAAATTCAGGTCCCCGCCCATGATAATTTTCCCTCTGTCTTCTTGCTTTAGGAGGGTCAATAATTTAATTAGAGTGTTGTGCGGATTAACAGTGGGGGCATATAGGTTCACCAGGGAGACCTTAAGGTCCAGAACTGTACCTGTGATTCTAAGGAAGTTACCCTCTTTGTCTTTTATCTGCTTTTCTAATTTGAAGGGGAAGTTCCTGTGAAGGAGAATGGCCATACCTGCTCTCTTGGTGTGCTGTGAGCATGTGTAAAAGTTGGGGTAGTCCCTGTTGAGAAACTTCGGCACTTTATCTTTTGCAAAATGAGTTTCCTGTAAATAAATTATAGAAGGCCTGATCCTTTTATAGAAGAGGAAGGCTTTACACCTCTTGAACGGGGAATTGAAGCCTTTTACATTATGTGTTATTATATTGTGTGAGTGAACCGTCATGGTGGTCTGTTATGTGAGTGAGTTAGAGTCACTTGAGAGTTACGCGACGAGGACCACTCTGCCTCGGCCCCCAATTCCCATGCCGGACTGCCCGAGAAATGTTCTCCACACTCCGCCCCAGACGTGAACGGTCTCAGCTATTCCTTAATCCGCAAGACACTAGCGGTATAACATGGAAACAACAAAAAAACAATATCAGTACATATCAGTACCCAATTAGTAAATCTTTGATGACAGTATATCCTCCCTAAACTACTACTCATAGACATTTATTTAGGATTAAAGGAAGGCAACGTACCCACCCTATTTAACCCTAAAGGGAGAAAACAATCAGTTATAATTAACCAACATAACAATAACAATATCTTGGGCTCTAAGTCCCTTCTTGGCATATAACTTAGCTACATAAGGTAGCCATCCTAAGTACTTTGTTTGTTGTATGTATTAGTTAGAGAAAAGAGAACATTAGAAAAACATTTCAACCCAATACCCCTAGCAGACTAAAGAGATTACGGAGAATTAACACCCAGCACGGATAAACTGCACATTGGGCTGAGCTAGGCCTCCAGCCCCAAGATGACCCGGTTAAACTGATGTATAAACAAAGATACTATACTGAGTTTGAGTCCTTGTTGTGGTCAGTGTCCATGCGTGTGGGAAAAATATGAAAAGTTCTGTCCTCCTCTTGCTGGTCCTGTGGTAGTACCATAGCTCCCATCAGGGTGTAGGTTACACTCTGTAAAAAGAGTATGGACTTGAATTATTGCTGGGATGCGGGGTCTTCCGCCAGGTCCAGCTCGCGGTGCTTGTTATCCCTTAGTGGGTTGGGAGTGGGCCTTGATCTTTGTGGTAATGAAATTTCTTGACCCCTCCTTGCTTGTCTTGTTTCAGCCTGAAGAAATGAATTTTGGCTTTCTTCAAACAATTGCACCCTGAATGATTTTCCTTTATAAGTAAACATAAGAGCGAATGGGAATCCCCATTTGTACATTATCTTGTAATGGGAGAGCACTTGTAGTGTGGGTCTCATCTCCCTTCTTTTCTGTAGGGTAGAAGGAGACAGGTCCATATAAATTTGTATCTTGGTGCCGTCTGGACCTAGGATTTCCCTTCTTAGTCTGGTTTCTGCTAGAGTTAGATCTCTAGCCTTTTTTTGGGCAAATCTAATGATAATGTCTCTGGGGAGGTTTTGGTCACGAGATGATCCTAGCGCTCTATGAGCTCTCTCAATTACCCAGACTGTTTCCTCGACCGATGGAAGGATCGTGCTTATAACATCTCTAGAATACTGCAGGACGTCTGTTATTTTGTTGGGGGCACCCCTCAGTCTTATGTTATACCTGCGGGACCTATTCTCCAGGTCTTCTATTTTGTCTTCCATCATCTGAATCTTAGACGCATTTTGCAGGATGTCCTGCTTGTCATGTACTTGGGCCTCGACGATTTGGTCAGTGCTTTCCTCCAGACATTGCAGCCTTTGGTTTAAAGATTTGATATCTGTCCTTAGGTCGTCTATTGCGTGCTTAATTTCTGCTTGAAGGATCTGCTTGATTTTTACCAGGGTGCCGTCAGTTAGTTCCATTTGAGCTGGCTGGGAGCTCTGCGTTGTTGCGTGGACCGGCGAGCCTGGCTGTTTGGGACTAGGACTCAAATTTGGATTGCAACTTGTATCAGGTGTTTTGTAGAAATCCTGTATCCCTTTACCAGACTGCTTTTTTTGTACTTTGCTTGTACTACGACTTGCCATCTTTCTTTGAGAGTATTGAGCTGCGTCTGAGACCCTGGTCTGCTCTGTTAGCTGGGTTTGAGGGTAATAGGTCAATGCAGTGCGTATGTAGCTATGTACTCATGGATGGCTTAGTGGAAGCTAGCATTAGGCTTGCATAGGAGCTGCTGTCTGTCTGCTCCAAGGGAGTGCTTTTTTACCCTGGCCCTGGGTCATCAAGATCATGACTAGAGGCTTCGATTTACTTTATAAATCGGAGTCCAGTGTTCGTTGTGTAAATGCTGTATATTGCGTGTTCCCTGGGTTTTATTCCTTATCCTGAGTTAAGGATAGAGAAAGATCTTTCTGGGTCAGAGACTGCTTTCAGCTTATCAATCTAGTCCCCTTTTAAAGTTATCTATCGAATCCGCTGTCACCACCTCCTCTGGTAGAGAATTCCACAGATTAACCACCCTTACTGTGAAGAACCCTTTTCTTTCTTTGAGGTGGAATCTTTTTACTTCTAACCTCAAGGGATATCCTCTTGTCAGTTGAAAACCTCTTGGCACAAAAAGCTCCCCTGACAAATCTTTATACTGACCCTGGATGTATTTAAATAAGGTAATCATATCCCCTCTTAGATGCCTTTTTTCTAGAGAAAATACGTTTAATTTGGTTAGTCTTTCTTCATAACTTAGCCCCTCCATTCCCCTTATTAGTTTTGTTGCCCTTCTCTGTACCTTTTCCAGCTCTAAAATGTCCTTTTTATGAAGTGGTGCCCAAAATTGTACTCCATATTCCAAATGAGGGCGTACTAGAGATTTGTATAGTGGCAGAATTATATTTGCTTCCCTGGCTTCTATACCCTTCTTAATACATGCTAATATTTTATTTGCCTTTGCAGCTGCTGCTTGGCTTTGAGCACTGTTACCTAGGAGGTTGTCCGCATGCACTCCCAAATCCCTTTTAATGTCTGATACACCTAGATTTGCTCCATTAAGATTATAAATTGCAAGGCTATTTTTCCTTCCCAGATGCATAACCTTACATTTATTCGTATTAAATCTCATCTGCCATTTAGATGCCCATTCCTCAATTTTATGTAAATCCCCTTGGAGGGAAAGCACATCATTATCTGATTTAATTCCCTTGCACAACTTTGTGTCATCAGCGAAAATGCTAAGTCATTAATAAATATGTTAAAAAGGAGAGGACCTAATACTGAACCCTGAGGAACCCCACTTACCACATTAGTCCAATCGGAGTATGTTCCATTTACAACGAACCCTTGCTTCCTGTCTTTTAGCCAGCTCTCAATCCATGATCAGATATTTACTGCAATTCCTGTATCCCTTAGTTTGCCCAATAGTCTCCCATGTGGCACTGTATCAAAAGCCTTTGCAAAATCCAAAAAGACTACATCCACTGAGTTGCCTTGATCCAGGTTCCTACTAACCTCCTCATAGAAACTAATTAGATTTGTTTGACATGACCTATCCCTCATAAATCCATGTTGACTCCTACTTATAATCCTGTTCAAATAGACATATTCTTGTATATTATCCCTTATTAACCCTTCTAAAAGCTTCCCCACTACAGAAGTGAGGCTCACAGAAGGTCGGATTTGCTCTTGCTCCCTTTTTAAATATAGGTATCACATCAGCTTTTCTCCAGTCATCTGGTAAAGACCCTGTGTTGAGTGAATCTTGAAAAATTAAATATAATGGTTTGGCTATTACAGAACCCAGTTCCCTTAGTACCCTTGGATGTATTCCATCAGGACCCGGGGCTTTATTAACATTTATTTTTTCCAACCTCTTTTGGATTACTTCCTGTGTTAACCAATTATTTGGCAAAGGTAGTGTAGCCCCATTATGTTGCAGTGTCCCAACCACTTGTACCTCCCTTGTGTATACCGAAGAAAAGAACCTATTTAGCTCATCTGCCTTTTCCTGGTCACTAATTTTCAGACAGCCTGTTTCACATTCTAATGTTCCTATAGCTTCCTTCCTCGCCTTCTTCCCATTAATATACTTTAAAAATATTTTAGGGTCTTACTCTCTTTTGCAATACATTTTTCATTTTCTATTTTAGCCAGTCTAATCACGCTTTTGCAAGCCTTGTTGATTTCCTTGTATTCCTGTAAAGCAGTCTCTGTCCCTTCTTGTTTGTATAATTTAAATGCCTGTTTTTTACTCCGTATCTTGATCTTTAAATCATTGTTAAGCCACATGGGTTGTGATTTACTCCATTTACTTTTATTCCCACACGGTATATGCCGATGTGTATGTATATTTAGTAAGGATTTAAATGTTGTCCATTTATGTTCAGTGTTTTTACCTATCAGTTCTCTGTCCCAGTCTATACTTTGTATTGCTGCCCGTAGACCGTTAAAATCTGCCCTTTTAAAATTAAGAGTTTTTGTTGGCCCCTTAAAATTTTGTTTTTTTAATTCAATCTCAAATGAGACTGTGTTGTGATCACTGTTTCCCAAAGGTTGCCCTATTTAAACATTTGATACTATATCAAAATTATTTGTGATGAGTAAATCTAAGATAGCTTCATTTCTAGTAGGCTCCTGTATAACCTGGGCCAGATAATGATCCCTGAGTGTACTCAAGAACCTGCTCCCCTTAGCTGAACTGCTGGTCTCATTTATCCAGTTTATTTCAGGGTAATTAAAATCTCCCATTATTAGAACTTTCCGTGCTTAGCTGCATTTCCAATCTGGTAATTAATAAATTTCATATCTCCATATATACAGTCATACATACTTAAGACTGCTATACACATACTATTCAGTCTTATTTTACGGGGCTCTTAAGCAGTTGTAGGCTAATGAACCAATTATGTTTGATAGGGATGACAACGCTATGCCTGCAACTATTCTCAAATATTTCTCTTAATTTATCATGTGTTCTAATCTCTTACTAGTAATGAACATATATGTTGAGGTTTAATAAAGATAAATAAAAAAAAAAGATAATTAATATTAAATGTTATCATCCATGTGTAATTTTCCTGTTTATATACATTAAGGAAAATGTGAAACATTAATTTATGTTTCCTATACTTGATATGTAGATCTTATAATATATATTCTATTCACAATAATAGTGTATATCCTATATACCTGTGTAGTGCAATTATAAAATTTGAATCTCAAAAACTTTTCCCAAAAATTGTGTTTTCCCGTGAAATTGAGGTCATAATAGTAATCTGTGAGCACAATCCGTGAAGAAATGTAACCAATCAGTTTCAGTGTTCTATACCCAATATACCTTTCAATTATAACTTTGTAAGTATAAGTTTTTTAACACTCAAGGATTCTTCTTATTCTATTCTTGTGTACAGTACTGGAGTGTAACCCATTGATTCATATATCCTATATGACTAAGTGATTCTGTTATACCTGAACTTTTCCAACAAGGAAATCAAAATAGTGTTTTACATTTAAATGTAAAAATACAACATAGTCAAGAAAAGAAAGGGCTAGAATATCCAATTTAACAAAGCCACATCTAAAGGATAAACTAATATATTATGACCCATTAATTTAAATATCCCATCTACATGAGTATTTCCATTAAAACAATCTGATTCCAGATCTTATTCCCCAAAAAGCATCATGATACCATATTAAACTACAAAGTCTAAATATAACTTGATCAAAAAAGAGAAGTATAAAGTATCTCCGAATATGGGAGCCATATATTAGAACTGGGTTGATTAACTAATTACTATTCAGGGGATTCGACTAAAAGTTCCAATTTCTGTTCTGATTTTCTCCATGATCCATGATAATATTCAATTTTAATAAGAAGTCTTCTCCTTCTTTCAAGGTATTTATCTTGTGCAAACATGAATCCGGTCTTCTAGGTTAGTAATTTAATTGTTTAGATCTCTTATTTTATCTTCCAAATTTGTAGTATCTATCAAAAGAGAGTTATGATCTATCACTAACGTATCAGATTTTATCTCCAAATCTGATGTTTTATTCTTGGCATCTTATTGCTTTGGCATTCTCCATAATTTGATTTTTTATATCTGCCGTCAAATTTACCTGAAGTCCAGAAACAGTTCTTTCATTTTTGAGGATTGTTCTTCCTCTTGTATGCCTGTCTCTTTCAGCAGGAAACTTTCTGTTAAATTTACCATACTTTTATTAGAAAGTTGCTCTATATTAGGAGTTTCAGAGAACGAGATTTCATATAAATTCTCCTTATTCTTTGGAGAAAAAAGTTAGATGATTTTTGGGGTAAATCTTTTTAATCTTTCACTTTCCCAGGCATGCTCTCTTTACCTTGTGACATGTATTCGCTTTTATATTTTGAATTATGTCCAAACTTGGAGCTTTTCTAAAAGAGTCAGCAAAGTTTACCCCACTCTCTTCTTTTAAGTTTTTATAATTATACGAGGCCTGTATTTTTAGCTTTACATATCTCTGTATAAACGATCAGGGTAGAGGTTGTTGTTTAGTTATACAAATTTTGTTTCTTTTTCTGGCTTATATACTTAACGTTTAATTGTTAGTTACATGAATCGTTAAATTTTATTTATATTTTTCGTGTTTGGTTATTCACAATAACAAAGTCAGTATTATGTGTCTTTGACTGTAATGACAATATTATAGCATGCTTTATATCTCACAGTTGCAATATATATATATATATATATATATATATATATATTTTAATTTTCTTCAACTGCAGTATTAAATGGGGTTTTATTGTCATTAACTATAATTAAACAATTCCATGGCATGTAGGCATCAGCAGCTCTTTACTATTCAGCATTTCATCAGGCCTGTATCTCTGCAGGTGTTGCTGACGTTATTTCTTCATATTTATACAGGTCTTATATCTTTTATAATTGTTGTAGTTAAAGTTTCCTTGCAGTTTAAAGAAATCAAAATATCATAGTTATACTTTTCATAGTTAATTGTTCAGAGTTATGGTGCAGATTTTTTATTTCGCTATACCTGCTATCATAGATTGACCAGTATTTTTTAGATCACTGTCACCATGTGGATTTTATTTGTTTTCACTTGTAACCCAGGACATGTTTAATTATCATTGGCAGCACATAAGCAGTTGCATCATATAAGAGTGTCAACAAGGTAACATTTGCTTATAACTGTGTCTCTGCAAGGAGATCTGCCATTAACTTTCACACAGATTTATAGCTTTCATCTTTATATTTCAATGCAAAGAAGTATACATCACAGAATTATATCTACAGTTTTCATAGTTGCTTTCTCAGAGTCCCATTGTTGCATTAACAAGTATTTAACTGCCTTAGCCAAATCATGGCAGATTTATAGCAGATTTTATAAATCAATGTCACATATGGGCTTCACATGTCTTTAGCTGTGATTAAGCAGCTCTTTGAAGCATGGGAATTGGCCTCTCCACTCAAGACATAGTTTTTCCAGGTCTATGATTTTATAAAGGGACTCAACTGATATCTTTCTCATACCACAGCTCAAGGTTCTCCGAGCCCAGGTGTCAGACCACCACACAGTCAATCCGCAGATTCCCATCTGGCACCAGAGAACTGTAAATTCCAGTGGGGGGGGCTTGATATTCCCCTCCGGATCAAGCTCCACCACACACCAGCCTTAATTATCACTGACTGGTCGGAGAACAGCTGCTGTCATCCCGACCAGCCTTCCCGCTGCATCAAGCCACACACACTTCCATTTCCGGTCCAGCCCCTTCCCGTTTGTGTCTCAGTCTGAGCTCATTTAAGGTAGAGAGGTCTAGGTTGTTTAGAAAGTTTTGTGTTAAGTAATCACTGGTTTGGGATTGGGAAGAATATATTTTTTGATAACAGTTAAGGAATGTTTCCTGGATCTTCGTCTGGCTTACTGTAACTAAACCAGTGGATGTTTTTATCTGGACAATCTTTTATTGATTTTGTTTAAGAGTTAGTCTCTTTATTAGTAAGGAGTTGGGTTTGTTTGCCCATGTACTGTATAGCATATATGCTGAGCCATTCTCAAGGCTTTTTCTGTTCAGTCAGAGAGGATGTTGTCTAGTTCAAGCCTGATATTGCCAATCTTCTGGCGTGTGGTCTAGATTGAAGGGACTGTATTTGTATTTTGAGAGTATGTAGTTCTTTAAAAAGTTCAATCTCCCTACATCACTGAGCTAATCGAATGCATGTTCCACGTATAAAGGCTATGTGAGCAACCCATAACCAGCCTATACTTGTATCTTGGTTAGAATTGGTTGAAAAGTATAATTCTAGTTCACTGGCTATTGTTTCTTGTATATTAGGGATGGACAATAACATGTCTTTGATTTTCCATACATAGGGGATATTTAGGTTGGGTCCAAAGTTTAAAGCTGTGGAAACAATCTTGTGATCTGCCCAGGGACAGGGATTGATCTTAGAGTTATGAGAGTGCTCAAATAAGGAGGAGCTAATTAGAAAAGTGTCAATCCTAGAGTAGGATTTGTGAGTTGGGGAATACAATGTATATTCTATTTTCTTTGAGTGGTGGCCCCTCCAGGCATTAACCAAACTCGGAGTATTCAGTAAAGTCTTTATTTGTTTTACTTTAGTAAAAACACGGTTTCCTGTCATTCCTGTAGACCCATCTAATTCTGGATTTAGAACTAGGTTAAAATCACCATCCCGTATTATTTTGCCTAAGTCTTGAGACTCCAGGAATTTTAGTAATGTGATGAGTCTATTGTGGGGGTGGTATAGGGGCATATAGAGATTAGACTATGTTTTGTTTCTAAAAGTGTTCCTGTTAACATGATATAGTTTCCTTCCCTATCTATCTGTTTATGCTCTAGTTTTAATGGAAAGTTCCTATGAAGTAGAATTGCAGCACTAGCTTTTTTGGTTACCTGGCTAGTAGTAAAAAGTTAGGGTGGTCTTTATGTAGTAATGTAGGGGATTTGTCCTGAGAGAAATGGGTCTCTTGTAAGAAGAGTACTGAGGGGTTGGATTATTTATAATGGATAAATGGTTTCCTCCTTTTAAAGGGGGAATTAAAACCCCTTATTTTATGGGACAAAAAAAAGTGTATTCTGGGTTAGCCATTGAATATTAAATAAGAAGAATGTCTCTTGATGGGTTGTTTTACCTGGTGTGGTCCAGGAACCTGGGATGATGCTTCTGGAGGCTAAAGAGGGATGACTTTATTGCAGAGATCTACCTTTAGGAAAAAAACAAAAGAGGGGAGTTAGTGATAGAACAATACAGAGTATAACATCAGTGACAGTATAACAATTTCTCCTAAAAATATCTAATGCACTGAGGTACCTGGGTTGGGGGAATGTAAACCTTCCTCCTCCATTTTGCCCCAGAATTATAGTAAAAGTGCAAGTTTAATGAAACATGGTTAAAATAACATTTGTACATTTCAACATTTAATTATTGGAGTGCTCCAGTGGGTATAAAGATAAATCCTCTATTGAAATAAATATAGCAACAATAATCTCCATATTACACAACTAACTTTGGACCTTTGAGAAAAATAGCTTTCAAACTTAAAATTTTGGCAACTAAAAAATATATGGTATTCTTATTTAATTTATTAATCTAATGTAAGCATAAGAGGTAAGATAAGGGTCCATGAACCATCTAGAAATTTACAACTTCTGTCAACCCCAAGTGGCAGTGAGAAATAAGGGAGTGTTGGGTAAAAGTTCAAGTCTGCTACAGATGTTTGTTGGGGTCCTGACTGCAGGAGGTCCCTTTGGTTACTTCCAAGCAGGGGTGTAGGAACTAGGGTGGTGGGGGGACAAATCCCCCCCAGAATATATGAACAGGAGACACAAAAAAAATAATTAAACTTAATCATGCATTACACGATCTGGCCACTAGAGATCAGCACTATAGAGGAGTATTTGACCCAGTATGAAAGCTTTGACCCATAATTATATATAACGTATATACTTGACTATAAGCCGAGTTTTTCAGCCCTTTTTTTAAGGCTAAAAAGGGCCCCCTCGGCTTATACTCGAGTCACCCCCCCCCCCCCCCCCCCATGTCTCTCTACCCCCCTGTGTCTCTCTAACCCCACCATGTCTCTCTACCCCCCCTGTGTCTCTCCAACCCCCCGTGTCTCTTTCCCTCCCCCTCCTCATCCTCAACTCCCCTCCTCACTTTCTCCCCTCTAAATACCTCCCTCTCACTTACCTGCTTCTTCTCCGGCCTCTGCTCCTTACGTCTTGACCCCGGCGCGAACGTGACGTCACATGCGCGCCGCGTTATTAGCATATACCGGGTGCTAATGAAGCAGCGTGCATGTGACGTCACATCACTAGCATATACCGGCCCCCGGTATATGCTAATGACGCGGCGCGCATGTGACGGTTGAGGAGAGGGTTGATGAGGAGGAGGGAGGTTGAGGTTGAGGAGGGGGGTTGAGGTTGGGGGGGTGAGGAGGGGGTTGAGGATGAGGATGGGGGGATTGAGGAGGAGGATGAGGGGTTGAGGATGAGGATGGGGGGGTTGAGGAGTGAGGTTGAGGGGGGTTGAGGAGGGAGGATGAGGAAGGAGGTTGAGGAGGGGGTTGAGGATGAGGAGGGAGGTTGAGGATGAGGAGGGAGGTTGAGGATGAGGAGGGGGGTTGAGGAGGGGGTTGAGGATGAGGAGGGAGGTTGAGGATGAGCAGGGAGGTTGAGGTTATGGAGGGGGGTTGAGTTTGAGGAGTGAGGTTGAGGATGAGGAGTGGGGTTGAGGAGGGAGGTTGAGAATGAGGAGGGGGGTTGAGGAGGGTGATAAAGGAGGGGGGAAGACACAGGGAAGGGAGAGGGGAAAAGAGACACGGGAGAGAGAGGTCAGGACATAGAGGGCACAAGAGGGACACAGGGGGCAGCACATTTCCCACCCTCGGCTTATACTCGAGTCACTCATTTTACCCAGTATTTTGTGGTAAAATAGGTGCCTTAGCTTATACTCGGGTCGGCCTATACTCGAGTATATACTAGCGACTTGCCCATAAAAAAAGACGGGGCAATAAAATTTGAAGCCATGGGAATGCTGTTTGACACACAATGTAAACGTTTTTGTATGTTGAGGGCCTTCAGTGCTCATTGCGAGCCTCTTGTCTTGTCTATTTTTGCTCCTCTGAACAGCATCGGCACTCATTATAAAGAGAGATATATATTCATCTACTGTATATTTACTTAATTAATAATGAATTAATTATTTCTTGAATAAATGAATATACTTTATCTATTTGTAATTAATATATTCAGCAATCAATAGCCTAACAATCTGTTTATATTTTCCGGCACCATACAATGTACATTCAGTGTTGGTGCTCTGATTGATGATAAAGTGTAATGAATGTGACAATTTTGCATTCTAAATGGTGTGTGTGCGCAAGGGAAAGCCATTGGTGTAGTTGTGTAAAGTGCCATTGTAGATTGGTAATGTTATTAATGTGTTACGCGTCTCTCATGTATTTTCCGTATTTTGTAATAGTGTATTTCGTATTTCGTTCGTTGCTGTGTGAAAGTGCTACGCCTTTGACAGTGTTTTGCGTGGTCCGGGGTCTTGTAGCCTCTCTTTAATTTTTTTCGGCGGTCATTTTTATCTCGCTTAGGCGACTTTTGTGTGGTGAAAGTTGGCGAAATCGCATTTAAATCGCATTGCACCTCACTCACAGACGTCCTGGCTGTTCCCCCGTGCTGTGGGTGATGTTTTTGTTGAATTTACTTGTATTTTTTTGTGTTTTTATTGTTATTTGTTGTTCGCGGTTCGGTCATTAACCTCGTATTTTTGCTCTGTCGTATTTTTTTTTTCTAAGTCCCGCATTTGTCAAGTGCTTGAAGGCTAATGCGATTGTGTGTTTACTAAGTGTTTTGTGGCAAAGTCACGCGTGTTTAATTGCATTAACAGCTCACCTAGTTATGCGAGACTTGAGCGTCTTTGGCGTTAATCTCCTATGTGCTACGTGTTAACGGCTCGCCTCGCTTCAGGGAAGTTTTGACATGCTTGAACAGGCTTTAATGTATATTGCCAGCTTACAAAAATAAACAAAACAAAAATAACACCTAGTTTCTTTGAAGCACATTAGATGCAGTTCCCTCACTGCGCTGCAGTAATATGAAATACAGGCTAATCATACAGCAACACAGGCCTGTACACTTATCTGGGTCTGCAATCCATCTGCAGGGGAGCTGTGTCTCTTTCACCTGTCTGGTCAGTTCTCTTTCTAACTGACAGGCTCCCTGCAAATTAAAGCAGGCTTGTCCACCACTCATCTTGTCATATGTTTATTATTCCATTTGTTTGTGCATCTATTGTGTTGTGTCTATGTATATCTGTGTCTGTGTTTATTTATGTCTGTATGTTGTCTGTGTGTGGACTAAGTCACAGACATAAACAATTTTTGGAAAAATCTGAATTTTTGTTGTCTCTGTTTATGAGTGTATAGGAATCTATTTTGTGTTGTTATATCACTTCATCAGAGCTGGCTTGTGTGTTTTCAGTGGAGGGAGGGTTGAGGAAATAGAGAACCAAAAGCATTTCTTAATTGGAGAATATTAAATTGACACCACACCACTTCCCCCTCACAGGACTAGATTCAGACATCCTGCTTCAGGATATGCAACCATATCTCTCCAGAAATGTTAACCACACACACACACCTTTCCCCTAGGCGTCATTGATTTCCCCAGGGGCCAGCATAGGCTTCAACATTTTTTTTTTCTAATTAAAAAATAGCTATGTGATTACTTATGCAATTTTTTCAAACTATTTTTGTTTTCATTGTGTTGTGGCCATTTGTGTTTTTGTCATGCCCAGGGCCTGACTGGACTGTTTTACGCTATGGCCTGGGCCAGGACTGGCAAGAAGTTACCCTGTTTATTGTTATAGTTATGTATTTGTGTATTACTTATGGTTAAAATGACATATAAACTGTATTTATTTTGTTTATGTTACAGTGTGGTTATCTGGCGATGACTCGCCCAGCCCCACCTAAATAAACAAACACAGGGGGTATTGAGCAGATAAAACAGATAGGGCCACATTCAATTGCGATTTGGCCAATTGAATAGGGCTCTAAATAAGCACATAGCATTTTTTTTTTAAAGAAGTTTTTAGTTAGTGAAAATCTTGCTTTTGGATAGATATTTACTAACTAAAAACTTCTTTAAAAAATATATGTTATGTGCTTATTTAGACCCCTATTCAATTGGTCAAGTTGCAATTGAATGAGGGCCATAGTCTGAGTGTTTACAGCAAATGGTTATAGTTAATATAATCACCAGGATAAGTTTAAGGGTCTGAGCTCATCAGATGTACAGGGTTTCCCAGTAAGCAGGGGGGCAGCCCTTAAAGATGTGGCTTACTGTGATTAGCCAGCCTGTGTGCCAGAGAATTGTATAAAATGTGGCAATTAATAAAGGTATTGCACTTGTGTCTGGCTTTACATTAACAAGGTGTGTCATTCTGTGCAATTATCATAATTCTAAGGGATTATATGGTGTTCTTGATATACTTGAAGCAAGCTCCAGGTTGTGGTACTGGTGTTTGGTCCATCTTCTGCTATCAGAGGTGTAAAAGGACCACGTGATTCTGCTGAATAGGTTTGAACCAGGTTCTTATCAAGTAGCAGATTGTGACATGTTTGTGTAACATGTGTTCGCTGTCCACCATCAAATGCATTTAGAAAACAAATAATAGCTCAGCATGTGTATGAGTAATTATGTAGTTAAAATGGATGTTATGGAGAAATGTCTGTGATTTGCTCACACAGCAAGAGAGTGATATACATGCACAGAAAAGGGAAACATGGGTGCGTGCATATCTTGTGAACGCATTCGTAGGGGCTCCTGTATTTTACTGCGCAGGGGTTCCAAAAAGTAGATCCGGCACTCACTGCGACTGCAATCTAAAGCTAAAAGCTCAAACCATCAAAATCTATTTATCATTTGTTTTTTTTTGGCCTATAATCTAGGGTGGCATAGATAAAATGCCACACATCAGGCCACACATCAATAAAGAATGTGCACATTTGTATATTCGGAAAGAGAACTTAGTAATTGAGGACGATAAAAATTATTTAAAAAGGTGTGGCATAATTGAAAATGATAATTACTCATCCCTCTGTTTCTCTTTAATCAGTTATAATAATTATTATAATTCTCAATTGTTTTTATTTTATACACATAAAATCTATATAAAATGTATAAGTACTTTATGCATCTCATGATAAATAATGTAAATCCTATAATTCCTATTTGCATACATAAAAATGTATTTAATAGAATTAAAATGTCCCTGAGGACTGCAAGAGCCTTATTGTGCTCTGTTTTTATTAAGATTCTGTTCAAAGTTGCAGTACATATGTATGTGACAGCTTGTGTGTATGATCGTGTCATATGTAACAGTGTATGTGTTTATATGACAGCTTGTATATGTGCATATGTTTATTCATACACTTCTTAATAAAGATTTGCATACTTACCTTTTCGTATACCATTCAGTAACTGAAGAAAAAGTCAATATCTATTTGTCAGTTTGCACCATCCTGACATCCATGCACAACAAATAGTAGGAATAAATATACTCTATAATTCGACACTCTTGATTAGATTTATTTCTTACGCTGTTAACTTGTTATGCTTTTTATATAGTAAAAACAGCAGTATTATCACCTATCAGAAAATTCCACACATGGCATAATTGAGTCTTACATTATCATTAAAGGATCCCCAAAGTATCACATAGGAAGAACTTGACTTTCTAATGGCAAAATATTTTTCAAAGGTTAAAATAAATAATAAATAGACTTTAGTTTGTAACTATTGCATTACATTTTATCTTTGCTCCTAATAGAATCAGAAATCTGAGAGGAATGGGAAGAACCTGGTTACAGATGTTATCTCTATTCAGTTCTATTGAAGTCTAAAAGTGTAAATATTTACAGTCCTAGGGAGTTTGTTCCCTTGTAGTGTTTTCCACTTATTTGAATAGAAATATCATCTGGGTTTATTTACAATTTGGCCACAAGTTTATTAAATTGTATTCTTTAATTGAATGGTAACAACGACGAAAAAAAAAAAAAAGGGAAGATTAATAAAAAATCTAAAATCATTGAAAAGAAAATTCTCCTCTGAGGAATTGTGATATAGTTCACTAGTAAATAATCTGTAGAAATATAAACTTTCTCTTTAATATTAGAAGAGGATTATAGTGTTCCACTAAAGGTAACTCTGTTCCAAAATATCACAAAGTCTATTACTCAAGTATTCATTGTCCTTCCAATTAAAGATTTAGTACAGACTTTCTTTTATGTGAGTTGTTGGAAATAGTATGGTAAATAGGAAGAAGGCACTACCTTAGATGTAGATAAGAGACCGGGCAAGTTTGATTTCTCTATATAAGAGCTTGCTGTAGGAGACTTAATCTTTGGAATATCTCCTGTCTTTAATCTGTGGAATTATAACATGCAAAACTTAATTTTCTAGGACTTCTTTAACCCACATTGTGATCTGTGTTTTAGACCTTTAATAACACTATCTTTGTTTGATGGGATTCCCCCTATTCTGGGGAGATATGTCCTTATTTATTCCCTTTTTAAGGTAAAGACATCCAACAGATTAAACTTCGTATGTACAGTTACTTGTACTCGCTTATTTCTGCATCTCGTGGCCTATATAATATTCCTTGATTATTCTGAGAGAACCATACTAAACTGTAATAGAGTTACCTAACTAGTGCCATGCTTCTTATTCGGAACGCTAATGCTGCATGGCTTCACTTCCTAGTACAGCGTGGACGGCCTTGTGCGTGATGACGCATGTATGCGTCATCACGCTGTACTAGGAAGTGAAGCCATGCAGCATTAGCGTTCCGAATAATCAAGGAATATTATATAGGCCACTAGATGCAGAAATAAGCGAGTACAAGTAACTGTACATACAAAGTTTAATCTGTTGGATGTCTTTACCTTAAAAAGGGAATAAATAAGGACATATCTCCCCAGAATATGGAACACTATAACCCTCTTCTAATATTAAAGAGAAAGTTTATATCTCTACAGATTATTTACTAGTGAACTATATCACAATTCCTCAGAGGAGAATTTTCTTTTCAATGATTTTAGATTGTTTTTTAATCTTCCCTTTTTTTTAATTTCGTCGTTGTTACCATTCAATTAAAGAATACAATTTAATAAACTTGTTGGCCAAATTGTAAATAAACCCAGATGATATTTCTAAAAGTGTAAATAGCCTATGTCTATTTGATAGTAAATCGAAATAGAATAGTAAGCCCCAGTAGAGTATCCTCTCTAAAGTTCAGCACGAGTGAAATCCCCATGGCGCAAGCAGATTCTCCTATTTTTTTCTCAAAACGCTTTTATCATCTTAGTTTACATGTCTGCTAATGTAGTTAGTTTATTACTTACTTTAGAAACTTTAACTTTTTTTTCTCAAACTACTGAGATCTTTTAATTTGCTTTGGAAGCTACTTAATACTATTCTTGTCTTATGATGAATAGCAATCTTGCCATCAGCTGGTGTGGGTACCCAATGCTTCCATGAATCTATATGTTTTTGTTATCCTAGCAAATGTCTACAAAGCAGGTTACACCAGTCTCAGGACAATGTACACTAGAAGAAATTGTAGCTACTCCAAAACATCACATTTTACTGAAACCCTGGGATCACTACAACAACCAAAACAAAACTAGCCACGATCTAAAATGGCATAAATAGATTTAAAGATTAACTTTTTCAGTAGATCAGAGAGAACTGAGATGAAGCACACAGGACAATCTGGACATGTACTTTGGAGCTAGTATTTAGAAAATGTTTCTGGAACAAGCTCCTAGTTTACATTAGTGTGACATTACTAAAATGTGCATACTATATACCCACAAAGGTATCAAATAATGCAGATTTAGGATAGGAATGGGAAATTCGTATGTTACATGTTCAATTGAGCATTGGCTAGAAGAATGTGTATCTTAGCTTCATGCTGTCCTGTTGCACAGCAAGCACTGAGAACCACCTTACCCAGACACAACTGACCCCACCCCATTAACTCTTCTAGTAGTGGTTCTGTGCCTCTGTCAGAACCTGGGTAAACGTGACTCTTGTTTTTGACTATTTAATACACAGTATTTCTGTTTCAAAGGTACTTGGTAGCTGTTAATAGTACAATGGATCATCAAACAATAGATTGCCTTGGACAGTACATGCAGCTTTCTGGGCAGGTGCCAGTGATTACTTCACATTGTCCATGGATAATTCAAGGGTCAGTTTAAGCTCTTTTCAAGTTAAATCTTTTATCTCTCCACTAATTAACATTAAAAATACATGTGCAAACAATAGCAAAGAAAGGCATTAGCAAGAAAATTATATTTCAAAACTTTTTTTCCATTTAAAATGGCTTGTGCTTTACTCTTTCACAATCTCTCTCCTTGTCCTAGATATTATTATTCAGACGATAAACTTTATACAAATATATTGATTTGTTTTCTCACTGTATTTTTCCTATTAGTAATCATGAGCCAGTCCAGTGGCAACCTCACTCAGTGTACATCCTGACACATGTATGCACTGCTGGAAAATCTGATCCATGGTCCATACCTCTGTGAGAGGTGTGAGCATGTTGCCTCTCTTGAAGTTCAAATTTGAGAACTGGAGAGGAGAATTGCAGCACTTAGTGATATTGCTCCACTGGAAAAGGAGTTGATGCTCACTGAGCACAGTTTAGCTGGCCCTTGCATGGAGGGTGGAGTTGGGCCTAGCAAGGATGTCCAGAGAGATAGCTGGCTCCCAGTTACAAGGGTAAGCAGAGAGAACAGGAGGAGGAGGCAGGCCAGTTCGGAGTTGGCAAGCACCAATTGATTTGTCAGATTGATTTAGGAATGGCAATGCCAGATAGAGCTGTTCCCTCTAACAGCCAGAGAACAGTTCTACTGGAGGAGATTGAGGGCAGAATAGGCAGAACAACGAGTGGGGTTTTTGGTAGTAGGGGACTCTATTATTAGGACTACCGTTTGTCACCCAGATCCCAGCAATCAAACAATTTGCTGTCTTCCAGGTGCTCAGGTTCAGCATGTTGTGGATCAGGTAGATACATTATTGGGGGGTCTGGAAATTAACCCGTGGTCTTGGTACATATTGGTACCAATGACAAAGCAAGTGGAAGATGGAATGTCTTAAAGAAGGATTTTATAGAACTAGGAAATAAACTCAAGACAAGGACCTCCAAGGTAATATTTTCTGAGATACTACCAGTGTCATGTGCTAGCCCAGAGAGAAAGAAGGAGCTTAGGGAGGTTAAAAGTGGTGCACTAGGAAGGGGTTTGAGTTTTTAGAGCACTGGGCTGACTTCTCACTTAGGTACAATCTCTATAGCAGTGATGGATTGCACCTTAATGATGAGTGAGCTTGTGTGCTATGGGAAAGGATGGTAGAAATGATGGTGGAGTTTTAAACAAGTAGATGGTAGGAAGGGACTAGATTATTATGTCCAACATATTCATGGCGCTAATCAGGGGTTAAGTTCAAGCAATGAATAATAGCAATATTAACACGTTGCAAAGGATGGAGCTGCTCTGCTCTAGTAGCCTACAAACTATCAAGGCTGGCTATCAACACCACTGTCCTCAGTGACGTCTGCTTCACAGAGTAAGGCAGCCTTCAGGAAAATCTAAACAAAAAGAGTAGAAATGCTTATCTGAGAACGACCAATACCTTAGTAGGTTTGCTCTATAGGTCTGATTACCTACTCAGAGAGCAGGCTCTTTTAGCTCACTTGTGCCCTTCCCAGGGAGAAATATCCTGTAATATATAAATTTGGTCTCACTCAAAAGAGTGACCCAGCCCCAAATACCAGGCCTCTTTGAGTGAGGTGCAGCCGTACTCCCTAAGGCACAGTGAGCAAGGAGTCCACGTCTGGTTCCCCCTATCGCCCATAAGGTGAGAAAATCTAAACAAAAAGAGTAGAGGTGCTCATCTGAGAATGAGCAATACCTTAGTAAGTTTGCCCTATACATCTGGTTATCTACTCAGAGAGCAGCCTCTTTTAGCTCACTTGTACCTTCAGGAACATGGCAAAGGCTATACCCTCTACCTGTCAAGCAAGCTAGAAATCGAGAAACACTTCTTTGGTGTTTATTTTCGGTCAGGAATCTTATTACCTCCAAACTTGAGGCTGCTGTCTGTTCCAGCTGTCCCCTTGCTATGATGTCATCACACACAAGACTGCATTTTTAGTGGATTTTATGCCGGCAATGAATAGGAAAGAATCCACATCCATCCTGCTTACTGTTATATTATTTTGTAATGAGAGTCATATTAAATGTATGTATACATCTATATAAGTGCATACCAATCATTATTGTCAAGGTTACACACTTAAGTTAGAATTTATGATTATTTGTTTTACTTTATTTTATACACTTGATTTAGCTTGAGTATTAATTAGTAGCAGTGAGAGTAGTATTGGGACTGAGGGGCTAAATGGTTGGTCCCACAAGCCTCTGCAGTAGAATGTTGTAGGGCTTATAGTTTAGGTTTTCATTTTCTGTTGTTTTCCTTTTATATTTTATGCTATTTTGGAGATGAGTATAGCAGCACTTTTTGAGGGAGCAAGCAGAGGGCTCCAAGCTCCACCACAAGAGATTAGAGCAGATTTGTAAGCACTTTAGTACTGCATTTGGCACTTTCATTGCCTTTCACTATTGTGTATAATAATCATAATGTTACAGTATTATTTATTGTTATTTATTTGTACTAATGCACCTTCCTGTTGTAATGCATATTGTGTCTTTCTTAATGCATTATTTGCATGTTACACTGCAGCACTTTATGTGAGCACTTTTACTATTTATTAGATAATGGATTAAATGTAGCACTTGATTTTTTTTATTTTTTTTATTTATGAGCTGGTTTAGTTGGCAACTGTATTTACACAGCGGATTGAGTATTATACTCCATCATAGGATTTAAATTGTGCAATAAACTATTGATTATTTCTACTCCTATTTAAGTGGTGATGGTGCATAAGGATACTTGATTTATTATATGATTATTGATGATAATATATCATGAGGTATTAGTGCATAAGGCATAAAGATTTTGGGGCCAGTTATGTTTGTTATATTTTTTATGTTTTTAATTGTTCTTAATAAAAGCTATATTTTATGTTAAATGCTTTATGTAGATCTTGGTTTTTTCTCTCCATGTAATACCCTTAATGGCCCAGCAAAGTGTTCTGTTCTGTCCTTGTTCTGTAATTTGTTGAATTTACAATTACCATTAAGGTTATGGTTAATAGATATCATGGATGAAATATATACTTAAATTATGTTTACTTGATATATTATTACATTATTTATCAATATAAAGAACCACACCTTTATTGTAAAACTTGATAGCCTGCCAAAATGTCACTCTGACAGCATGACCATGTGTCCCCTACATCAGAACAAGAAGCATGCTCCAATTACCAGGAGATAACTCTGCTCTAATTTGAAGATAAAAATCCTTGCAAGAGTACTCCTCAACAGACTGGTGCCCACTCTCACAGAAGAACTCCTCCCCAAGAGTCAGTGTGGCTTTAGATCCAACAGGAGCATTATAGACATGATTTGTGTGCTCAGGCAGCTCCAAGATGAATGCCAAGAATAGAACAAGGGATGTGAATTTTTTTCGACCTTACCAAATTGTTTGACATTGTGAGCAGGAAGGGTCTGTAGCAAATCCTGGAACATATAGAATGTCCTCCCATGTTCCTCAGCATGATCATCCAGCTACATGAAGCCCAGCACTGCACAAAGTGGGAGGAGCCAACCCTATAACTAGTGATTAGGGGCCAAGCTATTTACAGCATAATTTAGATGTTTATATGGCCGGATCAGGTCTATTTAACATTTTATAGCTCTATAGTCCTTTCCCTTAGGGATTGAATGCATAGTTCATGTGAATCTAAACAGCACACATGATGCTTACCCCTCTCGATATAGTTCCTAGGTCTCAGTACCCTTGAGTTTATTCAAGTCCTGCACTTTTCAGCATCTCATTAGTCACAGACGATATTCTCATCATCAAATAGGAGGAGTTATCCATTCAAATATTGGCGACACTAGTGAGCCAATCAGCGTCCCTAATAAAACCACGAGCACACGTGGTGAAACACGCGTCAGATTTTTAACTGTACGGAGGTGCCCCTGATCCAGCTCCTCTATCCCCTGGCAGCAGCTTAGCCTGACCCTGCAAGTTACTTTTTGATTAACCAGAGCCAGCAACAAACTGCAACTCAGATGCTACAGACTTGGGATTTTCCACCACAGTCTGTAGTAAGTCATCTATTTAGAACAGTAGCCTCTGACACTTTCAAATGTGTATTGGGTACACTGGGCATTTTTTATTACAGTCTTTAGGTGCAAAGCTGTGCCTTCTATATTTAGCATTTCCACCGCAGATATATAATATTTGTTGGTTGTACAGACTGTTTGACTGTTTCTCAGTTATGTCATTTACTTTGGAGCTGGTCAAGATTTTGGCCCCCCTCTTTCTCCTGTATATATATAAATATTATATATAGATATTTCCCTTGCTCCACCAATAAAGTTTGATATTTTCTCATCCATTTTTAGTTTTTAGTTTGTTGAGTTGCTACATACTTAATAGAGGTCCTTTTTAGTACTGCTACTGAGGAGTCTGTTCTTCCGGATTCAGTACTTGCTAAAATATTATTGATTTCAGTCCTCTTTCCTATTTCAATTAGGTTAATCATTAATTAGACTCTAATATGTGCTCATGAATTGAGAGCTGGCTAAAAGGCAGCGAGCAAAGGGTTGTTGTAAATGGAACATACTCAGATTGGACTGATGTGGTAAGTGGGGTTCCTCAGGGTTCAGTATTAGGTCCTTTCCTTTTTAATATATTTATTAATGACTTAGGATTGGAAAGAATTGTCTCCATTTTTGCTGATGACACTAAGTTGTGCGAAGTAATAAAATCAGAAAATGATGTACATTCCCTCCAAATGGATTTGCATACATTAGAGAATGGGCAACTAAATAGCAGATGAGATTTAATATGAATAAATGTAAAGTTATGCATTTAGGAAGGGAAAATAGCCATGCAATTTATATTCTTAATGGAGCAAAATCTAGGGATATCAGATATTGAAAGCAATTTGAGGGTACTTGTGGGCAACCATTAGGTAACAGTATTAAATGCCAAGCAGCAGCTGCAAAGGCAAGTAAAATATTAGCATGTATTAAGAAGGGTATAGAAACAAGGGAAGCAAAAATAATTCTGCTACTATACAAATCTCTAGTACGCCCTCATTTGGAATATGGAGTACAATTTTGGGCACCACTTCATAAAAAGGACATTTTACAGCTGGAAAAAGTGAAGAGAATGCAATAAAAGTAATAAGGAGCATCTAAAAGGAGATATGATTACCTTATATAAATACATTCATACAAGACTTTGTCAAGTGGACTTTTTATGCCAAGAGGTTTTTCAACTGAGAAGAGGACATCCTTTGAGATTAGATGTAAAAAGAGTCCTCTGTAAAGAAAGAAAAAGGTTCTTCACAGAAAGGGTGCTTAAACTGTGGAATTCTCTACAAAATGAGGTGGTGACAGCAGATTCTATATATAACTTTATAAAAGGGATTGGATATATTTTTGAATAAAAAGGGCATTCAGGTTTATCCTGGATGATGATAGAGAGAGTATTGATCCAGGGATGAATTGGATCGCCAGTATCTGGGGTCAAAAAGGAATTTTATTTTTTTTCCCTTTTGAGACATCTGGCAATGTGGTTTTTTTTCTGTTTGCCTTCCCCTGGATCAATTAACAATTAATCTGCATATTGCAAAGATCAGAGAAGAACTAACATGGTTGAACTTGATGGACTGAAAGTCTTTTTTTAACCTCAATTACTATGTACTGTAACTATCTAACTACATAACTATGTAACTGGGGCTTGCCACTGTCAGTCAATGAGCAGTAATATAGATGGATGACTCACACTTGTCTGCCAATTAAATCTGCATATCTTTATTGTGTGCATTTACTAGCTTTTACATGTTTTCTTATACAAAACACAACTTTGGTAATATTTAAATTTAATATTTTCTTTTACAAAAAAACTGTGGTCTATGTCTCTTTAAAATCACTAAACTCTCTTAAATATGTCGTTACAAAACATTATAATAAGCAATATTCACATTGAATGTAACTTAAAAATCTTAGAGAGAAAGCATTTCCTTCTGTATTTCTTTTTTTTATATTTTTTATTGTGAAAACAGAGAATACAAATAAACAACACCAGTGTTGTAAATATACTTCAGTATAACATAACATTTTCCTATTATCATATCTATTTACTGTAATTATTTTCTCCTTGTTTCTTTTTTTACCCTTTCCTAATTCTAACAAATCTATGATTATATGCATTTTATATAGTAAATGAATAATATTTCTCAAAAACGTATTTATCTTTTTCTTCTGCTTTTTATGTCAGATACTTTACGTAGCAAAACAAAATATTAAGTCTAATACTGTAAAGATTTTATATAGTAATTAAAAACCATATTACTCATAAACCTTATTTATTTCTCTTTTATCTTAACTACTTATGTTTAAAACCAGATTTACAGTTTAATAATATCTATATCTTACAAGAGTTATTAAACTCTCTGATTTACTTTAGCATAGTCTTAGAATATTAAAATAATAACATCAGTTAAGAGGTGAGCAATCGCTGTCCTCTTTTTGCTTGTGAACTGGATTGTATCTTAAAATTGGATACAGAGGCGGTTCACCTGATTAGCGTATAGAGCAATTAGTGCTTAGAAAATATTCGGGGGGGGGGTAAAAGATAAAACAGAATGTTTACAACAATTTTACAGAAGAGGCACATGGTTCAGCTTATCACTTATAAGAGTCCATGAGGATTTCTGCACACTCTATTTCGATAATTGTGTGGATCTTTCTTCTTCTTGGTCTGCTTTGTATTAGGGAATTTTAATTTTGTCCCAGGTTGTTTGGAGTTGGTAAGTTCCACAAATGGAGCATCGCTTCACCTTCCTCGGGAGTATGGATTGTGTGATGTCTACCTTTTTTTGATATGTTCAGTCTAAAAGGAAAACCCCAAGTATACTTGTATCCATGCTTTGTAATCACCCCTAAAAAGGGTTTCAGGACTTTCCTTTTGTATAAGCTAGTGGGTGGCAAGTCCGAGAAGATAGCTGGTTGACCTCCTTCAATTTCACCATATCTAGCTGCTTTCATGAATGAGCCTTTTGTGGAAAAATAATGGAATCTGGCGATCACATCTCTTGGTTTCTCATTGGAGGATATAGGAGCTCTTAGGACTCTATGAATCCTGTCAATTTTAAGTTCTTCTTTATTTAGACCTGGTAAGAGCTTGGCACACAAATCTTTCATATACAGAGGTAGGTCTTGTACTGACTCCGGTAAATTACATATGCAAAAGTTTGATATACGAGATCTATTTTCTAGATCCTCCTGTATGATTTTAAATTGTTGTTGTTCCTCTTTAAGCAAAATCAGATCATTTTTCATTTCTGTGTGTGACTTAAGAATGTTATGATATTTGCCGTCCAATTCAAGAACTTTGGTGTTCAATGCTTTTATTTCTGCTTTTAATTCCAGAGAAAATCTATGAATCTCAGGAGAGTATTTCTCTCAAATCTTGAATATCAGCTTTAGTGCTGGGCTCAGAAGTCTTTCCATTGCTCAGTAACTGTTTATCTGGGGTTGCAAGGTGTTGGGAAGAATGCACATTTTGTTTTATAGAGGCATGATCCTTTTCGAGGAATGTCTTGCAGCCATCTTTTTTGTTGTTGCAGATGTTATAATTTCAGTTGGCATCTAGATGGCAGTAGAGTACACAGTAGCTTACACAGACAGTTGTAAACAAATATATTCTTTCGTTTATTGTGGTGGCTTTTCAATAAGAAAAAGTTATTTCAGTTCCAAATTAATCGTGTAGTTATAGCCTTATAAAGCAGTGTAGTCTGTATTCATTTTTCACAGTCTCCCACATAAAAGGCATACATTATGTCATTGAGAGATAAGCTGCTGGGTCTTCTCTTAAAAAAAATCACAATTATACAGCTTTTTGTGTTCTATGTCTTCAAATTATTACACAGACTAGATCTCCAGTAGTATAAGGCATTTATGTTTAGAACTGTATAGGTTTGAAACAGACGGGCAATATGAGTCTTTACCAACCTTAAGTATGGATGGTATTTATCAGTGTTTCAGAGTCTCCTTTGTTCTGGTTCAACAGCAAATCGCAGGAAAAAAAGTTGCCAAACTTAATTTTCAAAGCCAGCTGTGTCGTCCTCTGTGCAATCCTGGTCATATATGTCGATTTGGTGATAGATAAGTCACTTTATATGTGATTTTATATGTTTTTTCCTCAGAGCTCATAGATCCCACATCCTCTTTCCTTGAATGTTAGCTCCTCCCTCCATACTTCTGTATTTCTTAATGTCCTTTGTTTGGTTTGGACATTTTAACAACTGGTCTTTGATTATCTTATCTCTGTTCTTTAAAAAAAAAAGAAACGAGTGTGCTAAATCAGTGGTTCTCAAACCTCTCCTCAGGACTCACCAGACAGGCCAAGATTTAGGTGAAAAACTCAGTGTCTACACAGGTGAAGCAATTTGAGACTCCACCATTTGTTGAATACTAGCTGCCTCACCTTTGTTTACAGTGTTTCACCTAAATCATCATTATATATTGTTACAATTTGTAACTTGTATCAGCTGTGATCATGCAATCGTTGTATTACCCCTGTTGGTTTACCTTTCCCCTTTCAGAAAAGCAAAACCCCTCCTTCTCTCTCATCTCACTCATGTGCTCTGTTTCTGCTACTGTAACTTTCACTCTTTCATAATATCCTCAGAGACCTCTGCCATAGAACCATATTCTCCTGATATTCTTTTGAAGCAAGTTACCAACCCCTTTAAAAAAAGACACCACTGCCATACAACCATATTCTCCTGAAAGCAATCAACCGTCCCTGTGAAGAAGGTAACCTTCTTCAATCAACTATTGGGGAAAATCTATTCAAGATCCTCTCACCAGGCAGACACCAGAAAAGGTGACGAAACCTATGGACATCATCAGGGTTTCTTTTTATTTCTTTTTTCAAGCATTCTTGGAGATGACAATGAAGACTTCCTCATGCAAGAGGGTCAGCAAAGTGGTCTGCTTTACTGTGTGACATTTCCTTGTTATATAGCAAAACAACAGAGCAACAGAAAACTAATGCGGTCAAACATTATTTTCACCAGCTAAATATGGTTGCAAGCTATTTAGAAATATGGAAATGTCAATACTCTTACAAACTGTCCTTGTACCTTAATATACAAAGTTATCAGGATGTCAGCATTGTTGTCTTATAAGCTACAGTGCCTGACAAAAGTATTCAACCCCCTTGGCATTTTTTGTGTTTTGTTGCCTCACAACCTGGAAATAACATGGATTGTTTGGGGATTTGCATCATTTAATTTACAGAACATGTCCACAACTTTGAAGATGTGTTTTTTATTTTTATTTTTTTTATTGTGAAGCAAACAACAAATTGGACAAAATAACAGAAAAAGTCAATGTGCATAACTATTTACCCCCCAAGTCGCTTTGGATAAGTCTCTATGAGCTTGCCACATCTTACCACTGGAATTTTTGCCATTCCTCCTTGCAAAACTGCTCAACCTCCTTCAAGTTGGATAGTTTGCGCTTGTGAACAGCAATATTTACCACAGATTTTCTATTGGATTGAGGTCTGGGCTTTGACTAGGCCATTCCAACATATTTACATGTTTCCCCTTAAACCACTGAAGTGTTGCTTTAGCAGTGTGTTTGGGTTCATTGTCCTGTTGGAAGGTGAACCTCCGTCCTAGCCCGAAATCCCTCAAGAATATCCCTGTATTTAGCACCATCCATATTTCCTTAAACTCTGACCAGTTTCCCAGTCCTGGCTGCTGAAAATCACCACAGCATGATGCTGCCACCACCATGTTTCACTGTGGGGATGGTGTTCTTTGGGTGATGTGATGTGTTGGGTTTGCGCCAGACATAGCGTTTTCTTTGATGGCCAAAAGTTCAATTTTAGTCTCCTCAGACCAGAGCACCTTCCTCCATACATTTTAAGAGTCTCCCACATGCATTTTCGCAAACTCAAAACGTGCCATTTTGTTTTTTGCTGAAAGTAATGGCTTTCTTCTGGCCACTCTGCCATAAAGCCAAACTCTTTGGAGCATACAGCTTATTGTCGTCCTATGTACAGATACTTCAGTCTCTGCTGTGGAACTCTGCAGCTCCTCCAGGGTCTCTGTGCTGCCTCTCTGATTAATGCCCTCCTTGCCCGGAGTTCTCTGCTGCTTTTGATACAGTTGACCAGCCTCTTTTAATACAAATTCTCCACTCCCTTGGCATCCGCGATACTGCTCTCTTGGTTCACATATTACCTACAAGACTTAACATGTAGTGTCTCATTCTCGGGCACCATTTCTTCTCCTCACCCTCTGACTGTTGGCATACTGCAAGACTCAGTCCTAGGCCCCCTTCTCTTCTTCTTCTATACATCATTTGGTACCCTAATAAAAACTTTTGGGTTTCAGTATCATCTCTATGCAGATGACATTTAAATCTACCATTGTCTCAGTGCTATTGGATCCTGCCTCTCTTTCATTCTTCATATGTAACAAATTCTTTTATTTTTTAGCTAAAAAACATCTCCAAAATACATCACTATCCTAAAAAACAAAAATTTGAATCCTTTGTCTCATTGCATCTCGCCTTGACAACTGCAACTCGCTCCTTGTTGGCCTCCTCATCACCCTTCTCCTTCCACTCCAATCTATAATGAATGCCTTCACTAGACTCATCTACCATACTCAATGTTCCATGTCTGCAGCATCTCTCTGCCAATCACTCCACTGGCTTTCTGTAGCCTCCAGAATAAAACGTAAAATTATGACCCTACATTACAGAGCCCTGAACAACAAAGCACCCCCTTATATCTCTGCTTTCATCTCAAAATACTACTCCACCCACACTCTGCTTTCTGCTCTCATCTAAAAGTACTCCCCCACCCACCTTCTTCTTTCATCCTCTCACTCTCGCCTTCAGGACTGTTCTCTGAAAATCCTTGTCTCTCTTCACTAGACTATCCTCGTGTCTCAAAACTTTCAAACCTCACTCAAAACACATCTGTTTATAGAATTGTATCACACCCAAATCCATTAGATTGTAACTTTGTGAGTTTTCAATCCTGTGGGTTGGGCTCTCTACTCTTTGCTGTGTGTCAAAGTATGTTTTTGTCTAGTACTGTACCATATACAGAGTAACAGAATATGTTGGTGCGTTGCAAATAAAGATAATAATTATAAAGTAAGCAAACAAGTGTAATACAACTATTGCTTGTTATACAACCAGCTGATACATGTTACAAAATATAATAAGATATGCACTGTTGATTGAAGTAGCATACCCATCTTAAAGGAAATGGTTACTTGCTGCAGGAGAATTTCAGGAGAATATCAGGAGAATGTGGTTGAATGGCAGAAGTCTCTGAGGAAAGTAGGAAAGAGTGAAAGTTGGTAGAAACAGAGCACATGAGTAAGGGGGGGGGAGGAAGTGTAAGGTAAAGTAAGCAAACAAGTGGCAAAAAAAAAAACAATCACATAGTTCATACACAGCTGATAAAAGTTACAAAATATAAGAAAATATAACAATATGTGCATTGTTGATTGAAACAGGAAACCAGTCCTAAAGAGGATGGTTACCTGTATCAGAAGAATATCAGGAGAATATCCAGAGAATATGTTGCATAGCAGAGGTTTCTGAAGAAAGTAGGAAAGAGTGAAAGTTAGCAGAAACAGAGCAAATGAGTGGGGGGAGAGAGGAGGTGGTGTTTGGCTTTTCTGAATGACAAAATGAACAAAAAAAGTGGTAACAAAACTATTGCATGGTATATACACTGCACATACAAGTTGCAAAACATAATAAAATATAACAAGATATGTATTGTTGAATTGTAGAGGAAAATAAAGTAAAGTAAAAAAGTAAATGTTTCTTATTGTATCATATTATAACTATGCAACTGTGTTATTATGACTGTTAATACACTTATTAAACTAGAATTGATCTTATGCCTCTTCTGCTTAAACCAATTATAGTTTAAGCCAATTTAAGTATGACTCCAGTGTCCTTGCACGGTTTAAACACCTGTCCCCTTGAAAGAACTATTAGTCAACATGTTTTAGACACTTAAAGAAATACATTGCCTTGCAAAAGTATTCAACCCCTTGACTTTATGTTTGCCTTCCTCTGGATCAATTAACAATAATTAACAATTAACAATAATAATAAATAGTCCAAATTAAAAAGATCAATAGAGATCTAAAAAGGTTGAACTTGATGGACTAACTCTTTATTCATTCTCCAATACTATACTATTAATAATTATTTAATCAATAATTTAATTAATAACTAATCCGCATATTGCAGATCAGAGGAGATCTTAACAGGTTGAACTTGATGGACTGAAAGTCTTTTTTCAACCTTAATTACTATGTAACTATGTAACTATGTGACTTTTTACCTATTTTGTTACATTACAGCCTTAAGTTCAATGTTTTGTTAATCTGAATTTTATGTGATGGATCAGAACACAATATTCTAAGATAGTGAAGTGAAATGATAAAAATATATACATAAAACTATTTTTTAGAAATAGAAAACAGAAAATTGGCATGTGCGTATGTATTCACCCCCTTTGTGATGAAGCCCATAAAAAGCTCTGGTGCAACCAATTACCTTCAAAAGTCACATAATTAGTGAAATGATGTCCATCTGTGTGCAAACTAAGTGTCACATGATCTGTCATTACCTATTCACACCTTTTTGAAAGGCCCCAGAGGCACCACTAACCAAACACTTTCACAAAGACCAAGGGACTCTCCAAACAAGTAAGGGACAATGTTGTTGAGAAGTACAAGTCAGGGTTAGGTTATAAAAAATATCCAAATCTTTGATGATCCCCAGGAGCACCCTCAAATCTGTCATAACCAATGGAAAGAACATTCCAAAAGAATCAAAATAGAGAAATGACCATTTGACTTGGCAGTGAGCAAGTCATTACTGACTTTTGTGAGAGCTGTGTCCAGGGAGTGTTGGGGCTGGAAGCCGGACTGAAATGTGTCAAGAAGGGAGTTAGAGGGGAAAAAATTGGGTAAGGCGATTATAGACAAGCAGTTTTGAAGCCAGTGGAAGTAGGGAGATGGGCCAATATTTAGATGCCAAAGCAGAGTCAGGTGAGGGTTGCTTTAGAATGGATGTAATTAAGTTATGTTTTAAAGATGATTGAAATTTGCCAGTGTTTAGGTAAAAGTTGAATAGATGTGTGTGAGGTGGGATACGTATAGTAGAGAGGGGAGGGATAAGATGGGATACTTTACCCTTTCAGACAGCCAAACCACTCCTCCTCTCTCCCCCACTCTCATGCCCTGTTTCTGATAACTTTTATTTTTTCCTACTTTCTCAGTGACCTCTGTTATACAACAGTATTGTACTACTAATGAGAACCTTCCTACCTAAGTAAAGTTTAACTTCCTTCCTGGCCCATCATAATCCTTATCTGCTATTTTTTATAGGTTTCAGCCTCCATTAATATTAGATTAGTAAGTCTGCGAGTTATCAATCTTGTAAGGTACTTTGGGAAAAAACACCCGACAAAAGATTTTAATCTTAAAGACACTCTTTAATGGGAGGATTTCTTATGTAATTTAAAGCTTAAAGGGACATGGAATGTTTCTGGATTTAATTAGCAATATAATATACCAATGTATCTCTTTAATTTTGTGTACTTTTTTTATTAAGAAATGCTTAAATACTCTGATTTTTTTCTGCCTAAAATCTTACAAATTGTTTCTATTTGGTTTATCCCAAAACAGTGTACTTTAAAGTATAGGATATGCAGTTTTTCATAGTAACCAATCAGTGGCAGCATTCACCAACATGCTGCTGGAGATTTTTTTTTAAATATTTAGGCAGAAAAATATATACCTTATAAGCACTTCTTAATAAAATAAATACATAAAAACTATGGGCCATATTAAATTCCAATCCCGTAGCGGCAACGGCACACTCGCAAAGCCTGCAGGATTGAAATTCGGCATAGTTACATAGCTATTACATTGAACCATGGTGCAACCTATGTGCCGTAGACACAAGCCCGTAAACCCTTTCTGCGCTGGCCAAGATGCGATTGGCCATTACGATACAATTGCGGTATAACATCGTGCAACAAAGGCCTCTCAGCCATTAGAAACCGGTCTAGCCACAGATGATTGGCAGAGGGAGATTATTAATTTGCTTTCCAACCTCCAATGTGTTGACTGTTTTGTATTTTCTGATGAAGTAGCACGCAGGTCCCGGAGTTGGAGGTTTTTGAGAGAGAGAGAGAGAGAGAGAGAGAGAGCAGGAACGATTTTGAGAGCAGTAATTTGCCATTTTGTTAATGTCTCTTCTACTATTTACAATGTAACACTTAATCCTTGATTACGCATATATCCAAATTCCACAATTGGAATACACATAATTTAGAGAACACACATAGAGACACATAGAGCTAGGTCACTCCATACACACAAGCTTCAGGGACAGGTCAGGAAGGTAAGGATCCCAGTCCACAGTCGGGGGGGCAAAAGGCTAAGGGCAAGCACAGGGCCCACAATTACACGCACCAAGAGAATGTGGTCCTCCTTGGTGCTATCTGTGCCCCCCCCCCTTGATCCTTGCAGGGGGAGGGAAGTTAGGCCAGGGCCTAGGGCTCATGCATGGAAGGAGGAAGAGGCTGAGGTTACAGCAGTGGGCAGAGTGCCAAGGGATGTGAGGTCCGTTAAGCACCGTTTTGACGACATCAGGGCCAAGGTGAGGAGGATGATGGCCAAGGAGGACAACAACGTGACTGTGAGCTATAATGAGCAAGAGAGGGTCACTAAGGACCTTCTGAGCCAGGTGCCTGCCACTGGAGCTTCAGGCCTGGTGGCCCAGCAGGATCCAGTCTCCATGTCAGGTGAATATGACATACATCAACATGCCACCACATGTACATCACACACACTACATATGTACATGATGACCAACAAGGACACTGACATGTCAGCTCTATGGAATTACCAAGGGATAGATGGATGCATCATTAAATCCATGAAGCTGCCAAATCACTGTCATTCCTGGGCACAACAATATTAATCAAGCAATAGAGAGTCCATGTATTGGTGTGCCCACTGCAGCCTATACAGTTAAAGAACGCAGCCGGAATCAAGATAGCGTTAGGAACAAAGAACGATCAAGACCAAAAATGAAAGAATAGATCATATCTAGCAAATGATAGCTAATCTGAGTTGCAAGTAGAAGGATCATCCACGTTCAAGCCTAGATGACAGATAATTAGGAATGCACACAAAACAATGTATTATTCACCATACTAATGGCATGTTCCTTTCTTTTCTATCTCACAGCATAAAGGAGATCTGAGTCCAGTGGCGTTCCAGAGGTAGGGGTCGGCTCTATTGGAGCAGGAAGTGGAGGAGCAAGCCCCTGCCCAGCAGGAACTGGAGCAGGGGGAAGAGGAGACTTGTGGAGCCTACCCCTGCCCCCCACCATCACCACCACCAGGGAGACGCCGGCAAGCCAGGCAGAGGAGGACCTAGGGGCTGTGCAGATGTTTGTGCCTTCTCAACAGCACTCCTCAGTGACAATCTATTGGTCACAATGTTAACATAATCTACCCTGGCTACAGAGTCTTGGATCTTGGACTATGTGATGGTGATATTTTGTATGCAGATGGCTACCTCCCATCACATGGTCCATGATCCTCTTCTCTGTGGACAAATAGGGTTCTGTTGAACATGTCACCAATTGATAGTCACTAAGGAATGCAGTTGAGAAGAGATGCCACAGTCCTTATCTTTTTTTAAGGCCTTATTTTATAGGTGTTATTTTATGTATTATTTTGTTTGGTTTTAGGTACAAATCAGGTCCAGTAAGGCATCTTCTGCATCTGCAAGCATTGTGAAGGAAATGTATGAGGTATAAGGTTTTCCCAGTGCCTCTTGGGTAAACATTCCTTCAATGACAGCCCCCCTTCTCCCTTAACATGTAGCTCCCACAATCTTAAAGCTATCATATAGCCAGATATCTAAGACATGAATGTTGTTAGCTTAAATGTAGACTAATAACGCTATGGCTGTGGACTTGCAAAGTGTCACAATGGCATGTTAATGGCAGCCAGCATTGATATATGTACTAGTGAAACATGTGATCCTGACCTCAATATCGGTCTGAGAATAGATCTTTGGGTCTGATGTAAGTAACAGTGAATCTGGCTGATAACCTTTGTGTATTTTCCCATATTTGCTGATTATCCAGAGACCTAGCTAATAGATAGTAATGCTTGCAGACAGGAATCAGCTGAGATTCTATATTGTTACATGTACAGTATTTAGCACTGTACTGTATATGCATGTTAATTTGTTTTTTTTATCTTCCGCCTGTATTTAGATGACCACTTTTATTCAGATTTTTGTTTTGTCACCACACTGAATGTGTGAAACTGGATTGGATTACATAATCCAGAGTTTGAACCATCTGTTTCATTGAGCAGATCTAGACAACTTGTAAGTGCTATGCACATTAATGGTTTCTTCAATTAAATGGAGTGATTTCTGATGTGATCCTTTTTGTTATCAGATTCCAGTTGCAGTGGTGTAGTGACCACATGTGACCCTAGTAGGTGCTATGCATCATGCATATTCTAGACTATAACATTACCCCCTGTCGGTATCCCCTTTTTCCCACAAGCCTCTTGCTCTCCTGGGATCCGCCCACACCACACCCATTTCTGATTGTGCTCTGTGTATGAAACAAAGCTTTGTTATACCGTTCTAACTGTGTCAGTGTGTTTTCAATGGTTGGGGTTATGGGATATCCACAGACATCACATTTGTGTCACATCCCTTTATATGTAAACTAGTGAGCCTTAGTTACTAGGCAATAGATCAATACATATAACAATAATAATAGTAATAATAGCATCAGATATTATATAATAACTAGTGGCTTGCCCGTCAAAAATTACGGGGCAATAAAAAAGTGTTGAAATGCTGTTTGTCACACAATGTGAGGGTACTGTGTGCCTCAACTATATAGACCCTTACAACACACTAATGAATGCATGTAATAACACTATAAGTGCCATGAGGGTCATCCAGGACCCTCATGACCCAAAGTGTAAGCACTACACCATTTTAACCCGGTCTCTTATGGGGGTCTATACAGGCCCTCATAAGCCTTTATTTCACCCCATTAGTCCCATAAGGGTATTTAAAGACCCTCATTGGACAGTTAGAAGCCTAACATTCCCCCGTAAGTGCTATGATGGTTCTCCTGTACCCTCATGACAGTAAGTACAAACATTACACTGTACTATACCCCCAATAAACCATTAAATCTAAACTAACACCCCTCTACACTAACCTATTAACACCTAACTACCTACCTAAACTACCTACCTATCCCATAATCAACCCCTCCACCAGTCTAATTACAAAAAATAAAAAAACCTAAGTCACCAAAAATAAAAAATCTACATTACATAAAATTAAAAAAAACTTAACTCACAAAAAATAAAAAATCTACATTACAGAAAATAAAAAATCTGAAGTCACAAAAAATATAAAAGGAACATTACAGAAAATAAAGAAATACATTACAACCCCCCCCCCTCCCACTACAGAATCAAAAATTACACACCTGAAAAGGAAATACATAGAATACATAGAATATAATACAATACAAATAAAATAAAATACAATACTCCCTATCTAACATACTATCAATACTATCTACCTAAAATACATCCCCCAATCTATCTAATATACAATAAATCCTAACTATCTAAAATACATACCCTATCTAACATACAATAATATATAATATACAATACATTATATCTATCTAAAATACATAACCCTATCTAACATACAATAAATACTATATAATTTACAATAAATCCTAACTATCTAAAATACATACCCCTAGCATACAATAAATCCCAACTATCTAAAATACATACCCCTATCTAACATACAATACTATATAATATGCAATAAATCCTAACTATCTAAAATACATCCCTCAATATATCTAATATACAAGAAATCCTAACTATCTAAAATGCATACCCCTATCTAACATTCAATACTATATAATATACAATAAATCCTAACTATCTAAAATATATACCCCTAACATACAATAAATCCTAACTATCTAAAATACATACCCCTATGTAACATACAATAAATGCTATCTACATATACAAACCCTAATTCTAAGCTAAAACATTGTAAATATTTTAAATATTCTACTCACCTTTCTAGCATGTCCCCGTCCTTCTTTTCTCCTTCTCTGGCGCAGCCCCTGTTAAAAAAAAAAAACATTACATTACTACAACATACATAAACATAAAAAAAAGTAAAATAAACATTGTATACATTGTACTTACCTCCCTGCGATGTCGCTGGCCTCCTCCTCTTCTGCCCCGTCCTCGAACAATCTGCGCTCTAAAATAAAAAATAAAAAAAAGTAACGGTGACCCGCACTTGGGGACCCCAGCGATGCTAATGAGTTTCCTACAGAGTTTTCCAGAAGAAAATTGTCAATGGCTGCTTCTGATTGGCTGAAAATGCTGTCTATCAAATTCAGCCAATCAGAAGGCTCCAATGTGTGAGCCAATTAGAAAGGGATACACCCCAAAATCCCACTCTGATTGGATAATGCACCTGTCAATCTTTATTTACACCAATCAGAAGGCGCAAATGCCTTCAGCCAATCACTACGTGGGGGTGTATCCCATTGTGATTGGCTATTGTCACTGCAACTAATCAGAATGCGCAGATGCCTCCAGCCAATTACCATGTGGGGGTGTATCCCATTGTGATTGGCTGAAGGCATCTGCGTCTTGTGATTGGTTTAAATAAAGATTGACGGGTGCATTATCCAATCAGAGTGGGATTTTGGGGTGTATCCTTTTCTGATTGGCTCACACATTGGTGCCTTCTGATTGGCAGAACTTGATAGACAGCGTTTTCAGCCAATCAGAAGGCGCCATTGCCTATTATCATCCGGAAAAGGCTCTAGGAGGCTCATTAGCGTTGAGGAGGTCTGCAAGCGTGGTTTCAGGGCGGGGCAGACGAGGAGGAGGCCAGGCACATTGCAGGGAGGGACAATGTATTGCAGGGAGGGACAATGTATATTATGTTTATTTTTTTTTATGTTTATGTATGTTGTAGTAATGTAATGTTTTCTTTTAACAGGGGCTGCGCCGGAGAAGAAGAAAAGAAGAAGGACGGGGACATGCTGGAAAGGTGAGTAGAATATTTAGAATATTTAGAATGTTTGTTTATTTTCTGTGAAGGGACATCTGCAAAGGTAAGTGGTCTTAATTATTTTATTTTAGGTTAGAATTAGGGTTTGTATAGAGAGATAGCATTTATTGTATGTTAGATAGGGGTATGTACTTTAGATAGGATGTATTGTACGTCAGGGGTATGTATTTATATAGTTAGTATTTATTGTATATTATATAGTACTAGCGACTTGCCCATCAAAAATGACGGCAATAAAAATTGAAGCCTGGCAATGGTGTTTGTCACACATTGCGAGCCTTTCCCCCCCTACTTTACTGGCCTTGCGATGAGCTCCTTCAGCGCTCATTTCGGGCCTTGCAATGAGTGGCTTTGTTAGCCTCTCCCGCCCTCTACTTTCTCTCCCTCCCCTGCTCTCTCTCCCTTGTTTCTCCTTCCCCTCTCTCCCTCCCCTGTGTCTGTTCCCCCTCTCACTCCCCTGTGTCTCTTCCCCCATCTCTTGTTTCTCCTTCCCCCTCCCCTGTGTCTTTCCCCTCTCCCTCCTCTGTGTCTTTCCCTTCTCCCTCGCCTGTGTCTCCCCCCCTCTTTTCCATGTGTCTTTCTCCCCCCTCCCTCCCGTGTCTCTTCACCCCGTCTCCCTCCCCTGTGTCTTGTATCCTCTCCTCCCTCCCCTGTGTCTCTTCCCCGCCTGCCCCTTGTCTCTTCTCCCCTCCGCTGTGTCTCCTCCCCCATTCTGTCCCACCCCTGTGTCTATTACTCCTCTCCCTCCCCTTTTTCTCTTCCTCACCTCCTCTCCATCCCCTGTGTCTTCCCCCTCTCCCTCCCCTGTGTCTTTCTCCCCTCTTTTCCCTGTGTCTTTCTCCCCCTCCCTCCCGTGTCTCTTATCCCCTCCTCCCTCCCCTGTGTCTCTTCCCCCTGACCCTTGTCTCTTCCCCCCTCCGCTGTGTCTCCTCCCCCAACCTGTCCCACCCCTGTGTCTATTCCTCCTCTCCCTCCCCTGTTTCTCTTCCTCACCTCCTCTCCCTCCACTGTGTCTCTCTTCCCCCCCTCCCCTGTGTCTCTCTTCCACCTCCTCTCCCTGCCCTATGTCTCTCTTCCTCTCCTCTCTCTCCCAGTGTCTCTCTTCCCCCCTCCTCTCCCTCCCCTGTGCCTCTCTTCCTCATTTCCTGTGTCTTTTTTCCTCCTACTCTCCCTCCTGTGTCTCTCTACCTCCTCCTCTCCCTCCCCTATGTCTCTCTTCCCCCTCCTCTCCCTCCCCTGTGTCTCTCTCCCCCCCTCCTCTCCCTCCCCTGTGTCTCTCTTCCCCCTCCTCTCTCCCAGTGTCTCCTTTTCCCCTCCTCTCTCTCCCAGTGTCTCTCTTCCCCCTCCTCTCTCTCCCAGTGTCTCTCTTCCCCCCTTCTCTCCCTCTCCTGTGTCTCTCTTCCCATCCTCCTCTCCCTCCCCTGTGTCTCTCTTCCCATCCTCCTCTCCTTCCCCTGTGTCTCTCTTTCCCCCTCCTCTCCCTCCCTCATGTATCTCTTCCCCTCCTCTCCTCCACGTGTCTCTCTTACCCTTTTCCCCCTGCCATGTCTCTCTTCCCCCACTCCTCCCTCACCTCAATGCATCTAAATGCTTTAGACGCGCGCGAACGCTCATGTGCCCGTCTTCGCGTGAGCGTGCGCATGTGCCCGCACGGTCGGGCTCCTCCCCTCCTCTCCCTCCCCTGTGTCTCTCTTCCCCCCTCCCCTGTGTCTCTCTTCCCCCTCCTCTCCCTGCCCTGTGTCTCTCTTCCCCCTCCTCTCCCTCCCCTATGTCTCTCTTCCCCCTCCTCTCTCTCCCAGTGTCTCTCTTCCCCCCTCCTCTCCCCCCCCTGTGCCTCTCTTCCTCATTCCCTGTGTCTTTTTTCCTCCTCCTCTCCCTCCCCTGTGTCTCTCTTCCTCCTCCTCTCCCTCCCCTGTGTCTCTCTTCCCCCTCCTCTCCCTCTGCTGTGTCTCTCTTCCCCCTCCTCTCCCTCCCCTGTGTCTCTCTTCCCCCTCCTCTCTCTCCCAGTGTCTCTCTTCCCCCTCCTCGCTCTCCAAGTGTCTCTCTTCCCCCTCCTCTCTCTCCCAGTGTCTCTCTCCCCCTCCTCTCTCTCCCAGTGTCTCTCTTCCCCCCTCCTCTCCCTCCCCTGTGTCTCTCTTCCCATCCTCCTCTCCCTCCCCTGTGCCTCTCTTCCCATCCTCCTCTCCTTCCCCTGTGCCTCTCTTCCCCCTCCTCTCCTTCCAGTGTCTCTTCCCCTCCCCTGTATCTGACTTCCCCTGTCCCCTGTGTCTCTCTTTCCCCCTCCTCTCCCTCCCTCATGTATCTCTTCCCCGCCTCTCCTCCACGTGTCTCTCCCCCCACTCCTCCCTCACCTCAATCTGTCTAAATGCTTTAGACGCGCGCACGCACGCTCATGTGTCCGTCTTCGCGTGAGCGTGCTCACGCACGGTCGTGCTCCTCACCTCCTCTCCCTCCCCTGTGTCTCTCTTCCCCCTCCCCTGTGTCTCTCTTCCCCCTCCTCTCCCTGCCCTGTGTCTCTCTTCCCCCTCCTCTCCCTCCCCTATGTCTCTCTTCCCCCTCCTCTCTCTCCCAGTGTCTCTCTTCCCCCCTCCTCTCCCTCCCCTGTGCCTCTCTTCCTCATTTCCTGTGTCTTTTTTCCTCCTCCTCTCCCTCCACTGTGTCTCTCTTCCCCCCTCCCCTGTGTCTCTCTTCCCCCTCCTCTCCCTGCCCTATGTCTCTCTTCCTCTCCTCTCTCTCCCAGTGTCTCTCTTCCCCCCTCCTCTCCCTCCCCTGTGCCTCTCTTCCTCATTTCCTGTGTCTTTTTTCCTCCTCCTCTCCCTCCTGTGTCTCTCTTCCTCCTCCTCTCCCTCCCCTATGTCTCTCTCCCCCTCCTCTCCCTCCCCTGTGTCTCTCTTCCCCCTCCTCTCCCTCCCCTGTGTCTCTCTTCCCCCTCCTCTCCCTCCCCTGTGTCTCTCTTCCCCCTCCTCTCTCCCAGTGTCTCTTTTTCCCCTCCTCTCTCGCCCAGTGTCTCTCTTCCCCCTCCTCTCTCTCCCAGTGTCTCTCTTCCCCCCTTCTCTCCCTCTCCTGTGTCTCTCTTCCCATCCTCCTCTCCCTCCCCTGTGTCTCTCTTCCCATCCTCCTCTCCTTCCCCTGTGTCTCTCTTTCCCCCTCCTCTCCCTCCCTCATGTATCTCTTCCCCTCCTCTCCTCCACGTGTCTCTCTTACCCTTTTCCCCCTGCCATGTCTCTCTTCCCCCACTCCTCCCTCACCTCAATGCGTCTAAATGCTTTAGACGCGCGCGAACGCTCATGTGCCCGTCTTCGCGTGAGCGTGCGCATGTGCCCGCACGGTCGGGCTCCTCACCTCCTCTCCCTCCCCTGTGTCTCTCTTCCCCCCTCCCCTGTGTCTCTCTTCCCCCTCCTCTCCCTGCCCTGTGTCTCTCTTCCCCCTCCTCTCCCTCCCCTATGTCTCTCTTCCCCCTCCTCTCTCTCCCAGTGTCTCTCTTCCCCCCTCCTCTCCCTCCCCTGTGCCTCTCTTCCTCATTCCCTGTGTCTTTTTTCCTCCTCCTCTCCCTCCCCTGTGTCTCTCTTCCTCCTCCTCTCCCTCCCCTGTGTCTCTCTTCCCCCTCCTCTCCCTCTGCTGTGTCTCTCTTCCCCCTCCTCTCCCTCCCCTGTGTCTCTCTTCCCCCTCCTCTCTCTCCCAGTGTCTCTCTTCCCCCTCCTCGCTCTCCAAGTGTCTCTCTTCCCCCTCCTCTCTCTCCCAGTGTCTCTCTTCCCCCCCTCTCTCTCCCAGTGTCTCTCTTCCCCCCTCCTCTCCCTCCCCTGTGTCTCTCTTCCCATCCTCCTCTCCCTCCCCTGTGCCTCTCTTCCCATCCTCCTCTCCTTCCCCTGTGCCTCTCTTCCCCCTCCTCTCCCTCCAGTGTCTCTTCCCCTCCCCTGTATCTGACTTCCCCTGTCCCCTGTGTCTCTCTTTCCCCCTCCTCTCCCTCCCTCATGTATCTCTTCCCTGCCTCTCCTCCAGGTGTCTCTCTTACCCTTTTCCCCCTGCTATGTCTCTCTCCCCCCCACTCCTCCCTCACCTCAATCTGTCTAAATGCTTTAGACGCGCGCACGCACGCTCATGTGTCCGTCTTCGCGTGAGCGTGCTCACGCACAGTCGTGCTCCTCACCTCCTCTCCCTCCCCTGTGTCTCTCTTCCCCCTCCCCTGTGTCTCTCTTCCCCCTCCTCTCCCTCTGCTGTGTCTCTCTTCCCCCTCCTCTCCCTCCCCTGTGTCTCTCTTCCCCCTCCTCTCCCTCCCCTATGTCTCTCTTCCCCCTCCTCTCTCTCCCAGTGTCTCTCTCCCCCCCTCCTCTCCCTCCCCTGTGCCTCTCTTCCTCATTTCCTGTGTCTTTTTTCCTCCTCCTCTCCCTCCTGTGTCTCTCTTCCTCCTCCTCTCCCTCCCCTGTGTCTCTCTTCCCCCTCCTCTCCCTCCCCTGTGTCTCTCTTCCCCCTCCTCTCCCTCCCCTGTGTCTCTCTCCCCCTCCTCTTTCCCAGTGTCTCTTTTCCCCCTCCTCTCTCTCCCAGTGTCTCTCTTCCCCCTCCTCTCTCTCCCAGTGTCTCTCTTCCCCCCTTCTCTCCCTCTCCTGTGTCTCTCTTCCCATCCTCCTCTCCCTCCCCTGTGTCTCTCTTCCCATCCTTCTCTCCTTCCCCTGTGCCTCTCTTCCCCCTCCTCTCCCTCCAGTGTCTCTTCCCCTCCCCTGTATCTGACTTCCCCTGTCCCCTGTGTCGCTCTTTCCCCCTCCTCTCCCTCCCTCATGTATCTCTTCTCCTCCTCTCCTCCACGTGTCTCTCTTACCCTCTTCCCCCTGCCATGTCTCTCTTCCCCCACTCCTCCCTTACCTCCATGCGTCTAAATGCTTTAGACGCGCGCGCACGCTCATGTGCCCGTCTTCGCGTGAGCATGCGCACGAGCCCTCACAATCGTGCTCCCGCACGCGTCCCACTTATGGGCGCGCACCACCAGAGAAGAGGCTGCAGGGCTTATGTGGTGCGAACATCAGTGGGGTAAAGGGAGCCGTGGCAGGGGGAGTTGTTAAAACTGCGAGCTGTCATCAGTTGCGGCCCTCGCTTTGCGACGGCCGCAAAGCGTGACGACAACTCGCAGTTTGACAATTATAATATGTGATTGTATGTTAGATAGGGGAATGCATTTTAGATAGTTAGGGTTTATTGTATATTAGATTGAAGGATGTATTTTAGATAGTTAGGATTTATTGTATATTAGATTGGGGATAGTAATGATTGTATGTTAGAAAGGGGGTATTGTATTGTATTCTATGTATTTCCTTTTCATGTGTGTAACTTTTTTTTCTGTAGTGGAAGGGTTGTAATGTATTTTTTTATTTTCTGTAATGATGCCTTTTTTATTTTTTGTGATGTAGATTTTTTATTTTTGTGAGTTAGGTTTTTTTATTTTATGTATTGTAGATTTTTTATTTTTGGTGACTTTAGTTTTCTCTAATTAGAGTGGTGGGGGTGGTTATTAGGGGGTAGGTAGTGTAGGTAGGTAGTGTAGGTGTTAATAGGTTAGTGTAGAGGGGGGTTAGTTTAGATTTACTGGTTTATTGGGGGTTATAGTGCAGTGTAGTGTTTATACTTAGTGTCACAATGGTCCTTGAGAACCGTCATGGCACTTATGTGGTTAAAGTTAGGGTTGTAACAGCCCCATCAGGGTCATAATATACCCTTATGGGACTGATAAGGTTAAATAGAGGCTGATGAGGCTCTGTATTGACCCCCATGAGTGACATGGTTATTTATTGGCTTATGGGGGTCTGTACTGACCCCCATGAGTGACAGGGTAAATTATGGGTTTATGGGTGTCTGTATTAATTCTTATGAATGACAGGGTTAATTAAGTGCTTATGGGGGTCTTTATTGACCCCCATGAGTGACGTGGTTAATTTAGTGCTTATATGGTTCTGTATTGACCCTCATGAGTGACAGGGTTAATTATAGGTTTATGGGGGTCTGTATTGACCCCCATGAGTGACAGGGTTAATTAAGGTTTTATTGGGGTCTGTATTGACCCCCATGAGTTACAGGGTTAATTATGGGTTTATGGGGGTCTGTATTGACCCCCATGAGTGACAGGGTTAATTATGGGTTTATGGGTGTCTGTACTGACCCCCATGAGTGACAGGGTTAATTATAGGTTTATGAGGGTCTTTATTGACCCCCATGAGTGACAGGGTTAATTAAGGGTATATGGGGGTCTGTGTTGACCCCCATGACTGACAGGGTTAATTATGGGTTTATGGGGGTCTGTATTGACCCCCATGAGTGACTGGGTCAATTAAGCGCTTATGGGTGTCTGTATTGACCCCCATGAGTGACAGGGTTAATTATGGGTTTATGGGGGTCTGTATTGACCCCCATGAGTGACAGGGTTAATTAGGGGTTTATGGGTTTCTGTACTATTACTATTTAGTACTATTCCTATCGGTTTAATGCCTGTTACGTCCACTATTAGGGGACGTGTATATGGCATGGATTTTTGGAACAGGGAGATGGAAAAAGATGCTTGGTCGGACCTCCTACTTCGAATTTGGGTCACTGCGCGTGCAATGTAATGTGCCACCAGATAGGAGTGGTGTATTAAGTTGTACTATTCATTCCTATCAGTTTAATACCTGTTACGTCACCTATCTTTCCTCCCAATAGCACATTCTATATGTCATCAACCGGCCTGTTGGTATTTAGAGAACCACACTTTAAGGCCCTTAATCTGGGACAAGGTGGCTTGGCTATCAGAATTGCCTCAGAGCCTTAAAAACTCGCCAAACCCCCTAATCAGACACTCACTATCATACTGGAAATGGGCCAAGAAACACACGGGTTTGTTCCCTGGATCCACACAAATTACCCCAATTCTTGACCACCCTCAGGACCCGAAACACATGAGCACAACATCAAAACACTGGTGGAGGTCAAGGAAACTAGATAGACTGGGAGACTGGTTAGTAAAGGCCCAGATGCTCACCTATGAGGAAATGAAGGACAAGCATGAGCTACCACTGTGAGAACATTACAATTACTGTAGGCTGAGGCATTTCACACACTCCCTGACCCAGAAACAGGGGACACCGGTCTTAAATTGGTTCTCCAAAATTTGTAAAGATAAACCTTTATCAAGGGGGATCATTGGGTCGCTTTACAAATATAAAACATTTGTTACTGGTTGAAGCGACACTGGGGGAAGGACCGGAGTGGGGGAGCCCTGGAGACCCTTCAGAAGCAACCGGCGGCAAAATCATCCCAGGAAAGGAGAGGTCGCTCACTGAAGCCTGCCCTAGGGTAACCCAAGGGTGATTGCCCAGGTTAGATATTGTAAATAATAAGCTAATACTGCTTGAGGGATGATAGCTAATAGGACTTTGGTGTTCCCTGCAGATATACTCTTTACTATTGTCTGTTTTACCATGTTTTAGGTATCTCTTAAATTGCAATCACAGTAAAAAATAAGAAAAATTATTAACCTAAAAAGTAAAAATAAGAAGGAATAACCAGCTAACTTTCACAAAATGTCTTTATTGTAAATATGTATTTTTGCACAACTGTTATGCAAGACTGTTCAAAAATGCTTTATTTTTCATTACATGCTGTACGCCTTCTGACAATAAAAGAATTTAAATGCAAAAATTAGGTATTGTTGCAGCGACCAGAAAAATTGATGTTAGTTTGTGGACCATTATTAGCTCAAGGCAGCTCATCTATCAGGCCTTTTTTAATCGAATGTATCGCCCACTGTCAGTCCCTTCGGGATCCATCCCTCATTCATCTTAATAAAGGTGAGGTAATCTAGACTTTTTTGACCTAGGCGACTTCTCTTATCAGGGACAAAACCTCCTGCTGCACTGAAGGTCCTTTCTGACAGGACACTTGAAGCGGGGCAGGACCGAAGTTCTATGGCAAATTGGGATAGCTCAGGCCACAGGGCAAGCGTGCACACCCAGTAGTCAAGGGGTTCATCGCTCCTCATAGTGTCGATATCTGTAGTTATGGCGAGGTAGTCTGTTACCTGCCGGTCGAGTCGTTCTCTGAGGATGGACCCCGAAGGGCTGTGGCGATGCATAGGACTTAAAAAGCTCTGCATGCCCTCCATCAACAACACGTCTGTAAAGTGTCCTCTCCTTGCCAGCGTGGTCGTGGGAGGAGGAGGATTATGTTCACCTCTTCCGCTGTTAGATTGCCTTTGTGCTGTGACATCACTCTTAAACGCTGTGTAAAGCATACTTTTTAATTTATTTTGGTAGTGCTGCATCCTTTCAGACTTGTGGTAATTCGGTAACATGTCAGGCACTTTCTGCTTATACCGGGGGTCTAGTAGCGTGGACACCCAGTACAGGTCATTCTCCTTCATCCTTTTTATACTAGGGTCCCTCAACAAGCACGACAGCATGAAAGACCCCATTTGCACAAGGTTGGATGCCGAGCTAGTCATGTCCCGTTCCTCGTCCTCAGTGATCTCACTGAAGGTATGTTCTTCCCCCCAGCCACGTACAACACCACTGGTACCAGATAGGTGACAACGAGCACCCTGAGATGCCTATTGTGGTTGGTCTTCCTCCTCCTCCTCAAAGCCACATTCCTCCTCTGACTCCTCTTCCTCACAATCCTCTTCCAGCGTTGACGCAGGTCCAGCAAGCGATGCTGATAAGGCTGTTTCTGGCGGTGATGGTGACCACAACTCTTCCTCTTCACGCTCATCTACGGCCTGATCCAGCACTCTTCGCAGGGCACGCTCCAGGAAGAAAACAAATGGTATGATGTCGCTGATGGTGCCCTGGGTGCGACTGACCAGGTTTGTCACCTCCTCAAAAGGACGCATAAGCCTACAGGCATTGCGCATGAGCTTCCAGTAACGTAACAAAAAAATCCCCAGCTCCGCAGAGGCTGTCCTAGCACCCCGGTCATACAAATACTCGTTAACGGCCTTTTCTTGTTGGAGCAGGCGGTCGAACATTAGGAGTGTTGAATTCCAACGTGTCGGGCTGTCTAAAATCAAGCGCCTCGCTGGCATGTTGTTTCGCCGCTGGATATCTGTAAAGTGCGCCATGGCCGTGTAGGAATGCCTGAAATGGGCACACACCTTCCTGGCCTGCTTCAGGATGTCCTGTAAGCCTGGGTGCTTATGCACAAAGTGTTGTACAATCAGATTACACACATGTGCCATGCACGGCACATGTATCAACTTGCCCAAATTCAATGCCGCCAACAAATTTCTTCCGTTGTCACAAACCACTTTGCCGATCTCCAGTTGGTGCGGAGTCAGCCACTGATCCACCTGTGCGTTCAGGGCGGACAGGAGTGCTGGTCCGGTGTGACTCTCTGCTTTCAGGGAAGTCAACCCCAAGACGGCGTGACACTGCCGTATCCGGGATGTGGAATAGTACCTGTGGAGCTGGGGGGGTGCCGTTGATGTGGAGCAAGACATAGCAGCAGCAGAAGAGGACTCAGCCGAGGAGGTTATGGAAGAGGATGGAGTAGGAGGAGTAGAGGAGGTGGCAGCAGGCCTGCCTGCAAGTCATGGCGGTGTCACCAACTCCTCTGCAGAGCCATGTATTCCATGCTTGGCAGCCGTCACCAGGTTTACCCAATGTGCAGTGTAGGTGATATACCTGCCCTGACCATGCTTTGCAGACCAGGTATCCGTGGTCAGATGGACCCTTGCCCCAACACTGTGTGCCAGAGATGCCATTACTTCCTTTTGCACAATCGAGTACAGGTTGGGGATTGCCTTTTGTGCAAAGAAATTTTGGCCGGGTACCTTCCACTGCGGTGTCCCAATAGCTACAAATTTTTTGAACGCCTCAGACTCCACCAGCTTGTATGGTAAAAGCTGGTCAGGCTAAGAGTTCAGACAAGCCAGCTGTCAGTTGCCAGGCAAGGGGAAGACTTTGTGACATTGGCTTCTTACGCTCAAACATGTCCTTGACAGACACCTGACTGTGGGCAGATGAGCAGGGACTGCTCAGGGCGAGACACGGAGTGGCGGATGGTTGAGAGGGGGCAAGCAGGGCAGCAGTGGTTGACGTGGCTGAAGATGCTGGACCAGGAGGAGGATGGCGGCTTTGACTTTGTGTGCTGCTTGTACTCATGTGTTGATCCCATAGGCTTTTGTGATGTGACATCATGTGCCTTCGCAAAGAAGTTGTACCTAGGTGGTTGTTGGACTTCCCACGACTCAGTTTCTTTTCGCAGAGGTTGCAAATGGCATCACTGTTGTCACAGGCAGAAACACGAAAAAATTGCCACACTGCTGAGCTCTGCAATCATGGCATTCTGGTAGTGGCAACAGCATGCGTTGACTGGCGTGCTGTCTGGCAGACCCGGGTGCCGATGCATGCTGTCTGACTGTGCCACTAGCTACTTTTGACGACCTCCCGCTGCTTCCAACTCGTCTCCTCCTCCTCTCTGTCTCCCCATCTGAACTTTCCTCCTGTTCTTCTTCTCTTATAGCGGGCACCCACGTGACATCCACGGACGCATCGTCAAAATCAACTGCTTCACTTGTATCTGACAACTCAACAAAGGAAGCAGCACCGGGTACAACATCATCATCATCATCAGACCGTACGTCCATGTCTGTAATATTGCCTGACTGGGACATATCCCTGTTATCTACATCCTCTGGCACTAATGTTTGTGCATCACTCATTTCCTCCAACGGATCTGTAAATAACTCTGCTGACGGATCAAGTGAAGCGGCTGTGGTGCTAGTGTTGGTGGTGGCGGCAGGTGGGTGAGTGGTAACTGGAGAGGTGCCCGAAGCTAAGCTGGAGGAGGATGGTGCGTCTAGGTTCCGAGCTGAAGCTGTAGAAGATTGGGTGTCCTATGTTAGCCAGTCAACCATGTCCTCAGAACTGTTCAAGTTCAGGGTACGTTGCCTCTGAAAATTGGGCATTATTGTAGGGCCAAAGGGAATCACAGCACCACGACCACGACGCCCCCTGCGGGGTGGCCTGTCTCTGTCTGTCATTTTTTTTACCATTTGTGGTACTATGCGTGCAAGCTACTGTGACACCAGATATGAGTGTCACTGTGCACTGGCAAAAGTTGGCAGACTAGATGCAATAGGCCTCACACACACGCCTGTAGGCAGGCAACTGATATTCAATCGATTACAGTAAAAAAAGGGTTGTTTTATTTCACTGCACACTATGGTTGCACTAGATATGAGTGTCACTTTGCACTGGCAAAAGTTGGCAGATTAGATACAATAGGCCTCACACACACGCCTGTAGGCAGGCAGCTGATATTCAATCTATTACAGTCAAAAAGGGGTTCTTTTATTTCACTGCAAACTACGGTTGCACTAGATATAAGTGTCACTGTGGACTGGCAAAAGTTGGCAGACTAGATGCAATAGGCCTCACACCCACGCCTGTAGGCAGGCAACTGATATTCAATCGATTACAGTAAAAAAAGGGTTCTTTTATTTCACTGTACACTACGGTTGCACTAGATATGATTGTCACTGTGCACTTGCAAAAGTTTATCAGACTTGATGCAATAGGCCTCACACACAGGCCTCTAGGCAGGCAACTGATATTCAATCGATTACAGTCAAAAAAGGGTTGTTTTATTTCACTGCACACTACGGTTGCACTAGATATGAGTGTCACTGTGCACTGGCAACAGTTGGCAGACTAGATGCAATAGGACTCACAAACACTCCTGTAGGCAGGCAACTGATATTCAATCGATTACAGTAAAAAAAAGGGTTGTTTTATTTCACTGCACACTACGGTTGCACTAGATATGAGTGTCACTGTGCACTGGCAAAAGTTGGCAGACTAGATGCAATAGGCCTCACACACACGCTAGCAGGCAGGCATATGCAATTAGATTACACAGAAAAAAATAATAAAATAAAATAAAAAGGGTTGCTGTCCTTGCAGCAGATATCAAAGGAGTCCTTCAGGTGTGTAGTGAAAGCTAAATACACAGCCTGGCTATCTATTTCCCTATTAAATCAGCAGAAAAAAATAATAAAATGAAATAAATGATGTTCTAGCACTAAAAAGGGCTTTTGGGGTTGCTGTCCTTGCAGCAGATATCAAAGGAGTCCTTCAGGTGTGCGTCATTCAGATGGAAGGCTCTGGAAGGGAGTGTATGCTGCTGATTGGCTGGAATGTGTCTGCTGACTGTAAGGTGCAGGGTCAAAGTTTCCTCAATGATAAAGAATAGGGGGCGGACCGAAAAGCGCATGTGTTCGCCGTTCGTTGCGAACGCGAACATGCGAAAATCGACGTGAATAGTTCTCCGGCGAACTGTTCGGGACATCACTAGTGGTAAATAATTTAGCTTAAATGTTATACAATTTAAACACAAAGTACCTATAAAGTACCTCTTTTCTCTTTATGCAGCACTCCACAGCCTTTCCAGCATTTCACTTATAATATATTCAAAGATTTCTACAATCAGTTGAAGACTGTTTACCGGGATGAGATACTTGTATTTTCTTCTGATATGGAAGAATATTTTAGGTACATAAAAATAATATTGTTTGCCAAGTTGTAGAAATGCTTGTTTCATGCTCAAACAGTCAAATTCTATTCTTTAATCTGTTGAGATGATTTTGACAATTGTGAAGAAGATTTTGGCTTGGTCAGACTTCTCTTACAAGAAACAAGTACACAGGTTTATCAGAAGGGATTTCTCAAAGTTAATAGCACCAATTAAAATTCTCACAAAGGCAATATATTCCTTTGGTTGTATCATTATAGGGAAGAATGTATTTGAGTCCCTCATAATACAACCGTCCCATTTGTGCTAGAACCCAGTGCTTTTGAATGGGGTGCAGGGACTATCTTCTAAAGATAATATTTCCATACCCCTTTAAATCTGGTTGAATTTTTCTCCTGCAGCTCTCTTCCTCTGAATAGAATTATAATGTCACTCTATTAACCTGGAATTGGATAAATGGACACACCTGTTTTTTAAGAGGCTAAACACTCCATAACAATCTTCACAGATAATCAGAATCCTGAACAGTTCAAGGTGAGAAAAGATAAAAAGCAGAACTCCAAAACCAAGCTAAATGGTCTTTACTCTTTGTGAGAGTTAACATTCATATTACACATTGACGTGTGTGCACAAATGATGAAGCTGATGCTCAAAAGTGAAGACAGCATTTATAACAGATCAAAGCCTATGCTAGCCATGAGGTATGATGTGTAATGTGATGTCGGTGCCAGAAGTAAAACCACATATTCTCATCCTGCAAAATATTAAATGTTTTTGAACTTTCTTTATTGTTGAAGCTACCTCTCTCCAAATGTTTTAATAACTTTACTGTAGTTTTATGCCAGCTAACTAAGATGACACTTTTTTTTCCTAATTAAGAATTTTCTCTCAGTTGCAGTAACCTCTGAGGCCTTTGTCAAAGAGATGGTTGACATATATCCCATCCATAGTGCAGTTATCACACTGAGCATACAAACCAGAAGCTTGGACAGTGTGGGGCTGAACTGGATACTCACAACATGATTTGGCATATTATTTACCTCTGGTAGAATTTGCTTGTTGGGCAGAGACTATTAAAAACAATATGCAGTTTACAATTCCCTGGGTGCAGAACAACCAGCTCTGCCTGAAAGATAGGCCATCACAGAGTTTGAAATCAGGCTGAGCTATCATGTCAGTGGCCACACCATGTGACAACATTAGCTCTACCCCCACTGTCAAGACAGATGTTAACAGTTTTACTGTAACCTGCCTGCAGTTGCCACATAGTCCCAGCCAATAAAAATGCATGGACCATTATAGCCCACTTCCTTTACTAAGCACGCTCAGCCTGACTCAAAGTCTGGTTGGTCAGCCTTTTTTTTGTTCAGGCACAGAGTTGGCCACACCTCCTGAGAGGTACAGTGTTGTGGAAATAAGCAGCTCTGCTTGCATTAAAAAAAAGTAAGAGACAATATTAACTAATAAACTAGGGGTCACTGACATATCAGTGTCTCTTGCAGCAGGCTGCTTGGAGACCATACTGCTTAGGGACAATGTAAACAGACTGGGTATGTATCAAGTTGTTTATTGGAAGGTTTGTGAAGGCTACAATTTGGATGGATACGTAGCTTGCACAAAAGAAGCTCCTGCAGTTATATCAGAGGCATTTTGCTTGTATCCAATTATCACAAGACCCTAAGTATTTAATATGAATTCTTACACCATGTCAGCTACCTTAAATGGACCCCAAAGTACTAAAGTTTTTCACATATTATCAAGGTCCATATAATACGAGTTCTTTTTTCTTCTGCAATCTTTTTTAGAAAAGCGCTTGACTTATCCCCAATATTGAGCTCTAATTTATTTGAGCAATGCAAATTGCATTTCAACGCTAAATCGGCTGCGGAAGCTGTTTTTCCCATTTGTTACACAGATATTCAATGCATTTCAATTGCGATATTACTGTTCCAATCCGGCATCCGTAAACCAAGCTCTCTTCAGTAGCATTGAAGGGGCTGGATTATGGGAATCTCAAAAAAGTTACACCTAGTAACACCTAGCTCAAGGTCAGAGGGGAGGGGCCTGACCCCAGGGAAGGGGTTTGTGTTGGGGAGAGACAGGATCCCCTTCCGCAGTCAGGAGGATGAGATGCTGGAGGCACACATAGGGCCCCTAACAAAAGGTACAAGGGGATCGTGGTACTCCTCAATACCATCCATGCCCCCACTACTATCCTTCTAGAGGGGAGGGAATTTAGCCTGGGCCCAATGGAAGGAGGTAGCAGCTGCATTTGCTAAAATTGGTTTTACAGATAGGGATGTTAGGTCTGTAAGGCATTGTTATAATAACAACCGAGCAAAGGTGAGGAGGATGATGGAAGAGGAGGCCAGAGCAGCCATAGCTCCAAGTGGTGACCCCAAAGCGGCTGTCCAGTACAACTGGGGGGAGAGATTGCTGAAGGAGATTACGGGTCACAGGGACTGTCCGCGGAAGTCCAGGCCTGGTGGCAAATCCGGATCCAGCATCCTTGCCAGGTAAATATCATATACACCAGCATAGCTCCATATGTACACCACATATACACTACACACACATATATAATGCTAATTCCAGCAAATGTGAGTTAGATGTCTGCTCCCTGGATTTCACTAGGGATAGATGGATCATCTATCCTTTCTCAAATCCAGGAAGCTTGCATATCACGCTTGTTGATGGGCAGCATAATAAATGTGATGAATGGCCACAGTAAATACCATATACAGTATCTCATACAAGTGAGTACACCCCTCACATTTTTTAAAACATTTTAATATATTTCTTCATGTGACAACACTGACGAAATGACACTCTGCTGCAATGTAATGTAGTAAGTGTACAGCTTGTATAACAGTGTAATTTGCTGTCCTCTCAAAATAACTTAACACACAGCCATTAATGTCTAAACCATTGGCAACAAAAGTGAGTACACCCCTAAGTGGTTATGTCCAAATTTGGCACAAAGTGTCAATCTTTTGTGTGGCCGCCATTATTTTCCAGTGCTGCCTTAACACTTATTGGCATGGAGTTCCCCAGAGCTTCACTGGTTGCCACTGGAATCCTCTTCCACTCCTCCATGATTACATCACAGAGTTGGTGGATCTTAGAGACCTTGCACTCCCCTACCTTCAGTTTGAGGATGCCCCACAGATGCTCAGTAGGGTTTAGGTCTGGTGACATGCTTGGCTTGTCCATCACCTTTACCTTCAGCTTCTTTAACAAGGCAGTGGTCATCTTGGAGGTGTGTTCGGGGTCGTTATCGTGTTGGAATACTGCCCTGCGGCACAGTCTTCAAAGGGAGGGGATCATGCTCTGCTTCAGTATGCCACAGTACATGTTGGTATTCATGGTTCCCTCAATAAACTGTAGCTCCCCAGTGCCGGCAGCACTCATGCAGGCCCACCACCAAAAGCATACATCTATACTGAGAAAAGGAAGTTGAAATACTCCCTAAATGACAGATAAACGGATAAGGCACAAAGAACACAAAAACAGTGATATGAGTGAAACTCTCAGTTTGAATGTAAACAGCAATAGAGAGAGAGTGGAGGCAGGATCGGACATCATCAGGTAAATGCAGGGGGAATCAACACGGGGAATCAACACAACATATTATAGAAAACATACATACACATATAGACATATGTGTGGATATGTTTGGTCTAGGCCTGCATGAGTGCTGCCGGCACTGAGGAGCTACAGTTTATTGAGGGAACCATGAATACCAACATGTACTGTGACATACTGAAGCAGACCATGATTCCCTACCTTTTCAGACTGGGCCGCAGGGCAGTATTCCAACATGATAACGACCCCAAACACACCTCCAAGATGACCACTGCCTTGTTAAAGAAGCTGAAGGTAAAGGTGATGGACTGGCCAAGCATGTCTCCAGACCAAAACCTTATTGAGCATCTGTGGGGAGTGCAAGGTCTCTAACATCCACCAGCTCCGTGATGCCATTATGGAGGAGGGGAAGAGGACTCCAGTGACAACCTGTGAAGCTCTGGTGAACTCCATGCCCATGAGGGTTAAGGCAGACCTGTAAAATAATGGTGGCCACACAAAATATTGACACTTTGGGCCCAATTTGGATATTTCCACTTAGGGGTGTATTCACTTTTGTTGCCAACAATTTAGACTTTAATGGCTGTGTGTTGAGTTATTTTGAGGAGACAGCAAATTTACACTGTTATACAGGCTGTACACCTACTACTTTACATTGTAGCAGAGTATAATTTCTTCAGTATTGTCACATGAAAAGATATAACAAAATATTTACAAAAATGTGAGGGGTGTACTCACTTTTGTGAGATACTGTATATATACATTTATTAGATATCCAATTGAGACTACCTATATGGGTGTTGTCACTGCAGTATATGCACATACAGACTCTACAGGGATGTATATACAGTGCAGTGTACATGCATATCAGGGAACACCTCTCAGCAGCATGTTAACCACTATTGTTAAGATATGCTCACTGGTAGGTTAGTATGACACAATGCACAGCAAGTTCTGCAGAGTGTGTATATGCATGTGCTGCAGAGGCCAGGCAGCAGCACAAATCAAGATATTGTCTACTTTGCATTTTAAATCTGATGTTAATAATATAATTTTTAACATCAATTCACATATCAGGGGAAACAAAACCTGAATTCTGTATGGAGTGTGACATGATGATGAAATATATATCCTTCTTTTCATTCCAAAATGTTGTTATGTCAGCATTCCAGAACATTCCAGTGACACAAGCGTGGTTTAGAGGCAATTACATGTATTAATATGTCCAAAGTGTGTTCAAACACTTATATATATATTATCATCACTATATTCTACAGCATGCGTTAACAACATCCTTAGCGATTATTGGGAATTAATACTTTGCTAAATATATATTGTGACACAGTTGTGGTTCACCATGACACTGAAGGGTTCGTAACCGTATGTCATGTCTTATTGATAATTAATTGATGCATTAAGACTAGCACTCATTTTCACGTGATCATTATTTAGGACGCTTACCCGTTGATGGTGGCAGGATTCCTGGTGCTCCATATGCCTCTCCACAGCCTCCTTTTGTGTTTGTAAGCCTTGCTGAACAGCTTCAGGATATTAGTGTAACCCCCGCTTATCATGGTATGTCCCTATATGCCTATGTCCCTGTACTTATAACACCCTGTTCTTTTCATGGTCCATGTGAAAATCCAGAGCCTGGCCTGTGTTATCTAGTGGTATACATGGGGTGATCACCTCCCTCATTTATGTCCATAATTTATCCACCATCATTGTCAGCTAGTCCTCTGTTTTAGGCCTCATGCTTCCCATGATGACATATTGTGTAGCTGATACTACCAGTAGTATTTAAGGAGATTTTGCAATAATATTTTTGACCAGTTATCTGATAATAATAACATTTTGATCAATTTGAAATATTTATATTTATTTTATAAATTATAATAATAATTTTGACTAATAATGAAAACCTTCCGAAAATATATATTTAAATTTAGAGTTTTAGTTATAGCTTCAAATTATGGTTTTCCATATTTTGTATTCAACCACACTGTACATTTGACAGATAGCAAAAAAATGGAAGATTCAGCTTATAGAACTTTTATACAGCAAGGTTTTTCCAAGTTTGCTCGTGAAAAAATGTACCTTAAAATGTTAAGATTAGCTTTTATTTCTCTTGCTAAACAGATTTTCAGTATGCAATGTACTTACTTGTGGAGGAGGTGTTATGTCATGCTATGGTGACACTCTGAAGAAAAACAGAAACTCATATGCTATAACTTGTATTGTTATTTTTAGCTGAAACAATTTGTGATGCCACAGAGAAAACCAACAGCATTCCTCTCTGGAAATTGACTGCATTTCACTATTGCTTATGATACCGGATGATAGTAATGAATGTGTGGGTGGAAACAATGCTTTTGCCTAGTTGAATACATTTCTTCAATAGTCTTTTTTTGTACTGTTTAATAAAAAAAATGTAAAGATAAAAAAAAGCATTATAAAAGTAGGAAAGAAGTGTGGTGAATTTTTGAAAGCCTTACATAGCCTAGGTTTTTTAAAAACATATAGGGCTAAATTACATAGCTCCCATAAGGAACCTTGTGTGTGAACTCTCCTTGTAGGGATTTACATTGCAGAAAATACCAAATCAGTTACAACCCCCTTGGCATTTCTTCATGTTTTGTTGCCTCACAACCTGGAATGAACATGGATTGTTTGAGGATTTGCATCATTTAATTTCCAGAACATGCCCACAACTTTAAAGATTTTTTTTTTATTGTGAAGCAAACAACAAGTAGGACAAAAGAACAGAAAAAGTCAATGTGCATAACTATTCACCCCCCTAAAGTCAATACTTTGTAGAGCCACCTTTTGCGGCAATTACAGCTCCAAGTCGCTTTGGATAAGTCTATATGAGCTTGCCACATCTTACCACTGGGATTTTTGCCCATTCCTCCTTGCAAAACTGCTCCAGCTCCTTCAAGTTGGATGGTTTGCGCTTGTGAACAACAATCTTTAAGTCTGACCATAGATTCTCTATTGGATTGAGGTTTGGGCTTTGACTAGGCCATTCCAACACATTTACATGTTTCCCCTTAAACCACTCAAGTGTTGCTTTAGCAGTGTGTTTGGGGTCATTGTCCTGCTGGAAGGTGAACCTCCATCCTAGCCTCAAGTCATGCACAGAGTGGTACAGGTTTTGCCCAAGAATATCCCTGTATTTAGCACCATCCATCTTTCCCTCAACTCTGACCAGTTATGCCGTGCACTGTATTCCACCTGCAGCCAACCCTTACAAGTGATTTGTGGTCATGCATGGGTCCCATAGTGAGCGTAAAAAGAACCTTGAGCAGCACCAGCTAAACCCCTACTCAGAGCTATTACATGATACATGATGTTACAGCTCTCAATACATTTGCTGCAATGGGATTAAAATATAATATAAATTTACTCAGGGGTTTAATAACTCTACTCCCTGCCCCTTAATTCTTTTGGCTGGGGGGGCATTAACCCCACAGTATTGACCCTTATCTACCCCCACCAACAATACATAAAATAAACTCCACCAGGGTGATTCCAATTGACCGCCATAGTCCCTATGCTCCTTGTGGGTCCCTATGGACCTCTACAATGCTTTTATTTATGTATGGTGTATTAACCTAACTCCACAGTGGCTCCCACCATAACCTAACCTATAAACATTGGGGTCATTATGAACCCCCATGGTACCGAATTTTAATCTCCTACCATGGGGGTTACTATGGAAAAATATGACATCATTTCTGAAGTGATGTTGCCTTTATATATTCACAGAAATGTTGTCACAATGTAATATAGGTTTGGATCCACTGCTGTAGATGAAATTCTCTCCAATGGATGGGTATCTTTGGACAAAATTCATAAATTTAATTGCTATCTCTAATATACAGACTTAATATATGAAACAGACTCTCTCTTTCTCTCTCAGTTTCTACCCAAGCAACTGTTTTTTTAAATGTAGGTTATTGGTACAATCTAAGTGCTTGTCAGCTGCCTGTTTTTCTATCAATGTAAAAACTAATTTGGCTCTGTGAATATACCTTTGCTAAAAAAAAAGACACATAAGGAAATGCTAGTTAGAACAATAAGTGAAAGTGAACAATAACATTTTAACTGGTGCACACTTACTCGCAGGGGCTCCCAGACTTCACTGCCTAGGGGTTCCAACAAGGTAAATCCGACCCTGAATGAAAGAAACACTTCCACAGCACCATCTTGTAGGCGTTTGAACAGTTCAGATGGGATTCCATCAATTCCTGCAGCCTTTTTATCAGCAAGGCTTCCTGGGGCACATTTCACTTCACTCTCCAAGACGTCTGACTTCAGCTTATTGGAAAAAAACTGTTGAGTTTTTCAGTCCTTCCTGTGTAGATCTTCTGTGTATTGCTGTCATCTCATCTTTATTTGATCTTCTTCAATTGTCATTAGCATGTTTGTCTTTTATCACGCCGACTTTCGCATGAAAAGTTTGTTTGAGATTTTCAATCCCCAATCCTCAGATCTCTTGACTTGATCTTCTATGACTTAATTTCTATCTCTTGACTTCATCTTCTATCTCTTTACATCCCTAATTATAAAATATCTCCTTGTTCTTTGAAATTCTGCATTTAGTTGGACACATCTTTTCCTATCTCCACTACCTTTCACTTTCCTTCTTTTCTGGGTTACTTTCACAGCCTCATCAGAGAGCCATTTTACCTTCTTAGTTTTCTTTCTGTTGCTGTTTTCTGAACAATGGTACAAACTTCTGTCCAAAGTTCTTCAGGCATTCTATCTACCGTGTTCCATTTTTTCTTTTTCTTTGGGATCACAGTAGAAGGTAGTATGTTCAATTTTTAAAACAATCATTTGTTCCTTGTCTTTTAGGCAGTCTTTATTCCAAGTGCAGATATTTACTGCAATTCCTGTATCTCTTACTTGCTACAATAGCTTCCAAAGCGCTGTATCCAAAGCCTTTTCAAAATCCCAAAAGACTCAATTTACTGAGTAGCGTTAGTCCAAGATCCTACTTACCTCCTTAGAGGAACTAATTATTTTTGTTTGACATGACCTATCCCTCATTAATCAGGGATAGGTCATGGAAAGGGAGATGGTGCTCACGGAGCACAGTTTAGCTATTATGGAGGGAGGAGCTGGGGCTAGTGAGGATGGCCAGGGAGGTAGCTGGGTTACAGTTTGAAGGGGAATCAGGGGGAACAGGAGGAGGCAGGCTAGTTCTGAGTTTGCAAACACCAACAGATTTGCCAGATTGAGTGAAACTGTTGGGGATGTCCATTCAGGAATGGCAATGCCAGATAGAGCTGTTCCCTCTAAAAGCAGGGAGAACAGTTCTACTGGAGGAGAGGGAGGGCAGAATAGGCAAAGCAACCGACATGTTTTGGGGGTAGGGGACTCTATTATTAGGAAGGTAGACAGGGTAATTTGTCACCCAGATCCCAGCAATCGAACAGTTTTCTGTCTCCCGGGTGCTCGGGTTCGGCATGTTGTGGGTTGGGTGGATAAATTATTGGGAGGGTCTGGTAATGAACCAGCGGCCTTGGTACACATTGGTACCAATGACAAAGTAAGTGGAAGATGGAGTGTCCTAAAGAATGTTTTTCGAGAACTAGGGAATAAGCTTAAAGCAAGGACCTCCAAGGTAATATTTTCTGAGATACTACCAGTGCCACGTGCTAGCCCAGGGAGGCAGAAGGAGCTTAGGGAGGTTAATGCATGACTAAAAAAGTGATGCAGTGCAGAGGGTTTGGGTTTTTTAGAGCAATGGGCTGACTTCTCACTTGGGTATAATCTCTATAGCAGGGATGGATTGCACCTTAATGACAAGGGAGCTTTTGTTCTTGGGGATAGGATGGTAGAATGGCTGGGGGAGTTTTTAAACTTGTAGGTGGGGGGGAGGGACTATATAGAAGTATTAGGGTAAATAGGGTAAAGAGGGAAAGGGATGAGTTAGTTACCCATGGGGGAGGAGAAGGGGGAGGGTTACAATAGACAGTAGGGAGGTATTAATAGGGGCATCAAATACAGTGGCAAGCACTTCACAACTGCAGAGCCATAGCAACATAAAGTGTATGCTTGCTAATGCAAGAAGTTTGCCTGGGAAAATGGACGAGCTAGAATTATTAGTAGTACAAGAAAAATGGGGCTTAATAGGCATTACTGAAACATGGTGGGATGAATCTCATGACTGGACTGTTAATCTGGATGGTTATAACCTATTTAGGAAAGATAGGGGGAATGGTAAAAGAGGAGGAGGGATCTGTCTTTATGTTAAGCCTGAATTTAAGCCTATAGTCAGAGAAGATATTTATGCTGGAACTAACGGCATCATTGAATCTTTGTGGGTTGAGCTAAATAGTGGAGGAGCCTATTCTAAATGCAAATTGGTGGGAGTATGCTATAAACCCCCAAATATAGCTGAAAGTGAGGAAATACAATTATTGTTACAGATTGGAAATGCAGCTAAGCACAGGCAAGTTCTAATAATAGGAGACTTTAATTACCCTGAAATAAACTGGATAAATGAGACCAGCACCTCGGCTAAGGGGAGCAGGTTCTTGAGTACACTCGGGATCATTATCTGGCCCAGGTAATACAAGAACCTACTAGAAATGGGGCCATCTTGGATTTAGTCATCACAAGTAATATTGATATAATATGAAATGTTAAAATAGGGGAACCCTTGGGGAACAGTGATCACAAAACAGTATCATTTGAAATTGAAAAAAAAAACAGTTGTAAGGGTCCAACAAAAACTCTAAATTTTAAAAGGGCTAACTTTAATGGGCTAAGGGCAGCAATACTACATATAGACTGGGACAAAGAACTTACAGGGAAAAATACTGAAAATAAATGGACAACATTCAAATCCTTACTAAATAAACATACTCATCCGCATGTACCATGTGGAAATAAAATGAATAGGAGTAAATCATATCCCATGTGGCTTAACAATGACTTAAAGATCATGATGAGGAGAAAGAAACATGCATTTAAATTAAACAAGAAGGAGGGAACAGAGGCAGCTTTATGTGACTATAAGGAAATCAACAAGGCTTGCAAAATGGCTATTAGACTGGATAAAATAGAAAATGAGAAGTCAGTTGCAAAGGAAAGTGAGACTAACCCTAAAATATTTTTTAAATATATTAATGGGAAGAAGTCGAGGAAGGAAGCTATAGGAACATTACAATGTGACACAGGCCATCCGATAATTAGTGACCAGAAAAAGACAGATGAGCTAAATAGGTTCTTTTCGTCGGTATACACAAGGGAGGTACCAGTGGTTGGGACACTGCAACATAATGGGGCTACACTACCATCACTAAATAACTGGTTAACACAGGAAGAAATCCAAAAGAGATTGGAGAAAATAAATGTTAATAAAGCCCCAGATCCTGATGGAATACATCCAAGGGTACTGAGGGAGCTGGGTTCTGTAATAGCCAAACCATTATATCTAATCTTTCAAGACTCACTCACTACAAGGTCTCTACCGGATGACTGGAGAAAAGCAGAGGTGATACCTATATTTAAGAAGGGATCAAGAGCAAATCAGGGGGAATTATAGACCAGTGAGCCTCACATCTGTAGTTGGGAAGCTTTTAGAAGGGTTAATAAGGGACAGAATACAAGAATATGTCTTTTTGAACAAGATCATAGGTAGCAATCAACACAGATTTATGAAGGATGGGTCGTGTCAGACCAATCTAATTAGTTTCTATGAGGAGGTTAGTAGGAACTTGGATCAGGGCAACTCAGTGGATGTAGTCTTTTTGGATTTTTCAAAGGCATTTGATACAGTGCCACATGGAAGACTAGTGAGCAAACTAAGGGATACAGGAATTGCAGTAAATATCTGCTCATGGATCGAGAGCTGGCTAAAAGACAGGAAGCAAAGGGTTGTTGTAAATGGAAAATACTCCGATTGGACTAATGTGATAAGTGGGGTTCCTCAAGGTTCAGTATTAGGTCCTCTCCTTTTTAACATATTTATTAATGACGTAGAAGTAGGACTCGAAAGTAGTGTCTCCATTTTTGCTGATGACACTAAGTTGTGCAAGGAAATAAAATCAGATAATGATGTACTTTCCATACAAAGGGATTTGCATAAATTAGAGAAATGGGCGGCTAAATGGCAGATGAGATTTAATACAATTAAATGTAAGGTTATGCATTTGGGAAGGAAAAATAGCCATGCAATTTATAATCTTAATGGAGCAAATCTAGGGGTATCAGATATTGAAAGGGATTTGGGAGTACTAGTGGACAACCACCTAGGTAGCAGTGCTTAATGCCAAGCAGCTGCAAAGGCAAGTAAAATATTAGCATGTATTAAGAAGGGTATAGAAGCAAGGGAAGCAAATATAATTCTACCACTATACAAATCCCTAGTACGCCATCATTTGGAATATGGAGTACAATTTTGGGCACCACTTCATAAAAAGGACATTTTAGAGCTGTAAAAAGTACTGAGAAGGGCTACAAAACTAATAAGGGGAATTGAGGGGCTAAGTTAGGAAGAAAGACTAACCAAATTAGACTTATTTTCGCAAGAAAAAAGGAGTCTACCAGGGGATATGATTACCTTATTTAAATACATCAATATAAGGCTTTGTCAAGTGAACTTTTTGTAGCAAGAGATTTTCAACTGACAAGAGGACATCCTTTGAGGTTAGAGGAAAAAAGATGTCCCCTTAAATAAACAAAAGGGTTCCTCACAGTTAGGGTGGTTAAACTGTGGAATTCTCTACCAAAGGAGGTGGTGACAGCGAATTCGATAGACAACTTCAAAAAGGGGTTAGATATATTTTTGAATAAAGAGGACATTCAAGGCTATCCTAGATAACTAGCAAAGGAATATTGATCCAGGGAGAAATTTGATCGCCAGTTTCTGGGGTCAGGAAGGAATTTTGCTTTTTTTCCCCTTATGAGACAATTGGCAAAGTTTCAATGTTTTTTTTTTCTGTTTGCCTTCCTCTGGATCAATTAACAATTAATAATAAATAGTCCACATATAAAAAGATCAATAGAGATCTAAAAAGGTTGAACTTGATGGACTAAATCTTTATTCATCCTCAAATACTATACTATTAATAATTATTTAACAACTAAATAATTAATAACTGATCCGCATATTGCAGATCAGAGGAGATCTTAACAGGTTGAACTTGATGGACTGAAAGTCTTTTTTCAACCTTAATTACTATGTAGCTATGTAACTATGTAATACTTTTTTTGTAATATATTACAAGAGGAGATAAGCTTTTTTCTTTTCTTTATCTTCTTCTGTCTCATCCTAAAAACAGCACATATAAAAATGTGTCCTGCAATTAGTTCTGGCAAATCACTTATACAGTCTGACAGATGTCAAATGTAGAAAACTTTTCATCATAGAGAGGCTGCAATAGCAAGATATGAGTTACAGCCCTATAACATTCCCGCAACGTTGAAAACCGTAGCTCGTAATGTAGCACGTAATGTAGTAAGAGTTACTGCTATTAAATTAGCCCAGTAAAGCAAGCCGCTGCCAATCTGCGTGTTTGGAGTGAAAAAAGCCTACGGGCGTGTAATGTGGAACTTCGCGGCTGCAAATCCTTTGTTCTCTCAAGCCCGTAACCACTACAATTCCAATCATACTATTAAATTGCAATGATTTCACATGCCTTCAACCCCTGTAACACGCAAATGAAGCTCAAAGGCCAATAAGTGCTAGAGAGAACTTGCAAGGGGGGTGAAGTCCAATCCATAGCACTTTAAATGCATATATACACACCTTCTGTACTTTTATTTAAAGGGAAAGTGATGTTAGGTCTTAGAATTAATAGCACAACATTCTCAATCTCGCAAATCGGACCATAAAAATACTTTATTTCATGTTTGATTTCTGTGTTATATTGATCCCACCAATCAATGTGTTAACACATATAATGGAACTCGCATGTAATAGAATATCATATTTACGGCTTTATTAATATTGTATCATATCTGGAATGCGGGTCCGATCGAAAATCGTAATTGAACCCCGTAAGACTTTGAAATCCAACCTCCATTTTTCTGTAATGCAATGATGACGGTCTCTGTTTCCATTGGCCCAATCTAAACCCGTAACTTTGGGTTTGACTAATTGATCACTCATATCCAACGTTCAACAAATGGTTTACGGGTTTGTGTCTCAAACTCGTAACTCGCAGCCCATTCTAATTTAATAGCTCTGTAACTCGGCCAAATTTCAAGAGCTTCCCGATGCCAATACGGGCTTCTAATTTAATGTGGCTGATGGAGCAGATTTCTAATCATTTAAATATACTATTTGTTTCCAGGGACACCTCTGTTACATTCCACCTGTACAATTTAGAAGAATGATCTGCGGATTTATGTTTAGATGACTCAAAGTTAAATTATGGCAGATCTACCAGTTTTGTTATAGTGGGATTGGGTTTAACTACAAACTTGTATATGATCTGAAAAAAAATGTGCTTCTTACCTAATAGGAAAAATACCTGCAGACATTAGCCTCTATTGTTGCCTCTATAGCAACAGGAGTTTTTATAGGCAAAGTTGCGGAGATATTCCATGATCTCCAAATAGAATCTCTGAATTTAATGACTCACACCAGTTTTTTTTCCCACATATATCTCTAGCTCTAATGTGTAATAATGTGTAGGTGTGTAATCTATCTATCTATCTATCTATCTATCTATCTATCTATCTATCTATCTATCTATCTATCTAAACATTTTTTCATGGCAGGTATTGTGTTAAATAATAAAATAAATAATAAAATAAAGATATGCAGGGGGTTTATGACCTCTCCACCTATGACCTGCATACAACTATGAACCTGAGAATCTTCTGGAAACTTCCTCAACACCATGGGGGGCCATTGAGCCACTCTCCCCACATCACTTGTGCTGTGTGTGGGGGATCCATTATTTCTATGGGGTCTCTTATGGACACCTTTGTGGCCTCTAACCGTAACAAAGCGCACTGTGCTTCAAGAGATATTCAGCACCTTACCAACAAAAACTGAGAGGCTGAAAAATGTTAGTTTCTTTCTTTTTTTTTTTTAAGTAACATATAATATAAATGTATTTAGCTGGTTTATTTTATCGCTCTGTTTTCTCTCACAGAGGATATTATTACAATAGATATGGAGACTTTTATGACTATGTAAACAAAATAAATTAGACCTCGCTCCCTACAGTGTATGGTAGGTGTAGAAAATGCAACCGTCTTTTCACCTTCTTTGTGTTCTCATGGTGTTATGACCCAGATTTGGGGGGCCTTTATGTGTTTAAGATCTCAGCACCCAGCAAAAACACCTCTCAGGAGAATGCAAGACATTAGAGGTTGTAAACTCAGATTACAAGTTATTGCTTATTAAATATAATAACTCTGATATATCCTGTTGATTAGGAATAAACCATGACACAGACAATACCATTGCTTAGTATGTCAGACTCCTTTTAATGGCTACCACAAAAACACCAACAAACTTTAGAGGAACGCAGAACAAAACAACAAACATTAACTTGAATTGGAGAGTGAACAAGTTTGAATTCTCCACTTGAATGCACAAATGCCAATCAACTGGTTAGCTGTACTGCCTGAATTAGCAAAGCCAGATCAGAATAGTCCTGTGTCTGTGATGTCACAGAAAGGGGCTGTCCTCTTCTGGGTGCTGGTTTGTTACCTGAGCTGAAAGCAAGTAGCTCTAGACAAAAAAGGCAGGAGTGGTTACAAGTTATGGTCTACATTTTGTGAACTACTAGTGACCCAATATTACAATAGCAGTGAATCTTTTAATTATTACGCATAATACATAAAGGGTAAAAATGACACATAAATGAAAGACAAATTGACACAGTCCTTTAAACCAGTCTTATGTCCATTTTAATAGCCTTGGGTATTAACATTTACTGTAGATGTGATAGAGTCCCAAAAGACAGAGTTATTTGTGGAATGCAGGGGAGTCCCCTCCTGGCACCTATAAGTCAGTCATGACACATGGGATATCCAGTTGTTTAATAAACTATGGTTAAGGGTTAATATCTGACTGTATGAAGTTCTTATGAGGCAGGGTTTCTATGTATTTAACTAGTAAATTGGTCTTAGAGATAAGGTGGCATTGGATTAGCTTTAGAATAGATAAGAGTACAGTACAAGTAATTTTGCCAAGTATGTTCCAAACACACAATATTCGCAGCTGTGTAAGTCATGGACATAAAGCATTGGAGAAAGGGTGGTGGGGAAGAAGGGAACAGAGAGTCATCACATATTATAATTGTCTAACTACGAGACGTCGTCACGCTTTGTGTGGTGCGTACAATGTTAATGCGTAGCACTTAGCCAAGAGCTGTTAACGCGTAGCACTTAGCCCCCAGCCCTGTTAATGTGTAGCACTTAATGCATAGCACTTCGCGCCAGCCAGCCCTGTTAACGTGTAGCACTTAGCCCCGTTAACGCGTAGCACTTAGCCTCGAGCCCCGTTAATGTGTTGCACTTAACCCCGTTAACGCATAGCACTTAGCCCCCAGCCCTGTTAACGTGTAGCACTTAGCCCCGTTAACGCGTAGCACTTAGTCACGAGCTCCGTTAATGTGTAGCACTTAGCCCCATTAACGCATAGCACAGCCCCAGCCCCGTTAACGTGTAGCACTTAGCCCACAGCCCAATTAACGCATAGCAAAGCCCCAGCCACATTAATGTGTAGCACTTAGCCCCATTAACGCGTACCACCCCCCAGCCCCGTTAACGTGTAGCACAGCCCCAGCCCCGTTAATGCGTAGCACTTGGCCCCGTTAACGCGTAGCACTTGGCCGATGAGCGCCAAAGGCGCTCAAGGCCGCTGTTAAGCCACTTTAACGCACTACAACTCTCAGCACAAATACGAAGAGACAATAAAACACGCAGGACTTAGCCTAAAAACACTTCCTAAACACTTCCTTGGTGTGCAAGCGGTTGACAAACACGAGACTTTGAAAAAAAAGATAGGAGACGCTAAAAATTACAAGATTACCGGCCGAACGCCGAAAACGAAAAAGCTATAAAAACACACTAAATACACCCAAAAAAATTACAAAAACATCACAGCCACACGGGGCAACAGGACATCTGGAAGTGAGGTGGAACGCGAATTTAAATTGATTCACACGATTTTCGCCACTCGAAAATCGCCTAAGCGAGGAAACAAATGGCTGCCGTAAAAAATGAAAACAAGGCTACACGACCACGGACCGCGCAAAACACTGCTAAATGCGTAGCACTTTACACATCTAACTACCACATACAAAGTACACTATTACAAAAGCCGGGAACTGCTCCTGAGCCGCGTAACACATTAATAACATTGCAAATATACAATGTCGCTTTACACAATAAACAAACGGCTTTACCTCGCGTACACAGCCTATTGATACTGCACACTTGGAACATTCATTACACTTTAGAAGCAGGGCACCAACACTCACAATTTATATTCTATGCAGACGCAAAATACAAACTGATTGTTAGCTCTTCAGCCTATTTATTGCTCGCTGCATATAAGAATTAGAAATAATTAAAGTAGATAAATGTAATGAATAAATCATTAATTATTACCTAACTACATATACATAGAAATATATATCTCTCTTTATCATGACTCATGACGGTGCTCAGAGGACAAAAAGTACACGACAGGAGAGGCTTGCAATGAGTGACGAATGCGCACATTGCGAGGCATGCACCAAAGGCGCTCAGGGCAAGCCTCGCAATGAGCGCCAAAGTTACTCACAGTATAAAACAGTTTACATTGTGTATCAAACAACATTCCCAGCCTTACAATTTTATTGACCGTCATTTTTTGAGGGGCAAGTCGCTAGTTGTAAATATAATTGGCTAAGATTGAAATAGACACAACACCCCTTCCCTCTCACTGTCCCAGAACAATAGCTCTTCAGGAATGCTAGCACCCCTTTCACATACATAAATTCCACTAATGTACCAGGAATCTCTCCAAAATCCTGCAGAGGCATCAAAATGTATCTCTTTGCTTTCTATGAACTAAATGTACACATTTTCTCGTGTTTATTTACGCTCTGTCAGACTTTAAGATTTTGTATTGTACTGTTGTCCTTTATTAATAAAGATTGTATGAGCTGGTGCCCCCTACATTGACCCCTACATTTTCCCAAAAGCACTTGGAACATTCACGGCATGGAAAATAATATCTAATATGATGTTTGTTTGGTCAAAGTGCCACGAAACAAGCCATCGAACAGAGGTATTATCTTAGCAACATGGATGCTGGCACATAGGCAGATTGTGTAACATCTAAGTCTACCTTCCCCCTAACTAATCAAACAACCCTTCATGATATTGGTTGAAGGCTCCAGGGTGGGAATTTTGGGGGCCGCATAGTCAACCTTGCCTAATATTGATACTCCCAACACATCCTCCATCTATCATGTTAATGGAGGCAACCGCCTGATTGGCTAAAGCCATCAGTAGGAGGGAAATACATATTGGTTACCTCCACTCAAGTTATTGTATGACTTTCCTATTGATGCATGTATTATAAAAATGTGTAATGCTGTAATTCTTCATTTGGAGAGGGCTATATGGTTCCTGAGGAGACCCTACTTCCAGTCAAATGCCTCAAACATCTGCAGTCCGAGTGACGATCAACGAACTCTACAAATAGCATCACAGCCAAATTGGCAGGATTCTTCAACATGGCCTGTCCAGCTGGAAACTATTATTAATTTATTAATAATTTAATTTGTAATTACTTGCTTAACAAGACACATCAGTGCAATTCAATTAAATTAGCAAAATCCATCAGTGCAATTAAATTAAATTGTGATTCTTCCTACTAAATACATTACTTTAAAAATGTGTGTGGTTTCGCTATCCTGTGGCTAACTTTATACTTTACAAATATTTTTAGCCTTGCTTTGCCCTCAATTACATGACAGTTGGTGTTGTACTTAAGGATTTGATCTAATGTATGCTCAAAGTGTGTCTAATACTGTATGTCAATTATGAATTACAGTGTCAGAGCTCATAAACTCAGTAGTCTCCCATAGCAATACCACTCAAGTGAAAGAATTTCAGCCAGAACTGCAAAGTGGAAAAGGCGAGTTTTTCCAGCTCAAACATTGACTTATAGTGCTGCACAAGCTAACAGACAGGCCCACAGGAGTGGAGGGTTGTTTTGGGGTGGGGGGGGGGGTTCCAGAACAGGTAATAGTTGGCAGTAGAGCAGTATAGTATGAAGGTCATTACTTTCAGACATTACTTTCCATATAATTTCCTGAATAAATTGAACACACCCTATACCCACCATACCTACAAGAAAACACCCACCACTAACCCATGCCACCCTACACATACACCTCAACACATATTCCCCTTACCACATGTCCACCAAACATATCCCCTGCTTCACATCAGCTGCCACATACACACCACTTATACCCCTTGCTACATATCCCATCTCATTACCTCATTCCCCTTGCAACCTACAATCTTAAAGAACACATAAAAAACATATTGAAAAACTTTTCAGTAAAGATTTGAAACTGATTCACTTTTTCTGCCTCTTAGTTTTGATATGGAATGAAAGTCAAAGGGCAACTGAACTCAATGTAAGTGGTCTTCAAGGTTTGAAATACCATAAGATAGTTAAAATGGTCTATATTTTCAAATAAAATGCTTATTTATAGTGTTTTTGTTGTTGTCATTTTATTAGGCTTTAACATATTCTTTTCAGGGTAGAGTTCTCGCTAAGGGGTTAGCTGCTTTCGTATGTGTTTTAGAATGCAAGTTATTTTTTAGGTTACAGCAAGCTTTTCAAATCATAGAGAGAATATTTGGGGGAGAAGGCATGTAATAACAATTTAAGCAAACCGACATGTAGAAGGAAAGCTTGAGCTGGTAGTGAGCACTCACAAAAGATTTTCTACATCATGTAATATCTTTGTAAATTTTTACCTGCAATTTTCACACATACAGTATAGTAGATAGGCACAGTATATACTATTTCTCAATGTCTCCAAATCTCTATGGCAACACTACACATTACGGGAATATTATCCTTTCATTAAAATGATGGATGAAAAATGTTGTGAGGCAGAATCAGTAATGGATGCGCAATATACAAACTGACACAAACAAACAGATTCTTTGTGTGGAATCCTGGGACATTTTGCTAGGGACAGATGGTATCGGAGACAGGTTTTCAGTGAGAATACAATGTGTCTACTTGTGCACTGTGGCTGGAGGAAAGCAATATAGGGCAACTGCAATAGGATGCATCATAGTGGTATTCCAAGAAAGAACAAGTCCTATTCAATATTACATTCCAAATAACATAAAAATGCCCACCCTTTTATATATATATATATATATATATATATATATATATATATATATATATATCAGGATATCATATCTAAAGCTCCGCCGTTGCCTCTCTAACAATTTTCTGCTTAGTTTACAAACCTGGAACATAATCAAGGGATTGAGGTCTGAATGAGAGGGGAAATTCTGGTCACCAACATAGATTTACACACATTTCCAGACACACTGAAAGACAAGGCTCCACAATTACACGGACCATATAGTTGCAAACTCCCCTCATAACTCATCGATTTCCTCAGGGCATCAGCCTAGCTCAGACAGGGTTGGCATACATATTATTTGATATTTTATAGGCTTTGATCCTGCCACTCTTTGTCAGTTCTGCTATTCTTAAGTTAACGTGTTTTGTGATTATGGGAGCAAGGCAAATCCAGTACTAACCTTGTAAGTATTGTCCACCTGAATGTTTTAGGCAACCAGTAACCTGAATAAGCTGTGAAGTATAGAATTCTCTGTAGGCTTCTCTTAGCTTTGAAAGGCAATAGGGTCACTGTCCTGGCCACTCAAACTCATTAGGTTATTAGGGAAGGACTCCTTCTCTGAAATCACATTTAATGCCATTTTGGAAACTTTAAAATGAAACATAACTCCAATTTGCAGCTTCCCGTGTCTTTATCATCCTGAACTCTTTATCTAAGGCCCAACACATCGTAATAAAACACAAGCTAGCATAAGCAGTGGAAATATACAGTATATATTTTAATTATATTTATTGTTCACTTTTTACATAAACATATAGTAACATTACATATATGACAGTGTATTCCTCTTAGGCCTGATACCTCTCATATGTTTACAATAAATAATATTAAAGTATAATTGCAAACATTATTGATGAATATATGGATCCATGCAGTAAAGAATAATTGCAATACAATTTGCAAAATATAAATGTTATATTTATTTTGCCTTTTCAAAACATTTTAATAATTATCATATTTAGTTATTCAAAAGATCATATAAAAAAACTAATCACAGTGATCCTTTAAATGTATAAACAAACCTCTATTTTTGACAACAATAGGTTTTAAAAGTTCACTTATTTGTGAAAAATGCATGCATTTCACTTGGTTTTGCTATAGCACCAATGACTATGACATTCAACTGGCATGTGGCATATACAAAATAAGGCATATTTGGGTCTGTGTTGCATATTACAAAGACTGCATTAGCAAGATTGTAGCTTTGCTTTCAAGTGGGAACAATAAAATAATTGATGCCATTGTAGTAATTTCAAAGCCTAAATCAAAAGTAAGTAGTGTTATTGCTTATTAATATTGCATTAGCGTTTATTTGTAAAGCACGAACATATTCTGTAGCGCTATACAGGGTTAAATTCCAGGCAAAGACAATTACAATATTAACAAGCTGCAAAGGATAGAGGGCCCTGACTTTAAGCATAGAATCCAGTGTCCGAACTGTTTCCCCAAAGCAAAATGCAAGATAGAAAACTTGCAAACGTACAATATAAAGGGTTTGGGTGGGTACCGAAGGGTTAAAGAAGTGTAGTGCATGTTAGGGAGGAAGATGATAGGCTTCTTTAAACAGATGTCTTCTTAGTGAGGTTTTGAAGGTTTTGAGGTAGGGACATAGTCTACTGTAGCAGGGCAAGGAGTTCCACAGCATAGGGACAGCACAAGAAAAGTCCAACAAGACCACAAGAGTGGTAGAAAGAAGATGGTCATTGGCAGAACGAAGATGGCGGGTGGGGGAGTATTTGAAGATGAGAGCAGAGATATAAGGGGGTGCAATGTTGTTAAGGGCTTTATACGTTAGGGTCGTGATTTTACATTTTATTCTGGAGGTTATGAGAAGCCAGTGGAGCGATTGACAGAGTGGTGCAGCAGACACTGAAAGTTGTGTATGGTAGATTAGTCTAGCAGAGGCATTCACAATGGATTGAAGTGGGGATAGACAGATGGTGGGCAAGCCAGCAAGGAGTGAGTTGCAGTAATGAAGACAAGAAATTATGAGAGAATGTATTAAAATCTTAGTTGTGTCTTTTGTAAGGTAGTGAAATATTTTGGATTTTTTTGTTAGATGGAGAAGGCAAGATTTTGTTAATGACTGTATATGAGGGATGAAAGAGAGGCCGGTTTCAGTAGAACCCCAAGGCAATGAGCTTGGGAGTGATGATGGCATTGTTGACAGTGAGAGAGATGTGAGGGGTTGGAGCTGTAATAGAGGGTGGGAGGATTAGGAGTTCGATCTTAGATATGTTGAGTTTGAGGTGGTGGTCGCACATCCAGGAGGATATACCTGAGAGGCAGTTGGAAACATGTGTTACAAGAGACGGAGGTAGATCTGGTGCTGAGAGGTAGAGTGTCATCTGCATAGAGATGGTACTGAAATCTGAAAGAGTTTATTAGGGTACCAAGTGAGGATGTATAGATGGAGAAATGGACGAGGCCAAGGACTGAACCTTGGGGTATGCCAACGGACAGAGGTTGTGGAGAAGAAGAGGTACCAGAGAAGGAGACACTAAATGTTTGATCTTGTAGGTATGAGAGCCGTGTCTTGAATGCCAAGTGAGCAGAGGATTTGGAGTAGGAGAGGGTGGTCAACTGTATCAAAGGCAGCAGAGAGATCCAGAAGAAGTAGAATAGATTGATGTTTGTGATAGCTGCACTTTGGTGGGGGCAGAGGAGGAGGACATGCCCAGGAAACGCTTGTATGCACAGCTAGCAGGGCAGTGGCAATGGCACGAATCTGACAGAGATGCAGTTTACTACTCAGCTCCCACTCCTCTAGTACCTCCCTTCCCCCAGCACTCTGGAATGTACTTGCAAAGGTACCTGGCCTGATGAGCTTTAGTGGAGGCAGCTTGGAAGCAGCTTGGAAGCCTGAAGGGCTGTGCTGTAAGGTGCTCTGTGTCTGTGGAGCCCTGTGTCAGCGCTCACTTGGTGAGGTGCGTGTGGCGCACTGAAGAGGAGGAAAGCGTGTGTCTGAATGGAGAATGCAGAATCGCTGTATACATGGGGGTGAAGTTTGTGAGGCACCGAATAGCTGAAGACATCGTGAGATCCTGAGAGGGAAGTGTTTGGGCCTAGCACACTATACTACCGGCAGGAGAAGCCAAATTCTGGTAGGAGATCTTATACAGAGGTATGATAGCAAGTTTGCTCTCTGTAATGAGTGAAGTTATATTCCCTTATGAAGGGTAACACATTGTGCATAATATGCTTGTCTCTCAAGTGGGACTCTCAAGTTGAGGAATGCTGTTATTCCCCTGCTAGCTCCACTCTTCAGGCCATTATAAAACATAAGAGGCTTGCCACTAAATGTATTAGTGAATGAACCTATAAAGCAATCGTTATCTTTGTGCAAGCAGACTTATAAAAGGCACATAAAGCCTAGAAGCCCTTTCTGCCTCTTTTCTTCTTAGAGGAAGGAGGAGTGGGGAAGAGAGGAGAGGAAGGGAAGGATTGGTATTAAAATCAACCAGAAGGTGAGGAAAGCGTGTGTCTGAGGGGAGACGCTGCAGAGATGTTGCAGAGACGCTGTAGACAAAACTGCGCTGATAGAGAAGCACTGAATGGTTGGAGACACTGTGAGAGCCTGAGAGGGAAGTAAATTGACCTAGTACACCATAATCCTGGCACCCGGGGAGGAAAAGCTTGGCTTGGCCTGTAAGCACTATCTACTGGGCCTAGTGGATCCCTTTCACAAAGCCATATACTGGCAGGAGATCTTACATGGAGATATCTGCTCCCCATGCATTTAAAACACCAAGTGCTGAGACCCTTTATGAAGTTATGCCAGCAAGTAGGTTGATTTTAAACAAGAAGAGCTACACCCCCTCATGAAGGGCTATTATAATTTATAAGAGGCTTGCCATTAAAAACTCTCCACTAAAAGTATTAGAGTCTCTGCTTATAAAGCATTTACCTTCTTTGCACAAATAGGCTTATAAAGCCAGACAAGGCTTTTAAGTCCTTTCTGACCCTTTTGTTTTTTGAAGGGGGAGGAAAGGAGAAGAAGAGAGGAAAGGGAAAGAAGGACTGCTATTATAATCAAATAGAAGACAACTCTATACAGCTCCACATTAAGCTCCCCTATAACTACACAGTAAAGTCTGGTAGGAGATCTCATCAAGTTCTATCTAGCAATTGTCTGGATCTTAACATATACGTATCTTTGCACAGGACGCTCTTTACCTCATGCTTGGAACTGGAACTTTCTAACAAGACAAGAGATATTAAAGAAATATCTTGTAACATCCTCTGAAAGGACAATTTGACAAGGGTTGGAGTATTGAATCCTCCAAAAAAAAAAATATCTTAAACTCCTAAAATCCTAAACTCAAACATATAGGGGTGTATTAGTATCTTAGATTAACGTGCACTGGGACTAGATTTATTATAAAATATAGAGCTTTGAAAAGGTCTAAAACTGTATTAACAAAATGAAAAAAGCAGGTACTTCCTCGAAATTTAAACCTAAAGGGAAAAAAGAGAGAAATGGTCATTTAAAAAGTGTTTTTTTCTTCCAAAATTAGGCCCTGAGAAAATATAGATAATCCTTTGGAATCATCAGTTTCCTCATCAGAATTCAGAGAAACTCCTAGTGCAGATAATACCATAGCCTCTGACTTAACTGAGGAAGATCCCTTAACAGCTAAAATCATGAAAAAACTCTTAGCAGAGTTTAGAATGACTTTAATTTCAGACCTTATGACAGAAATAGCAAAGAATACAGCTGCTATTGTTAAGCTTAAGGAAAAAAAGGAAATTATGGAAATTAAATTAACAACTCTTGAAGAAGAGCAACAAAAAACAATACTGGAAAAAAAAAAATTTGAAGGAAGAGTCCACTTTAGCTAAACTTAAATTAAACATCTTAGAGTAAGATGTATTTCAGAAAAAAATTGCTATGAAGAGTATATAACCTCCTTTTTCTCTTACCTGGTTCCCTTTCAATTCCAAAAAGAATATATGATTGATAGAATTCATAGAGTTTCGGTTATTCCGAACATGGGGTAGAGAATTAACAAGGGATGTAATAGTTAAACTTCATTACTTTGCTTACAAGGAAGCATTGCTGAGAAAATCTTATGAGCTAAAAGTCTTCAATCCTCTTTATGACAGTATAAAGATATTTGCAGATCTGTCCAGGGAAACCTTGGCTAAAAGAAAAGAGTTCATAGAAAATACAAAAGAGCTAAGAGCAAATAATCTCAGATATAGATGGGGTTTTCCAACAAAATGAATAATCTTAAAAGATGGAAAAAAAATCCCATTACTACACCTTTGGAAGGGGGAACATTTATAAAATACTTGGGTCTCTCATAGGGAGGATTGATTTATTTAAAAAATGACTGAGATAGAAGGGAGAGAGAAGAGGATAAAGGGAGGAAAAGATCCAATGGAATATTCTCATTGGAATTATGAAATGTATTTTGTTACACAGTGCACTTTTGTTATATATTTTTAATAATATGGTTGGACTTTAAGGTACCGTACTTTAGTTAGTGGAAAGACCTTTAATCCACACCATATTCCTAATGTATTGTAGAATTATTTTAGCTATATTAATTATTGAATCATGAAATGCACTTGGCTGCACATCGCACTTTTCTATTTATCAAGGATAAAGCTTAACATGTTTTAATAAGTATTCACAATATGAAAAATGATGAAAATTATATGATAGATTTTTACTTTACAGCACATTATTTTTGTAATGTTTAGCTAGTTTGGTTATAATGATTAACTCACTAGAAATAAAAATTGCACTTAGAGGCACAACACACTTTTTTCTCTTACGTTCACACAATATTTTCGAAGGAACTGTTTAAGATCTAGTCAATAATATTAGTATGTAAATAATGAGACTGAGTCAATGGATCTTTTTTTTTTAATGCTACACTTCTGAAATATCCTATAATTGGTCCAGTAGCTACACTAAAAAAAAAAAAAAAAAATAGATATGTATTATAAATGGTGAAAGTTTAAGCTTAAAGGCATGAACTTATGTATTTGGGGTAATGACCAATGTGGTTCATATAAGATGTTGGCTATGTTGTGGGTTTGAAAGTGGGCTTTTGTTATGAATCTTTGTTATTTCCTCTTCTCTCTGCTTCTCTCCTCTAGTCCACTTCTACGAGGCGAGGGGGGATAGGGATACTAAGGGACGTCTTGGTAATGTATTGTAAAGCCCCGTACATACTGTACTCTTATATTTGGGAACAAGATTATTAATGTATATTTATACTTATACACCCATTTTATATCTTCTAAAAGAAAAAAAGGGAAAAGAAAAAAGGTAAGGAGAAAAAGAAAAGAAAAAAAAAGAATAATGGGGAATTTAGGGATTAAGGAAAGTATGAAAGATAGGATGGAGGAAGGGAAGGGAGAGAGGATTAATATTCTCTGCTAGATTCTTGCCGCCATGTCCATGTTGGAACATTTTTTTTCTCTTCCTTTTTTTTTTTAAGATGAGGGGAGAAGAAAAGAAGGTTCGCACCCTTTTAGCTGGACATGCTGTCTAACTTTTTGAAGTTGGACAGGCCAGGCAAGGAGGGTGATTTTGTGTGTTTTCTGTTTTTTGTGTTTTTGTGTATGAATATGTTTTGTGTAAAGGTTTTTATTGATTGTAACCAGCATGGGGAGAAGTGGGGAGAGTTGAGAGGAGAGCAACTATACAGGGAATTTGGACAGGGGCTAGAAGATGGATAGGCTCAAACTGATTAGTCAAAATGCCCAGGGCTTGATGTACCAGGGAAAAGACACACTTTTTTTAAGATGATTAGAGCTGAAAAAGCAGACATTATATGTATACAGGAGACCCACTGGGCTAGGGATAAGGCACCGCTTTTTAATGATACGTACTATGTATGTGGTGGATCTTCTATGTTTAGAAGGAAAACTAGAGGAACAGCAATCTTTTTTAATAAAAAATTAAATTTGAAAGAAGAATTTTTGGATGTAGATAGTGAAGGTAGATACATATTATGGTCAGGATGGATTAACAGCGTAAAACATACTATATTGAACATATATGCGCCCAATAAAGAACAAGTGACTTTCTTAAGAAGGACTCACTGTTTGTGGGGATTTTAATATGTGTCTGAACCCAGTAGAAGACAAGAAACTCCCTAAGGGCTCTTGTATAGATCCTGCCCTTACCCGTAAAGCTAAACAATGTTATGAACTAATTAGCAAGTATAATCTTTTTTACACATGGAGGACTTTTCATCCGGGAGAAAGGGACTATACACATTATTCACTTAGATTTGCTTCTTATGCCAGGCTTGATTATGTTTTCTCTAATAAATTGAGCTTTAAATATCTAGACTTAGCAGATATTAAACCAACCTTAAGATCAGACCATGGTATGGTATCGATCAGCTGGAAAGGAGATGTTAGAAGCAAGAAACATTGCCCATGGAGACTAGATCCCTACATCTTAAAAGCTGAACATGTAAGTAATAACATTAAAAAATAAATCAATCAATTCTTTGAAGAGAATAGATATTCAGTTAATTCCAGTGTAACCCTGTGGTTGGCTCATAAGGCTTATATCAGAGGGATTTTGATAAAAGCAAAATCGTATTTGCTTAAAGATAGAGGGAGAACGTTGAGGGAGATGTATATAGATCTGGCTAATTTGAATAGAAAACATAAACAAAACCTTGATAAAAACACTCTGGAGGAAATGAAGGCGCAACAGTGCTTAATAGAAAAAATTGAACAAAATAAAGTGGATGACGCAAGATTTAAATTTTTGCAAAGATTCTATTTTTGGGGGAACAGAGCAGGCAAAGATTAAGCATATAGGATTAAGCCAAGTGGTATAAATAAACATCTGGATAAAATTAAACTTGGGGATAAAATCATTTCAAATCCAGAGAATATACTGTAGTACAAATCTTTAAGGATTATTATTCCGCATTATACAATTTGGAAGCGAATAATGAAGAAAGAGGGACTCAGGAGAAAAAAATCAGAAATTGTTCAGCAAAAATGAATCTTCCTAAAGTATCAAAGGAAGATTTAGATTTTCTAAATAGGGAAATTACTATACCACCACTATAACATTTTTCATAGAAATATAGTGAGGGAACTGGTGAATATGTTCAATGACATAAAAAAGGAAGGTAGAGTTCCTAGTGAAATGTTAGAAGCTGTTATAGTGAACATCCCAAAGATAGATTCTGAAATATAAGAATGTAAAAACTTTCGACCTATACCTTATTGAATAATGATATAAAAATCTATTCAAAGATATTAGCTTTGAGGTTGAATAAAATAATTAACTCTCTAATTGAAACAGACCAAACGGGTTTTATAGTTGAGAGACAGGGAACCTCAAGTATAAGAAGATTATTGAATTTGATTGAATTCCTTAATAAAAAGGGCAGAGAAAGCTTTTGACAGAGTCGGGTGGAGATACATAGAATTAACACTGGAAAAGTTTGGTCTGGCTGATTTTGGCCTTAAAGCCATTGGTGCATTGTATGGGTCTCCATCCGCCTCTGTCAGGGGCTTAGGTTTTCTTTCAGAGAAATTTGCCATTTCAAATGGAACTCAGCAAGGATGCCCGCTCTCCCCAGTTTTATTCGCTTTATTAATTGAACCATTAGTTCAATCGATTAAAAGCTCAGAAAACATCAAGGGTATTAAGATAGGCTCAAGTATACATAAAACATCTCTCTTTGCAGACAATATGGAAATAGCAGTGGAGAATCCATCTAGTTCTTTGGATTACCTTCACAAAATCATTGAAGAATTTAGTGCAATATCTAATTATAAAATTAATATCATGAAATCCAAAGCACTGCCTATTAATCTATCCTTGGCTGAAATAGAGGATTTGAAGGGTAAATACCAATATAAATGGCAGAATAAGATCCAGCATTTGGGTATTGATCTTTATGTCAATTTAAAACAAGTTATCGTGCAAAACCTGAAACCACTTTATTCAAAGCTAAAAAAAAACTCTACAAGATTGGGGAAACATTATTAGGTCATGGTCTGGACGCTTAGAGGCGGTAAAAATGGGCATTCTCCCCAAAATTACTTATTTGTTACGCAATTTTCCACTGTAGGTTCCAGCATACATTATCAATAAATTCCAAATCTTAATCGATAAATACATGCATAATTATAAAAGAATTAGGATAAAGAAAGTCTATAGGATATGCGATTTTGAAAAGGGAGGAGTCAGATACCCGTTGATTAAAAACTACCAACAAGCTATACAAATGTCCCAACTAGTACTATGGACTCAGTCACCTGACCTATGTAATTGGTCTCAAATTGAGAACTTCAACTTAGAATCGGGGGATCTAAACCTTTTACTGTTTTCCACAGAGGGGGAGTTTAAGGATAGTACGAGGAAGTCTTACATTAAAAAATCATAGGTGGTGGTGTAAATTTAACGCTTGCTTCTCTCTAATGCCCCTACCCAGCCTGATTACGCGTTTGGTTTCATTGGCCAAATTATTTGATTCTAGCCTACTTAGGATGTTAGTGAGAAAAGGAGCCATTTGTCTGAAAGATATATATGGGGATAAAAAAATAATGGAGTTCCAAGAACTTATTAATAGTTATTCAATCTTCTTAGATAATTGGCTAGAATATATTAAATTACGGAAACTATTGGTTTCATCCCCTTTCTATATGGAGGAGACAAGGAGACTGACGGATTTTGAAATTTTAATCTCTTCTAAAGATAAAAAGCACCTTGTGTCTAAATGCTATAAAATCATTAAGAAACAATACCAGCTTGAGAAACCCTTTAATTGGAGGTTATGGGAAAATGATATAGGTAATTCTTGGCCTATCGAAAAATGGCACTCATCCTCTTCTCTATTAAAAATGTAGCATATAGGAAAATTCAGTTTAAAATTATCAACAGATGGTACATAACTCCAATTAAGTTGGGACAGTTAAATAACTCAGAGGAACAAAAGAACTGTTGGAGAGGTTGTGGGCAGAATGGTTTGAATTTTCATAAGTGGTGGAGTTGTCCGCTAATACAGAAGTTCTGGTCGGAGAGTTTTAAACACTTATCAAAGATCTGCAAAAAGGTAATAACTCCGGCACCAGAATTCGTGATCTTACATTTTTTCCCAGATGATTTGTCAACATCAGTTAAAAGTATGGCTTTGCTCTTCCTTAAAGAATTAAAAAAACTTGTAGTTTCTAGATGGAAAAATAAAGTATGCCCATCTTGGATGGAACTTCTAGAAAGATTGAAATATGTTCACCTTTTAGAATGTGGTTTAAGTAATATTAAGGTAGGCCCTAAGATAGGAGCTAAATGGGCCCTATGGGAAAAAAAATTATCTTCACAAGCGAAGGTTTGAGCTCAGCAAGATGTCTCTCCTCTCTTCTCTCTCCGGAGTGCTTTACTCATGCTGGAGGTATATGATTTGTTTATGTGATGTTTGTTTTGTATTGTTTTTCATGTTTTATAGACTTTTGCTGACCTGTGTGTCAGAATTGGTATATTTGGAATATATGTGTTTGTTTGTTTTTTGTGTAATGTAAAAAAAAAGAGATCCAGAAGAAGTGGAAAAGAAAAGTGACCTTTTGACTTGGTTTGATCGCCAGTTTCTGGGGTCAGGAAGGAAGTTTGCTTTTTTTCCCCTTATGAGACAATTGGCAAAGTTTCAATGGTTTTTTTTTTCTGTTTGCCTTCCTCTGGGTCAATTAACAATTAATAATAAATAGTCCACATATTAAAAAGATCAATCAAGATCTAAAAAGTTTGACCTTGATGGACTAACTCTTTATTCATCCTCAAATACTATACTATTAATAATTATTTAACAACTAATTAATTAATAAATAATCTGCATATTGCTGATCAGAGGAGATCTTAACAGGTTGAACTTGATGGACTGAAAGTCTTTTTTCAACCTAAATTACTATGTAACTATGTAATTAGTGACTTTCAGTATAGGGGAATGTTGGGACTGGAAGCTGGATTGGAAAATGCAAAGAAGGGAGTTAAAGGAAATAAAGCAGATACAGTGATTGTAGACAAGCTGCTACAGTCATTTGGAAGCCATGGGAAGTAGAGAGATGGGAAGATAGATGCAGAATCAGAGTCATATGAGGGTTTATTAAGAATGGGTGTATTTATGGTATATTCAAGAGAGGATGGACATTTGCCAGTATTGAGGGAAAGGTTGAAAAGTTGTGTGAGAGCTGGGATTAGTGTGGTAGAGAGAGGAGGGATGAGCTGTGATGGAATCGGATCCAGAGGACAGGTAGTAGTGCAAGAAGATGAAAGTAGGCTGGATACTTTGTCTTCTGTTGCAGAGTAAAAGCTGTGCATAATGGCTGTGGGATTGTGAAAGGGAGAATGCTGGGTGTTGTCGATTAGTTGAGAGGAGAGGTGTAAGGCTGAAGTGCGTGATTTCCTCCATAGTCATTCAGCAGTGACTTAGCACTTCTGAATGTGTCGTGTTTGCATAGTGTGTCATGGTTGTGGATGAGAGTGAGGGCATCTGTCTATGGTTATGGGGGTGAGTGTGTCAAGGGTGGAAGAATGAGTCAAGTTGTTGTGTGAGATGGCAGTGTCAGGGCAGGTGATGTTGATGATAGGGCTAAGAAGGGGTTGTAGCACAGTGGAGAGCTGTGGTGGGTCAAGTGCTTGCAGGTTTCTGTTGGTAATGGTGGCCTGGGTTGAAGAAGAGTAATGAGAGGAGGGTGTGGAGAGGTTCAAGGTTAGGAGGTGGTGGTCAGATAGAGGGAGTGGATTGATGACTGGAGATGGTGCTGAGACTGGTGAAAATAAGGTCAAGGGAGTGTCCAGCGTGGTGAGTTGAGGAAACTGTCTGTTGTGAAAGGCAGAGAAAAGAAGTGAGTGAAATCATTTAGCGGCTGAATGGGAGGTGGGAGTGTCAATGGCAGTGTTGAAGTCGCCAAGTACAAGTGAGGGAACGTTGGGGGAGAGAAAGTGAGGGAGCCAGGCAGAAATGGGATCCAGGAATTGAGAGGGTGTGTGTAAAGTGTGTAAACTTCAAGAGATGAGACTTGGAGGGATGGGACAGTGGATATGATGTTAAATGTACAGCGGATGAAAAGTAATATGCCGACACCATTATGATCTTCTTCTTCAGTTGGGCTTCGAGATGAGGCCTCCTTGCAGCTAAGTCCAGCGTGTCTCGGGATGAGCGCCAGCTAAGTCCAGCATGTTCACCTCTGCAATGAGCAGTCCCATATGCTTTAACTGCTCGCCTCGCTTCGCAACAATACATGTGATATATATATATCCCCCAGATATCTTATTCCATATATAAATATTAATCTTCTCAGAGTCACTGATAGTTATCTCACTTCTGTCCTGTCAAAAGCATCCTCAGACTGCCTTCCGACTGGCTTTACCTCAGAGACACACATTACATAACTGACCCATTACATAACTCTCTCAACTGTCACTTACTGGCTACCTCATAGCATTCAAACTGGCAGTTAACTCCTTATCACCGGGACACAATTGAACATACAGTAATCAACATAACATAACATAGCATAACATGCAGTAATTAACATACATAGGATGATCAACTTAATAAAACATATTAAATACCTATAAAACATACTGAGCCCAGTCCCACAACCACATATTCCTAGGAGGCAGTCCTGATAGGAGTCTTTAAGCAGCCAGGGCAATGGCCATCCTAAAAATCCTAATCATACTGGGTGGACCATATTAGTCCAAAGGACTGGTGGATAGGGGGATCCTGACATACACCTTGTTTGTTCCCAGGTCGAGGTGTGTGATTAAGGTGAAAGCCACAATGAGAGAGTGCTGCAGCGGATGTAGTGTCTGAGGATGAGAACCAGTTTTCTGTAAGAGCCTGGAGATTGAGGGAATTGGAAATAAATAGGTTGTGAGTGAAAGCGTTTGTTGCAGATGGACAGTGTGTTACAGAGAGCAGAGGAGAAAGGCAAAGTAGAAGGTTTGTGACAATGATGGGTATAAAATTCTGGGTGTTTGCTGCCTTTGAGGTGGAGCGTGGCTGACGGCAGGTAGAAATTAGTGAGTGGGTTAGGGGATATATCTCCAGCGGCCAGGAGAAGAAGGAATGAGAGCGAGAGGAGGTGGGAATTAGACTTGCAGTAGTGTTTCTGCTTCTGAGTGATAGGGAAGGCATCACATTGAAACTGGAGGAGGGACAGGAGCTCATGGGAGCATGAAAAGAGAACCCTGTTTTTGAGCTCTGAATCTTGCATATAGAATCATTTTTCAAGCAACATACACGATTAAAAACTTGCAAACTTACAATCTAAGGGATTTGAAAGGTGATAGATACATTGGGCATATTAAGGATGAAGGTGATAAGCTTCAGTAAATAGATGTGTTTTAGTGAGGTTTTGAAGGATATGAGACAGGAGGAAAGTCTAGTGGTGTGAGGTAAGGAGTTCCAAAGAATTGGGCCAAAATGAGAAAGGCACTACAGGCAGTAACGGGAGGAGGTTATAAGAGAGGAGGAAAGAAGAAGATCATTAGCATAACAGAGTGGGGGGGTTATTTTGAGAAGAGAGAGCAGAGATATAAGCAGGTGCAATATTGATGAGAGTTTTATACATTGGGGTCATGATTTAAATTTTATTCCGGAGGTTATGGCACTGACAGAGTGGTGATACTGGCATTGAGCATTCAGAACTACAGGCTCATAACATACGGTGTATGCTCGCTAATGCCAGAAGCTTGCCAGGAAAAATGGGAGCGTTAGAATTATTAGCAATTAATGAAAATGGCATTTAATAGGCATTACCGAAACGTGGTGGGATGAATCTCATGACTGGACTGTTAATCTGGAGGGTTATAACCTATTTAGGAAGGATAGAGGCAATGGTGAAAGAGGAGGAGGGATTTGTCTGTATGTTAAGCCTGAATTTAAGCCTATAGTCACAGAAGATATTTATGGTGGACCTAGTGATACAGTTGAATGTTTGTGGGTAGAGTTAAATAGCGGAGCAGCAAATTCCAAAAGAATATTAGTAGGAGTATGCTAAAAAAAAACAAATATAGCTGAAAGTGAAGAAATACAATTATTGTTACATATTGGAAATGCAGCTAAGCATGGGCAAGTTCTAATAATGGGAGATTTTAATTACCCAGAAATAAACTGGATAAATGAGACCAGCAGTTCAGCTAAGGGGAGCAGGTTCTTGAGTACACTCAGGGATCATTATCTGGCCCAGGTTATACAAAAGCCTACTAGAAATGAAGCTATCTTAGATTTAGTCATCACAAATAATATTGATATAATATCAAATGTTGGAATAGGGCAACCTTTGGGAAACAGTGATCACAAAACAGTCTCATTGGAGATTGAATTAAAAAAACAAAATTTTAAGGGGCCAACAAAAACTCTTAATTTTAAAAGGGCAGATTTTAACGGCCTAAGGGCAGCAATACAAAGTATAGACTGGGACAGAGAACTGATAGGTAAAAACACTGAACATAAATGGACAGCATTTAAATCCTTACTAAATATACAGTACATACATATCGGCATATACCATGTAGGAATAAAAGTAAAAGGAGTAAATCCCATCCAATGTGGCTTAACAATGATTTAAATATCAAGATATGGAGTAAAAAACAGGCATTTAAATTATACAAACAAGAGGGGACAGAGACTGCTTTACAGGAGTACAAGGAAATCAACAAGGCTTGCAAAAGCGCTATTAGACTGGCAAAAATAGAAAATTAAAAATTTATTGCAAAAGAGAGTAAGACTAATACTAAAATATTTTTAAAATATATTAATGGGAAGAAGGCGAGGAAGGAAGCTATAGGAACATTAGAATGTGAAACAGGCGATCTGAAAATTAATGAACAAGAAAAGGCAGATGAGCTAAATAGGTTATTTTCTTCGGTATACACAAGGGAGGTACCAGTGGTTGGGACACTGCAACATAATGGGGCTACACTACCTTTGCCAAATTATTGGTTAACACAGGAAGTAATCCAAAAAAGGATGGAAAAAATAAATATTAATAAAGCTCTGGGTCCTGATGGATTACATCCACGGGTACTGAGGGAACTGGGTTCTATAATAGCCAAACCATTATATTTAATTTTTCAAGATTCACTCAACACAGGGTCTATACCAGATGACTGGAGAAAAGCAGATGTGATACCTATATTTAAAAAGGGAGCAAGAGCAAATCCGGGGAATTATAGACCAGTGAGCTTCACTTCTGTAGTGGGGAAGCTTTAAGAAGGGTTAATAAGGGATAATATACAAGAATATATCTATTTGAACCGGATTATATGTAGGAGTCAACATGGATTTATGAGGGATAGGTCATGTCAAACAAATCTAATTAGTTTCTATGAGGAGGTTATTAGGAACCTGGATCAAGGCAACTCAGTGGATGTAGTCTTTTTGGATTTTGCAAAGGCTTTTGATACAGTGCCACATGGGAGACTATTGTGCAAACTAAGAGATACAGGAATTGCAGTAAAAAACTGCTCAAGAATTTAGAGCTGACAAAAAGACAGGAAGCAAAGGGTTGTTGTAAATGGAACATACTCCGATTGGATTAATCTGGTAAGTGAGATTCCTCAGGGTTCAGTATTAGGTCCTCTCCTTTTTAACATATTTATTAATGACTTAGAGGTAGGATTGAGGAATAGGCATCTAAATGGCAGATGAGATTTAATATGAATAAATGTAGAGTTATGCATCTGGGAAGGAAAAATAGCCATGCAATTTATAATCTTAATGGAGCAAATCTAGGTGTATCAAATATTGAAAGGGATTTGCGAGTGCTTGTGGACAACCACCTAGGTAACAGTGCTCAAAGCCAAGCAGCAGCTGCAAAGGCAAACACAATATTAGCATGTATTAAAAAGGGTATAGAAGCAAGGGAAGCAAATACAGTATATTTCTGCCACTATACAAATCTCTAGTACGCCATCATTTGGAATATGGAGTACAATTTTGGACACCACTTCATAAAAAGGCCTTTTTAGAGCTGGAAAAGGTACAGAGGAGGGCAACAAAACTAATAAGGGGAATGGAGGGGCTAAGTTATGAAGAAAGACTAACTAAATTAAACTTATTTTCTCTAGAAAAAAGGCGTCTAAGAGGAGATATGATTACCTTATATAAATGCATCCAGGGTCAGTATAAAGATTTGTCAAGGGAGCTTTTTGTACCAAGAGGTTTTCAACTGACAAGAGGACACACCTTGAGGTTAGAAGTAAAAAGATTCCACCTTAAAGAAAGAAAAGGGTTCTTCACAGTAAGGGTGGTTAATTTGTGGAATTCTCTACCAGAGGAGGTGGTGACAGCAGATTCGATAAATAACTTTAAAAGGGGACTGGATTTATTTCTAATTAAAAAGGGAATTCATGGTTATCATGGATAATTAGAGAGACAGTATTGATCCAGGGAGAAGTCCGATCGCCAGTATCTGGGGTTAGGAAGGAATTCATTTGTTTTTCCCTTTGAGACGATAGGCTAAGTCTCACTTGGGTCTTTTTCTGTTTGCCTTCCTCTGGATTAATTAATAATTAAATAAGAAAATAAGAAAATAATTGATTAATAATTAATTAACAACTAATTAATTCATATTTAGATCAGAGGAGATCTTAAATGGTTGAATTTGATGGACTGAAAGTCTTTTTTCATCCATAATTACTATGTAACTATGTAACTATGTATTGTGGATGAGCCTAGCGGATGCATTCATTATAGATTGGAGTGGTGATAAAGAGTGAGTTGCAGTAGTCAAGACAAGATTTGATGAGATAATTAATTGTAGTTTTGTCTTGTATACGATATGGTAGTGACTTATTTTGGAGATATTTTTAAATGAAATAGACAAGATTTAATGAGTGAATATATGTGAGGAATGAAAGAGAGGACAGGATCAAGAAGAACCCCAAAACAGCTAGCTTGTGAGGAGGGAGTGATAATTGCATTCTCAACAGTGAAAATATTTGAGGAATGAATGCAGTAGTAGAGGGTAGGAAAATAAGGAGTTCAGTTTTTGGCATGTAAAGTTTGAGATGGTGGTCAGACATCCAGGAGGATATGCTAGAGAGGCAGTTAGAAATTCTTGCTAGAATAGAGGTGGATAGATCTGGTATTGAGAGGTAAATTTGAGTGTTGTCTGCATAGAGATGATATTCAAATATAAAAGATTTTGTTAAGATTCCAAGAGAGGAAGTAGAGACGGAGAAGAGGGCCTAGAATTGAACCTGGGGTAAACCAACAGACAAGGGGAGAGGTGAATAAGTGGTGCAAGAAAGGGAGACACTAAATGTTCAACCTTGTAGGTATGATGTGTGATTTGCCAATCTCTTACTTTACTTGTCATTGGGAGAAATGTTTTCTCTAAGAAATGCACTTGAGCACACAGGTTATGAATTAAGCACACAAAGGACACTGAAATGCACACAAAAAAATCGAATTCCACCCTGCTCATGATTGCTCGCCATAGCTTAAAAGCATATCTAACTTTCCTGAATTATGAATACATCTGATAGAGGAGCATCAGTAGTGCAAAAAATACCAAAATAAATATATACAAACTCACCCTGGTGTTTGCTAAATCCCTCCAGTTTGCAAACTGCAGCTTTTGTTAATTGACATCAACGAAAATCCCTGCTAAGATTACATAAAATTCATAATTTTTTTTTGGACAATCAGGAGAAAGCAGAGGTTAGTTGACAACAATTGTATCACATTCTGGGGTTCCTGTGTTGCAAAGCAGCCAGTCTATCTCTATATATAAGTCTATATGTGGTCTATCTCTCTCTATCCTTGTGGTCTTATTCAGCTGTGAGCTCAGACTCCACCCAACCATGTAATTCCATCCAGCAGCAGTTACTTCCTGTGATCCCTACCAGAAAGGCCAAACTCTGTACCTGGCAGCTCTCTACAGTGTACTTGGTTATGTAAGCTTCCTGTGGATGTGCAAAGCTGGATTTTACTCTTCTGCAATTAAGTATGAGCGAGAAACGTTGCGTAGGGTGTGTCCAGTGACATCACAAAAAGGCACCAAGCCGGCTTTCCTAATAGTAGTGATGTCGCGAACCTAAAATTGCAAATGTTTGCGAACCGGCGAACATCGGCGAACCGCCATAGACTTCAATGGGCAGGCGAATTTTAAAACCCACAGGGACTCTTTCTGGCCACAATAGTGATGGGAAAGTTGTTTCAACGGGACTAACACCTGGACTGTGGCATGCCGGAGGGGGATCCATGGCAAAACTCCCATGGAAAATTAAATAGTTGATGCAGAATCTGGTTTTAAGCCATAAAGGGCATAAATTACCTAACATTCCTAAATTGTTTGGAATAACGTGCTTTAAAACATCAGGTATGATGTTGTATCGATCAGGTAGTGTAAGGGTTAGGCCCGCTTCACAGTGACAGACCAAACTCCCCGTTTAACGCACCGCAAACAACCACAAACAGTCCATTTGCACAACCGCAAACTCCTCATTTGCACAAGGTTGGATACCAAGCTAGCCATGTCCCGTTCCTTGTCCTCACTGATGTCATTGAAGGTCTCTTCCTCCACCCAGCCACCAAGGGTCCCCGAAAGGTGACAACAAGCCCCCTGGGACGCCTGCTGTGTTTGGTCTTCCACCTCCTCAAAGCCACCTTCCTCCTCTGACTCCTCTTCTTCAGACTCCTCTCACTGCATTGCCTCTCTCTGCATTATTATAAGGTGTGTTAAGTAGTACTACTCTTATCAGTTTAAAACCTGTTACAGCACATATCAGGGGGCGTGTATAAGGCCTGGATTTTTAGAACCAGGAGATGGCAAAAGATGCTTTGTTGGTCGTATCACTTCAATTTTGGGGCACGGCACGTGCAGTCAAAGGTGCCACCAGATAGGAGTGACGTGTTTGTAAGTACTACTCTTATCAGTTTAAAACGTGCTACGTCACCTATCAGGGGGCGTGTATAAGGTCTGGATTTTTAGAACCAGGAGAACCTTCTGGCCACCAAGGTTAATCCTTTAAGTACACATACTTAAGTCAGGAACAATAGGGTCCCAACAGACATAGGGGCACCATCTATCCAGGGGGCCTCTGGGGTCTCCCTAGCCCAGATCCAGGGGCCTGGGCCATAGCAAAGAGATGTGTCTCTGTTGACTGCCAGCGCCCAAATGACTCTGTTAGCCACACCTAGTGGGCGGCCCAGGGGAGGGGTCTGGAAGTTCCCAGAGCTTACCTCTAGTCCATTGGCTAGAGGTAATCAAGTTACTCTGGAGATTACCCCATTGGCCAAGAGGAAGATAAGGGTTGGACAAAGGGGTAGCCACTCCCTGTACTGTTGTTGTGAGTTGTTTAAATACTTGTGTAAAAATAAAGAAGTTGTTCATAATTTTCATCAAGACTTTGTGTGCAGGTGTATTATTGACCCAAGGGCATATGCTGGAATAGGAGATCGTTTCTGACTCCATGCCAGGTTTTTCCCAGGCACACTACCTTAAGCTGGGACTTATGCTCTTGTATCCGCAAAGAAGGTCCATTGGTCTGAGTCACCCAAATCTTAGGTCTAAAACCTACAGGAGATAAGAGGGCTAGGATCCTCTATACTCCATCATCATTGTAGGTTGTGACACTATCCAAGAAACATTTCAAAACTTTATCTAACTGGGGGTCTATAGAGTGACATTAGTACTGACCTTTATATGACTGGGGGTCAATAGAGGGACATTAGTACTGACCTTTATCTGACTGGGTGTCTATAGAGGGACATTAGTAATGACCTTTATCTGACTGGGTGTCTATAGAGGGACATTAGTACTGACCTTTATCTGACTGGGGGTCTATAGAGGGACATTAGTACTGACCTTTATCTGACTGGGGGTCTATAGAGGGACATTAGTACTGACCTTTATCTGTCTGGGGGTCTATAGGTGACATTAGTCCTGACCTCCTGCTGCAGTATTATTACTCCCAGTACTCCCAGGCTTGCTACTATTAGATATAATAACCTCAGTTTCGTTTCCTTATCTGTTGGTAACATCAAAATATGATTATTAAATATTTCATATTTGTTTGTTTTTTTCTCCCAAAGTGAACCCCTTTGTGTGTGTCCCACAGATGTGGCGTTTCCTCTCTGCGTATGTTGGATTTGCACCGCTCAAAAAGTATGAAAAGAGATCCCCCCCCTTGAAGCCCATTAATGACATCATCAGTAAATTGTATGTAACAGATTCCAGTGTTTAGGGTTGATGACCCAATACTGCGATCATATCATTTATGACAAAAATCTGTATTTGTCGTATTATTCAGACGCGCGTGCATCTTTGTGTTACATTTCCTGATACTTTTATTATCTTGATCTTTATATATTTACTAGCGACTTGCCCGTCAAAAAATGGTGGCAATAAGATTGTAAGGCAGGTAATGGTTTGGACGAGACATTCATTTTGTTGGCGGTCGGATATCCTTCGGCGCTCATTGCGAGGCTGTTGGTTGTATTTTTTTTCTGATAGGCACTTTTGCTGTTATTCTTTGGTCGGCGGTGATGTGTTTTTTGCGCTTATTGCAAGGCTTTGTGTGCTATGAGCAGCGTTGGCGCTCGTTGTGAGGCGCGCAGTGAATGGCTTTTATGTTTAATGTGATAATGTTTTTTTTGTGTATATGTATTTTTGTATGCTAATGAAATAATTACTAAATGAATATACTTTACCTATTTGTAAGTAATATATGCAGGAAGCATTGTGCTGAAGAGCTGACAATCTGTTTTCATGTTCCTGCAGCATACAATGTAGGTTTTCAGTGCTGTGGAGCTGCTGTGTAAGTGTCAGCAATGTGTGCAGTGTGTAGTGTAAATAGGCTGCGTGCGCGAGTGGAAGCCGTTAGGGTAGCTGGGTACTTCCGCATTGTGTAAGTTAGTGTTGTAAAATGGCGGGGAATGTGTATGTGGTAAGCGGGTGTGGATGATTTAGCGTCCTTGTTAATAGTGTATATTTACCTCGTACGGCTTTTTAGGAAAATCTTTTTTAGTTAGCTCTTCAGGTTATTGATCACTGGATATATTAATTACAAATAGGTAAAGTATTTTAGTAATTAATTAATTAATTATTATTAAAAAATATATATATAAAAAAATACGCTTAATAGCATATTTTACACTGCGGTTACTTTACATACATTAACGCTTCGCACTTCCTAATACATTTGTTCATTCACAATAGTTATTATCGTGCATTCATTTAATAAGTATTAATTAGTAATGGAAAATAAAAATGTAGACTTTACACTACACTAAAATGTTTTACTTTTTACTCTGCAGTTATATATCTGGATTACTGCTCATTGGCTGCCAGCGATAGCACTCTCAAAGCAGTTACAAATCTAAATCACTTTATTATGCTCTGAGACCTGAATACATTTTTTAATTTACACTGCACAAAAAAAATTATATATTTAACACTGTACTTATATATCTGTCTTTGCTATGAGCGCCGAAGATTGATCGTTGCAAAGCACACGAGGGAAGAGGCTCACAATGAGCGCCGAAGGTCCTCAGAGTACAAAAAGCATCACATTGTGTGGCAAACAGCATTGCCATGGCTTCAAACTTTTTTATTTATTATTATTGCCCCGTCATTTGTGCCAGGCAAGTCGCTAGTGATATAATATAACATAATGCAATACAATATTATACAGTACACATGGGTGTTGGAACTGGGGGGGGGGGGGGGGGTAAGGGGAATTTTCGGTTTGCGAACCGCGAACGCGAACCGCAGCAAATGTTCGCTAACCGGCGAACCCGGCGAACCGCCATAGACTTCAATGGGCAGGCGGATTTTAAAACCCACAGGGACTCTTTCTGGCCACAATAGTGATGGAAAAGTTGTTTTAAGGGGACTAACACCTGGACTGTGGCATGCCGGAGGGGGATCCATGTCAAAACTCCCACAGAAAATTACATAGTTGATGCAGAGTCTGGTTTTAATCCATAAAGGGCATAAATAACCTAACATCCCCCTCCATCATCATCCTACCCTGTATCTCTTTACCCCCTCCCTCATCATCCTCCCTCATCATTCTCCCCTGTGTCTCTTTCCCCCCTTCCTCATCACCCTCCCCTGTGTCTCATCCCCCCTCCCTCATCATCCTCCCACCTCCCTCATCATCCTCCCCTGTATCTCTTTACCCCCTCCCTCATCATCCTCCCCTGTGTCTCTTCCCCCTCCATCATCATCCTCCCCTGTGTCTCTTTCCCCCCTCCCTCATCATCCTCCCGTGTCTCTTTTCCCCCTCCCTCATCCTCTTCCCCTGTGTCTCTTCCCCCCCTCCCTCATCATTCTCCCTTGTGTCTCTTTCCCCCCTTCCTCATCACCCTCCCCTGTATCTCTTTACCCCCTCCCTCATCATCCTCCCCTGTGTCTGTTTCACCCCTCCCTCATCATCCTCCCCTGTGTCTCTTCCCCCCTCCCTCATCATCCTCCCCCCTCCCTTGAGGATAAGGGGGGGAAGAGACACAGGGATAAGTGTGAGGGGTGTTAGGGTAAGGGGTGTTAGGGATAAGGGTGAGGGGGTTAGGTGTTAGGGTGAGGGGTGTTAGGGCTAAGTGTGAGGGGTGTTAGGGTGAGGGGTGTTAGGGATAAGTGTAAGGCGTGTTAGGGTGAGGCATGTTAGGAATAAGTGTGAGGGGTGTTAGGTCTTAGGGATAAGTGTGAGAATGTTAGGGTTAGGTGTTAGGTTGATGGGTGTTATGGATAATTGTGAGGGGTGTTAGGGTTAGGGTAAGGGGTGTTAGGGATGAGTGTGATGGGTGTTAGGGTAAGGGATGTTAGGGTTAGGTGTAAGGGTAAGGGCTGTTAGGGAAAAGTGTAAGGGGATATTAGGGTTAGGTGTTAGGGTGAGGGGTGTTAGGCATAAGTGTGGGTGGTGTTAGGTCTTAGGGATAAGTGTGAGAATGTTAGGGTTAGGTGTTAGGTTGATGGGTGTTATGGATAAGTGTGAGGGGTGTTAGGGTTAGGGTAAGGGGTGTTAGGGATAAGTGTGATGGGTGTTAGGGTAAGGGATGTTAGGGTTAGGTGTTAGGGTAAGGGCTGTTAGGGATAAGTGTAAGGGGGTATTAGGGTTAGGTGTTAGGGTGAGGGGTGTTAGGGATAAGTGTGGGGGGTGTTAGGTCTTAGGGATAAGTGTGAGAATGTTAGGGTTAGGTGTTAGGTTGATGGGTGTTATGGATAAGTGTGAGGGGTGTTAGGGTTAGGGTAAGGGGTGTTAGGGATAAGTGTAAGGGATGTTAGGGTTAGGTGTTAGGGATAACTGTGAGGGGTGTTAGGGTTAGGGTAAGGGGTGTTAGGGATAAGTGTAAGGGATGTTAGGGTTAGGTGTTAGGGATAAGTGTGAGGGGTGTTAGGGTTAGGGTAAGGGGTGTTAGGGATAAGTGTGAGGGTGTTAGGGTTAGTGTGAGGGGTGTTAGGGATAAGTGTGGGAGGTGTTAGAGTGAGGGATGTTAGGGTTAGGTGTTATGGATAAGTGTGAGGGGTGTTAGGGTTAGGTGTTAGGGTGAGGGGTGTTAGGGATAAATGTAAGGGGTGTTAGGGTTAGGTGTTAGGGTGAGGGATGTTAGGGTTAGGTGTTAGGGATAAGTGTGAGGGGTGTTAGGGTTAGGGTAAGGCGTGTTAGGGATAAGTGTGAGGGGTGTTAGGGTTAGGGTGAGGGGTGTTAGGGGGAAGTGTGAGGGGTGTTAGGGTTAGGTGTTAGGGTGAGGGGTGTTAGGGATAAGTGTGAGGGGTGTTAGGGTTAGGGTAAGGGGTGTTAGGGATAAGTGTGAGGGGTGTTAGGGTTAGGGTGAGGGGTGTTCGGGATAAGTGTGAGGGGTGTTAGGGTTAGGGTGAGGGGTGTTAGGGATAAGTGTGGGGGTGTTAGGGTTAGGTGTTAGGGATAAGTGTGAGGGGTGTTAGGGTTAGGTGTTAAGGTGAGGGGTGTTAGGGATAAGTGTAAGGGGTGTTAGGGTTAGGTGTTAGGGTGAGGGATGTTAGGGTTAGGTGTTAGAGATAAGTGTGAGGGGTGTTAGGGTTAGGGTTAGGTGTTAGGGATAAGTGTGAGGGGTGTTAGGGTTAGGTGTTAGGGTGAGGGGTGTTAGGGATAAGTCTAAGGGGTGTTAGGGTTAGGTGTTAGGGTGAGGGATGTTAGGGTTAGGTGTTAGGGATAAGTGTGAGGGGTGTTAGGGTTAGGGGTGTTAGGGATAAGTGTGAGGGGTGTTAGGGTTAGGTGTTAGGGTGAGGGGTGTTAAGGATAAGTGTAAGGGGTGTTAGTGTGAGGAATGTTAGGAATAAGTGTGAGGGGTGTTAGGTCTTAGAGATAAGTGTGAGGGGTGTTAGGGTTAGGTGTTAGGTTGATGGGTGTTATGGATAAGTGTGAGGGGTGTTAGGGTTGGGTGCTAAGGTGAGGGGAGGATGATGATAAGGGGGGGGAAGAGACACAGGGGTGTCCTTGCAGCAGAGATCAAAAGAGTCCTTCAGGACTGTATTGCACACTGTGTACAGTAGCCTAGCTATGGTTTTCCCTATTGATGCAGTATCACCTACACTCAGCCTCCTCTCAGTAAGACTGCAAGTTAGTTATGATTCCAAAATGGCTGCTGTCCATGAGGTAGAAGGGTGTGGAAGGCAGGGTATGATGCTGATTGGCTGGAATGTGTCTGCTGACTGTGAGTTGCAGGGTCAAAGTTTGCTCAATGATAAAGTATAGGGGGCGGGTCGAATATCGCATATGTTCGCAGTTCGCCGCGAACGCGAACATGCTATGTTCGCCGGCAAAACAGTCCGCCCGCGAACTATTCGCGACATCTCTACACATTATATATACAAAGGAAAAGAGCAATTAGACTATGATGAAGGAAAACAGGAATGTGTATTAGATAAAGCAATAGCGGGAGTACAAAGGATAAGCAATAAATTGTTATTACATAATTTTTACCATAAAGTAAAATAACAAAAAAATCAAAAAGACAAAAGGAATCAGATAGCATATAGTCACTTTAATGAGAGTGATACTGGAATGGAAAAACAAATGAAACAAATGTTATTTAAATGTAACTAAAATATATCTAAGTCAGCAACAAGATAAAATAGTAGTATGAAACAGCAATAAAGGGCAACAGCTAATGTAATAACAACAGTTTATCAGAAAATTATGAAATAAAAAGATATCACAAAGAAAATATAAATAATTTCAAAATTCCATAGGAGAAAAAACAAAGTATTAAGAAAAAGCTGAGAAATAAAATAATAGAGTTTATATATATAGTAGCATTACTTAAAGTGATGTCCTGGTGCTGAGCAGTAAGAAGCTCGGATTTTAAGCAATTGCATATTTTAACTAAGGATTTAAAAAAAAAAAAAAATGGAAATAAAGTTTATTTAAGTTTTATTAAAATTAGTTGTGTTGATTGCAAAGTTACAACCACAAAGAGGTGTTCATTTTTCTCTTACTTCATTTATGAGGTTTATTAAATTACTTTGTAAGTACACTAAACTTTTCTAAATAAGACATATTTTTCTAATAATCACTGCCTGTTTCTTACTGAATATTTCACTCAATTTTCAATTTTCCCCATCAACCTCTCTCGCTGTCCTTTTTTTACCCCATGCACCTCACAGTCCTGCAGAATAACTTTAAAAGCACTAAATGCAGTTGGTTATTCTGTTTTCCCCTATTTTTCTGGATTGGATTATATTTAATTTAGTGCGCACATAATTCTGTTGATGTGCAAACATTTTCACAGCTTAATTGTTTTTTGTATACAAACCAATGACTGTAAAAGAGTGAGGTCAGTTGGGCTTGACTAATGTTTACAGATTCATTCCTATGTATCTTGTGCACGATATGGGCTATCAACAGTTTGATAAAATAATCTATAGATATGATATTTGTGGCATGAAAGTCCAAGTGTGACTTTTATATAAATGCACAGGACAGGACATTACAGCATTATTGCACGTTATCCTGATTTTATTGCTTAATGGTCAAATTCACATGGAAAGAAATTTAGTAACATTTTAGCCGTTTCTCTAAGCTCACTCTTCATACATATTACTTTTTAAGACATGATTTATATACATCCACTACACCTTAACACAGAATAGATATATTGCAATATGATATGGATACAAATATCAGCCATTAGCTACATGTAATATATACCTTTGTCCCTCATCAGTAACCATTAGAAACACATGGACAAACGGATTAATGATAAATAAGAAAATACGTTTATTATATCAACAGAGAACACTCTTAAATGTAGCAGATCATGCATTAATATCATTGGTGTGGTGCAAATGCTATCCAGGAGGACAAGAGGTTGTATATAAATGGGATAATATGTTGATATAAAGGTAACAATGCATAATGGTAATGCATGACATCTACTAAAGCCAAACGTGGTCATTACACCAATATAATGATAATTAAATGGAGACTACATCATCTCCTATCAACTGCATTTCTCAGTGACCATCAATTGGGGAAATGGTGACCATATTCATACATGTCCATAGATAAGAATATCATGGACTATGTGATGGTGGCTAAACCCATGATTACTATATATGACCATCATCATAGTTCATGATCATCAACACTGTAGGCAGGCATAGGTAAGTGAACACTTTGACCAATAGATGTTAACTGAGTAATGTATTTGAGAAGGATTAAATGAGATTATTATTATTATTATCCGATGTCTGTAATGCAGCAACATATTCCATAGCTCTATACATGAGTTAAGTACAAAGAAAAAATACAATATTAAAGTGGAGGGCCCTGTCTTTGAGTTTATATGCATGGCTCTTTTTTCCTAAGCACCTTACAAGACTGAAAACTCACAAACCTACAATCTAAAGGGAATGAGAGAGGTAGGAACCTTTGCAGAAAACACAGATGAGACCTTGGAAGGACCAAGAAGAGAGAGAAATTTGAGATTGACAATGAAAGAGAAGAGAAGACAAATATGTTGCTGACAGACATAGAGTTTACCTGGGTAGAAGATGTAAGCAGTTGGGAAGTAAACATGTTTCCATTTAGTATGAGACAATATAAATCTGATAAGGAACCATTGTGAAACAGTGGGGCTAGTATGGAGTTTCTTATCTTTATCTAGTGGAAATGTTGTGTCAAGCACAGCAGAGAGCGCTGAAAGGTAATCAGAGTGGGATTGGTGGGTGAAGTGGTATCATATTAGGATAGCATATGCTGATGATTGGTCAGGTGCAATTGATTTCCATGTCCATGGATAGAGGACGTAAATAGAACATATGAGAAGGAAGAGGTCTTCGCAAGTTATGAAAAGATTAAAACAGGTGTAGAATGGCTTGAGGGAAGCATGGGAGGTTTCACACATGTTATAAAAGGTAGTAAAGGATTGATATTAAGTTACAAAATTATTTCTATCTCACAAAAAAAATGAGACATTACTATCAGCAGTAATATTGATCATGATATTGGATTCTGAGATGGGTCAACCTCCTTATTCCTGTTTATACTTGCAGGTGTGCAGCAAAATTTTTCTTAGGGTTTACCCAGAAAAGGAGAGGCAGGCTGGTGATAGAAAAGGCCCTCCAGCTGTACAGCAAATTTTAGAATTGTCTTAGGGTTTACCCATGGAAGAACTACTTAAAATTATTTATTTTTACACATGTTTTACACATTCAAGGAAAGACACAGATATAAATGATACACCTTTACAGTCAGGGCAGAGCAGCAAAGTTATGTTTAAGGTATATACATTAGATAGGAGGTTGCTTAATACAGGCTCAAAACATCCAAGAGTGCACAATAATATATTCATTAAGTGGTAACAATAAACTGAAATAAAAAAACATTTTGTGTAAAAAATAACTGCATTAAAAAGTAAGATTGTTTTTTCACTGATACATATTTTTTGTCATATAATCAACATTTACAATGTTTTATAAGGGCTGCAAGATAGTTTGCTAAGAAAGTTACAACAGCTTATCCATAGAAAATAACTATTACGGTCTCACTGAGTCATATTGCAGTCCCTGAAGAATCTGCCGTAGTTGCTGGGAAACGTACTTTGGAGCTGCTGGAGCTGTAACCAGAGGGTCCTTAGCATAAAGCCCTGAGGTAGAGAGTACATGCGCTTTTTTTCTGTGTTTGTCAGGTAGCGCCAAGCTGACACTGAGGATTTGTGGAGCTTGTGTGTGAGTACCTAAACTTCAGTAAACTATAAATAACAATAGCGCTTTTAGCGTGTATACATACCTTTGAATACTGTATTTGTATTAAAAGCAATTTTGGTAACACAGACATCAGCTATTATTATACTGTAGCCCCTGAAAACTGTAGCTAGCATTCTGGTCTTCCACAAGAGTGCTAGGACAAGGCTGTTTGTATACTTTATTACATTTAGTATACTGAAACTGTAACATATTGACTTACTTTGTTACATTTTTACTATAGCTATCTCTAATGTGTTTCTCTACCAATTTAAATTAATATGGGCGGATACAAGCTAATTTTCGACCCTCTGGTGTGTATATAAGTATATACTTTATTTTTTATTATATCCTTTTTCAATAAAGTTAGTTTTTTTCATTTTCTTATAGTTGCAAAATTTAAATATAGTTCCTTTGGAATCATTGGGGATGGTTTTCTGGTCCATTGCATTTTGATTCATCTTAACTTATTTTGCTGTATTCGATTTGATTTTGGGTTGTATTCCCACATTTGTGGTAACATTATTTTAAAATACTTTTACGAGCTGAGGATTGATTAAGTTGATAAAAGTAAATGTATTGACATTTGTTCAAAAGATAATCTTGTTTGCCATCTACAGAAATGTTCATTTGGGCATTTGAGCTGGGACTTTCAAATGTGCCCACAAATGCTTCGCTCGTCAATCGATAGCCATTATCAAACATGGCTTCCTTTAAGCCTATGCATGCTGTATTACACAGCTTTGATGCAAAGCCAAGGCTGGATTAAACACAGGCTGAGTATCCTATCCATGTACAGCTGTTTCAAGTTTTCTGGCTATCATCAGAATGGAGCGGGATCTCAGCCTGTGTTGTGGACCTTATGAGTAGGTAGTTCACCACAACAATCATTTATAATATGGTGGGCAAAAGAGCGATAGAAGCCCTCCACAGTACAGTAGTACAGTAAATAAATAGTACATCTGTGTTCACATTTGAATGTCTAAAACAAGTTAAAATACCTGCTTCCAGCTCAGAATTCCAAGAAAAACAGTTATTACACTGCATTCTGGGAAGCTAAGCTAGGACATGCAAATAGGCCCACAAATGCCTCGCTCTTCAATCCAAAGCCATTATCAAACATGGCTTCCTTTAAGCTTATGCATGCTGTATTATACAGCTCTAATGCAAAGCCAAGGTTGGATTAAACACAAGATATTTATATTTATTTATATATATATATATATATATATATATATATATATATATATAGTTGAAAAATCAGAGTATTGCAGTGAATAGTGATACCTTTTTTATTGGACAAACGTATTCATAATAAAGCGATGAGCTTTTGAGAGATAATGCCTCTCTTTATCAAGTCAAAAAGCGATACTGATACATGTTTGATAATGGCTTTGGATTGAAGAGTGAGGCATTTGTGGGCACATTTGCATGACCTAGCTTAGCTTCCCAGAATGCAGTGTAATAACTGTTTTTCTTGGAATTCTGAGCTGGAAGCAGGTATTTTGACTTAATAAAGAGAGGCATTATCTCTCGAAAGCTCGTTGCTTTATTATGAATACGTTTGTCCAATAAAAAAGGTATCACTATTCACTGCAATACTCTGATTATTCAACTGGATTACTGGACATTCACGGCTACCTCACTCATATATATATATATATATATATATATATATATATATATATATATATATATATATATATATATATATATATATATATAATTGTATTTTTATCTAAAAAATAATTCATTTATTTTATACTATGCAATTGAAATAATACTCCCCAAGGATGTGGACTGTAAATATGAGAGTGCTGCTGAGTGTATTGCAATTTATTGTAAAGTATGGTAAAAGTATTAATCGGGACTGCATGCAGCACAAAATAAGAAAAAGATGAAGTTTATTTTAAAAAAAGGCAATTTTTGCTCATCAGTAAGCCTTACTGATCACTTCAAAAATAGATTACAGATTCTATTATTTTTTTCTAGATTTGTAAAATTAAAGAATTGTGTAGGTTGGTAAAAACTTCACATGCTTATGAAATAACACAATTATCAGGTAAGCAAGAGAGGAAAATATAATTATTTTATAGAAAATATTTGTATCATCTTGCACTGCAAGTCTGCCTAACATTTTAGGGGGCTAGTTGTCCTATGGGCCCTTCCTCTGCCATTCTATTCTATTTTAAAGAGGATACATGAACAGGACATTTTAAAAAGAAGTAAATTCAGATTTAATCTACGTCTATTGTTCCTCCAACTCTTCCCTTGTTTCTAATCATTTATAAACAAATGCAAAATGTCACCAATAAAGCAAAATTAGTTAAAAAATAAAGACTGTAATTATTTATTTTAAATTGTTTATAAGCACGTGGCCCATTTTCAGGTAATGACCTTTAAAATAGCAAACTATCAATATGGCCCTTTAATGATCCTTTAATTACTTTATAATTTAATTACTGAGTCATTAAGTCTAGGCATTGTCAATGTACAGACATGGAAGACAATTGTCTCAATGCTTCAGTAATTAATCATAATGCAACAATCTCTCATTAAGAAAAGATCACAATGTCTTTTTGAGGGAGGATTATAAAGGTTGACTGACAGTTCAGAAAGGCAAAATGTTGATGTTAGTCTACTGTAGGGAAATGCAATTTAGTCAATTAGTAAAGTACTTGATATTACCTATAGTTTTCAATTATACCATACTTGGAATCTCCTCTGTGTTACTTTAAAATGCAGCAAGTCTATGAAATTTATAGAAAAATATAGGAAAAAAACTTAAATATTAGCTTGACGTTTAAGTTTCTATGATGATGTATGGGAAATGAAATATAATTGAGTTGATACAAAATGCCATGGCTACAAACACACACTGTAAATTATTTACCTTGATAATGAAAATGGATTAGATTTAATTATTATACATGTCATTATGGGACAAATAAAAGCTTGTTTAGTGAGGTTGTATTGTGACACTTAATACATTTTTAGGCATATTTCATAAACACAAGACCAGATACCTGATATTTATGAATATACAAAATATTTCTTTGAAAACCCTCTCTCTTGGGTATAATTAAAGTTAGAAGAGATGCCAAATGAATTCTAACATTAGTGATGTGGGTAGTATTCAAGCATGGTGCAGATGGATAAAATAGTGAAATTAAGGAGATTCTGGATTCACACATTTTCCTTAAGGGACTTGAAGGACATGTTTTATGTACTAAAAGTATTTTTTTACAAGGAAAATAAAATAAGACAATCAATACCAAAGCAACACAGAAACAGAGGAAGATCACTGTAATTTATCTAACTTAGTCTTCTTGCTTGTTAATTAAACAAACTACAAACTATGGAGTAATTGTTATGAAAGGCTGGCAGTAAGACACTTATTTGTTTGTGCTATAGTATTTTACTTAGGATAGATTGGCACAAAGCACAAATGTGTCTGAATACATAACAGATTAAACTTTGCTACAAAAAAACATGTATTGTTTAAAGCATGTTCCCTTAAATGCATGGCCTAAATTGGGTACTACGATGTCTCTGACTGTGTACCAGTAATTATAATTTAGTATATGTTTAATTTACACATGGCATCTTTATTATAGGTGATAATTTTTTAGTGACCATTTTATTTAGCCAGTTGCTGCAAATGGCCTTCGGGTGTACATAAACCACTGGATCTCACTGAAGGCAATGCTAGAGAGGCTGCTAATGGGTTATTTAAGTATTTGGTAAAGTTAATGGCTCTTTTGAAAACTAAAGTAATTGGTAAAATGGTTTGGTTAGGAGAATTCCTTAACTTGGTTATATGTACCATAAACATCATCCAATATCTAATGGTAATAAGATAATGCCATCAAAAACTCAATGTGAAGAATTTGCACAAGTTTTAAATGATACAGTCAAGATACACTTATAAATGCCTAGACATGTGGATAACAAGGATCATACACCTCAATTTCCTAATCACAGACAAATAAACTATAACATATTTCAACATACTATATATATATATATATATATATATATATATATATATATATATATATATATATATATATATACTACTTTGGTCGACGTCCAAATACAAAGAAATCAACAAAGGCTATTCTATCCATATTCATTCAGTGATAGCCATGTTTGGGTTCTATGGTCAATTTTAATCTTCACCCTGCCCCTTGATATTAACTCACTTGTAAATTTGTTTATCATGGACTTGTATTCAACAAAAATAAATAAAATATACAAAATAATGTGTCATTCTTATGGAGTATAAAATATTAGCCATGGGAATTTTAATAATAGCCATATGAACTTTCCAAGACCCGAGTACATATCTCCATGCATTTTTAATCTGGATAACAAACAATACCCTTGAAATATATGTAAAAATTACAAAAATATAATTCATATTTATTTTTGACTTTTTAAGAACTAAAACAGTGTAATTAATGTAATATACATAGCTCAGCACCTCAAGATTAATTCAGTTGTGCTCTTGTTACATATAACTTTTGCTCTCCCTTTTCAAGCTTAAAGTATATTCCCATTGTAATGAAGACGCAATGACATAATAATATATAAAATAATATATAAGACAAAGTTAAAACAAAGATTAAGGTTTGAACCATGTCCTTATTATGTTGCTCAAATTGAAGTTTTATACTGATTTGGTCAATGTTACAATGAGGTTACTAAAAAACTAGTTATTTTGAACTGTGTTACTGAGTTTCCAATAGGAATTTATAAAGATACAGGAAGGCAGAGAGAAAATGTGTTTCTTAAATTGAAAGCCATTATTCGAAACACTCATCCACCGTGTTGCTATATCTTTTAAGACACCCTTTTGGCCCCCTTTTCCAATATACTGTATATGAAGAATAAAGGAATATCCACCAACCACTAAAATTCTCAACAAGTCATTGTTTAAAAGAAGAGTTCTCTACCAGGGCATATGGTCATACTGGGGCTTCTCATATTTCCTGTGGGCTCTTCATTGATTTGAAAAGGAAAATCTGCCTTGGATACATGTAGCCTACGCTCCTGATATTTATACAGCTTATAAAAAAGACATGTAAGGGAACCATTTGAACAGTAGTTTCTTAAGAGATATCATTAAAGTGTTGGGGAAACTCATGAAAATGAAAGATACTGGCTATGAAGAAAGAAGAAGAAAGAAAACAAGACACATAATAGTCAAAGTTCTAAAGTAGCTTTTTTGGGGCTTGGTGCGAATACAGAATATCTAAGTTATCATTACCATACTTCTTATCCACTTTGGTTAGGTAACACAAAAGAGGGGGACGATGGTCTTTCTGCCTGGATATGATTAGATCTTCTTTTGTATTGAGTACAAAGCACAAAATCTACAGTAGAATGGTCACAATATAATGGACCATTCCAAGGAAATGAAAATTGGCCTTAACGCTATGTATTATCACAATGGCTTACATACGCATAATAGTACAAAAAAGTTCATGCATATTATCTAAAAGAATATACTATAATTCTTTGTGACCTATTCAATCAGTAGAGGCGATAAATTGAACTACAGAGACAAGAATTAACAAAGAGATAAAGGTTTCCAGTCAATGACAAAAAAATCTTATCCAAAAGTGTCTTCACCATCTATTAGGAAACAAGGCATTAAAAATAATAGAATCAGATATAGAAAACAGAATAAAAACGTCTTTGGAAGGTGGCGAACAATGACTGCCAATTTCATTTTATGTTCGTTCGTTTGATGGAAGTTTGTATAAAAAAAAACTTTTAACCTTTTTTGCCTGTTATTCTGTTTTTAGCTTTCCAAATATTGGCCAAACTGCCTATCCTATATTTCTTCAATGTCCTTTGAGGAAGATCATACCAGATGTGACTGTAAATTATATTATCAAATATATAGAAAGAGTTAGAGCTCCTCTCTGCTGCTGGGTGACTGAAGTAAAGTTTGGCGGAATTGGCCTACATTCTAACAAGGTACTATACATTTATAAGTATATATACTTGTATGGTTTCTGTCTTTAAATTTCTCTTGTTATGTTGTCTTCTATACGTAAATGTACTGTGCATGAGAAGAAGATTTACACTGTTCTATAGTTTCTTTAAAAAATGCTGTTTATTTTATTATCCTTCAACGCATGGAAGCCGTCATTTATCTTTACTGACTGGACCATTGGGTAATGACTACTTCTATTTTGAAATAGGAGCGATATGTATTTTCAGACAAGAACTTTGTGGTTAGTCTATTCTCTTATGCTATGAGTTTATCTCACAAGCAAACACCATAAAGTGTTCATATCAGTTATTATTATGATTTTTTATATTGCTATTTAACTAATATGGACAGAGTGGAGGTGCCTTCATGTGAGAGATTGCAATCAAGAGATCAGATTTTGGAACATTGATACTATAAGACAACATGAAGGTATAAGATGAAGTCATAAACCCAGTCTACTTCAAATCGTTTTTATGAACTGATACAGTCAGAAACAAAAAAACACCTTTTTGTGGTTGTTTTTTTATGTGCCCCAAACTTAAATTTTTAAAAACAAATTCTTGATTCTTGTATAGTCTTAAAATCTTATGCTGATTAAAATAATAATGGTTAAAAAAACTGAATGCTTTCAGCGCAGTAAAGAAGTCACTTTGAGACTTATAGGCACCCCGACCTGTGAGCATTGCAGAATAGTACACCGCCATCAGGGCGACAAGAACTGCGCACTGATGAAGCTCTGCGCTCCAGCCTGCATCACATCTGCCACAGAGGCTTCTCATGCGCGAGCGCCCAATTCTCATATTTACTGGACCAGCTTGGCAAGGTAAGGGTCTGACAGTGTGCCATATGGGCCAGGCATTGTTTCATGTGTCACTAGGAGCATGTTGCATTGCATGTTTAATACACATGCAAAAAATGACAGTGACATGTAGAGATAAACATGCAATGCAACATGCTCCTAGTAACACATTCCTCCAGCAAGCTGGTCCAGTAAATAGGAGATTAGGGTTCCGCATGAGAAGCCTCTGTGGCAGATGAGATGCAGGCTGGAGTGCAAAGCGTCATCAGAGCGCAGTTCTCTGCACCCTGATGACGGTGCACTGTTCTCCAGCTCGCAAAGGATGTGCCACCAGGCTTATATATATATATATATATATATATATATATATATATATATTTCTATTAAATCTTATACTTCAGCTTGAATAACAAAACATAACATAAGAGATGGAAAAAAACTGAAGTGATAAAAGAGTGATTATCAAGAGAAATATGTGCAAGCTGAAGTAAAAGAATTTAATAGAAATATATATATATATAAGCCTAAAAGTGACGTCTTTACTGGGTAGGTGCAATCAGTATTTTTAACCGTTCATATTTTAATCCGTATAAGATTTTAAAAAAAATAAAAAAAAATAGTATAGTAATGTAAGTTTGTGGTGTATACATAACAACCACAAAAAGTTGTTTCTTTTTTGTTTTTGTCTCTTTGTGAGCTGACTTTACCAGTTCATAAAAACAAGTGGAAGTATATTTGAATTTAACACCTTGGTTGACTAGATATTATATACAACTAGAATATTGCCCGTCAAAAAATTACGGCAATGAAATTGTAAGTGAGCTATTGCTGTTTGGTGTATGGTAATGAAATAAATAATACATTAATAAAGTAATATAATTTACCTATTTTCAAGTAATATATGCAGGAAGCATTGTGTTGAAGAGCTGGCAATCTGTTTTGATGTTCCTGCAGCATACAATTAGTGTTTTCAGTGCTGTGGAGCTGCTGTGTAAGTGTCAGTAATATGTGCAGTGTGTAGTGTAAATAGTGTGCGTGCGCGAGGAAAATCCATTAGGGTAGCTGTGTACTTCCGGATTGTGTAAGTTAGTGTTGTAAAATGGCGCCTAATGTGTGGTACGCGGCTGTGACTGATTTTGTGTCCTTGGATCTCGTCCGGCTTTTTCGGAAAATCCGTATTGTGTTTCGTATAGTGTTTCGTGGTGTTTTGCGTCTTTAGGGTCCTGTAGCCTCGTTTTCGTTTTTTTGGCGGCCATTTTTTCTCTAGCTTAGGTGATTTTCAGGTGTCTAAACTCTGTCATTTTTAGTTAAATGTAAGGTGTAACTTCACTTGCAGAGGTCCTGGGTCCCCCCCCTCCCTTGCTGTGAATAAGCTTTTTATGTGCTTGTTGTGTGTATTTATTGTGTTTCTAATGTTTTCAGTTTCGCGCGGGTCGGCCGTTAAAGTCGTATCTTTGTGAGGTTGTATCTTTGTTTAAGTCCCACGTCTCGTATTTGTTTGTCGTAAGTCCGTAAATGTTGCGAGGTCCGCAGTTGCTGGCAAGGAGTGCCTTCGGTGCTCCATGCCATCAACTGAGGCCCTCGCAAAGCGAGGGCAGCAGGCTCGCTACGCGAGCCCGCAGCTTTAGCAACAACCCGCTTGCTCACAACTATATATGTGATAGGTCATCAAAAACAAACCTGGTCTATTTTAAATGAAAAGTTGGAATTGGAAGTTAAAGGCATGTTTAAGTTTCATGAAATATGAATGCATCTGACAGAGGAGAATCAGTAGTGTAGGAAAACATTTTTTCGTATGAAAAAAAAACAAAAATAAAGATCATTAAACTTACCTTAAAGTTTGCTAAATCTCCTAAGCTTGCTAGCAGTTGATATTGAGAGTTAAAACCCTTGACATTTTCTGCTAAAATTAGTTATATCATTGTTTCAATCTGTAATGGAAGTTTGTGCAGCAAAGCATCATGGAATATGTAGTCTTGTTTTTCCCCTGCACAAAGAAGCAGAAATTGCTATATGGATCTCTGTATTGTGTTACTGTTGAAGGTTTGAAGGTTAGTATAGGGTGAAAAAACGTATCCAAATGTAGTTTTTCTATTGGTGGGTATACTGCTTCTATGTAAGAAGCTCTGGGGTGTGGAAACCAAATTTTATTTGTTTAATAAAATAAATCTCTATGTGTATAGAATGAATTAATGCAATGTGTGTTTCTAATATAAGCAGTATGTGTTAGATTAGAAAAAGGTAAAAACAGGGAAACTTAAATATACCTTTAAGATTTATTTAATAACCCAGTGAAAATGCTTTTCAGGGAACTTATGAAGCTCTGGAATTTGGAACAAGTTGCACTGAATGTAATAAATGAAGCTCAAGAAGCGCTTAGTGAGACATAGACGGTTAGTAGAGAGAAAGTTAGGTGCAGGTGCATGAGGACAAGAGAAGGTATTTTGGGTATATTTGATATGCAAAAGCTAAAATATAGTAAATGTTGCACTGTTTAGAGAGCAATACATTAGTACAAGGATTATAAATGTCATTGTGATTTAGGAAGCCAATATAGGGACTAACAAAGCAAGGCAAAGTAGTGCAGAGCTTTGTGGTGAATCAGATAAGTGACTCTATCAAGGTACATACTGTATATTCATTTTATAAATCTAAAGGGTAATATGAAGAAAACATACAGTTTGATTCTCATTAATTACAATAATAAACTTAGACAAATAAATACTCTATATGGTCTCTTTTAGAGATATTTAATAGCCAGTATCGATCCGTTGTACTTCAGTACAGTTTTTATTTAGCATGTGAGAAACTTCATAACTCTTTAAATAAGTAATACGTTGAAGAGACTTTTTTTGTGTGTGTATATGCGTTGTGCATGTAACTGTAAACAATTCTGGATACTGGGCCTTGATTAGGTTTTTCAAATGATTTTTGAGCTTGAAGAAGTTTTGGAACAAAAATTGTCGACTCTTTTTGTATATGATTACAATATACAAATATTTATTTTAACATTCATGTGTAAGAAAGTGGCAATATAAGTCCAATATGATAACTGGTAAAGCAACCTGCATTTTAACTGCATAGTTTGATTTCAAGTCCCAATGACTCCTCTATTTTAATAGTTTCATTTGAAAACAAACAGGGGAAGGATGGAGAGCAAAGGAACCAAATGGTGAACTATAAAACAATAGTCTATTGCACATGACCTTGAAGAAAAAACAATTGCTATGTGCCTTTTTAAAACATAGTGGTAATTAACAATTACATGCCTTAAAAATTTAAAAGTAGTTAATCAAAAACAAAGTAAAGAGTGTCAAACGCCTTTAGGGAAACGGTAATAGCATCACATAAAGGAATATAATTAAATATCCATTATTTGTAAAACAGTTCTTTAAAAATATTGCATGAAAATAGTTATTGTTGATAACACAAAACATGTAATAGTGAAAAAAGACAGAACTGAAAGAAATACGAAAGAAGGAAAACTAAACACAGAACTCTGGCCGAAACATACAAAGGTTCAAAGCTTTTAAATCAATTAATTTAGCAGCAATAAAAAAAAAATACTTTGATGGTGCAGTGTATACAGTATCTGTTGTCTTTTGTGTACACATACATAACTAATAATTATTTATGTACAGTGATGGTATTACCAAATATTTGGAAACTCTGATAGAGCAAAGTCCCCATGAATCCCCATTGTTTTTAGAAAAGTTTAATTATTTCTGTTATACACTTCATGTTGTCCCAGGAGACTACCACATCGGGGTAGTTAACAGGGAGCTCAAGGTAAGTAACTCAAATACAGTAGCAAGTACTTTATAACTACACAGACACAGCAGCTTAAAGTGTATACTTGCTAATGCAAGAATCTTGCCACTAAATAGGGGAGAGCTAAAATGATTATTATTCACAATAAAAGAGGAATATAATTTGATAGCATTACTGAAACATAGTAGGGTGATTTTCCTATTTGGACTGTTAATTTGAAGAGGTGTAACCTATTTAGGAGAGATAAGGGCAATGTTGCAAAAGGAGGAGGAATATGTATTTATGTTAGATAAGATGTTCTTGGAGGAACAAGTGATAATGTTGAAACCTTGGTGGCATTAGTGGAGGGATAAGTCCTACACAAATATTGATAGGAACATGCAATAAACTTCCACATATGAGAGGGAGGAATTGTAATTATTGCTACAGGATAGAAATTCAACCAAGAATGGTCAAGTTCTAATAAACGGAGATTTTAAATACAAGGAAATAAACTTTATGAAAGGGACCAGCTGTTCAGCTATGGGGAGCAGGTACACTTGGGGATCATTATCTGCTCCAAGTTATACAAGAACCTACTAGAAATTAGACTGTCTTCGATCTAGCCATTATGAGCAATACTGATATAATCAAAAATGTCACAGTAAGGTGTCAGTGACCATAACATAATTTCATTTGAAGTTGAGTTTCACAAACATAGTTATAGGGGGCCAACAAAACCTCTTAATTTTAAAATGGCAAATTGTAATGGTCTAAGGGCAGAAATACAGCGTATAGACTGGGATAAATAACTGGTATGTTAAAATACAGAAATAAATGGACAACATTTAAAGCTTTACTAAATATATTTACATATCAGCACATATCATATGGGAATAAAAATAATATAAGTAAATCACAACCCATTTGGCTTAACATTGATTTAAAGATCAGGATACAGAGTAAAAAGTAGGCATTTAAATGATAGAGGAAGAGGGAAACAGAGTCGGCTTTATATGGGTATATGGAATATAGCTTGTTTCCAGAAAAGTTAGTAGATTGCTGAAATAGAAAATGAAAATAAAATTACAAAGGGAAAATATTTTTAAACATATTAATAGAAGGAAGACTAGGAAAGAAAACATTGGAACCTTAAAATATGAAATAGGCAGACTGAAAAAAAAGGTACTAGGAAATGACAGATGAGCTTACTACATTCTTTGCTTCTATATATATGAGAGGTATTAATGGTTGGACACTGCACCAAATGCGGCTGCATTAGTTTTACCAAATAACTGGTTATCACAGCAAGAAATTGAAAAGCTTAAAAAAAAAAATGTTAATAAAGTACCAGGTCCGAATGGGTGCTGAGGGAACTGGAATCTGTAATAACCAAACCATTATATGTAGTTTTTCAAGACTCATTCACCACAGGCTTGGAACCAAATAACTAGAGAACAGTAAATGTTATTAATTCATATAAGAAGACTTACATTTGCAGTAGGGAAGGTCTTAGAAGAGTTGTTGAGGGTGATATACAAGAATATATCCAGTGGGGGAGGTAGTGAATGCAGGGCCCTTGTGCGAAAAAAAAAAGGAAAAACATGGGCAGGAGAGAGAGATGGGATCTGAAAGAGACAGGAAGGGGGACAGAAGGGGAGAGAGAATGGGAATCGAGAAGAGGAGAGAGGGAAGGGGAGAGAGATCGGAAGGGAGAGAGGAGATGTGATGACAGAGAAGGTCTGATGGAAATAGAAGGGGGAGAAAAAGTGGATATAAAAGAAGATAAAGGAGAAAAGAAAAAAGAGAGGAAGGAGAAGAATGAGGAGAGGAGTAAAGAAGAGAGAAAAGAATAGGTTTGATGAAGAGAGGGAGACAAATGAAGAACTAGAGAAGGATGGAGAAAGAAAAAAGATTATAGAGAGAAAGGGATTGTGGGTGCAGGTATCATGGGGTAGGCAGACAAAAGTAGAGGGAGGCAGAGGAAAATATGGTGAGACAGTGGGGGTAGCTAGAGGCAGAGGGTGGTAGTGAGAGGCAGTGGTGGGGTAGCTAGAGAGTTATCAAGAGGCAGTGGGTGTACTGAGAGGCAGCTAGGGGTAGTTAGTGTCAATGAGAGTATTGAGATGCAGCAGAGAGTAGTGAGAGGCAAAGGGGAGCAATGAGAGGCAGCATGGGGTTGTTATGAGAGAAAGGTGGTGGAGAACAGAGGAGGTAATGAGTGGTAAGGGGAGGGAGAATGAAAGAGCTCATTGAAATGCATTAGACTGATTTAAAATATATAGATATATATATATTACAGTTTGCTTTTGTTTAGTAAAAGAAAACAGATATGTCAAAGAACAATATTTTAACAGTTTTTTAGTGATAGAAATTCTCCTCCTCTCTACAAATATTTTAAACATATTTGAAAAGCTTTTTGAAGAAGTAGCATTTTACCCTTTGTAAATACATATCATGAGCCACAGTAACTCTACACTAGATGCCCAAGTAACTCTAATACTGTGGTTCCCAAATGTTTTATTTCCAAAGGACCACTCAAAAACTAGTGAGGGTGTGGTGGACCACCTGAATATTGCTTGTGCATTTTTGCAGGCCACTGAATGATTTTTCTGTTTGCTGTGTAACCATTCTAATGCTTGATGCTATAAAATAGTGCATCTATGCACTTCTAAATAAAAAAATATAGTATCTCAGGACTTCTATAGCACTTATGAATGGGTTAGAAAATTAAGAGGGACATGTGGGATGAGGTGGGGTGGGGGTCGTAGTGTAAGATATATGCTTTGGGCAGGAGTCTATTGCAAGTGGCGCCAAAGGTTGGGGAGAAGGTGGCACTGACTGAATTGGCAAGTTGGCACCAGGGACGGAGCAAAAACATTTTCTTTTGCACCTGGGCCCTCTATCCATTAGACCTGTCACTGACAGAATGTTTTTGTTGGCCTTTGTATGTTCAATATATCTATAGTATACAAGCATATCAGCTGTATTTCTGAAGGGAGGAAAGAGCTTTTTAATCACTTTGCTCCAGTTCAGCTAAGAGGTTTATCCATCTCCGCCTCTGTCTTTCTCTTCTACTTGTGCCTTCAATCTTTCCCAGCATCAGAGTCTTCTCTAGGGAATCCTGCCATCTCATGATCATACTTTCTATTGAACAGTTTGTCTTGATTTCCCTGAAATACTGATTTATTGGATCTTCTTGTAGTCCAAGAGACTCTAAGTAGTTTTCACCAACAACACAATTCAAAGGCATCAATTCTACGGTGCCAAGACTTCTTTATGGTCCATCTCTCACATCCTTATATTTCTACTGGGTATACCATAGTTCTAACTATGTGTACTTTTGTTGATAGTCTAATAGCTTTACTTCTTACTAGCTTGTACAAGCTTACCATAGGATTCCTCCCCAAAAGCAAATGTATTTTCATTTTATGGCTACAGTCACCATCTCAAGAGATCTTGGATCCCAGGAAAATAAAATCACTGCCTCCACTTCTTCCCCATCTATTTGCCAGGAACTGAGATTGCATTTTCCATGATCTTCGTCTTTTAACGTTGAGCAGCAGGCTACGTTTGCACTCTCTTTTTTTACCCTTATCAATAGGTCCTTTAGCTTGTCTTCACTTTCAGCCATCAAAGTAGTGTTATCAACGTATCTAAGTTTGTTGATATTTCGTGCAGCAATACTGATTCTGGCTTTGGATTCATCTAGCCCGACCTTACACATGATGTATTCTGCATATAAGTTGAATAAATAACGTGAAATATACAACCTTGTTGCACATCTTTTACGATCTTCAACCATTCTGTTGTCCCATGTTCGGTTCTGACTGTGGCTTTTTGATCTACATACAGTTTCATCAGGAGGCGGATGAGATGATCTGGTATTACGATATCTTTGTGATCCACACAGTCAAAGGCTTTAGAATAGTTTATGAAGTAAATGCTTTTCTGGAACTCTCTTGCTTTCTCTATTATCTCTATTATTAGCAATTTGATCTCTTGTGCCTCTTCCTCTGCAGAACCTGGCTTGTACATCTGGTAGTTCCCGGTCCATATACTGTTGGAGTCAAGCTTGTAGAATCTTAAGCATTACCTTGCTGCAATGTGAAATCAGTGCAGTTGTTCAATAATTGAAGCATTCTTTGGCACTGCCTTTCTTTAAATTGGGATGTAGACGGACCTTTTCCAGTCTGTTGGCCATTGTTGAGTTTTCCAAATGTGTTGGCATAAGGCAAGCAACACTTTCACAGCATCTTCCTGAAGAATTTTGAATAGTTCAATTGGGATCCCATCACATCCTGCAGCATTATTTATTAGCAAGAAATCCTAGGGGCCATCTCACTTTGCTCTTCAAGATGTCTGGCTCCAGCTCATTGGACAAATTATTGAGGTCATCACTGCTATTAAAGTCCTTCCTGTACATGTTTTCAGTGTATTACTGACACCTCTTTTTTATCTGATCTGCTTCTGTTAAGATGGTAAACTTCTTTAGTCCTGATGGTAAATAGAACTGGCAAAATAGCAGTTAGAGAGTGAGATTTTGCTGAGTGGACGGGATGAGACCCAGTGGTATTTGCAGAGCCTCTTGCAGAAGAGACTTCTTTAATCCTGATGGTAGTTTATCTGATTTGCTTCTGATAAGATGGTAGACTTCTTTAGTCCGGATGGTAGATTGAACTAATGAAATGGTAGTTGAAGAGTGAGATTCTGTTGAGTGGATGGGATGAGGCCCAGTGGTATTTGCGGAGTCTCTTGCAGAAGTGACTGCCTCAGTCATGATAATAGATAGAACTGGCAAAATGGCAGTTGGAGAGTGATATTTTGCTGAGTGGAAGGGATGAGTCTCCTGGAAACCGTTGGGGGAGATCAAACAAGCCTCTCGCCCAAGAGGATGAGCTAGAACTGGGGAATGGTTTATTTTGGGATTGTTAAATATCTGTGTAAGAGCTGTCTCAGCACTAAACCAGAGTCATGAGTATTTCTTGTATTCTGTGCTATCCTAACTAAATGGATCTGATTTTTCATGATGAATGATGTCCTGATCTGAATTGGGCGATGAGAGATTAAACCCCAAATTCACAACCTAGAGGTATTCCTAAAGCAGAAAGCAGGAGGGTCCTGGGGCACAGGAGGCCCCTCATATCTGTATATGTATAAGTTTAATACATTTGTTATTAATATATTTGCTATACCAACAACCAAGAGCTGCCATTTTTGAGTAAATACTTTTCCTCATGTTTCATTATTGTGTGAACTTAATAGTACCTAGTATAGTATAACAATATAGTGTAAGCAATCAAGCTTGCCATAAACAGATTGAGATACACATATCTACAATAGTACATTACCCAAGAATAGTCATAATCCAAATTATACAGCCTCAAGAAAATATGCTTAGACTAAAGCTACGTAACAGTGCACTACCAACAATGAGGACCAATAACATAACCCAACATTATAAGCATCATTTATTTAATCAGTACGAATACCCTAATATTTCATGTGTTCATGACATACCAATACTACGCACATACATGTAAAATGTTTTCCTGTAAAAACAGCACACATAATTATAATAGTTCAGGTAATATAACATCCAAGAAAGCTTTATTTTATTTTATTTTCCCTATAGCTTTATTTTATAACAGTACAAAATGGATATCTTTATTTTGGAGATGACAATGGCAAACCAAGTAACTGCATTATATGTGGATGACAGGGTGGTGTTTCTCACCACACAGAATAAATCACTGAATAAGAGCCCTATTCTGTTCGAGCAACGCTAGATCCGTCGCTACATTAAATCAGCTGCTGAAGCTGAAGTGTTTCACTCTGAGTATTACGGGCATCCGTCAACCATGCTCTTGTCAGTAGCAGTGAAGGGGCTGGATTACGGCACCAGTGGAAATGACACCAATCAAGTAAATTTGATGGATTTTCTTGCTGCGCCACAGCCAGAGGAAAGCATATACTAGAAAGCATCAAACTGGACAGTGATTGACAGGGATACATTATATATTTGCGTGCTTCCCACCCCAGAGCTGACTGTGTTGTAGATTTCCACAAATTAGCACGCAGGTCCCAGGAGTTGGAAGGGTTATTGAGATAGAGCAAGAGCGAAGGAGAAGTGACAGACTGGAGTGCAGAATTATATTCCTTTAGATTGTAAGTCTGCGAGTTTTCAATCTTGCTATGTGCTTTGGGGAAAGCATTATGGACATTGGATTCTAAGCTTAAAGACAGGATCCTGCTTTTTGTGTAATGTTATAAATTATTTTGCCTTAATCACAATGCATTGCGCTACGTAATATGTTAGCACTTTACAAATAAACAATAATAATAATAATAATAATAGATAATTAAATACTACTTTACAGTTACAACAACAAAACTAGAGGTGCTCAATCTGAAAATGGAATACCTGAAGTAGGTTTGTCCTATAGGTCTAGTTACCTCAAAAGAGTGACCCAGCCTTGAAATACCCGGCAATTCTACCCTGAACAGGAAAAACAGCAAACCTCAGATGCGTTTCAGCCTTTGTGGGCCTCGTCAGCGAGGTGCAACTTTACTCCCTAAGGGTGCAAGGAGTCCACATCTGGTTCCCTCTATCACCCTTAAGGGAAGAAAAAACCCTAAGGGTCATTTGCATACACAACAACAACAAAATTAGAGGTGCTCAATCTGAGAACGGACAATACCTAAAGTAGGTTTGTCCTATAGGTCTGGTTACCTACTCAGAGAGCAACCTCTTTTAGCTCACTTGTGCCCTTCACAGGGAGAAATTCCTTGAAGTATATCAGTCTGGTCTCACTCAAAAGAGTGACCCAGACCCAAAATACCAGACAATTCTACCCCGCACAGGAGAAACAGCAAACCCCAGATGTATTTCGTCCACCCTTAGGGTGAGAAAACCCTATAAGGGTAATTTGTATACACAAAAACCAAAGCAGTTGCTCTGAGTAGGTAACCAGACCTATAGGACATACCTACTTCATGTATTGTCCGTTCTCAGATTGAGCACCTCTAATTTTGTTGTTGTGTGTGCAAATATACTACAGGATATTCCTCCCTGTGAAGGGCACAAATGAGCTAAAAGAGGTTGCTCTCTGAGTAGGTAACCAGACCTACAGGACAAACCTACTTCAGGTATTGTCCATTCTCAGATTGAGCACCTCTAATTTTGTTGTACTTTACACTTAATTTTACTTTACACTTAATTTTTTTAATAATACACATAGATACAAGTATAGCTGGGCCACACACTCCCACCCCCATCCTATACCTTATCAAATAAAAAATACACATAAAACATAATTTTTTTAACGTCAAAAATATACAGTGGTACCTCAATTTTCATCTGCTCCGTTTCTCGTATCATTCGTAACTTGAAGCGGAAGGAAAATTTGCTCGGAACTTGACTCTTGCTCTGAAGCAGATGCTTTAAACTGAAAAATTTGCTTGGAACTTGACGCTTGCTCGGATTTCATAATTCTCGTAATACCCTGCATCCTTCCTTTCAGGAAGTGAAATAAAGTTATGTACAGTGGCATAGCATTTTTAGCGCCTACAAGAGCCCAAGATCAGTCTGTGCCTGAAAACAATCAAAAAGCAGCATGTGCCTATAATTACCAAAATGCAGCCTATGCCTATAAGGACCAAAGTGTAGACTGTGCTTATAAGAACCAAATTGCAGCCTGTGCCTATAATTACCAAATTGTTTTATATTATGCCTCTTTAGTTTGTTTTGTATCCAAATACAATACCATCAGTTCAAAATTAGATGTGAAAAATCTGAAGGTCCGGAACGGATCATTTAAATTTACATTGATTCCTATGAGAAATATTTGTTTAGAACTCAGCCTGTTTGGAACTCATCGTGCCATCTGGAACGGATTAAGGATGAGAACAGGTTTACCACTTTACACTTTTATAAATTTTGTTTTATTTAACCTTATAATTTTGTGGTTAGTGATGGAAAGAGGAGAATGGAGGGGAGAGGAGTGGAGAGGTAGGGAGGAGAGGAGGAAGAGAGGAGAGAGATGGGGCTTCTGGGGAGTAGAGGAGAAAGTGGGAGGGTGTGAGGGAGAAATATGGAGGGAAGAAGAGGAGGTGGGAGGGAGTGGAGGAGAGGGTGTGAAAGGGAGTTAGAGAGTGGAAGGGAGGGAAGGAGAGGTAGAGTTGGTGTGAGTGGAGGAGAGGGAAGGAGAGGTAGGGGGGATGGGAGTGAAGGGGATGGAAGGCATCATATGGGAGGAAGTGGCGGGGGAGGGCTAGGAGTAATAGTTCTGGGGGAGGAAGAACAGTAGGTGAGGTAGAGGAAGAAGGATTTACCCATAGTATTAGGAATAACTAGTTCAGGGTCAGAGGGGGAGGGGCCTGATAGTGATGGGGAGGGACAGGCCTCAGGGTCATAGCAGGGAGGCCTGGGTTGCCATGCACAGACGGAATGACAAGAGGCTTGGGGCAAACACAGGGCCGCTAACTACAGGCACAAGGAGTTAGTGGTACTCCTCAATGCCAATGCTATTTTAATGTCCATATTTAGTTGAAAATAGGCGTAGACTTTTTAAAATGGTGAAGTCCTTGCTTGGTTTTGGTATGACCTTCATGACTGCATTCATTAAGTCTAGAAGTGCATTGCATTGCATTTCTTGTAAAAAAAAAAAAAAAAAAAAAAAAAGGGAAAAGCTGTCTGGGCTTTGCTTTCTTATGAGAAAATGTGAAGAGGTTAATGCTCCTAATTCAGTTTTTGCAACATTATGTGCTTGTAGTAAATTGTTTGGCCAACAATGTTAATTTTCTGGTATTTGGGCTTGAACCTTTTAAAAATGTACAAACTGTGCTTATACCAAGTGATGTTGAGATTTGTGTAACTAATTGGTATAAAGGGTTGTTTCTTAGTATGGTGCAACAGTTATTAACATATTGATAATATCTGTGTTATGTCTGCCTTAGCATTTTCTCTGTGCCATTAGAGTAGCGTTAATTTGTTATATGCATGTACACATACGATGAGATACTTGTTTGTTTGGTTGTTGGTTTTTGCTCATTGTTCAGTTTACTATGATAACAGTTGACAAATCAAAAGTTTTATTTTTTTCCCAAGGTAGCACATTTGATAATCTTTGAGTCTTTGAGATGCAATTGTAATGCCTTCTCTGTATTTTTTTTTCATTTAGTTGCCATTTAATTTTTGCCAAATATTGTTTATTTGGACATGGATGTAAATTTTAACATGATCAGACACTATTCAAGGTCTCTCTAAATACTCTAATACTAGTTATTTAGAGCTTAATAAGAAAATAAACTTTATTTCACTAATTTTCAATAATAGCCCCAGGCTGTGTCAGCCCATATTACCTGGCGGTAAATTGAGTCACCCATGGTGAAGTGCAAAATAAAACTGGCATAACACAACTGCAGTATGATAATGGGTGCCAGCTAGAAAATATGTGTGTGTGTACATGACTAGCAGCAGAGGTTACACTGCTCCCTGTTACGAATTGTTAGAACTTTTGTACGAATAAAATCCAATCTTATATGGGTATTATAAGCTAATATAATAATCCTATTATCACCTTTCTTTTATATCCAATGTATTAATATTTTATATGCTCTATACATTTATATATATATATATATATATATATATATATATATATATATATATATATATATATATATATATATATATATACATGCAATTCCATTATTGGAAAATATATATGTAAAGATGTGTTTTTTTTTTAGACTCACTGAAATAGGATTCTTAATGTTTATTTGTTCTGTAGAGACATTACCTAAGATATTCTTTAAATAATTGGAAAGATAAAGGTTAACTCATATGTTTCTTAAGATAATAGGAATGTTTTAACTAGACATTGTGTTTCCCATGATCATAATTGTTTTCCTTTGTATACATAACTGACACTTCTTTCGACTAACCTGCTAGCCATGTCTTGTTTAATGTTTCATTTATGACTGATAAAAGTTGTAGTTTATTGAACTAATTTAATTATAATTTTGTTGTAATTTGAAGGTTCAAGAGCACCCTCTGGTGTTCTAATAAGATTACACACCTATACAGAGACATACATAGCTTTATCTAAATACTAGCGAATTGCCCGTCAAAAAATGATGGCAATGAAATTGTAAGTGAGCTAATGCTGTTTGGTGTATAATAATACATTGATAAATTAATATACTTTACCTATTTTGAAGTAATATATGCAGGAAGCATTCTGTTGAAGAGCTGACAATCTGTTTTGATGTTGCTGGAGCATTAGTGGTGTGGAGCTGCTGTGTAAGTGTGATGAATGTGTGCAGTGTAATAGTGTGCGTGCGCGAGACCAAACCATTAGTGTACTTCCGCATTGTTCTAAAATGGCGGCTAATGTGTGGTATGCGTCTGTAGCGGAATATCCGTAGGTGTTTTGTGGTGTTTTGCGTGTTTCTTGTGGTGTTTTGCGTGTACAGAGTGCTGTAGCCTTGTATTCGTTTTGTTCGGCGGCCATTTTTTCTCTCGCTTAGAGAATTTTTTGGTGTCTAAACTCTTTTATTTTGAGTTAAATTAAGGTGTAACTTCATTTTTTGAGGTCCTGGATGCTCCCTCTTGCTGTAGGTAAGCGTTTTATGTATGTGTTGTGTGTATTTATTGTGTTTTTCATGTCCGCGGGTTGCGGACGATTTTTGTGAGGTCGTAATGGGTGGTAACGTGTCTCGTATGTTGTTTGTGTTACGACGTAAAGTTTGCGAGTGTCGCAGTTGCTGGCAAGGAGCGCCTTCGGCTTCGTGAGGGCCGCAGTTGCTGGCAAGGAGCGCCTTTGGTGCTCCATGCCAGCAACTGAGGCCCTCGCTTTGCGAGGGCCTCAGTTGCTGGCAAGGCTTCGCGAGTGCCTCAGTTGCTGGCAAGGCCTTCGCCCTCAGTTGCTGGCAAGGAGCGCCTTCGGCGCTCCTTGCCAGCAACAGCGGCCCTCGCTACGCGAGCCCGCAAGCGTTAGCTACAACTCGTATGCTCACAACTATATATGTGATACACATATACTATTGTGATTTTTTCCAAAACACATAAATAATTAAAAATGCATTCTACAATGAAACTTTCACAGATTACTGACAAAAGAATTTACACACTTAAATACCAAGAATTTCTTCAAAAATATAAGGAAAAGACCGGGACTTCCATTGGTTGAGTTATATGATGAAATCAAATGCAACAACTAGGTAATTGTATAAAATTAATATTTCTTTAAATGTTATTTATTTTTCATTACAATCATGGAAATATTTTATTAATATAATAGATTGCTTTATCAAGATGAATCTTATAAATACAATATATCATATAAGTTGTGAATTATAAGTCGACGTATAACTTGCAAATTCATTTTATAAATACTACAAATATCAGTTTTTATAGCAATTTAATATATCTGATAATTAATTGTAATGAAAAAAAAATATTTGTTAGTAAGGATTCAGAATTAGTCAAAATTGGCAAATATGTTAAAGTGTATACTTTTTAATTAATATTAATAAAGATTATTTATATTAATAATATCACCATATTAATTGCTAATGAATGTGTGCTTTAGAGGAAAGTTTTTAGTTTGTCATTTCTTGGGTGCCCCAATTTCACCACCAAAACATCATTAAAGGTGTGGTGAAAACCAGGGCTTATGCAGTCCAGGGTGATCATTAAAATAATTAATTAACAACTTATATGTATAGTAAAGGTTGAATAGATCCATTGGTGTCCCAGTGGTTAGGATGCAGGTGCTTTCACCACAGCATCCTGGTTCTGAATCCAGCCAGGGAACCAAGAGGTCACACTGGTCAGTACTGGGATGGGAAACCACCTGGGAATACCAGGAGCTGTATGCTGTGGCTCACTGGAGAAGGTACTGGCAACCCACTCCAGTATCTCTGCCAAGAATACCAAGTGAATAAGCAAGGTGTGTTGCCCATGTTGTCACAGAAATTCGGACATGACTGAGCAATGCCATTTACAGATTTTAAAGGTTGAATAAGAGTTTGTATCACTCTACCTAACTATTATTAAGAGCCCCTTATAAGACCATTAAAGTGGTCCTATAAACTAAAACAGAATAGATCAAATGAGAGTGGGAATAGAATAGAATGAATACATTCTCATTGTTGTTGTAATTTTTGCTATATATTCATAAGAGAGAGTAATTGGAAAGCAGCTGTTTATTGGGAGTAGGAAAGAACAGTCTTGAAAAGAGAGTATTGTACAGAAGGATTATCACCTCCTACTATGAATGGACCACTATAATCCTACAGTTAAAAATATTGTTTGAAAAAATAATACATGAAAATAAGCAACATATTTATAGAATATAAAAAATATACAGCCTCTACTTGTATTACCTTTATATAACAATTACTGTATGCTGTAAGGGAATCTGTGATTTTGGTTTCTACTGATCACTTTTCTGAGGTAGAAAGGCACTTTGAATGCAAAGGAAGCTTCCGTCTGAATAACAGAAATGTGGCAACTAAAACTGCCAGTACTTTAAACAGGACTAATTTAAATTTAACACATTAATAAGAAATAATTGCATAAACAAGTTAAACATTTAAAAATTGGGTTTAATTTTGTTTTCTGAAAACATTTCTCCCATTCTCATGTTTATTTATTTAAAAAACCTTACAGAAAAAATGTGACCAGATTGTTTCTTTAATATTCCATTTTGCCCAGCCAAAGAGAAAATGATGAGGAAAGTTACCTTTTAGGGCATAAAGTTAAGCTACTCCGATACAACCTTATTACTATGGACTAAGTATACTGTATTTGAGCAACTAGTTTCATGGAGGATTGATGTGTTTTGTTTTGTTTTTTATAATTTGTAAATAGCTTAAAATGAGGAAAGTGCATAATGAATAACTATAGCTTGTGAAGTTTGTGAAGTATATAGCAAACTAACAACATTCACAGAAACATAAAATCATTTCTAGAGAAAATCTTGATTTTAGATGACTTTGAGTCATGAGGGATTCCACCTTTGACTGCTAGACTGTAGCTTGATTGGGAGGCTTTGCTATAGGAAGTTTCTCTTCAATAGACAAAAAAATGTCTGACATTAAAGCAAAATTGAATACACGAGTTAAAAAGTAAAAACTGTGGCCTCTTCTAGCTGTCGCTCCGACAATTCCACAAGGCTACAGGGGCTTTCAAACCCGTAAATGGCAAAAGTAACAAAAAGTATTACGGGTTCCAAATAGGAGTCGCAAGTGTATTAAACACCTGTTCTTAACACTGCAAAAGCAAATATAAGCACACTAAGGTACTTTAAAATTCTAGGTAAGCAATGAAAGGCATTAGAATTAATTGCACAACAATCCCCAAGTAAGAAATAGGCCTCAAAACAAATGTTTTATATTTTAGAATGCTCATGCATATGCCAATATGAAAAGTGTTGATAGAAGATGCATAAAGCAATTAAAGGCACACTGCATGACTAACTTGCAACCCAAAAACATCAAAATTCCTGACAAATGATCCCTTACACTCAGAGAGGCTCCAATGTGGACCCTAAAAATAATAATGTAATAATTTATATATGTAACTCATCAGATCTATATTGCAACATAACAGTGGCAAAATTACATTGCCACATGACATATATAAAGTACTAAGGGAGCATACACCACACTAATGTAGTCCAACCCATCAGGAAGGGCCACAAACACACATGGAGGCTTTGCAGAGGCATGTGGAGCAACAGACAACTCCCCTCCATCAGGACCAATCTCAGCTACGCTCATCTTGTAAAGTCCAATGTCATTGGTGTTGGCCATGTGGCAACATGTATACCCATTATCATGTTGTGAACCCATAACAAGTTTTTTTGTATCAATATATTCATGATATCACCTGTCATTTTGTGATCAACACTTCAGGGTAATGTTAATACACAACGGTATCACAATGTATATGTGTATTAACTCTCAAACCACACCAAGAATGTTCTGCAAGCATGATATCCCAATGCTGAGTATCAAACCTAAAGTAGTCATGACTAATGCATGTAAGAGAAGAGAGTGGGGGAAGACTGTATAGCGCACAATCTGTAGTGTATATGATCCGATGGTCACCTCTAATGAGGTTCTGAGATAGTGTGTCATAGACTAAGTGCCAAATCCCCAATATATATTTTTTTGTGGGTCAGCTCGGGATAAGTATACCGAGGTGTATACTCTTACTCAGTCCATTGTCTTGTGCTTGTCAAGCGTTCGCGATAGTGTGCTCCTAAGCACAAGTTTATACATTTTGTTTTATTTAACCTTATACATTTGTGGTTAGTGATGGAAAGAGGAGCACGCAGGGGAGAGGAGTGGAGAGGTAGGGAGGAGAGGAGGAAGAGAGGAGAGGAGAAAGAAGGGGCTTCTGGGGAGTAGAGGAGAAAGTGGGAGGGTGTGAGGGAGAGATAGGGATGGAAGGAGAGGAGGTGGCAGTGGGAGGGAGTGGAGGAGAGGGAGTGGAAGGGAGATAGAGAGTGGAAGGGAGGGAAGGAGAGGTAGAGTTGGTGTGAGGGGTGACATGGAGGAACAGGGGGAGACATGGAGGGAGAGTGAGGCATGGGGGGAGAGGCATGTGGAAGACAGGCAAAGGGAAAAAAGGGAGACATGGAGGGAGAGAAAGGGAAGGGGAGACATGGAGGGTGAGTGTGAAACATGGTGGAGAGGGAGATGCAATGAGAAAGAGGGAGATACATGGAGGTAGATAGAGGTAAGAGGGAGACATTAACTTGGATACATGGGGGAGAGGGAGAGACAAGGGGAGAGGGGGAGACATGGAGGGAGAGGGGGATACATGGGGAGAGAAATTCAGCTAAGGGGGTGACATGGAGGAACAGGGGACATGGAGGGAGAGGGAGGCATGGAGGAAGGCCAAGGGGAAAAATGGAGACATGGAGGGAGAGAGGGAAGGGGAGACATGGAGTGTGAGGGGGAAACATGGGGGAAGAGGGAGGCATGGGGGAGGGAGAGGCAAGGGGAGGCATTGAGGGAGAGTATGATGAGGAGAGAGAGAGTAGGCGAGGGGGAGAGGAGGATACATAGGGCAAGAGGGAAAGGCAAGGGGGAGAGCGAGTTGAAGATAGAGGGAAATACAGAGGGAGTGAGAGAAAGACAGAGGGATAGAATGAGAGAGATAGAATGAGAGGGGAAAGAAAGAGGGAAAGAAAAGAGAGGGAGAGAAAGAGAGAGGGTGCAGATAGAGAGGGGATTGGTAGGGAGGGAGAGAGAGGGGAGAGGGAGAGAAGAAAAAGAAAGGGGGAGAGGGGAGAGAAAGAGAGAGGGGAGAGGGAGAGAGACATGAAGAGAAAGAGAGGCAGAGAGAGGGGGAGATTGAGAGAGAGGGAGACAAAGTGAGGGTGAGATGGAAAGAAAGAGGGTGAGGAGAGGGAGAGAAAGAGAAGGGGAGGGAGAGGAGAGAAATAAAGAGGGAGAGGGGGAGAGAAAGAGAGGGAGGGAGAGAGAGAAGGAAAAAGAGAGAAGGGAGAGGAAGAGAGGGGGAGATTGAGAGAGAGGGAGAGAAAGTGAGGGCGGAGAGGTAAAAGAGGGGGAAGAGAGGGGTAGAGAGAAAGAGAGAGAAGGGGAATAGGGAAAGAAACATGGAGAAAAAGAGAGAGGAAAAGGGGGAGAGGGAGATGAAGAGAAGGTGGAGTGTAAGAGAGAGGAGAAAGGGCGATATTTATATATATATATATATATATATATATATATATATATATATATATATATATATAGATAAATGCACTGGGGGGCAAACTTAGGGACAGCCCCGGGTGGCAAGAGCTCTGACTAAGCCACTGTGTGTGTGTGCGTGTGTGAGTGAGTGTGTGTGTCTGTATGTCTGTGTAATTGTGTATGTCTGTGTGAGTGAGTGTGTGTGTCTGAGTTAGTGTCTGTGTGAGTGTGTTTGTGTGAGTGAGTATGTGTGTGAGTGTGTCTGAGTGAGTGTGCATGTCTGAGTAAGGGCTTGTGCGTGTGTGTAAGTAAGAGTAATTCTGTGTGTGTGTGAATGGCTGTGTGTGGGGCAGGTCACGGGGCAAATCACTGGGGCTGGAGCATGTGATGGGGCAATTCACTGGAGCTGGGGGAGGTCACATGGCAATTTACTGGGGCATGGCAGGTCACGGGTCAATTACCTGGGGCCGGGGGAGGTGAAGGGGCAATTACCTGGGGCTGGGGGACAATTCACTGGGGCTGGGGGAGGTCAAGGGCCAATTCACTGGGGTTGGGGAGGACACAGGGCAAATCTCTGTGCCTGGGGAGCAATTCATTGGGTTTGGGGGAGGTCATGTGGCAATACTCTGGGGCTGGGGGGTAATTCACTGGGGCTGGGGTAGGTCACAGGTTAATTCACTGGGGCTGAGGAACAATTCACTGAGGTTAGGGGAGGTCACAGGGCAATTCTCTGGGACTGGGGCAAAAACTGGGGTTAGGTGAGGTCACAGGGCAATTCTCTGGGGTTGGGGGGCAATTCTATGGGGTTGGGGAGGTCACAGGGCAATTCTTCTGGGGCTGGGGGGCAATTCTCTTGGTCTGAGGGCAATTCACTGGGGTTGCGGGAGGTCACAGGGCAATTCTCTGTGGCTGGGGGGGCAATTCACTGGGGCTGGAGGAGGTCTTGGGGCAATTTTCTGGGGCTGAGGGGCAATTCACTGGGGCTATGGGTGGTCACCAGGCAATTCTCTGGGACTGGGGGGCAATTCTCTTGGGATGGGGGATGTCACAGGGAAATTCTCTGGGGTTGTGGGGCAATTCTCTGGGGTTGAGGGAGGATATGGGGCAATTCTCTGGGGCTGGGGGCTAACTCACTGGGTCTGGGGAGGTCATGGGGCAATTCACTGGGGCTGAGGGGCAATTCACTGGGGTTGGGTGAGGTCACAGGGCAATAATCTGGAGCTGGGGGCAATTTACTAGGGCTGGGGGAGGTTACGAGGCAATTCTCTGGGGTTGGGGGAGGTCAAGGGGCAATTCTCTTGGGTTAGGGGTCAACTCTCTAGGGTGGGGGGGGGGGGTCATGGGGATATTCTCTGGGGCTGGGGGCAATTCATTGGGGATGGGGAGGGCACAGGGCCATTCTCTGTAGCTGGGAGGCAATTCACTGGGGCTTGGGGAGGTAACGGGGCAATTCTCTGGGGCTGGGGGGAAATCCTCTGGGACTGGGGGCATTTCACTGGGGCTGGGGGAGGTCATGGGGCAATTATCTGGGGCTGGAGGCAATTCTGTAGGTCTGGGGGGAAAAGAATGGGCTTGGGGGAGGTCAAGGGGGAATTCTCTGGGGCTGGGGGCAATTCAGTGGGGCTGAGGGAGGTCATGGGGCAATTCTCTGTGGCTGGGGGCAATTTACTGGGCTGAGGGATGTGATGGGGCAATTCTCTGGGGCTGGTGGGCAATTATCTTGAGCTGGGGACAGTAAACTGGGGTGGGGAGATTACGGGGCAATTCTCTGGGGAGTAATTCTCTGGGGCTGTGGCGCAAAACATGGAGGTTGGGGAAGTATCACCTGGGATGTAGATAAAACAGTAAGTAAATAAATGAAGGGGCAGAAATCTAAAGGAAAGGAAAGTATCTGAAATAATGTTACTTACCACAGTAGGGCAGGCAGACTTCAGGTGCTAATTGAGCATGCCTGCACAATCCCCAGGCAAAAAAAGGAACATTGTATTAGTTATGCTAATTATCCCTGTGAATTTCAGGGGGTGTCAACATTGATAGAAAACTGTTTGCAAAAGCAAGATATTCAGCAAACTTCAGGCTAACAGTTTAACTGTTTACTTTGGAATTTATTCATGCAAACAATTTTTTTCAGACACTATAAATTCTCCTCTATCAGATGCATTAATAACCCAGCTCACTTTCATATACCTTTAATAAAAATAACCATTAATACACATATCACTTCCATATGGTCTTCATCTGTTCAGTGAAACAGATTCATCAAATCATGGATTATGTCATTCAATTCAATTCCACACACATTGTGTTTTCATATATTAAGGAATAATCACTAATAGACAGTCATTATGTGGAAAACAGAAAGAGGAGGCTGTTAAATAAGCATTCCCTGTATTTACAGTACAGTGTTTCATGCTGTTGCCAAAATAATAAACCAATCAACATGAACTTCATCTATGAGCAGTGCTAACCATAGTGAATCTGTCCTGAACAATCACTGCCCTCGTAAACTATTGAGGTTGTGTAATTCCACAGGGAATGCTTCATTGTGCCCACAATCAGTTAGCAAATAGTACTATTACTATCCCCATATAGTATTGTTGTGCAACACTGATATCACATGTAATTGGTATACAGGTGGTACCACGCCAAACAGATTAGAATGATCACATAACTTGTAAACACATACCAATTGATCCTGATGTAAAATAAAGGCCATCATCCATAATGTCTGTGAATGAAATCACACACATGAATCTGCTATCAGAATGTTTGCGGGATGACATGCAACAATAACGCATGTATAAATACTGGTTTGGATTAGCAGATCCTAATGCAGGGGTGTCCAAACTCTGTCCCGGTGGGCCACACACATGCCTGGATTTGATGATAACATAGCTGTGCACAGGTAAGTCAGTCACTTCTTCAGTCATCCTGTGCACAGAAAGAATATATTCAAATCCAGGCCAGTGTGTGACCCTCAAGGACCGAGTTTGGACACCCCTGTCCTAATGGGACTGTGCAACTCTACAGCCGGGACTGTATTCATTGTAATTGAAGCACCAGTCATGTTCATTAATGATAATATATGGATCTAATGCCTGATAACCACTGGTTTGAGACTTTACTTACATGATATGATTGCACTGCTCAAAGATCACAAACATGCCTTCATAGTTGTGAGATTTGACTATTAAGAGACAAAGAGACAAAAACAATATATCAATCAAAACACTATTAAGATTGACTACAACACCTCATCTCAACGGCAGTCCACATTGAACATCAATTGGTGAAATGTTAAACATAACCATACATGTACACACTCTGTAGCCAGGGTAGTATGTCAACATTTATACAAATTAATATTCTTTGAGGAGTATTGATGAGGAGGACTTAGGGGATGTTCTCATCTAACTCCTCTTTCTAAGCACTGGGCCCCCCACCTTCTGTGCCCGCACGTCTCCTCTCTCCATCACATGGAGGAGGTGTTGGAGTGAGGGGTGCGTCCACCTGGCATGGCTGTGTAGCAGCTGGCATTGGCGTTAAGGTGTGAGATGAGGAGGCCACCGTCTCTGGTTGCGTTGGTGGTGGAACCTTTGAAACCAAAGCCTGGAGAGATATGAGCTGGTGTTACGTCAATTCTAATAGCCATTCAATCAGTGCTATCTGGGCTTGTCTGTCCCTATTTGCGTTCTGCTGATACCTCTCCATTCTTCGATTGTGCCTCATCATCTCATTATATATCAATCTGCTGCTGTCAAGGAGGGAGGTAGTGATCTCATTCTGCTTTTGAGCTGTAGTGCAAGGTTACCCATTAGGGTGTAATGACTTGCGTCCTCCTCTGAATGAGGAGAAGGATATCTTCAAAGCAGCTGGTGGGGGGTGGTGGGGGGTGTGCTCTCTCTCTCTCTGGATACGCTGGGCCTTTAAATGGGCTGTGGTGATGACAGAAGTGCCGGTGGCGTCGGTGTTGGCAGTGTCGATGGTTTCTGTGTTGGCCATGATGATGGTATTGAAGGTTGGGGGAGCCCATGTTGGAGGAGCCCATGTTAGGAGTGGAGGAGTGGTCGGGTACTGCCAAGGCATCCATGGGATTGGAGCAAGTGGCAGTGGTGTGCCTCCTGATGGTTGTCTCCAGTACCAGGACATCTGTGGAGGTTTCGGTGGTTGCTGACTCCAAAACATGTAAGGTTGACGTGGAGATGGCTGAAAAGGCTGCGAGCATATCCACTATGCATGGTAGGGCCCGGGAGGAGATTCACAGACTGGAGACCTTGAGGACATATTGCTGATAATGGGCCAGCTTCCGGTTATGGTCCAGGCCCTCTGATCTGGTTTCGCCTTTCTTCAACAACCACTTCTAGGGGTATATCTGGGTTATCCTTCAGTGGAGCCAAAGCCACCACCTGTGTCTCTTTGGGCAGGCAAGGCTTCCTGAGTACTGAAATGAAAGGACAATAGTGTTTGAGTTGGGATTCTCTAAACAATTGTTTGCTGTGTTTCCATATTCCTGACATCATGGCTACTTGTAATTGGCTGTGGTGATTGTCTTACGCAGATAAACATTGACCTATATCATGAGCATTGTGGATCATGGCTCATATCAATATATGTAATCCTGCTGTGGTCAGACATCTGCAATTCATTAGGACACACGCTCAGCTGAGTCTGCTGTGTAGTTTGTGAGACTGACAAATCTGTGACCAATTCTCAGCAATGGTTGTTAACATGCAGATGAGACATGGTCCAGGTTAGGCTAGTATATGACACGCAAATGCTGTCCTTCATAGTCTGTAGCCGCATATGCTGCAGTGTGCACAACCATACATTTACTCTCTTTTGGATGATAAATCAATCTTGATCTATGGGTGACTGTTAATCAGAATTTAGAAGAATAAGTGGTAAGTGCAGGTATTGGATGTCACAACCTACAATGATGATGGAGTATAGAGGATCCTAGTCCTCTTATCTCCTGTAGGTTTTAGACCTAAGATTTGGGTGACTCAGACCAATGGTCCTTCTTTGCGGATGCAAGAGCATAAGTCCCAGCTTAAGGTAGTGTGCACTGGGAAAACCTGGCAGGGAGTCAGAAACGATCTCCTCTACTAGCATATGCCCTTGGGTCAATAATACACCTGCACACAAAGTCTTGATGAAAATTATGAACCATGTTTTATTTTAGAACAGCATATTTAACCACATCACACAAGAATGGGGGAAGTGGCTACCGTTAGCCAGCCCCAAATGACGTCTGGCCAATCATGAAGGGGAACTGTGTGTGAACCAATAGTCCCCTCCCAGGTCCGCCCACTAGGCGAGGCCAACTAATTCATTTGGGGTCTGACTCTCCAGGGCAAAGCATACGTTGGTTCTCTTGTGCCCATGAGAAGCCTTCAGGCCATCCCATTGTTTCTGGGTGCCTGCCTGTCTGCTCTCCAGCTGTGAGCTTCCCATTGTTAGTTCTATGCTGGATACTTAACTAATGGGATTAACAGGCCTTTGGGAACAAAGGAGGCGTGGCTGTATTCAACGGCTTCCCCTCTACAATATAATGACATACTAATATAATACCATACATTCATATTTACAAATACAACACACAATGTTTCACACACATAGAACCAACACATCCCACCAGCTCCCTCACATGACACCTATTACAATGAGCCTAAACATGGAAGGGATGGGAATATGCTAAGGGATAAACTTATAATACTTTATCCCCTAGACCACAACATAACCATATATCCATAACAAGTGGGCCCCAAACCTTTTGTTCTTCCACATGGCAACAGCATGTGGAAGATAACCCAGCCCAAAATGGCCACTGCTGCCAGTCACAAAATGGCCCCAGCATAGTTCACACCAAATCCAATGTGGCCACTGGCTGATTCATGACAATCCTTACCCAAGCGGGCAGGGAACATCAAAGATTTTCCCAGCTACGCTGATAGTCATGAATCTGCTGGTTTGGCCCGGCCCGCTGCATGCTAGGCAAGTTCATGTCGGTGCGCACACAGTCCCAAGGTGCAGAGTAAAGACCTCCCCCAGCCCTTGGCCTTGCTCCCACTGTATAGAGCAAATTGATCTCCCTATGCAACCCCCACCCAAAACAGTCCAGGATCCCATCTCTCTGTTTTTGGCAGCAGCATGGAAGTCTCTGGGGACACAGTGGGTTGCACCCATACACTCTTCTGAGGCAAAACCGTATTTTTGGGAGCCCCATAAAACAACCCCTGTCCCATAGCAACCCCTTTCCCTCCAGCCAGTCCCCACAGCTGGGCTGGGGTCTCTAAAACAGTCTCTGGGCCTATGGGATTGCAAGGGGGCAGTCCAGTACTTCCCTCAGCAAAATCATTATTGTTGGGAGCCCAATAACACAATAACTGCAGTAAAGTACATACCGGTCTGCGCTTGACTCCAGCGTCCCTGATGGAGTCCGGACTTGGATGCTCTGTTTGATCTGGCTCCTGGAGATCTGTATCTTTGGACAGACCCTCCTGGTTTTCTTCCCCTGGGTCTGTCTGTGTTGCAGCCTGGAGAACTACGCTGTTCCCACCCAGGCTGTGCTTACACTCATCCTTTACCTCCTCTATTGCCTTTGGTTGAATGACTGTGCTTTGACTCTCTGATGTAGGCTGGGGAGTTTCGCAATTCCCACCCAGCCGGTTCTTTGGGGCCCTCAGCTGACTCTCTTCTTCTAGGGCCTTTTGCTTGGTACCCTTATCCCAGTCCTCCAGGTTTAACTGGGCCTTTGGAGCGGTGTCTGTTCCAGTGGGCCTCTGGACATTGGTTATCCAGGGTATCTCCCCACTTGGTTCACCCTCTACTATGGTGCCACACTGCACCCACGGCTCCTTTGCCAAGGCTGGCAAGCTTGCTGCCCCTGTCGGGCTCTTGGTGCCCCTGGGACTCTCTTGGTGCCCCTGGCACTCTTGCTGTGTGAGGCCTGGTTCCTTGTAGCTAAGAACCAGTTCCTTTCCCTCCCCACAGTCCATTACATAGCCCACCTGGGCTCTGTGCTTCCCTAGCACCTTTTGTAGCAACTCTCCTGGGGTGTCAGAGTACAGATTTTGGTTATCTGTTGTAGGCTGGGGAATCTTATCCTTCCCACCCAACCTGACCTCTACGGCCTTCTCCCCAGAGTGCATTACATAGCCCTCCCCACAGTCTCTTGGGTGGCTATCCTGAGCCCCTGGCTCCATTAGCAGTTCTGGCCCATACACATTGCCTAGAACTTCTGAGGGCAAACTTAGTTCATCTGGCCCTACCTGTTGAGCAGTTACTGGGGTTTCTGCCAGGATTTGTGCTGGAAGGTAGTCCTCAGGTGAGACCTGTTTGGAGAAACTGTGCTCTGCTAGCATTTCCTCTGGGATTAAGTCTCTTGGGGTATCAGGGGACAAACATGGGTTATCTGACCCCACCCAGGGAACATTCCCCTGGGTCTCTGGCTCTTGGAGCTGGTGATTTGGTCCCAATCTGACTTTACCATCCCTTCTAGGCTCTGACACAGTCTCTATATTTTTTAAAGGAACGCATTCTCCATCACTATGTTCTCCCCAGACCCCTTGCACACAATCACTTCGGTACATACCATCTGTGTTGTAACGATCTGGCGACCAGTCCTCTTGACTGGGTTGTTCCCCTCTTGATGGGCAAAATGTCTCCCCATAGATCTCGTCCCACAACTCAAAATACTCCTCCTCCAGCTGCAGTTCCTGCTCAATCAGGTGTACCATTAAATTAGCCTCCATGGACCACGGTTCCAGTCCCAGACCACGACAGCGTTCCACAAACAAGTTGTTGTGCCTTTTAAAGGTTCCTATGCCCCCTTCAGGATCACCATACACAATGTCTTGGAGGCCAGAATCTATCTCCAAGCGGAAATCAAACTCCTCTCCAAGGCCACCAACTATTCTGGCGTGAAAAACGTGATATTGGTTCTCCAAGGCAACCTCTTTTCTTACTAGTACTTCCAGCCAGCCCATTAGCTCATCGTCCTGCCACAGATTCAGAATTGCCATCCATTTCTCTAGATGCAATGTCTCTCTGTAGCCAAGTCTTTGCTGAGCTGGAGTTCTCGCTCCATTGCGCTCCTGCCAGATCCTCTGGCAATGCTGGTCTAGTGAGTTGGACACCTCTTGTGCGGTCATCTTACTGGGGTATAAGTGCTTGGCTGCTTTAAACCGTCTTGTTGCTTCTTTGGTGATATCCGTCTGTTCCATTGCTGGTCTTTCTGTGGAGTCTCTCACCACTGCCACCAATTGTCACAACCTACAATGATGATGGAGTATAGAGGATCCTAGTCCTCTTATCTCCTGTAGGTTTTAGACCTAAGATTTGGGTGACTCTAACCAATGGACCTTCTTTGCGGATGCAAGAGCATAAGTCCAAGCTTAAGGTAGTGTGCGCTGGGAAAACCTGGCAGGGAGTCAGAAACGATCTCCTCTACTAGCATATGCCCTTGGGTCAATAATACACCTGCACACAAAGTCTTGATGAAAATTATGAACCATGTTTTATTTTAGAACAGCATATTTAACCACATCACACAAGAATGGGGGAAGTGGCTACCGTTAGCCAGCCCCAAATGACGTCTGGCCAATCATGAAGGGGAACTGTGTGTGAACCAATAGTCCCCTCCCAGGTCCGCCCACTAGGCGAGGCCAACTAATTCATTTGGGGTCTGACTCTCCAGGGCAAAGCATACGTTGGTTCTCTTGTGCCCATGAGAAGCCTTCAGGCCATCCCATTGTTTCTGGGTGCCTGCCTGTCTGCTCTCCAGCTGTGAGCTTCCCATTGTTAGTTCTATGCTGGATACTTAACTAATGGGATTAACAGGCCTTTGGGAACAAAGGAGGCGTGGCTGTATTCAACGGCTTCCCCTCTACAATATAATGACATACTAATATAATACCATACATTCATATTTACAAATACAACACACAATGTTTCACACACATAGAACCAACACATCCCACCAGCTCCCTCACATGACACCCATTACAATGAGCCTAAACATGGAAGGGATGGGAATATGCTAAGGGATAAACTTATAATACTTTATCCCCTAGACCACAACATAACCATATATCCATAACAAGTGGGCCCCAAACCTTTTGTTCTTCCACATGGCAACAGCATGTGGAAGATAACCCAGCCCAAAATGGCCACTGCTGCCAGTCACAAAATGGCCCCAGCATAGTTCACACCAAATCCAATATGGCCACTGGCTGATTCATGACATTGGACAGACATTTTTTGATAAAAATTCTGATTATGATATGTTTGTTTCCTGGATTGCAGCCCCATATATCATTAGCTGTGACCCGAGAGCTTACAGAGCTGCAATGCTATTGTATTTCAATTATCTATGTGTGTGGTGTTTATGTGTGTGCATATGTGGGTGTGAGGAATTGACTCTGCTGGGTTTTTGAACCCTGCTGGGCCTCTTCCCTACCACTGCGCCAGCCTGCCTTTGTGAAATTCATGGAGATCTGATAACCTTGACTCTGCTAGCAATAGTATCAGTGACTAGTCTCTTCAGCTGTGTCTGGTCAGGTGTCTAGTCCTTGGCCTATATAAGGCACTTCCTGTTTATGTACCTTGCCAGATTATTGTGTGGTTCCTGATCACTTCAATAAATCTTGTTCCTGTTTCACCTACAAGTTGCTGAACTGGATTATTGCTGACCTTGGCTGCTGGTCTCCACAAACTTGTGATTCCGATATTACAGAATTATCTGGCTCTTTCATGGAGACCGCCGGGTCAGATTCTGCATTGGCCCAGCAGGTTGCTTTATTTGCAAGAACTGTGCAGACCCAGGCACAGACCATTCAAGTGCTGCAGGACCAGGTAGCTGAACTGCAGGCCCAACAGGTTGCTTTTACTGCAAAAACTGTGCAGACCCAGGCACAGACCATTCAAGTGCTGCAGGACCAGGTAGCTGAACTGCAAAATAAAGTTCAGTCAATGCACAGTGAGTATACCAGCTACAGGGCACGTGATGTTGCGGCTGCTACTGTTACACCTGCTCAAGATGCCCGCTTGCCCCTACCAGAAAAGTTTGGAGGAGATCGCAAAAAATGTAGGGGTTTCCTAAATCAATGCCGTTTGCACTTCATGATGTTACCTCACCGATTTCCATCTGAAAGAGAGAAGGTTGGATTTATTTTTTCCCTATTCAAATATGAAGCCCTGGCTTGGGGCTCCCCTCTTCAGTAACAGGACAGTGCAGTCTTGGGTAATCTAAATGACTTTCTTGAGGCCATGTGCCTAGTTTTTGATGACCCCAATTGATGTGCTACAGCAGAAGCCACTCTCCTTCATTTGCATCAAGGGAGGCGCTCGGTGGCTGAATATGCTGCTGAATTTAGACAGTGGGTTGCTGATACTACCTGGAACCAATCAGCCCAGAGGTTCCACTTCAGAAAAGGTCTCTCAGAAGCTATAAAAGATGAGCTAGCTCGTGTTGATCTTCCTGCTGACTTTGATGCATTTGTGCGTTTGGCTATCCGTATTGATCGGAGACTTTCTGAAAGAAGATTGGAAAGACAGGGCTCTTTTAGACCAAGTACTACTCCAATTTCCTATTCAAAAACTTCTACTCCAATCCCACAAACACCTACAGACTCTGAGCCAGAGGCTATGCAGGTAAATCTAATAAGTGGGCCATTATCCAACGAAGAAAAACAGTGGCGACGCACTCACAATTTATGCCTGTATTGTGGTAGTGCAGGGCACTATGCCATCAATTGCAAATCCAAAAGAACAATAGCTATGGCAGCTGAGGGTGCACAGATTCGACACCAATCCCAGATTTCAGATCAACTGGATTCTGTCACACAACCCTTGTTTTCTCTGGCTCATGGTGAAGAGGGTATGTTGACTCAACATCCTCATTTTGTGGTGCCTATCACGTTGCAATGTGGTGATCATTAAATTTCAACTACAGCTATGATAGATTCTGGAGCAGGCGGAAACTTTATGGACATTAAATTTGCAGCAGGAAATAGAATTCAGTCTATCCCTAATTCTTCACCTGTGTTAATGGAGACAGTAGATGGTACTCCACTTACGTCAGGCCCGGTTACACATGAGACTGTGCCCTTAAAGTTGACTCTGGAAGTGAATCACCATGAGGCTATCTCTTTCCACCTAATTTCCTCAACACAGTTTCCAGTGATTTTGGGGGTACCTTGGCTTGCTCTGCATAACCCACAGATTGATTGGAAGATCAGAACTTTGTCCTTTCCTTCAGAACACTGCTTAATGAATTGCCAACCCTCTAAGGTAACACCTGTTGCCACAACAATTAATGAAATGGTTGCTACAAACTTGACTAAGCTTCCTCTACAATATCGGGATTTTGCAGATGTCTGTGATAAGAAGAATGCTGATCAGCTTCCACCCCACAGGCCTTATGATTGCCCAATAGAGCTGTTGCCTGGGGCTGCTATCCCATTTGGCCGTATATATTCCCTTTCTGAACCTCAATTGAAAGCCCTTGTGAATACCTACAAAAAAATCTTGCCAAAGGCTTTAATCGACCATCTACTTCTACAGCAGGAGCTCCTATATTCTTTGTAGAAAAGAAAGGTGGCAGCCTACGGCCATGCGTTGATTACAGGGACATTAATAACATCACTGTTAAAAACCGCTACCCCTTGCCTCTGATTCCTGAACTTTTGGAGAGACTTCGCTCAGCTAAAATATTTACGAAGCTTGATCTTCGGGGGGCATATAATCTGGTTCGCATAAGACCAAATGATGAATGGAAAACAGCTTTCAGAGCCAGGTACGGGCATTACGAATATCTAGTAATGCCATTTGGGCTTTGTAATGCCCCTGCAACTTTCCAGCATCTTATCAATGATGTACTACGAGATCTCCTGGATCAGTTTGTTGTGGCATATTTGGATGATATCCTAATATTCTCTGATAATCTTGAAAACGACAGAAAACAGGTCCGTATAGTTCTGGAGCGCCTTCGTACCCACCACCTATACATTAAACTAGAAAAATGTGAGTTTGAACAAACAGAAATTCAATTCCTGGGGTATGTAATAACTCCCAAAGGTTTAAGTATGGACGTAAGTAAAATTAAAGCTGTGCTGGACTGGCCCATCCCCAAGAATGAAAAAGATGTTCAGAGATTTGTGGGGTTTGCCAATTTTTACAGGCGTTTCATTAAGAATTTCTCTGCCGTTATTACACCGATCACTGAACTCACACGTAAAGGGACTCCTTTTCAGTGGTCCGATAAGGCGGATACCGCATTTTCCCGATTAAAGACTCTGTTTACCTCTGTCCCTGTCCTGGTACATCCTCAGCCGGAATTACCATTTATTGTGGAAGTTGATGCTTCTGATTCAAAGGACTGGACCTAAGATGCTGTTACATCCGTGTGCCTTCTATTCCTGCCAGATGGTGCCAGCAGAAAGAAACTATGACATAGGGAATAAAGAACTATTGGCTATAAAAGCTGCCTTCGCTGAATGGAGACATCTCTTGGAGTGAGCTACCCATCCAATTACTGTCCTCACAGATCACAAAAATCTGGAATGTATTCGATCAGCAAAGAGACTGTCAGCCAGACAAGCACGCTGGTCCCTATTTTTCTCGAGGTTTAATTTTTTGGTTACATACCGTCCTGGCTCCAAGAATGGTAAGGCGGATGCCTTGTCTAGGATAGCTGACCCCCTCCATACTACCGTAACCAAGACCACCATCTTGCCGGAGGATATAATTATAGGAGTTACATTTCCTTCTGATCTGATGTCTCGCATTAAAAAGGGCTACGCTGAAGACCCAGTTCTTCGTGATCCTCCTCGTGATCTCCATATGACGATGCTTAATGGGTTTTGGATTTTTCAACAACATCTGTTTGCTCCGGAGTCAGTGCGACTGGACCTTTTACGTCTCTACCATGACTCAAAACCAGCAGGTCATCCAGGAATCTGAAAGACACAAGAACTACTTGCCCGATCCTTTTGGTGGCCGAAGAATCATGAGGATGTTAAGAAGTATGTGTCCTCTTGTGATGTATGTGCCAGACATAAGACTCCTCGCTCATCCCCTGTTGGCCTGCTTCAGCCTCTTCCGATTCCTCATCGTCCCTGGGGATCTATATCCATGGACTTTATTGTGGAACTACCTCCCTCTAAGGAACACACTACCATTCTTGTTGTTGTGGACAGGTTAACTAAGATGGGTCATTTCATACCAGCTCGTGGTCTCCCTTCAGCTAAACAGATGGCTGACCTGGTTATTCGGGAAATATTTTGCTTGCATGGAGTGCCCGATGAAGTAGTTTCTGACAGGAGAGTGCAGTTTACATCTCGTTTTTGGAAACATTTTTGTTCTAATCTAGGTATTAATGTAAATCTGTCATCAGCTTTTCATCCGCAAAGTAATGGATAGACTGAACGAACCAACCAGACTTTGGAGCAATATTTGCGGTGCTATATTAGTTACCTGCAAGATGACTGGCTGGATTTTCTACCCACGGCGGAGTTTGCCTATAACAATGCCCAACACTGCTCCACTTCTTTGAGCCCATTTTTTGCCAACTATGGTTACCATCCAACCTTTCTAGTGAGTCTCCCAATTACTACTTCCATTCCTGCAGTCACTGATCGGCTAACCACCTTACGAGATTCCCAAGACCTGTTGAAGGAGACTCTTTCGAAGGCTCAGGAATGTTACAAGAGAGCTGCTGATAGGCATAGAACGGAGGCCCCAGTTTATCATGTTGGTGACATGGTTTGGCTGTCAACAAGGAATCTTAAGCTTAAGGTTCCTTCTCATAAATTGGGTCAGAGGTTCATGGGACCTTTTGAGATCATCGCTCAGATCAATGCTGTCACTTTTCATTTGCAACTTTCAGATTCCATGAAAACACATCCGGTGTTTCATGTTGCACTGCTGAAACCTTTCCATGTCAACACTTTCCCTGGCCAAGCCCTGCCTGCCCCACCTCCAGTCCTCGGGAATGGTGAGGATGAATACGAGGTGGAGAAAATTCTGGACTCCAGGATCTTCCGCAACAAGCTTCAGTATCTGGTTCGCTGGAAAGGCTATGGTGAGGAGGAGAGTTCGTGGGAACCAGTGGACAATATTCACGCTCCTGATCTCCTTCGGTCTTTTCATGTGCATTACCCTGCTAAACCGGGTAATAGGGCATCCAAAGGCTGCACCTATAGAGGCGGGGTTAATGTGAAGAATTGACTGCTGGGTTTTGAACCCTGGTCCCCAGGCTGCTGGGCCTCTTCCCTACCACTGCGCCAGCCTGCCTTTGTGAAATTCATGGAGATCTGATAACCTTGACTCTGATAGCAATAAATAGTATCAGTGACTAGTCTCTTCAGCTGTGTCTGGTCAGGTGTCTGGTCCTTGGCCTATATAAGGCACTTCCTGTTTATGTACCTTGCCAGATTATTGTGTGGTTCCTGATCACTTCAATAAATCTTGTTCCTGTTTCACCTACAAGTTGCTGAACTGGATTATTGCTGACCTTGGCTGCTAGTCTCCACAACCTTGTGATTCCTATATCATTACAGTGGGTGTGATGGTGTATATGATACTCACATCGCATGGTGCTTGGCACACCCATTTCTACCTGTCCTGGAAGGCCCACTACTGCCACTGTCTCGATCCACTCCCTGAGGGTCCTCTCCCACTCAGTATAAGTTATAACGGTTGGTGGTCCACCACCGGTTGCACATGCTGCTCTGGCCTCCTCTGTCATCTTCCTCTTCACCTTCATCCAGCTGTTATCATATCTATGCTGGACTGACCTCACATCCCTGTTGGCATAACCCGATGCAGTTGAAGAAATCTTGTTCCAGGCACGTGTCTTTGGCACTTCCCTCCCGCAATGTATAATGCGATAGCAGGCACTAATTTCTGTGAGGAGGACCCTCATCCCATCTGGACTATTACTGGGGGCCCTGTTCCTTACCACAGCCTTTTGCCCTCCCAACTGTGCCTGGGGTTCCTGGCCTCCCTGTTCTCTCCCTGGGCCCAGGTCCTTCTCAATACTACCACCCTCCTGGGATCATACCACTGATCCTCTGCCCGTATTCTTTGTGTGCCTACATCTGGGGGCACATACCCCCCTCCTGCTCTCCTGCACATTTAGCTCCCCTCCCTGACCAGCCTCCTCATCTCCCTCTTTCCATACCGCTACGTTTCCTCCTCTCTACCACAGATGTTCTCTTCTCCACACTCTTTCCCTCTCCTCATCTCCTCCTATCCTCCTCTCCTCTGGTGTTCTCCTCACTCTCCTCCTGTCCTTTTCTACTCTCTTCCAGTGTTCTCCTCCCTCTCTTCTATAAATATAAGGATAAATCAAGATAATATGTGCGGGTATATGTATGAGGTAAAACAAGAATGTTTGTATGATGTGAATTATATTATGGGTATATATGTGTGGTGTATGGGTGTATATGCGCTGTAGCCTAATGCTATGTATAGCTATGTGTACATATTACTCTCTGTGTGAATTATATGCTGTAATTATGGATGTTGTAAATTAAGTGTTGATATTTCTTATTAGTCAAAATAGCAAAACTTTACAAAACTGCTCCTTCTCTCTCTCTCTCTCTAAAGCTCAGAAACCCGTCAATGCTTAGACCTGTGTGTTGACTTAATAAGCTACACCACAGTCAAGGACTTATGGTTTCCAATAGCTGTTAAAGTCCTTTCCCACTGCATTCATTAGCGTTCTCTGGTTCCTATTAGTTAATTGGGCTGTGACAGGATCGGCAATTGTGGGCTTGCTTAACTTTGGCTCCCTTCATACGATCGGCCACCAGGAAGTGTTACATGCGAAACCAGGGTTTACGATTTAATTCTTCAGCTCTGTAATTGGCGGCTTGAGTTAAATGGAGACAACCGGTATTGTAACAAAAATTCTAACTCTCAGACATGCGGCCTGTATGAAGGTAATTACAGGCTTGGAATTGAATGGGGGCCTGTATTTTTAACAGTGTAAAAACTTTTCCAAATTATCTAGTCAGGTCAAGAACTTCAAAATCATACTATAACACTTCAGTAGTTCTTTAAATATAGTAACTGGCATCATTCTTGAGTTTTGCAGAGAAGAGGCAAACGTTGCAAGTAATAGATAAAAGTAGATATTATGAAAAAAAACGCAATAATCAGTATATTTGTGTTCCTCTCCAAATAAAAGCCTTTTCAGTGAACATTTGCAAGGAAATGTACTTTGGCAGTAGAAGAAAACAGTATCATTTTTAAATTAAGAATTTTAGCAAGAATATATCTTAATAAAAGGATAAGCTATAAGGATGATTCTATGGTAGCTTGATAGAGCTCATTGTAGTACCTACAGTATAGTATTAATGTTGGCAAAATAAATCTACATGGCAATAACAGTCCAAGAGCATCAGTGTTTAGAATGTCTTTGAATCAGTCTGTTGCAGATGGTGTTTAGATCTTATACAGTGAAGGCTGATTTGGTCTGATGGAAAATGGTAATATGTGAAATATTTTTTTGGATACTCTAATATCCCAAAGGTATTTGGGTGATTTGAATACTGCTTGAAGATTGGCTTATGCTCCCTATTTATGGTCAGAATACCACTGGTGTGTGTCAGTAGAAGCTATTATTGGAAATCTCTTTTATGCTATTGGATTGTAGGTAATTGATACAGTAAATTTATTGATACATGAATGTGAATTTATTGATAAATGATGTCAACAAATTGGGCTACTGTTGAGAAAACTGAAGGAGATGTCAAAAACGTACAGGCTGTACAAGAGTACAGGTTGTATTTACAGTATCTCACAAAAGTGAGTACACCCCTCACATTTTGAAAATTCCCAGTGATCCAGTGATATCAAATGAATAATGTTATTAAGATAGTGTTGAATAACAGCTACTTTATATTAATGAAATTATACCTGCATTTATGACACTGTAATATCCAGTAGCTTCAGCCATATACAGTATCACACAAACATGAGTACACCCCTCACATTTTTGTAAATATTTTATTATATCTTCTCATGCGACAACACTGAAGAAATTACACTTTGTTACAATGTAAAGTAGTAAGGGTACAGCCTGTATAAAAGTGAAAATCTGCTGTCCCCTCAAAATAACTATACACACAGCCATTAATGTTTAAACCGTTGGCAACAAAAGTGAGTACACCCCTAAGTGGAAATGTTCAAATTGGGTCTAAAGTGTCAATATTTTGTGTGGCCACCATTATTTTCCAGCACTGCCTTAACCCTCATGGGCATGGAGTTCACCAGAGCTTCACAGGTTGATGACATCACGGAGCTGGTGGATGTTAGAGACCTTGCACTCCCCCACCTTCCATTCGAGGATGCCCCACAGATGCTCAATAGGGTTTAGGTCTGGTGAAATGCTTGGCCAGTCCATCAACTTTACCTTCAGCTTCTTTAGCAAGGCAGTGGTCGTCTGGGAGGTATGTTTGGGGTCGTTATCATGTTGGAATACTGCCCTGCGGCCCAGTCTCTGGATGGAGGGGATCATGCTCTGCTTCAGTATGTCACAGTACATGTTGGCATTCATGGTTCCCTCAATGAACTGTAGCTCCCCAGCGAGGCGAGCCATTAACGCGTAGGACCTAGCCAATGAGCGCCAAAGGCGCTCATCGCTGCGATCCTTGCAAAGCGAGGCGAGCCGGTAAACCGTAGCACTTAGCCGATGAGCACCGAATTTACAAGGTTAGCGGCCGAACAAAATACTAAATACACCCAAAACAATACAAAAACATCACAGACAGCATGGGGCAACAGCCAGGATGTCTGTGAGTGAGGTGGAAAGCGGATTTAACTTGATTTAGATGATTTTCGCCACTCAAAAATCGCCTAAGCGAGGAAAAAAATGGCCGGCCGAAAAAAATAAAAACGAGGCTACACAACCCCGGACCGCGCAAAACACTGCAAAACGCGTAGCACTTTACAAACTACAATATACACTATTCCAAAAGCTGCAAAATGCTCAAGAGACGCTCATTGCGAGGCATGCAATGAACCCCGAAGGAGCTCAGCACAAGCTTTGCAATAGGCGCCGAAGTGCCTGAGGCATGCGATGAGCACCAAAGGCGCTCAGCACAAGCCTCGCAATGAGCGCCGAAGGTACTCACAGTACAAAACGGTTTCAATTATGTCTCAAACAGCATTCCCATAGCTTCAAATTTTATTGCCCCGTCATTTTTAACGGGCAAGTTGCTATCAATAAAATATTTACAAAAATGTGAGGGGTGTACTCACTTTTGTGTGATACTGTATATGGCTGAAGCTACTGGATATTACAGTGTCATAAATGCATGTATAACTTCATTAATATAAAGTAGCTATTATTCATTTTATATCACTGGATCACTGGGAATTTTCATATAATAATTTTCTCCATTTACCTGATTATTACCACTCTATAATCCTTACAAACTCATGTTTGTTTAATTTTATGTCTTACATTTTTCCATTTTTTTTCATTGGCTTTTTCTCATTTATTATTTTGTTTTTATAGTCTGCAAGATATCTTCAGCTTTGAAATATATAATGTTGCCAGTAGATGGTGCTAAATATACCTGTCTAAATCAGTACTGTAGGAGATCAGCTCTCTGATACTTTAATAGATGAGGTGACATCAGAATGAGTTTGTTTATTTGCATGCCAAGTTACTATAATATTTTTGAACAGGAGCATGGGCCTTGTATTTGTTGGACCTAATCTAGGGTCCAACAAACCTATGTGTTGGCTATCCTATGGGTCATACTGATTCATTGAGATCTATTGTCAAGGGGCTGTGTAAAGTGGCAGTCTTTCAACAGAGATAAATAGAGATATTATATTAATATATTGTTCCTCCCACTCTTTGCAATGTTATAAACTTTTAGGAACAATAGCAAAATGTTTGTCTGTATAGAAAGTCTTAAATTTAACTGACTATGATTGTGTCATGGGTATTTCCATCTTCGACTGCTAGTCTGACTGTAGCTTTATGTGGAGGCTTCTGCTTTGGGGATTTTCTCTTCCATTGACTTCTATTGTCAAGTGTTCTATTTGGAAAGGGCTTATTCCACAGATCTTAACTGAATCTACAGTACATCCCACTTATTCCAGGTTTTTAATAGTTTTAGGAACAAAAAATGTCCGACATTAAATCAAAATGTAATACACTAATTAAAAAGTAAAAGGTAACCCTGATTTTAACTTTTTCTAATGTGACACATGCTGCTTATATCAGAAACCTACATTACATCAAGTCATTCTAAACACATACAGATATCTTTAATTTTAAAAAAAATGGATTCCATACCCCAGAGCATACATAGGCACCTGGCACCTACCAATCGAAACACTGCATTCAGGGTTTTTTAACTCTATATTAACCTTCAAGCCAACAGCAGCACAGTACAGAAATCCACAGAGCAATGTCTGAGCTTGTGCAAGGGAAAACACGACCACACATTCCATGATGCTTTGCTGCACAAACTGACTTCACAGATTGAAACATTGGTATAGCTCATAACTTCATTGAAGTACACAAGCACCTCCACCACAACCGGGTAGTGGTCCAGAAGGGGTTGTAATATGTGGCCTTCTACTTTTGGTGGATTATAAATTTTATAGCTATGACCTATTGAAATGCAAATTATAAAAACATAGCTTGTTGATCTGTGGACAGGCTGGTTACCTTCCAATGTTCATGGAAAACACCTTTAGGATTGAGAATATTTCAGGCGGATGATACTACACCTGACCCTCTTAAGTTTATATAGTTTTGAACTGACTTGCTTAGAGTACATTTTAACTGCAGATAAATTCATCATTCATTTAAATAAAATTATCCGTGATTGTAGTGGTATTTAATAGTTTTACACTCCTCCTACCTCTTTGTCCCTGAGGACCAGCAGATAAGATCACAGGAATTGGCATTGGCCTTGGAACCATTAATTTAAGTAATTACTGAAAACAAAATCAGATCTCCTGTCGTAAAATACATTTGTGTAAGGTTATGGTGAAGTCATATTGAAAATAATAACCTAAACATTGACTAGTCCAATATTAATGGGTTGCCTTTGGCAAAATGGAACATAGGCATTACAATTTACTTGGTATTTCATATAGCCAATAGTAAATCACTATATGCATACACAAGACATGTACTAATACATATTCATCGGCAAACTCACTGTTCCAGTTTTATGAGAAATAACAAAGTGAGAGTTGTGTTGAAGCTATGTATAAAAATCAGATATTTCTAAAGTTTTAGATAGTATCTCTCTGTGACTGATTTTAGCCTCAGGGACATATCTGAAACCTCAAGCAAATTTCCTCATTAATATATGAGCAATGTTAAAGGTTGATGTCCACGATAAGCAAACATTTGGAAGAACTCCAGAATTATATCTTATGGGGTTGCTACCGAGAAGAGATGTTGATACATGCAAAAACATAAAAACTGACAAATACTGTAAATATGCCAAGTATTACCATTGTACAGCAGATTATTATGCTAAACTAATATACTACCCAGTCTATGAGAAGTTTAAACCCTTTGAAGTTACTTAGAAAAAATAATGCAATCACATATATAGTTCTTAGCAGCGCGGGCTTGCCAAAAAACGTTGGTAACGCAACGTTAAAACTGCGCCCTCGCAAAGCCGGTTGCGGCCAGACTGGTGGAGATGAGCACCGTAGGCCCTCATCCCTATGACCTTGTACATTAAGCATCATACCTACGACTGGCGCGACTACAGAACAACAAAAAACTCAAATACACAATTCACAGTGTAAAAAAATTACAGCCCGTAACACTTTGAAAAGGAAACCGCCACTTGCCACATTGCTGACACTTTCTCCTCACATCACCAACAGTCCAAATGTACATTGTATGCTGCAGGGAAAACAACGATTGTTAGCTCTTCAGCATATTGATTCCTGAATATATTCATTACAAATAGGTAAACTATATTAATTTATTATTTAATTAAATAATTAATTATTATAAAAAAAAATATTTAGATTTAAAAAAAAACAGAGCAGAGGAAAGACTTGCTTTTTCCAAAGGCGCTCAGCGTGAAGCTCACAATGAGTGCAGAGGGTGCTCAGAGGAACAAAAGTACACAAGGGTAGAGGCTCGCAATGTGCACCGAAGGTGCTCAGACGACCAAAAGTACATGAGGGGAGAGGCACTCAGCATGAGGCTCGCAATGAGCGCAGAAGGTACTCAGAGGACTTAAAGCCTTAAATTGTGTGGCAAACAGCATTACCTGCCTTAGATTTTTTTGCCGTCATTTTTTGACGGGCAAGTCGCTACTTCTATAATAATTGCAATCTAAATACTGTTATGTAGATGGAAAATTTTCATTTTATAACAAAAAGTAGAAGATTTTAAAAGTGGGATACAGGAGCAAATGAAAACCAGGCTATTGCAGTTAAAATAATGCAAAATATGAGATTACACACATATTTACAAGATAATGTGTACTTATTTAAAGCTGAGTTAAACACAAATGAAAGTACTAACTTAACAAGCATGTTTTAAATCTTAAAACAATTGTTTTTTTTCAAATGTGAATTAATTTTAACTCCTTTTGCAGACTACAGTACCTCTTTCTGATAACCTCTGATTTGACATATCAAGCACAGCATGAGCAGAGTTAGGGCCTCATTCAATTGCTACTTTTTGGAGATCCGGCCTCGCAAGTGGAGAGAGCAAGTTACTTATCTATTCAATTGCCTCCTACTTGCGGGCCCCGATTTGGATAATTGTTGCTACTATCCATTGCGAGTCTTCAAATCACAGCTTACTTCCCTCGAAGCCTTTGATCATCCACGGCCGCAAGAGTCCAAGGGCTCTAAAACCGCAACTTCGTTATTTAATTGCTCATATTCTTCCTCCTGACAAGCCCACAAATGGCTAAACTCAACCCACAGGTTACTTGACCCAAGGAGGTATTGCAAGGCCTTGCAAAGCCCTTACGTATCCTCCCCACTGCTCCCAAATCAAACCGCTGCAGGGTCCCCACATCAACCCCTTGCATTTAAAGGGCCTGTGGCACACAAAATGTTAACCCCATGTAGTGGAGATATAGTAAGTACCCCAGCGGCAATTAATATTAGCCCCCCCCCCCCGTGCTTCAATGCAATAAAAATTAACCCTATCTCTTATGGGGGTCTATACAGACTGCCATAAGCCTCTACTTAACCCCATCAGTCCCATAAGATAATACTTAACCCTTATGAGACAATAATTAACTATAACATTAACCCTATAAATGCCATGAGGGTCCTCCATTTCCCTCATGACACTAAGTACAAGTATTACACTACACTACACTATCCCCCCAATAAACCAATAAATCTAAATTAACCCCCTCTAACTAATTACCCCCTCTACCCTATCCTATTAACCCCTACACTTCCTTCCTAACCCCCTAATAATCTCCCTAGCACCATACTAATCAAGAAGAAAAAAAAATACTAATTACAAAAAATAAAAAAGACCATTACTGAAAATAAAAAAACTACAAACTAAAATAAATACATCACTATTACAATAAAAATAAAAACCCACACCCAGCAATAAATAATTGGTAAATTATACCACTTGCCCAAATGCCCCTCCAGCAATGATGATCTTCTGTGCTTCGTCCAAGACAAGGGCCCAATTAAAAAATGTCCACTGGTCCAGCACACCTACAATAAAAAGAAAGAGTACAATTAATACATAAATAAATACAACATGTAAGATTATGTTGACCTAATAGGCCACTTACCTAAACCGCAAATGATGGATCCTGCGCATGTTCCGTTAGAAAAATCAAAATGGCACCTTATGATCGCTTATAAATCGCTGTCAATCATAATTCAACCAATCAGAAGGCACCAAGGTGTGAGCCCATCAATATGGGATATACCCCTATATCCCATTCTGATTGGCTGATGTAACTGTCAATCATTTCTAAACCAATCAGAGGGCTTCAGCCAATCAGCCTGTGGGGTGTATCCCATTCTGATTGGCTCCAAGCATATGTGCCTTCTGATTGGCTGCAATCTGATTTACAGTTACATGAGCCAATCGTAAGGCGCAGATACTTCGAGCCAATCAGAATTTTAATTGGCTCAAACCTTGGCATGTTATGATTGTCTGAAATAAGATTCAAAACGATTTCAGCCAATCAGAAGGCGCCATCAAAAAAATTCTACCGGAGAATGCGCGAGAACCAGGACGAGGGCATCGCTGGATGGCCATTTTGGACAGGTAAGTGTCCAATTATAATCTTACATTTTGTATATATTTATGTATTAATTGTACTCTTTCTTTTTATTGTAGGTGTGCCGGACTAGTAGACATTTTTGGATTGGGCCCTTGTCTGGGACGAGGCACAGAAGACCATCATCACTGGAGGGGCATTTGGGCAAGTGGTATAATTTACCAATTATTTATTGCTGGGTGTGGTTTTTTACTTTTATTGTTATAGTGATGTATTTATTTTAGCTTTGTTATCTGTAATGTTCCTTTATTTATTTTTAGTAATGTTCTTTTTTTATTTTCAGTAATGTTTTAATTTTATTTTGTGTAATATAGTTTTTATTTTTATTTTACCTGATTAGTACTAGGTGCTAGGGAGTTTATTAGGGCATTAGATAGGTAATGTAGGGGTTAATAGGGTAGGATCTAGGGAGGTAATTAGTTAGAGGGGGTTCATTTAGATGTATTGGTTTATTGGGGGAATAGTGTATTGTAGTGCTTGTACTTAGTGTCATGAGTGTCCTGGAGGTCCCATGGCACTTATAGGGTTAATGTTAGGGTTAATTATTGTCCTATAAGGGTCTTTATAGACCCTTATGGGACTGATGAAGTTAAATAGAGGCTTATGGGGACCTGTATAGATCCCCATAAGAGATGGGATTAATTGATTCCAGAGATTGTTTTAACCCTGAAATAAAACATAAAAATAAATTAAATTTTCTGCCGATTTGCGAGCTTGAGACTGTTGTGCAATTAATTTGAATGTATTTCATTGCTTTCCCCGTTATTTACAGTGCAGTAGTGATTTTTTATTTGCATTTATAGTGCTACAAACAGTTGTTTAACCCCCTTGCAGGTCCTCTTTAGCACTCATAGGATTTTCTCCTTCATTTGCCGTTTACGGGTGGAAAAACTTTTGCAGGCACAGGGAAATTGAGCAACTGAATAGCGATTGGCGATGTTAGCCTTTCGAACGTGACAGATCAAAGGCTTATGGAGGCTGTAAGTTATGAGTTTAACCATCGACGTTTTTTCAAGCTCGTAACTTGGAAACCGTTCCGAGCCCTGGAAAAAGATGCCAAGTGAATAGAAAATTAGCTTGTGATCTCACTTACGGGCTCCTGGATCTCCCGAAACCTCAACTGAATGAGGGCCATGGACTGGGGTCTGGAAGAAACCTAACCCCCTGACCTAACCATTTTAACTATACCTGGGCTTTGCTCTCTGGAAATTTAGAGCTACTGAAAAAGCTGCACACCAACTGAATGTATTAAAAGACAATGGATGATGCATCATAACAGCCATTATTATTATCATCATTTTGATTATTGATATTAGTATGAATGTATGTCTGTTATTATATTTAAGCAGATTGAAATTTTCTGCAGTAAAGTTGTCTATCTTTAACAATACCATATTTATGTGTCTAATTCCATTATACCTCCGGTAAATGGCTTCTCTTCTCTTTTTTATCCTCTATCATTCTTAACTTTCACTTTTTCCCTGGCCTACAGTACTTCTTATGTTCTATTATTTTTGCCAAGGTGTCTGCCTTTTCCACTCCCTTTTGATTGTAAGTTTGCAAGTTTTCGATCTTGTAAGGTGCTGTGTGTGTACGATTTTTTTAGTTTCATTAATTTTTAACTCACATTGTGAAATATCAATATACAATTGTAAATATAATTTTACTCTCCAAGGAGAACTGTAAACAAAATAAAGTAAGTTTTAAGTATTCAAGGAAAAATTTCAAGTGAGTACTAGCGTTTTGCATTTTCCTTTTTCCACTTTCCAAATAATGGGATGGTACGGGGGGAGGGTGTGTGAAATGAATGAGGAAGGTGTTCATTTTGGCATAAGTATTGTTTTCACTAATAAAATCTGTTAAATGAAAAGATAATAAAGTGAAAACTTACAATCCTGTCCAGACTCCAGGGTCTCCACCATGATCACGTCCCCCCAGCCAGTCACATCTCGATTTATGAATATAATAGAGGTATCGATAGTTTTTGAAAGCTTTCATTATTTGATGGCAATACTGTGTGATGAAATCATCATCATTTTATTTAGTAAAAGCTCTGTTTTCCATTACTCAGATCTTCCAAGCAGTCCCTGCAAAGATCTACCCGCACAGCTCATGAGAAGTACTAGCCACTTACAAAATGTCTCTCAGCAGCATTTAAAAAAAATGCTGTTCAGAAACACATTGTAAGTGGCTAGTACATCTCTTACTAATAGAAACATTGTATACATAAACTGTGGGGGTAGCATATTCTACAGGATTTTCATTATACTGGATGCAACTTTCAATAGGCCATAACTTCTTTTACAACTACAGTGCGCCTTTAAAAGCTTGCCCTCACTATGAGAATAGTCAAACCAGTGCATTTGGGTTTAATCCAGCAGTAATCTACGTATTTAAATGATTCCCAGCATCAACATCTACATAATTCATCATAGCCTGGAGATTAAAATACTGGATTAGAGGCAGTTGTTCTTAATTCCACTAACATTACTGTGAAAGCCTCATATTATCTCAATAGAACATAGTTTAGGAAAAATCAACTTAATCACAAGTAGAATCAGTGTGTGTTCAGCTTAAAGCTGCAAAAATATTTCCTTAGGTATACGGATTTGTACAAAACAACATACAGTATACTTGTATTCAGTATTCAAGAGATAGCTATTTATTCCCCATTCTCTGGAACTGTAATCTGCACTTGCCATTAAAATGCCTGCCATGACGCTAAGTTTTAAAATATTATTTTCTGTTAATGCTCATCTTATTTATCACCTCTGCTATCGCTCCCTGTAATGTTTTAATACTGGTTCATGAAGGAGGCAATTTGGTAACTTGAAGTTACTCCCTCTTCTGAAGCCAGTTCTCTTTTTTTGAACAACGTATTAAAGGGGTAAAGCTGTAGTCACTCTAAAAAAATGAGCAATAATCAGATCACTTGGGGTAATTTATAGTATTTGTTTAACAACCAAAAGGACATCTTGGGCAGGGCTGTATCTACCTTTTTGGAGCCCTAGGCAGTGAAGTGGAGGAGCCCCTGTGAGTGAGTGCACAAGGTAAGCACAGACACATTTTTGCTTTTTCTGGACATGTAAATTCCATTTCCTGTTGTAACTGTCTTGTTCTAGGTTGTTACTCCCTAATAGCCAATCTATGAACTGTAACATTTCTTTTTTTCTTTTTTAAATCAGGAACCATTTTTTAAGAAGTTTTGCTCCTCACAGGGAAGCGCCCCTGGGCTGTTGCCTATTTATCCTAACGGGTAATCCGGCCATTATCTTGGGTACACCCTCTCTGACTTGTTGTGTAAATAATGACAAAATATCATATCTTTTTTTGAGAAACTACAATGATTTGTACCTCCTCCCCTCTAACCTGAATGGTCAACATCACATGAAATAAAAACATGTTTGGGAATACGAGGACATCATTGGGTTAATCATATTTACATAGTATTGGGAATTTTTATTGGTGAAAAAACAACGTCGATTAAAAAAAAAAAAAAATTTAAAAGAAGGTTTAAAAACACGGTGAAAAAATAGTTCCTTCAATGGCTGTTGTAACCACTATTGCCACTCTGTTATATAGTATTCTTAGAGTGTAGTAACAAACATAATTTCTCAGAGTATACAAAAAGGGCAATTGCTCACTGACTGATGGAGGCGCAAACGCTCTGTAGTAAATAGTTCAGAGGCATTTTAAGGGCATAAAACTTTGGCTATTATAGCCTATTCCTTGAACTGATAAACACCCTCAGTAACCAAGTTAAGAGGAGACACAGCGTCACAGCGTCACGTCGTTAGCATATACCGGTGAATGGCATCAGACACTCTGTGGGGGAAGTATTAGCAGCAGGAGCTGATGCTGGTAAGAATCAAGAGGGGAGAAAGGGATGTAATTGCATAGGGGGAAGGAGGAGGATGGGAAGGAGGAGGGGGGGATGGGAAGGAGGAGGATGGAGGAGGCTGGGAAGGAGGAGGAGGGGAAGGAGGAGGAGGGGGATGGGAAGGAGGAGGATGGGAAGGAGGAGGATGTTCACTAGCATATACCGGTTCCGGTGATCTCCACCCTCACTACACCGGAGAACATCCTCATCCTTCCCATCCTCCTCCTTCCCATCCTCCTTCATCCTCCTCCTTCCCATCCCTCCCCTCCTCCTTCCCATCCACCTCATTCCCCCCTATGCAATTACATCCCTTTCTCCCCTCTTGATTCTTTCCAGCATCACCTCCTGCTGCTAATACTTCCCCCGCAGCGTGTCTTATGCTATTTACCGGTATATGCTAATGACGTGACGTCACAGGGTTAGTTGGGGGGGCGTGGGAAGGAGGAGGATGAAGGAGGAGGGGGGATGGGAAGGAGGAGGATGAAGGAGGATGGGAAAGAGGAAGATGGGAAGGGGGGAACAGGAGAATGAGGGGGGAACAGGAGGATGATGGGAAACAGGGGGATGAGGGGGGGGGGGAAGGGGGATGAGGGGGAACAGGGGGATGAGGGGGGTTGAGGTTGAGGATGGTTGAGGTTGAGGAGGGTTGAGGTTGAGGAGGGTTGAGATTGAGGAGGGAGGTTGAGGAGGGGGTTGAGGATGGGGGGGTTGAGGAGGGAGGATGAGGAGGGAGGATGAGGAGGAGGGGTTGAGGAGGGGGGATGAGGATGGGGGAGTTGAGAAAGGAGGATGAGGAGGGGGTTGAGGATGGGGGGGTTGAGGAGGGGGGATGAGGAGGGAGGATGAGGAGGAGGGGTTGAGGAGGGGGGTTGAGGTTGAGGAGGGGGGTTGAGGATGGAGGGTTGAGGATGAGGATGGGGGGGTTGAGGATGGGGGGTTGATAAGGGAGGGGTTGAGGATGAGGAGGGAGGTTGAGGATGAGGTGGGAGGTTGAGGAGGGGGTTGAGGATGAGGAGGGAGGTTGAGGAGGGGGAGGGAGGTTGAGGATGAGGAGGGAGTTTGAGGAGGAGGTTGAGGATGAGAAGGGAGGCTGAGGATGAGGAGGGAGGCTGAGGATTAGGAGGGAAGCTGAGGATGAGGAGGGGGGTTGAGGATGAGGAGGGAGGATGAGGAGGGAGGTTGAGGATGAGGAGGGAGGTTGAGTAGTGGGGAAGAGACACAGGGAAGGGAGAGGTTGGAAGAGACAGAGGCAAGGGAGAGGGGAGAAGACACAGAGGGCACAAGAGGGACACAGGGGGCAGCACATTTCCCACCCTCGGCTTATACTTGAGTCACTCATTTTACCCAGTATTTTGTGGTAAAATAGGTGCCTCGGCTTATACTCGGGTCGGCTTATACTCGAGTATATACGGTAACTAATGTAGCTATTACATGAGGCCTGTAACAATCACTTGCATGTAAAGCATTACACAGCTTTACAAGTGAACGCTATGTATTAACTGTTCATTGCTCTATTTGTGCTTTGATCTAAAGTACAGTTACATGGCTCCCATAAGAAATCTAGCCTGGAATCTGCACAGAGCAGGGGAGGCTTGGGAGATGTTGCTTCTCCTAGGAAGTGGCTAGGGCTAGGGCAGTGAGTCCTAACCTGCATGCAGCCAACTTAATGCAGCATCCAGATAACATCTAAGTCTCTAGAATGGTGAAACCTCTATCAGTTACATGGAGCAATGTTTCCCTGTTTGGCTGCTAAGAATTGAGGTATACGGACCCACGTGGAGAGGCAGACCAGATGAGTTCTAGAGGCAAGCACAGCCAGTAACGCAGGTGGAATTGGCAGAGAGAAATACAGTGCGGAGCAAGCTGTCCATCTAGGGCAGAGACGATCGTTCAAGTACAGAGGTAAAGCTGTGGAACCATGGAGCATCAGGGTGTGAACCCCAAAACACGGCCTGGATCCCTATCAGCTCACAGGTGATCTCAGACACACATGCACACAGTGTAAAGACGCAGAGCATGCTGCAGCATCTTGGATAAGAAGGTGAAGCTCATATAACGGTCTTCCTGGACATGGGGGTAAGCTGAGCACTCCAAAAGGTTGTAAGCCTGGAGGAACTACTCACATAGTAATATATTATTTGCATCATACACTAGGAGAACTGTCTTGTGAGGGCTGAGTCATTCAACTGAGGACTAAATATTGGAAAAATACACAAAGAAACCTCACATGAAGCGCCTCCAAAAAAAGCTTTGTATAGAGCTATACACTTTGTGAGGGCTCTGGATACAACATCAAAGGGACTTTAACATGTTTTGAGCAATGGGATAACAGGCTTAAAAAAACCTTGCTTACTAGCTGTGTATAACAAACTGAGACCTGAAAACAGTTTTTGTCTTTGACTGTAAATAAATTCCCCAAATAAAAACTGCCATACAGCCATAGGCTCTGGAAGTCCAGCATGCAAAATTGTCCTAAAAGGATAAGAAGCTGTATATGAAGTATTCTCAAAGTCTGTCAACAAACTAGTCTGAAATCTCTGCCTCCTTGCTGAATAAGGCGAACGATGAACTGTATATAACACCACTTGATGACTGTATACAGCACCACCTATTGATTTATTTATTTTAAAAGGCCTCATTTGCCTTAAACTGAAAGTCAATTCCATCATACACATTGAGCTTGATTGAGGGATTTGTTTTAGGTGGAAGACCAATTACTTTGGACATTTAAACCAGCCTAAGGCTATTTAATACACCCAGATAAAGGAGGATATTGCAAAGCAATAAAGGCGGTAAAAACTCAAACTGCAAAAGAAGGGGCTAATTAACTCACTAACTATACTAGCACTGCTAGTAGTACTAAAATCAGCTGATATTACTCTGCGTGAAAGGCTAGAAACAGCTGCTCTAAAAGGGTGATATATGCCTAATACAAATTTGTAGGCAATACTATATATGAGAACTATGCAAAACACTTCACATCAAGCCATGATTATTATTCAACTACAGAAATTTATTGTGAGAGCAATGTAATAACCTCTCCACTAGCTACTGGAACTATAACACAAAAAACGAAGTATTTGGCCAAACGGCCTACTTTTTGGTGGGCCTGTTGTTGTTTAGAGGGTAGGAAATAGAAAAGAAAAAAGGGGAAAGGAGAAAAGTTAATGGGAATTGAGGAGAGTACTACAGCTAGCGGGACATTTTCTGACCATTACTATATACCTACAGCAGAAAAAGCTCTAGTTCTTGGTTCCTGACGGACATGACAAGATAAGAAAATAACTGGCATAGACATTGAGCCCCTTATTTAAAATTGGCGGTCTAGGAACATACAAGAAGCCTTATAAGAAATATTTTCTTCTATGTTTGGTTTAATACTGTTTTTGCTCATTGTTTGGAATATTGAAGGACCTGATAACTGATAATAGAGCTATTATGTGCTTGCTATACCGCAATGAAGTAAATGGACACAAAGTTATACTTGTTATAATAAGTATAAGATCTTCTTGTTATGCATAGGAGGTCTGATTAATATATACAAGTGATACTTTGAGTGTATTTGATTAATTAAGGTTGGGTAAATTAGGAATAAGAGAATTGTGAATAGTATTTAATATCATTTTTGTATTGCTATACAACACCTTATGCAAGGCATTAGGTGCAGGGACTATAATTAGGACTTACCCAGGGTTACCTGATCAGTATAATACCGTAATTTTTTGTAATTAAATATCCTAATAGGCCTAATAGCCTTATTAAATTGTGATTCGACCAACTGAATAGGGCTGATATAAGCACATAGCATATGTTTTTAGTTAGTGAAGACCTTGCTTTTGCCTAGAAGTTCACTAACTAAAAACTTCTGTAAAAAACATATGCTATGTGCTTATATAGAGCCCTTTAGAATTTGCTGAATTGCAATTTAATAAGGCTGTAAGTAAAAAGACAGGTTAGATATTGATTAATCAGTATACCGAGTCTTAACATAATACACGTTTAAGAATAGCCCTAGATATGAGTCAGCCAGTTAAAAATAAATCTAGAGAAAAAAAAGGTAGGGACTAAGACCAGCTCTGACTTTTTTCCACAGGAGAGAATACAGTTTTGAATCACATAGTGAAGCTGAGAAACAGATTAAAAAATGGAATCTAAATTAGAGGGATTATTTGGATGTCAGATCAAAGATTACAATTATACTAGACTTTATGTATAACTAGTTCTCAACATACTTTTTGTTTTTGTTTTTGGTTTCTCCTTTAAAGGTTAAACATATATTTTTAATTATGACAACAATTTACTCTAACATGTAAAATATAAAATATTAAAACACTATGGGCCTCATTCTATTAGCGGCCGCAGCCGTTGCGGGGCCGCAAGGACCGGCCGCAAGCTATTCTGCTATTCTATTCCCTTACGGCCGGGGATTCCGGCAGGCTTGCGGCCGGTGCCTTGCTATCTCTTCCGGCCGCTCGCGCCGGAGGAAAGCCTTTGATCTAAAACGGCCGCAAGAGATTTGCAATTCAATTGCTCCGGGAAACCTCTCTGCAAGGCTACAAATGAGCCGCAGCTTACTTGCAGGAAAGAGGTCTCGCTAGCACCAATTAAGCACATAAAATAGCTCAAATAAAGCCATCCTGCACTTTTAGAAGACTATAAAGGGATTTTAGGTGTTAGAAAAAATAGCACATAATTATCCTGTACTCAAATCCGTAAAATATTTTATTTTTAATATCCGTAAAATATCCATGTAAAAAGTCCAGAGTGCTTGGAGCACCTCAGACACACCCACGCCGCAGCCGGAAAATAAACAGTTAATTTGAACTCGGGTTTGGGCAGATGTGCAAGCTTGAGAGTGGGTTCCTTTTAATCCTCATGTCCCCCAATATGATCCCTAGCATTTACAGAGCTGTACAGTGCAGGCTTGAATTTATTTTTGAGTTTTTATATTTCACAGCTTACGGCCGGTTCCAAGATATGCGGCCGGCCGTAAAAGGAGATCCTTGCCGCGCCGTATAATAGAATCGCGAGTTAACTGAACCCCCGCAAGGAATCGCAGCCTTACGGCCGATTTACGGCCGATAATAGAATGAGGCCCTATATACTTATTGGTATACACTAAGCAAGTAGCTAGCACTTTAACATTTTTTTACAATTTATGGTAATGAATAGAATAACACGGCTATATAATCCACGAGAGATATAGGGGTTAGATACAACATTCTGATATAGATATTGGTATGGGATTTAAAAACAAGAACCAAATTAAACAATTATGAATTGTATAATATAACACTATTACACTATAAATGGAGGGACAGATAATAAAGGTTTAAACACAATCTTAATCCATGGTAAATGAATCACAAGACTCAGTAGTATAAAATATTAGCCATATATAGAAGTTGATATTATTACTAATAATTAACTACACTTAATTTAGATTAAAAAACGATAACACAGACACATAATTCACTAAATAACTTGAAGGTTAGATGTGAAATTGTGGAACTCACACATAAGAAGGATAATTAAAATGTACATGGTAGGAAATGTCAATACCGTATAAAACTACAGTTCAGTTACCGTAAATATATATAAAATACACGGCTAGATATGTATGCCAATTCTTTTGCATCAGTGAAGGGACTGGGATATAAATCTGATTTATTTAAAGTAACTAACGGGACACGCCAGGGTTGCCCACTCTCCTCGCCTATTTTTTCCTTGGTTATGGAACCCATGTCTTAAAGTATACGACTCTAAGAGAGGATTGAGGGAATAAATATAAAAGATCATGTAAATAAGTTGACATGCTGATGACGTCCTACTGACATTAACTAAGCCATTGACATCACTAGTTTTTTCTATATGACAAACTAGATATATTTAGTAAAATCTCTTACTACAAAATTAACCCAGAGAAAACAGAAACCCTGTGGTTGAATTTGCCATTTGAATTGAGAAAAACACTTACTGACCAATTTCATCTTAAATGGGTAAAACAATTAAGTTAAATATTTAGGTATAAGATTCTCTACCAATCTTAACAAATTGGTAGCTAAAACTATGATATTTTGTATCAGAAGATTAAAAATATCTTGTCTAGATGGGAAAGTATAGTTTTATCATGGTTGGGTAGAATAGCGGTAGTGAAAATGACAATACTACCCAAAATTATTTTTTTGATGAGGATGCTACCATTGTTCTTCCCAAAATATATTGTATGTTCTTTTCATACCCAGATAGTTAGATAAATATATATCTAAATAGAAGACCTAGAATAAACATCAATATTGTCAAAAGGAAAATCAATTAGGGCGGGTTGGCAACTCCAATTATAGAAGATTAAGGCCGTTAAAATGGCACAAAAACTGGATTTATTATTTTGTGATAATCCAGCTAAATGGAGAGACATAGAAATGTCACTTACTCAAAGGATAAACATAGACAACTTTGTGTGGTACGATACTGACCAGATAAAATTAGAAAAATCTCCCTGGGTTACTAAAATCAATTTGAAAGCATGGCTTAGAATTGACAAGAAACATAAGTTTATAGAATTTCCTTCTCCGGCAACCCCGATTACTTTTATCTTGAAGAATAGTAAGATAGAACCAAGTGATTTTTGGGATAAATGGGTCTGTTGAAATTGAATGATCTCTATGATAAAAATGGGTTTAAGCCTTTTGTAGATCTATGTGCCAATTTTAACATACCCAGCACAAAATACAAATACAAAAGATATTATTAAAAAGTCTGACTTTGATATAATATGTAAGAAATGAATTACTAATTTTGAGAACAGATGTGCAAAAAAAGGGAAAAAGATTAGTATATCAGATTGTACATCCATTACGAAAAACATTTCCCATTGGGGGAAATCCTGTTATATAGAAAGCTGGGAAAAAGACCTTAGTACAAGTTGGGATAATTCACTATGGAAAAGCATTTGACTTAACTGCTAAATCCGTAACTTGTACAACATTGAAAGAGATTCATTTTAAATTAGTACAAAAATGGTACAGAGTACCAACTTTCCTATACAAAATATACCCAGAAACATTTAATGGAAATTGTTGGAGGGGATGTACATCTCAAGGAACCTACAAACCTATATGGTGGGATTGTCCCATGATAGATGACTTTTGGTCCATGTATATAGAAAATATAATAACTATTGTTAAAACCCCGTTGAATAAGAACCCAGGATTAGTCCTGTTCCACATCTTCCCAGATCCTCTCAGAAGAAGTGATAAATATCTGGTTGTTCACATCTTGCTAGTAATTAAATTATTGATAGCTAAATACTGGAAACAACAAAATCTTCCATCATGGAATTAAATAGTTATTAATGTTGAGAGATCATACTTACTTGAAAAAGATATTAATATTATAGACCGACATATAATAAATAAAATATCTTTGAGGAAATGTAGAAGATGGGAACAGTTTAGAAGTGAATAATGTGATGTTCCCCTTTGTCTCTATTTGACTTGTTTTGTTTATTTGTCTTTGTTCATTTTTGTTTGTATACTATGGTGTATGTCTGTGTATTGTATTGTATATTTGAACTAATTGGAAAGATATGATGTTATTGTGAGATAAAATACCTGTATTATCTAGATTTTTTTTCAATACATTTTTTTTTTTTATCTAGCCTAATGCTACTCGTAGTGAGACTAACTCCTGTAACAGCAGCTAAACCCCTTACATGAATACTTATGAGACACCCAGCACAAGAAAAATAATCACTTTACAGAACCCTAGCAAAACAAAGAGATGCACTATATATGATTCACCTAAAGTGTCCCGCAAGACTTTGAAAAATGCTCGCCATGAGCGCCAAAGGAGGGGAAAAAGACAAGGGGAGGGAGAGTTGGGAGAGGCTCACAATGAGCAACAAAGGCGCTCATCACTGGCCTTGCAATGAGTGCCTTGGGTTGCTCATTGCGAAGCATGACAGTGGCGGGTTTGGCCGAAGGCTGCAAAGAGCAGCAAAGCCACTCATTGTGGGGCTCTCGATGAGCGCCAAAGGCGCTCATAGCAAGTCCTGTAAGGTAGACGGTGGAGAGACTTGCAATGAGCGCCAAAGACACTCATTGCAAGGCCCGCAAATTATTTTTGACGGGCAAGTCGCTAGTTCTAAATAAGGTGTCTGACCAGGAGCTATTTCTGCAGAGCAGAACTTACATTTATTGGTGCAAGTTGGCTGCTTCTGGGCATCTGTGGAGGAAGGGAAGACGTGTCAAATTCAAAATGATCCTTTAAAACACATCCTCCTCCCCTCCCTCTTCCCTTCTCCCATGAGAAGTTACATGCTTCACATATGTACAGTTTTTCCTGACTTACTGCTAACCTTTAATCAACTGAAACAGACTGATTATATTAGTGAAACAAACTTAATCAAAATCATTATAAGCCATAATATGATTATAATAAGCTACTGCTGTTTTGTACCAGTCAATATAGCACTTTACTAAATATTTTGTATGTAATGAAGAAACCTGAAAACAGTAGGCACATACCATACATTACATCTTGCTATGCATTTTATGTGTCACTGGCATACTGTAGCTTCCTGCTGTAAAGCATGAGAACATGAGTTGCATTCCTGTGGTTTATTGTGGCATCTCTGTTAATGTTTGACTTAGGGTCTCCCTGACTTGGATAATTTTCAACTTGGTTGTATGTACTGCATATCAATGAATATCAAATAACATTCCATGCGAGCAGAGATTCTGAGCCTAACTGAATGGCTGAAACTAGCATGAATAATGATTTGGTACAGGCTAAGGGCCTTATTAAATTCCTTATTTTTTAAGTTACATTTCTCGTAATTGCTAAAAAATGTGACGTATCTATCCAGGTCACTATTTTTCTTATATCTGTGAGTGAGCCACACAAAATGCTCTAGAACAATCCATATTCATTGTCATGCCGAGGGCCTGACTGGACTGTTTTATGGCCTGGGCAGGGACTGACAAGAATTTACCCTGTTTATGGTTATAGTTATGTATTTATTACTATGGTTATGCATATTTGGTTGCTTATGTTTTTAAAATGACATTTGTATTGTATGTATTCTGATTGTGTTACAGTGTTGTCACCAGTGTGAGATTAAAGGCCTGAGCTCATCAGATGTACAGGAATTCACAGTAAGCAGCGGGTAGCCTATTATTTAGGGATAGGGCTTAGTGTGATTGGCCAACCTGTGTGCCCGAAAATTGTATAAAATGCGACAATTAATAAAGGGGTGACAGTTGTGTCTGGACTTCTGTGCATTAATCCTAATCCTAATGGATTATATGGTGTTCCTAAGATCCTGGTCTGTGAAAGCAAGCTCCTGGGCGTGGTTCCTGTGTTTGGTCCATCTTTTGCTATCAGAGGTGTACAAGGACCGTACGATTCTGCTGGATAGGTTTGAACCAGGTTCTTACCAAGTCCAAATGAAGTAGCAGTTCGTGACAATTGGCTGGCAGTCGTGGGACCTCTGTGGAATACAGTAAGATGGCATCTTATAAGGACATGATGGAGCTGAGACCAGAAGGTATGCTTTCACATTTAAGCATGGATCAGCAAAGGACTGTCCTGGGACAGTGGGAGAGGAGAGGGGTATGCAATGGCCCTTTCCCAGCTCCTGTGGATGGGGAATGCTTATCCCCAGTGGAGACAGAACATTTTTTTTTGTCATTTGAATGGACTGTCAAGAAACGTCGCTTCTAAAGCAATGTATAGCGTTTCTGGGACTTTGGCCAGGTCACAAGCTAATTGAATGGCTGGGTGACCTGGTGGTGCAGGAAAGTAACTTAGAGGACCAGTATGCATCCTGGATGGGAGAGGTTGGAATCCCTAGTATGGAGCTCTATTTGTCAATAGGGCTGAAGGAGGCACTCTGGGAGCTGGCATATGGCCCTCTGAATTGTGGGGTGGGCACTGCCCACTCTCTGGGGTGGCCCAATGGTCGGATAAGGCGTTTTTACTGATGCCATTGATCCTGAAGGAATTACAACTAGAAGCAGGCTAGCCCTACTGGATGAAGTATCCCTAGATGGGTTTTGGCCACCAAGTTGGGAAGTGTCCTGCCAGTCAGGCATGGAGGAGAGTCACCTTCCAGAAGCAAAGGGGACACAGCTAATTTTTTCCATCTATGGGTCAAGGGAAACTGCTTAGACTTTGGGACAACAGTGGACTTGCCATTAGAGGACCATGAAAATTGTCAAGAGGTCCAGGGAGAGGGTGGCATGGACTGTGGGGAGAATTCTGACCTCATGAATGTTAAAATTAGCCAAGCTGCCTTGATGCCATGGCTTGACCTGGAGGAGGAAGAACTAGTCCCTAGCTTTAGATGGCTGAGCCTCTCCCAGTTAGAGGCATGGGGACAGGGCCTAACCACAGCAGTGCCAGGCCCCGGGGAAGACCTGGGGGAAATCTACCCTGCTCCTATAGTCAGGGAACCAAATGAGCAATGGGCCCTACCAATGGGCTGTAAGCTTAGTGGGGAGGTTCCTTCGATATCCATTGTCCAGGAGCCAGCCACAGACCCTGGAGCAGAAATGGCAAGCAGCCCTGCTCTTCAGACTGTGCAGGAGGCATTAACAGCCGGTACTCAAGGACTGCCTGTATCCACCATCCAGAAGGAGGTGAGAGCTGTGCCCAGATGGTGGTTTCAGAAGAAGGGGGCTGGGAGACAGTGAGCACAAGACAGCCCCAGGAGTGAAGACCCCAGACAAGGCCATCAGAAGGAGTGGAAGACTGGCACATCAAGCAAGTACAGTCCTCACTGGAAATATTGGTTTATTGGATCCCCAGGAACACAGTTTTCCCTAAGGGAGGGGAAAAGAAGGGGCATTGGCCCTGGCTTTTGGGGAATGGGGTGGTGATAAAATCTGTTGAGCAGTCACTTGAACTGGTTACCCCCAGGGAACTGTTTGGATTGGGGAAACCAAAAGGCCTAATGGATCCCTCAGTACTCAAGCAATGGTCAGGGGAGGGAGAAGATCTGGGGAAGGGGAAAGTGTTGCCAACTTGTGACCCTGTAGGCCCAGGGACTGTATTAGAAACATTAGGACAGCTGTGCACACTGGCATGGTTGGGAAAGGGGGTGTTGGCCCAGGACTACCCCAGGTTGTTTCACGCCTGGATGGGCCACATTTCATGGGACTGGCAAAGAGGGTATCCTAGGGTGTGGTTTGTTCCCTGTCCCAACTGCATTGACTCTCCTGCAGCTATCAAAATAAAACATTTTTATTCCTCCAACATTGGGAAGGAGGGAGAATTCACACTGGACAGGAGGAGGCGGGGTGCCCAGAGAGCAACCGAGTTCATCACTTGGATAGATTTTTACAAGGGGGTTCGAGAGGTGGAGTAACCTGGAAAGCCCACAGTGCAACCCCAGGATTAAGCAACAGAAAGGGGGGATAGGACTATGGACACTTCCTGCACTCCCTAGACTTACCACTACCAGCTGGGACCAGGTACTTGGACTTTGGAGATTGTTGGGACTGTGCCATGGAATAAACCTCAGAAGAGAACAAGTAGCAGCTGTGTAGCTGGAAAGCTATCTGGCAGGATGTCTTCCCAGCCTACACAAGAAAAGAAAAGGGGAGAAGTTGTCATGCCCAGGGTCTGCCTGGACTGTTTTATACTATGGCCTGTTTATGGATATAGTTATCTATTTATTACAATGATTATGCATATTTGGTTGCTTATGTTTTTAAAATGACATTTGTATTGTATGTATTTTGATTGTGTTACAGTGTGGTTGTCTGGTGATGACTCCCCCCCCTAAATATAATCGCCATGATGAGATTAAAGGCCTGAGATCACCAGATGTACAGGGTTTCCCAGTAAGCAGGGGGCAGCCTATTATTTAGGGATGGGGCTTAGTGTGAATGGCCAACCTGTGTGCCAGAAATTGTATAAAATGTGACAATTAATAAAGGGGTGACAGTTGTGTCCAGACTTACAAAAAACAAGGTGTAAGTGTCATTCTGTGCATTAATCCTAATACTAGGGGATTATATGGAGTTCCTGAGATCCTGGTCTGTGGAAGCAAGATCCTGGGCGAGGTTCCTGTGTTTGGTCCATCTTCTGCTATCAGAGGTGTACAAGGACCGTATGATTCTGCAGGATAGGTTTGAACCAGGTTCTTACCAAGTCCAATTGAAGTAGCAGATTGTGACATTCATAATATTAAAGGATGCTTTTCCATTGATTTTTTTACTCAAAAGCTATTCAATTCACATTTTACTGAGCACACATAAAATACTTAGGAATGTCAATTTGTAAGTTTACTGAGGTTTAGCAGTAAATGCTTTAAAAATCCTTGCTTATACCTTTAAAAGCAGTTAGAGGCAGTACAGTACTAAAAAAGCATAAAAAGGCATGTAAGTGCATTAGAAATTAATACCTAACAGTCCCATAGCCACAAATGTAAAATTTAAAACATATTTCATTTAATTTATATGTTGAGTCAGTACAGTTAGGAGAAACATCAATTGGGGACAATAATATACCTCCAGATAACACATCAACCCCAAGGGTAATATAAATCCCAGTATTCAAGAGGTTAATACAAATCAGGAAACACAGATGGCCTACAATAGGTGATCCAGTGAATTGTCTATTAAGGGGCTAGCCACAACCCAAACAATACTTATCAACAGCACTGATCCTGACCACATCTGAAAGTGATGTCACATCCATGGGAAGGTATTTAATCAACACAATAATGTTGTTGTTACAGGTATGCCCCTATATAACCAAGGCCATGCCCTGTATTGTTATAGGGAGCGTGGAAGGAACATGGTGCTATAGGAACAGGAACATGGGTATATAAGGACAAGTAATGACAAGGGGTATTTTTTTCATGTGTAATAGCTGCTGAGGATGGCCAGTAATGACACAAGGAGGCTGTGGAGAGGTAGATGGAGATCTAGAAAACTTACCTCCATAACAAGAATCTTGGGTACACATATCCTGTGAAGTCCCATGCCATTGCTGCTGTGCATGTGACAATATGCATATGCAACAAATAACAATAGAGATGCTCAATCAGAGAAAAAAATAATATTGATAGGTTGGTTCTATGGAGATGATAATCCACTCTGAGTGCAACCTCTTTTCGCTCACTTTTACCTTTCACAGGGGGGAATATCCTGCAGTATATAAGTCTGGACTCACTCAAAACTGTGATCTAGCCACCAAAAATCAGGCAATTCTACCCGGAACAGGAGAAACAGCAAATCCTAGATCTAAGCTTTAAAAAGCATTGAATCTAATTAGTAGTGTGCAGGTGATAACTACCTAAGGCTCGGTGAGCAAGGAGTCCACTTCTAGAGCCCCTATAACCCTTAGGGAGACTAAGCCCAAATGGTCATTTGCATATGTAACAAACCAAAATAGAGAACTAACTAAAGTGCTCAACTAGAGAACTAACTAAAGTTAATAGCTTAGTTCTAAGGACATGATAATCCACTCCAAGAGCAATCTCTTTTAGCTGAGTAGAGTACAGTATACTCTTCCCTTTGTAAAAAGACAACTGATGTGTGAGGACAAGAAAGAACAAGAATATGCTGCTTGTATCCTTTAGCATATGAAGTTCACCTTGGCTTGAAAAAAATGCAGCAGTCAGAGTATGAAAGTAGGAGATGCAGTAACTTGTATTTATTTCACCACAGACATTCATATTACAGGATGTCTAGAATGTCAAATGTGTATAAAATATTTAATTACATTTCAGACTTTATGAGACTTTCACAATAAATTTAGAATAATAAACAAAAGATTTAACATTAGTAAACTCATTGTTGCTAAACAGCTCCATTGGATTTAAATGTGCTTAGATGTCCATAAAGGTAACATAAATACATAAAGGTCAAATAAATATCTGTTTATTGCTTATATAAAAATGCAATTGACACAGACATAAAAGAAAATGCTTTACAATTCTCTATCGACAATGTTATGTGCCCTCTAGTTATGGAAAAAAAGAACAGCTGAGTCATATTCCTGCATATGTTTAGTTTAGCCAAACCCATGGTTCATCCATAAGGACAAGTAGAAACAAGTAGCAGCTGCAGAAAGCTAGTTACTGAGCAGTCATAATACATGAAGCATGGAAGAATGAAAGGCAACAAGAGATTGTTTAAAATAGCAGTAAACAAAGCCAGGTATTACAATATGCAGAGACATTTTAAAGTACTAGTCTTTTATTCCTTGTTCTTGTTATAATTCATTATGAATCCCGTGTGAAAAATACATATCCTAATTCTAAAAAGCAAAGCAAACAAGAACTATATAATGAGTGATTCACCATCCATTAGTAAAAAGTTTCATATCCGCATATGGCGTCATTGTTATTTAGATATATTCCCAGCAAGACAAGAGTAGTAGTTAATTACACATCACCAAAAGAACATTTATCACATTTTTCACAATTAGTATTTTGTGACCCTTTATCTCGATAAATATTCTTTTTTTTTTTTTTAAATATATGAGTCACGTAAAAATGAGTACACATTAAGAACAGTAATGAGCATACAAATACCATCCAGCAAAAACTAAAAACATACAGCATCACCTTTTTATTTTTACAACGGGTATAGATAAAATTGATTTATTAGATGTTTATCCAAAAGTCAGATCACCATCTGGTAATATGGTTTTATATTTACCACAATACCTGCCTCTCCTATATTGTAGGTCAGGTAGGTATCTTATCCTTGGTGTCTAGCAGCAGAAGGAGAGAAATCACACTGCACATCAGCTTGCTGCAATCTCTCCCTCCCCAGTACCTCTCCCTCACCTCTTCTGAAAGGCAGCTCTCATGAGATCACAAAAGATTATCTTGTGAGACTCGGCTATCAGAATAACCCAGGAAGCTAAAGGGAGAAGAGGTGAGAGGGAGGTACTGAGGAGGGAGAGGAAGAGATCACAGCAAGCTGATGAGCATTCTGATTTCTCTATTCCTGTTGCTAGACACTGGAATGATAAAAGCCCTCCACTGTACAGAACACAGTAAATAAATAGTTTATTTGTGTTCACATTTAAATGTCTAAAAATAAATTAAAAAACATTTTCTGCTCAGAAGTCCAAAAAATAGTTATTGCACTGTACTCTGGGAAACTGGGCAGGCAAATGAGCCAAAAATGCATTTTCAATCCAAAAACAAGATCAGATTTTAGGCATATGCATATGCTCGGTGTATCACACATCTTTAAAGCATAGCACATAATGGATTATGCCCCAGCTAGGAGTCTTACTCAGACAGCTGTTTCATTCTTTAAATGGATCGCATCAGTGTGGGGATGGTTCCTAGATTGTGCATTAGATACAACATCATTTAGCTTATGGTGGGCAAAATAGTGATATAACTCCACCAATGTACAGAATATAGTAAATAAATAGTACAGTTAAATGTCTAAAAAGAAGTTAAAAACATTTCCTGCTCAGAAGTCAAATGCATTGTGACGGGGCAATAAATGTATTTGTTGAACTTCTGAACAGGAAACATATTAGAGATCAGCAGATATCTAAAAGGCTGAAGTATTTTTTCAACCTCATTTACTATGTTACAGGCATACTGAGGTTTGTTCATTCTCACATCTGACCTTGTTTTTGCTAATTCATGCTCTATCAAATTAAAAATCCATGTAAACAGACAGTTATGTATTGGGTTGTAGAGAAGGTCTCTCTGCTACTCCAGGAGACATCATCTGACACAGAGAATCACAGTTGAGTTATCCACCAGGCTGCATATATGTCATGATGGAAATCGTCCTTAAACTTGCAACCTGACCAAGTTTTGTTTATTTGGGTCTCTGCTCGCTTCTTAAAAACAGTCAAACAACGGGACATATAGGTATGTTCATTTTTTATTTAAAACCCAGATTAAAACAGATATCAAGTCATGAGCATCCCCTAAAAAGGGCCTATAGGTCTGGCTATGAACATATTGCCTCTATTCCTGGACATTGGCTTTGATTCCTGTACTTTGCTGTTCTCATAGTGTCCCAGACTCCCTATCTGTCTCTCCTACTGATTCTGTGCTGCTTGCCTCAGACCTCTTGGACAGTTCTGACCACTTTCTTGCCTTTTAACCCATCTCTGTTGTGACGTGAGTAAAACATGTAGGTTAAAGGTCAATCAATTAGCGTTTAGAAGTCGGATATGCGGTCAGACTCGCAATCCGGCAATGAACAAAATAATAAAAATGAATGAAGGAAATTTTATAGTCCATGTGGGTGTCCTGATATATATTAACTCCTTGATTACCGAGATTGATAACGCGGAAATGAAACATAAAAAAAAAACATAGGTACGCAAAACCACAAAACACAAAATATTAAAACTTAATGCTGATAATGTTCTAGTTCATGTGTATGGCCTGATATGTATTAACTAATTGATTCCCAAGATCGATATAACCCTGACATAAAATTATTTTCGATTGCAGATTTGCGAGTTTGAGACTGTTGTGCAATTAATTCCAATGTCTTTCATTGCTTTCCCCATCCTTTAAGTGCAGTACTGTTTTTTTATTTGCATTTACAGTGCTACGATCAGGTGTTTAACCCCCTTGTTAGTCCTATCTGGTACTCGTAGGATTTTCTTCTACATTTTGACATTTACAGGTGTAAAGACCATTGCGGGCTTGAGAAATTGTAGCCATTGAATAGTGATTTGCGATTGTAACATTTGCAGGCTTGAAAGATCAAAGCCTTAGATGAGTCGGTGTTACGATTTTGAAAAAATAGGATTTTCAGCCTATTACTTGCAAATCATTTGCAGGTGGCTAAAAGACACCAATTGAATAGCAAATTAGTTTACGGGCTACATTATGGGCTCTCAAGTAACTAACATTTGAATAGGGGACAAGGTATTTTAAAAATTATTAATGCATAATTAAAATAACTACAGTATATCATCTTGCTATTGTGTTATAATGGTCATTTAAAAGATGATGTTTTATGTTTTACACATTTTTAAGCATGGGAAATACTTAAGATAATTAGTATTAAAGAAACACAGGAAGAGATCATAAGCTGTTAGTTGGACCCTCTTAGCCAAAGCGTTGATCTCATGTTAGATAGGAATTATAAACAAGGACTAACAGGGAACCTATTATATGTGTTTTCTAACCAAGATTTACATTTTTCTCATTCTTTTCATTTTATTCCTCCAGGCTGTACAGTATATAGGTTTTTGGCATTTATATCTTATTTAAAGAAATTATAAAATTGTTGCACTTGCTACCTTTTACCCCTATTTTTGTTTCATTTTAATGAAATTACTCTTTCATCTTAATTGAGTACTGTATAATCCCCTTCTTATCACTCTCCGGGTGCTTCTGCATTCTTAAAAACTGACAAATAGAACTTTCTGTTTAGTATTATATTAAATTATATACCTACATTTAAGACCAGCTCTACCCTATGCTGTCCATAGGGTAAAGGTGGCCTTAAATGTAGATATATGAATGGTATGCTTACAAGTGGCACCATTAGGGTGTATTTTTTGTTAAAATTTCCTTATATTGCTGATTTATTGGGTAACTTAGTACTGTTAACTTATTGTTATTGTACCTATGTATTTTGACTTGGGTGAGGGTAGGTAATATGGCAAACTTGGGGTCAATGGGTCCTTACCCCAAAGCTCAAAGGGCTGCGTGATAGGGGTAACAATGCCATCCTGGTGATTGAAGGGGTCCCAGGGTAAAACCAGCACTCAAATGGGAAAATAAGGCATAGGAGGGATTATTAATGCCCTTTTTTTTTTATTAAATATCCTTTTCTCTCCCATGGGAAGGAATTTACAAAGGTATATATTGAATAGATATGTTGGGATATGGGAGTATATTATGGCTAGTATAGTGTGTTCATGTTAAGCAGTGGGTAGTTTTCCATAGCATTACTATGGACACGGCTGAGATTCAGATTCAGAGTCTCCTCCAGATATACAGTATGTAAGGCAGGTTGTGAGTACACGTTAGAGCTTGAGAACTTTGTACAAAATCCCCAGGGTGGAAGCTATGTTCTTAACATTCTATACCAAGAAGACATAGACATATTAGCTTTGCTTGTTAAGGAGGTCTGTTAAACAATATGCAGATTATGAATATTATCCCCCACTGTGCTTTTGTTTTTGAAGCAGTATTAAAATCTGCCACTACCTATATATTATCATAAGTATTACAGGCTTGTACCTCATCACGGTTATGATAACAATCACTCCACACGCAGTTATCAGGCAATTCAAGACCCCAAACAGATAGTGGGCAACTGGCCATCCTAGGTATCTAATTTCTTGGAAAGACCATCATCATCCCCATGAAGTCTATCCTGCCTGTATTGGATAGTAAAGTTATGAGTCTGCGGGGCTAGGTTTGATTTTTTACTGGCGACCATTGTTCCCAGCAACCCCATTGAGCCAGCACAACAGATTATGGTCTATAACAACTAAGGACTCTCACACAGAAAGGTAGGGCTATATGTTTTTAAGGTCCAGACAACTGCCAGGCAATCCTTCTCATTAGCCATGTAACTTACCACTCAGTGCTAGCTCCAATCATTCACCTGGCTCAGAACAGTCTCAATGCCATAGGTAGAGGCATCCATCTGGACCAAGAAGGGACAAGAGTAATCTTGGAAAACAAGGATATGGTGGGATGTTAGAGCAGTCTTCAGGTCCCAAAAGGTTTTCTCATATTTGGGGGTCCACTGTACCAGCCTTGACATTTTCTTTCTGGTAAGGTTCAACAATGGATTTGTTAGAGTACTGTTATGGGAAACATCCCGGCAGTAATATCCTGTGGCACCCAGATATACAGACACCTGCCTCTTACTTACTGGGGTGGTCCACATTTTCTTGACAGGTAATGGTGAATATGGAAATGTAAACCAGTTATGCATGGGCGAACTGCTGTAATCCATGCAGTAGGTGGTTAACAAGCCTTTGAAATGTAAAAGCAGCATTTTTTTATCCCAATGCATAACCATAAACTGATATAGCTCAAGTTGGGTCTGACAGTAGATCTTATACAAGTCAAGTGGTGCCATAGTAGATAGGGAAACCGCTATTCACAGTTCTTCTCTTGGACTACAAAGGCTCTAATCATAGCCTTCAGGGTGCCATTAAATCTCTCTCAAAAGCCATTGGTCTGGGGATGATATGAGGTCAACTTCAGCTTATGCCACAACTGCTGGGTCAGCTCAGCCATAAACTGGGTAGCCTGATCTGTGAAACATTCACCACAGTGAAACTAGGTAACCGAGGCATCAACCACTGTTGGTGCTATAATGCAGCCAAGAGCTATGGACACCAGATATCATCGGGTGGCATAGTTCACCACCATGAGGATGTTTCTGTTGCCCAACTTACTAGGCTTGGCAAAAGGGTCAACAATATTTACAACCTCTCAATGGAAGGAGATCTCTATAACAGGAATGGGTTGCCAAGTATCACATGAGGCACAGAAACAAGTGTACTGAGCTTCGGAACCTTTCATTTGTCCCACAGTATGACTTGTCAACGTGGCTGCCACTCTGTTGGCTGCTCAGAGAAGGGTGAAGAATGTTTATTAATTACCTTATTTGGACACGAGGAGTGGAGTTGGCTGGAACTTGTACTAGAGGCACAATGATGCAGATGCTGGAGGAATCTGACAGCTTCGGGTAGCAGTCAGCGCAGCTGCGTTCCTCAGCTCGGGGGACCTCAGATCAAGTATGAAGCCTTCTTTTAGTATCCGCAAAGGATTGTGAGCCTGACGGACCTAACTACCACAGATTGCTTGCGTTTCATGGAAAAAATTATCAAAGAGGTACAACAGGAGTGGGGAAATCGTCCACACTGGAATTGTCTCTGGCTTTGGGCAGTTGTTCTGGCATACAGAAAAGTTTTACGGATTCCTGCTTGACTTTGAGCAGTAATGCAATCTTTATAGAATTGATCCAGATGAGTGGAATCGCATCATGGCGCAGGTTCTCAGTGGTCAGGCCAGTCAGGCGTACAGTGCCTTGCCTTATAGTCAAGATGAGTACTATGGTGTGATAATGGCACATCTCATGTTGTGGTATACAGTTATGCCTGAAAACTATGTGCAAGCTTTGGAATGCATGCTACTGCTGGTAGAGAGGACTGATGGTCCATACCTTATAGGTATATAAGTGGTCAAGTGGTGAGGCACCCCATGGCCATTTAGTACATCACCCATTGGATGGTAGAAAAAAAAGCATGGTGAGGAGGAGGGGAAGCATTACCTTGACTGTGGGCGTCTTATTCCCTGTATGTCCATGCAGTGAGTCAATTACCTGGGCTTGATGGATTGCCTGTGCATCATGATTATGAAGAAGGAACAGGTCGAGAAAACGACTGGTGCAGGCATACTTCCCAAAGAAATATGCAGAAATATTGTCAGATCCAGTGGTGAATGAATTTCCAAACCTGAGGGGTCTTAGACCATGGGGTAGTTCTGATGAGTTTAGCCAAGAACGTGTTAGTGATCCCTCTCTCACTAAAGACAGAGCTTATGATGAGAGATGAGAGTCAGAGCCAGCAGGGATAGGTACAGTTGTGAACAGAAGTAATTGTATAGGATGTTCAAGCTGGATCAAGACTAGCAGCCATGGATTGTGGTTAAGCAGTTAGTGGTCTTGACCTGGTATCATGAAGCTCTTCTAGCTATTAACCATGAAATGGTCCCCTGGGAGTCAACCGCACTGGTCAACACTTGACACACGCTTTCTACTGGCAAGGACTATTTAGAGATGTTGCCAGCTATTTTAACACCTGCGATATATGTCATTGTGTGGGCAAGCACAGTTGGGCCATAAGGGTAGTGTTGCAACCCATGCCAGTGATTGATATCTCTTTCCAGCATGTGGCTATAGATCTGATTGGTTCACTCACCAAGCCAAGTAGATCAGAAAAGTGTTACATTATCATGGTGTTGGATTATGCTACTTGTTTTTTGGATTATGTGGCACTGTCCAAGATCACTTTTGAGACAATTGCCGATACACTAGTGACTGTATTCACTAGTGTGGGTTCCCTAGTGTGATCCTGTCAGATCAAGGCACCCAGTTTGTGGCAGAACTTATACAGCAGTAGAGGCAGCATTGTGGGATTAAAGAGTTAAGATCATCCCTGAGAACTGAGGTTCGGAAAAAATATTGCCTTATCTTCTCTTTGTCTACCAAGAGGTTCGGGAAAAGTCAATAAGGTTTTCCACGTTCAAACTCTTGTATGAGCGGAAAGTAAGTGGTACCCTAGATTTCTCTGCGAGTTCTGTGAGGGGGAATTGAGGAAAGTGGAAGTCCCTTTTCTACCTTATATACTGAACTTCCAAAATCAACTGGAGGCCCTGACTAGGTTAGCTAGAGAGCATCTGCTGGCTACTCAGGCCAGCTCAGGAAGGACTTGAAATAATCTGAAGGCCTGCAGCAGAGAGTATCAACATAGCCAATAAGTATTAGTACTAGTCCCAAACACCTGAAACAAATTGCAGACATCATAGGAGGGACTCCAACAAATATTTTTTAAATTAAAGGAAACAATGTAAATAGTGGGTTTGGGTGATAAGGATTGGCTGCAGAAGGTTATCCACATCAATATGATGAAGGCATAACATAGTGATATGTACGCATCCTATTTATCTGCCAACCATCCACATAATCCCAAGGAGGTACTCCCTGATCTCCTTGCCTCTGCAACTAGAACCCTACATATAGCCAATCCTACTGAATTAGTTGGTCTGAGCCTGGAGCAGTAGCAACAGGTGTTACAAACCCTGATAGCTCACCACCACAATATGTTCTAAGAATACCTGGTTCTCACCACTTTTGTCTCCCATAACATCCCTACACCTCAGCAGTCACCCATCAGGTTGTGAGGACTAGTATCCAGCAGGATTTGTGAGAAATTCTAGTTATGGGGTGACTGACATCTCTTTGTGCTAGGCTCCAAAAAGGATAGCTCAAAGTGGCATGTAAAAGAGAAAGATTACTGATAAAACCACCACTAATGCTTATCCAATGCCTCATATAGACAAGCTCCTTGAGTGGCAGGGCAAGGTCACCTACCTTACAATGCTTGACCTGTCCAAAGGCTACTGACAAACTCCCCTAGCCAAACCAGCTAAGAAGTCAGCTTTTGTTGACCATATAAGTCTTCATCAGTTCACAGAGAAAAAAACCTTTCAGTAACTGGTCAAACATCTACTACATGGGTGCAATCTTTCGCCAATGCGTATTTTGAGGACATTACTGTACTTACAAATCCTGTTTAGATTATCTGGACATGATTCTGGCCAGTATGTAGCAGACAGGATTGACCAATCCCCTTGACAAGTATCAGTTCCCCTGAGAACAATTAACCAGTGGCCCATATCTGAAAACAAGAAAAAAGTTACGGCTTTTCTGGGCACCACTGGATATTACCAAAGGTTTGTTCCTGCTATTATCTTTTAGCCCAAGCTCTTACAGACTTATGATGACCCAGACTGTATCAAGGACCCTCAAAGCATCCCTCAAGGCCCATCCTGTCCTGTCCACCACAGATTAGTAATGGGCCTTCATTTTACATACTGATGCTTCAGAGTAGGGTATTGAGTCAGCAAGGTGAGGAGCATCCTGAGGCTTACATTAGTTGTAAATGCCTTCCTTGTAAAGTAAGCTATGTGGCCAGAGAAAATAAATGCTTGGCGGTAGTCTGGGCCATAAAGAAATGATAACCTTATCTTTACAGGATTTTTCTGTAGTCAGGGACCATAATCCCTGTGTTGGCTGCGTCAAGTGGCTGGGAACAATGAACAGTTGCTGCATTTGAGCCTGTCATTACAACATTTCAATCTCAATTCCATACTGGTAAGAGAAGCCTCACCACAAAGAAGGCTTATCCCTTCAAGACGATCAAGCCAGAACGCGCTGCCTTGACAGTAAATTTTATCAAGGATACCATTTTGTCTGTTACATTTTTATGCCTGAAAAATTAGCAGGCAACTTGCCTCCCCATATTGATCCTAATAGGGAGTCGATAACAACAGCAGTTGAATATAAACATTGAAAACAATTTTAAAGGACCACTGTAGAAAAATGGTATGTAACAAATTAATAACATTGCCATCCTATAAGCCATACATTTTTTGGAGAATCAGAATTTGTTTAAGACTTTGTATATAAGCAAAGGAAATTGTCTTCATTATTTTAACACTTTGTGAGAAATGAGTTATGGGGGTGTTTTTATTCATAATTGAATATAGTAAGGCCCTCAGAAGAGGGCCCGGGTGCATTGTGCCTCCTGCACTGGCGGTAGTTCTGCCCATGTTTTTAACTATTGTATGAAATTTTGCTTTAATGATGATAGACATTTTATCTTCGTTCATAACAGGATTAGAAAACTCCGACAAATGTTAGAAACAGTGGTTTCAGATAAGATCTATAATTAGTTGCCACATCTACAGACATGTTTCCACTAAATGGTTTCAAAACCTTGAGCATTTGTATAAATCTTATGTAATACAGACTGCAGGAAAGCATATGTTTCACAAGCTAGTCTGCAAAATTATCAATTGCATGTTGATGTTCAAATCTAAATATGAACCGTTTGTCTGGTAACTCAAACTGCAGTCTCAAATGCTGCCAAATTCAGATGTTATTTTATCCTAGATATCTTTTAGCTGACTGTTTGTACATCTGCACTTTGTTAAAACTGTCTTTAAGGTTTTTCCAAACTGAAGTTGAGCTTCTCAGCATTTTGAATTTAGAAATGAGTGTGGAATCATTTCCCTTGTTCCTTGTCAAATGTTTTTTGGAATGTTTGTCCTGCATGTTGGAACAAAATAATCCAGACATCAATATACTGTTATGGATGACATTTTCCATCAACAAGCCAACAGTCTGATCCATATATATAGTTTATAAGAAAAGTCAGCTCTGCATAGCTCCAATTATATTAAAGGGATATTAAAATATGATTTTGTAAGATACTGTGCAGATACACTGAATGAAATGACCACTGTGTTTTGCTTTTCTCTAATTTACTTCATTTGAAAACGTGTAAGATCATTTTAGACTGTAAATAAATAATATTAGAACCTATAATGTATTACTTTTTATATCAAATGTATGCTGCTATGGAATCTACCATTTTGTTTTTACTTGTTCAGCTTCCTGGTGTGGGAGGAGACAGGATGTTGTTATCATCACAATGGGAAAGCAGCAAAAACTACTAACAATGCACTCGGCAGCAATAATGGGAAGCTCAGTAGTATATCAGGAAGCAACAGGCAGTAAAAATGTAAAGGACAACAAAATTAATAAGGTGAACAGAGGTATTAAGGGGATATGTAAGTGAGTTGGATTGTGAATGCATCTGAGGAGAATTAGTCGTTTATGAAAACATTTTAATGCATGAAAATATCCCAAAATAAGCATTAATTAGCTTACGTTGAAGTTAGCAAAATTTCCTTTTTTTTGGCATTTGCATTTGATTGTTTACACCCATAGAAAACCCCACCTAAATTAGCATAACATTCAAATTCAGAATCAGGTTAATACATTGTATCATTCTCCACCTCAGTGGCTTCTGGCTGTGTGCTCAGTACAAGAACTGCAATAGTTACTACCTGTGCTCTGTACCAGAAAGGTCAAAATATATATCTTGCTGTATTTCCTGTGGGTACACTGCTATATTTCCTTTGTACCCTGCTTATGTAGGCGTTCTGTGGGTGTGAACTGCTGGATTTTTATTTTGTGCAAATAATTTGTAAGTAAACTGAACTTTTCTATATAACACCTGTTTTCATACACTACTAATTCTCCTCTATCAGATGCATTCATAATCCAGCTCACTTAAATATACCTTTAAGTCATGAAGAACGTTGATCTAATTTATACTTATTTTATTTATAAATTTGGTAACATTAAGGGGGCATATGATAATAATATACCGTGTATACTCGAGTATAAGCCGAGGCACCTATTTTCCCACAAAATACTGGGTAAAATGAGTGACTCGAGTATAAGCCAAGGGTGGAAAATGTGCTGCCACCTGTGTCCCTCTTGTGCCCTCTGTGTACCCCTCTTGGGTCCCCCTCTCTCTCCCGTGTCTCTTCTCCCCTCTCCCTTCCATGTGTCTCTTCCCCCCTCTCCCTTCCCTGTGTCTCTTCACCCCTCTCCCTTCCCTGTGTCTCTTCCCCCCTCCTAATTCTCAACCTCCCTCCTCAACCCCCCTCCTCATCCTCAACCTCCCTCCTCAACCCCCTCCTCCTCAACCCCCTCCTCAACCCCCCATCCTCATCCTCAACCCACCTCCTCATCCTCAACCCCCTCCTCAACCTCCCTCCTCATCCTCAACCTCCCTCCTCATCCTCAACCTCCCTCCTCTTCCTCAACCTCCCTCCTCATCCTCAACCCCCTCCTCATCCTCAACCCCCCCATCCTCAACTCCCCTCCTCATCCTCCCTCCTCATCCTCGACCTCCCTCCTCAACCTCAACCTCAACCCCCCTCCTCAACTTCAACCCCCCATCCTCAACCTCCCTCCTCAACCTCAACCCCCCTCCTCAACCTCAACCCCCCATCCTCAACCTCCCCCCTCAACCTCCCTCCTCAACCTCAACCCCCCCATCCTCCCTCCTCAACCTCAACCCCCCCAATCCTCAACCCCCCTCCTCATCCTCAACCTCCCTCCTCAACCTCCCTCCTCAACCCCCCTCCTCAACCTCAACCCCCCCATCCTCAACCCCCTTCTCAACCGCCAACCGGTATATACTAATGACGTGGTGTGCATGTGACGTCACGGCATTAGCATATACCGGGTGCCAGCACCCGGTATATGCTAATGCCGTGACGTCACATGCGTGCCACGTCATTGGCATATACTGGGTGCCGGCACCCGGTATATGCTAATGACGTGATGATGTATGCGTGCCAGATGCCGGAAGGAGCGGAGGCCGGAGCAGGAGCTTCAGATGCAGGTAAGTGAGGGGAAAGGGAGAGGAAAGGTATTTAGAGTTGTAGAATGAGGGGGGGGGGTTAGAATGAGGAGGGGGGGTTGAGGATGAGGAGGGGGAGGGAAAGAGACACAGGGTGGTTAGAGAGACATGGGGGGTAGAGAGTCACGGGGGGGTAGAGAGACACGGGGGGGTTAAAGAGACACAAAGTGGTTAGAGAGACACAGTTGGGGAGAGTGACTCGAGTATAAGCCGATGGGGCCCTTTTTAGCATTAAAAAAAGGGCTGGAAAACTTGGCTTATACTCGAGTATATACGGTAAATAGGTTCAGGCTTTCACAGGTGAAAAAGGATTTCAGTTGGGGTTAGAAAAAAACATTTTTTCAAAGAAAGGCATGTCAGATTGTAAAAATCTCGACCAAATGAGGTTGAGACAGCAGATTCAATAGATAACTTTAAAAAGGGCTTGAAAATGTGTTTTAGTAAAAGAGCCATACACAGTTATGTTGGTTAAATAAGAGGGTAGTGATCCAGGGAGTAATCCAATATTTAAGCTCATGAAGGAGTGACAAATAACATAACCAAGGATCAGAAGAGATCTAAAATGATTGAACTTGATGGAATAAAAGTATTTGTTCAGCTTCAATTGCTATGTTACTGTATTATATTTGTCTTATTGCCACTTCTACTAAAATGGAGATGACACAGTGTATATAAAAATAATCCAATAATAAATATATTCATATTCATAGCTTTTACTGCATTTCTCACCTTAATTAATTGTACTATTAGTTATAAGCATGAAATCAGGTTGTGATGCCCCTATTGTGTGGGGTCGTGATGGGATGTGTCGTTACCAGGAAACAGAGTTTTCAAAATATGGTAATTTGTAGTAATGTAGGATCCCTATGAATCACAGTCCATTGCTAACAATAATTGCCAATATGATGCTTTAACAGATCTCCTCCATAGTTGTAATTGTGGTTTGGAGAGGGATTATATTTCCATTTATTGACCATTACAGTATTTGCTTTTCATGTGATATACTTGTAATGTATAAAAGACTGCTATGATCATTTATTTAAAATATACATTTTTTTAGAATTTTAAAAAATAATACTGCCTCTAATTTATTACATCTATATACAACTATGTTACAGTGTAACCTAACATTTTGTTTACTGCTGATAAACCTCCTAAGGTGGAGGAGCCTCTGAATGCACAGGAAATGTCTGTTGGTAAGAAAATATGGCAGTGCTTTCTTTTAGCTAGGCTATTGAAAAGCTCAATGATTGACAAGGAATGACCCTCCTTTGAAAGCAGAGGACAGAATCAACACAGAAGAGAAAATGGATTCCTACAATAAAACAAAATTGCATATAAAATGTGAAAATAAAAAGGGTTTTTTATTTTTTATTTGACCTTGTCTTTTATAGCCACATTCATTAGTGAAGAAATGTACAATACGTAGATCTGTATATTCCATATTTCTAAATTAACACTTCAAATAGTCATATGAAAAACAAAATAGGACAAAGCTTGAAAATCCTGCTCAGAAATCATCCATCTGAATTGTGAAAAAAAAAATATTTTTACATTTCTTTCCAAGGATTATAGATGTCTGTCAAACACTTCACCTAGAAGATTCTGCATAGTAAAAAGGCACACATAGATCTCCATCTGTAGCTTCAAACTATTTTATTTTTCAATTGCATGAGCAAAAATGTTTAAAGCTATATTGATAAAACTGTAATATCAAATGGTTGCATAATATTAATACAATAAAAACATATTAAAATACTAAATAATTAAAATACTAATAATTACTAAATAATTATATGTCAGTAAATACCATCTGGAAATAGAAGTAAAAGTAAAGCATAAATTTAGTGGCTTCAGGTCAACATCTGCCTCTTCAATGGGCTTGAAAAGGGTTAACAATACTCAATCATACCCACAGATCGACACAATTCTTCTGATTCTCTTCTTCTCAGTACAAGGTGCAAGGTTTCAGGACATGTTGCAAAATGTATTTGTAGAATAAAATAATAAAAGGCTTCCCTCTAAATGAAGCATGCCATTTCTATGTGTCCCAAAAGAAAGGATACTCTTTTTATACACTGTTTTTAATACAATAAAACAGTAACACATTTACATTAGGCAAACATAATTGTGGAATATTTGGGGGCTTTTGAAAATGTTAAACCTAACTTGGATGAATTAATCAGGGTCTGTCCCCAGTCACGTTCACTGGGATTTGTCAGCCTGTCCCACTCTGCACCAACCAGCCTATAGAGTGTGAAGTGTTGATTCATGGAAATCCCATGTATAGGGGCAGGGAAGGGGTTATGGGGTCTCCAGCCAGGGCCCGGGTGCTATCTGTTACCATGGCCAGGTGCTACCTTATCTCCCCATTAAATGGTGTAGCTTATTGCAGCATATCTGGGGCTCCTTAGGGGTTTGAGGGCTTTTCCCATCAGGGATTTGGGCCTTCAGTATACTATTAGGCTAGGGCGAGGGACATCAGAGCATAGGGCTTCCTCACCTGGCTTATGTGAGCTTGTGGGCTTGGTACTTATTTTCCAGTAACTGTAGCAGGTTATAGTGAATAGGAGGACTGCGTGTGGGGAGTATTTGGTAGGTCCCTGGGACAAGAAGTTACACTCATAAGCCACCTCGCTTCCACCTTCCTGTGGGCCAATCAGCCTTTATTGAATTAGAGGGAGGTTGGTTAGTAAATTTGAGTGCCCGTGGGAACATGTCACACGTTTAGCCGGCATAAGTATTAAACATAACGTAAAACATCATACACATGAAGGGAAGTATTTGTAATTCGAAAACAGGGAATTGGGCTCCAGTGGCCTAGCCATTTACCATAAAGTCCATGTTCATAGTCATTCCACAGGAACCAGAACAGCTATTGTGGTCTTTGAATAGTCACTTGGATGGCTGTTAAAACAACCGGGGAGAGAACTCAGGTTGCATTATGTGCTTGCAAGGAATATACTAAGTCTTGCAAAAAAGCAATTAGATTGACCAAAATAGAAAATGAAAAGTTCAATGCTAAGGAAAGTAAAACTAACCCTGTTTTTAAAATAAATACATGGAAAATATTGAAACCTTAAAATGTAACAGACTGATCAATAATGATGAGCTAAATAAATCATTTTCTTCTGCATACAACAGGGGGGTACCAATAGCAAAATAAAATTGGACTACATTACTTTTACAGAATAACTGGTTAACTTGAGAAGACATCCAAAAGAGACTTGAAAATAAATATAAATAAAACACATGGTCCAGGAGGAAGACATCCAAGGGTGCAGAAGAAACTACATTCTATATTAGCCAAACCTTTATTTCACAATTCAATCTCCATAGGCTCAGTACAAGATGATTGGTGAATATTTTACCCACCAGGACTAACTACTATGGCCAATAGACAGACTAGGTAGAGAAAGTCCCAAAAAGAACTCTATTTTTATATCTCAATATTGTTGCAAAATAAAATATAGCCTTTATTTAAGTATAGTTAAAACAAATATTTAAAAATAAAAAATATGTACAATCGTGCAAAGCTGAGTGAGGAGACTGCTTTTTTCCTCCTTGTTATCTAATGGCTGGTGACCATACTCATATTGCTATACTATGAGTCCTTACTTCATCCTTTATAGATACTTTTTATCAAGATAGCGTACACTGAAATGTAGCTATAAAAAAAGCTGCAATCAATACAATGTTGCTGGAAAGTCGTGGCTGTGCTTCAATATGGAGAAAGGGATGCACTCCACTAATTCATAGGGAATTTTGGCAATACTCAGGTTCCCAATTTTCAAATATAAATTAAAAAGGTAAGTTGATGCTCACTGGCCACAATCCATACAATATCCTACCTGTTTTCCCAAATGCTCCAGAGTCTCTGGCCATAGTTCTATATTACCAACTTATTAAGGGGTTGCAGTCACATCTCACTCAGCAGACATCCAACGCATGTTTCACCGCCACAAGGAGCGGATTTCTCAAGGGAATGTGATGGCAATAGCCTGCAAAACTTTTAAACTCTAATCCATGACCCTTCAATGACGTGGTACTGACATCATCACCAGCCGCGAGCTCCGTATTTATATTTGAAAATTGGGAACCAGAGTAATGCCAGAAACCCCTGTGAATTAGTGGGGAACATTTTTTTCTCCATATTGAAGCACAGCCACTACTTTCCAGCAACATTGTATGGATTATATCTTATTGTAGCTACATTTCAGTTTATGCTATCTTGATAAAAATTATCAATAAAGGATGTACTAAGAACGCATAGTGTAGAAATATGAGTATGGTCACCAGCCATTAGATAACAAAGAGAAAAATAAGCAGTCTCCTCATTCAGCTTAGCATCATTGAAAATATTTTTCATTTTTCAATATTCATTTTATTTATTCTTAAATAAAGGCTATATTTTATTTTGCAACAATATTTTGATATAAAAATAGAGTTATTACTTGTACCTGGTCTGGCTATTGGTCCTAGTAGTTAGCTCTGGTGGGTAAAATCTTAATTGTTAGAACTCTATTCATTTTTGGGTTGTACTCCCAATGTGTGATTGTGAAGAAGAGATGTGGTAACTTTATTTAAGAAGGGAGCTACAGTGTATCCAGTAAATTGTAGACTTGTAAACCTCCCATCAATAGTGGGTAAGCTCTTAGAAGTGTTTCTAATGAACTGTATTCAGGACTATATCCAGGTGAACAAGATAATAAGTAGGAGTCAACATGGATTTATGAGGGGTAGGTCATGTCACACTATTTGGTTTATGTGGGGAGGTCAGGGCAACTCAGTTGATGTCATCTATTTGAACTCTACAAAGGCATTTGATTCAGTGCCACACGGGAGAGTATTGTACAAAATAAAGGATACAGAAATGTCAGTAAATACTTATAGAAGACTGGTTAAAAGAGGAATAAAAAGGGTGTTGGAAATGGAATACACCCAGATTCGACATTTTAAGATCTCCTCTGATCTGCAGTATTCAGATTAATTATTAATTGTTAATTGTTGATTATTAATTAATTAGGTCATCTCGTTTTTAATATAGTTATTACTGATTTCGAAGAAGGACTGGAAAGTAGCATCTCCATATTTGCTGATGACACTAAGTTGTGCAAGGTAATTAAATAACCAAAATTATGAACTTTCTATGCAAAGGGACGTACATACATTAAAAGAATGGGCAATATGCAGAATTTCTTTGAGATTGAATACTACTTTGGTAAGTGGGGTATGTCAGGGTTCTGTATTAGATCTTCTTTTTGAAATATTTATTAATGATGTTTAAAGGGGGGCTGGAGAGTATATGTTTCCGTGTTACATAAAACTATGTAAGGTAATTAAAGGGACACTGAAGGTTTCTGGATCTCACTAGGAATATAATATAACTATGTATCTCTTTACTTTTTGTGTACTTTATATTATTAAGAAGTGCTTAAAAGCTCCGTATTTGCTGTCTAATATCTTACAAATAATTCTTAACTGGTTTATCCTCTCTTCAGCTCATGAAGACAATGTACTTCTAAGTACAGTGGCTGCCTGGTCTCATAGCAACCAATCAGTGACAACATTCTGCAACATGCTACTTGAAAGAGATAGGCTAATTTGAAACATTGCATTTCACGGTCTGTGTATTCATGAGCTACAGAGGGCATAACCAGACAGATATACATTCTATGATTCTAGGCAGAAAACAGAGTTTTTAAGCATTTCTTAGGAAAAACTGTAAATAAAATGAAATAGATACATTTTTATTATTATATTCCCAGTACAGTTCGGAAACTTTTTATGTCCTTTCAAAATATTCTAGGTTGTGCTTTTTGTCGAAAGCAACTTGCATAAACTAGAAAGATAGACAGTTAAATGTAAAATTAGATGTAGCCCACAAAAATGTAAAATTGTGCATTTTGGAAGGAAAAATAGGCATGCAGTGTAAAATGTAAGTGAATACATTTAGTGGTATATGTGCTTGGAATATGGTGTGCTTGAGGATATCTGGTTACTTAGCAGTAAACAATGTTAGGCAGCAGCAGCAAAGGAAAATAAAATTTTAGCAAGCATTAAGAGCTGTATAGAAGCGACACAAGCAAGTGTATTTCTGCCAATCCCTGGTAAGACCTCATTTGGAATATACAGTACAATTATGGGCATCACTTCAAAGAAGGGACATTGTAGTGCTGTAAAAGGTTCAAAGAAGGGCAATAAAAGTAATTAGGGGAATGGTTGGACTCGGTTTTCTCTAGAAAGGTGATATTATTGCCTTATAAAAATTATTTACAGGGTCAGTATAAAGGTTTTTCAAGTGAGCCTTTCTTACCATGAAGCTTGCAGGTCACCTTAAAAAAAGAAACGGGTTCTTCACATTAAGGAAGATTGAATTGTAGAACTCACTACCAATGGAATTTGTGATTCAATACATTGCTTTAAAAATGAGTTGGATTTATTTTAATTAAAAAAGGCATGCATGGTTATGTCAGAACTAGAACAGGAAGGATATTGAACTAGGGTACACTCCAACTTCCAGTTTGTTTGTTTTATAAATAAGGAACCTGAACCATTTGGTTGTTTCATGTTTGGTTCTTACCCTGGCTTCTTGGTCCACATACAGATTCCTCATGATATGGATGAGATGGTCTGGTACTCCCTTCTCTTTAAGAACTTGCCACATATTTCCTAGTTAGAACCTGACATAAGCTGCATAGACAGAGATAACAGGTTTGCAGTCAGTATTGCTAACAGGTTTGCTCTATACATATCGTGATATTACCACAGCACTTTGAAAAATGAAAACACCTTCTGATAGGTCTTACAAGACTAGAGTGACCAGACAGTGACAATAATATGCTCATTCATAAAGGCATTACAAAGTATAAGTAAGGCGTTGGTATTTGGTCATGCAAGGCATGCACTCATAAAAATAAATGTCACACAACTGACCATAACAACTGAAATGTTTGTCTATACTTAACAAAAAACAATATTTACAATGTCTTCATATAATCTTTACCCTATTCTGAAATTCCTACCCTGTACTTGAAGTGTACCTTGTCACATGTCAGGTGGACATGGTTTTAGTAACCAGTGATCCATGACAAAAGAGAAAGGGGTGAAAAGTGATATATGGGTATTAGAGCTAGCTTTATTCATTATACCTACCTTCTCACTTTTCAGAGATTGTAAATGATCTTTTATTGCTAGGTGCAAAAACCTAGCAACAGGTGAAATTCATTAGATTCTGCAAAGTTAATGAAGCAAGAATCTATGAAACTCATTAGCATCTAGAATAGTGTGCAGCTGAGACAGGATCATGAACCTGCCTGGGAGTAGATGTTACATTAAGAGCCAACTTTTTGATCATAGTAATAATTAAATTAATTTTCTTAGAAATACTGTATATCACAAAACACTTGACAATCTTGTTTTGAGTAAAGGTATCAAGCCTACTCTGTGTCCAATTATTTAAGCACTGTGCTATGTCTAACCTTATTTAACAAATTGTCTATTATTTTACATTTTTTAAAAGCACCAGTATTTCTACAGGATACACATGAGGTTTATATAAATTTAAAAAACTCATGAGTGGCTTAGACAGGGGTGGGTAATAGTGGCAGTCGTGAGACAGCAACTGAGAAAAGGGAGTGGTTAATCAGTTTACTCCATGACTGTACTAATTTCTCTAACTCATAAAATTGTCCTTCTCCCCTAATTTCTATTATATTGATGGATAAATGGTGTACCCTAATGGGTCTATGTCCTGTTTTCCAACAATTCTGATGGAGGAACATGTGTGGAAGTTAAATGCTTTCCAAACTTTTATGTTTTTTTACCAATGACATAAAACATAAGAAAATAAATAAAACAAGAAACAAATAGGCCTAGCACTTTCTGATCACTACCTATAACTTCAGGACAGTTTCCTAACTATCCATATCCACTCCCAACTAAGCCTGGGAGGGACAAACGTTAAACAATCCAAACTTTAAGTTCATTGGTGGATGACGTTCATATTCCACCCTGCAGACTGTCACAAATACCTTATTTGCTCAGGGGCTGACTTATCTTCTCTTGCTCCCAGCTCCAATGATTCCAAGCTGCTGCTCCTTAGTCTGTAAATTTGCACTGTTTGACTCTCTATGTCCAGATGCAACACTCTCTATCTCTGAGTTAGCAGCAACATTTCCTCTGAGCTCCAAAACTCTCTCTCTCTGGGCTCTGACTGTACCTAACTTTCCAACAAACTGTCCTGGCCTTTTCACAGCTGCAGCCCCATTGTGATGTAAGAGAGCTTTTAACACCTGAACTGCTGCATTGGACAGATGCCTCTAACCAGCCTCATATATCTGCCCTCCAAGACTCTTCCATGTCTCTGTCTAGCTTTGTCACAATGGAAAATATGTCAAAGCAAGTCAGGAGTGCAAATTGAATTCACACTTTGTCTTCCATGTTAAAGTTGCAAACTCTTCAAAGAAAATTAAAATTACTTCTTGTGGGAGGTTGTGATCTATCCAAGATAGTTGGGCTCATGAGACAAAAAGGGTGAGGAGATGGAAGTTGACGCAAGAGACTGAATAAATAATGGGCAAGATGTCAAGTAAATTCCCAGTTGTTTTCTATAGATGGTCTGTAGATTGTAACAGAGCAGATGATACATTCCTCTACGATGAAAAATTCCACTGCAGTCATATAATATACTATTTTGAAGAACTACAACTGAAAATTTACAAAATAGTGCAAAATAAAATAATGAAGCCTCTAATTTATTATATTTTTATGCAATTATACTGCTGTGGGATCCACCACTTTGGTTTCTGGTAACAAAGGGGGAGGAAACATTGATTGCACATGAAGGTCTATCTATGGGACAATGGGAATATGACATCTATAAGTGCCAGATATTTCATTAGCAGCAATGAAGAGTTCATTACATTACAAGGATGCACACTCTTGAGAAAGTAAAAGACAGAATCACCCTACAAAAGAAAAATGGATACCTGCAGTAATTAATAATTTAGTGTAAAATATAAAAATGTGAAGACTGTGTTTTTGCACCTTTTCAAGTTTAGCTATTTAAAACACCATAAAAAATATTTTCACCATGGTATTCTAAAAAGTAGATTCTTTAAAGAGCTAGCACATGTTTTTTTTCTTCTGCATGCATGATGTGTAGATGTCATTTTATACATGTTTACCAAAAAAGACCAACCTTTATTAATATGAGCTTATATCTATAATTCAGGATTGCCAGTTTTGCTGAACTACAGTGAAAGATGACTATGTTTCATAAAATGTTATGTGTGATTTTATAATTTCCAAAAATTCCAGGCTAAATATAATTAAACTAGGAAATTGCCCATCAAAAATGACAAGAATAACATTTTAAGCCTGGCAATGCTGTTTGCCATACAATCTGAGTACCTTTGGCGCTCATCGAGAGTCCCACGCTGAACACCATTGACGCTCATCCCGTGCCTTAGGCGCTCATTGGGAGCCTCTCTCCTGTCTACTTTAAGGGCCTCGCAATGAGTGCCTTTGGTGCTCATTGCGAGCCTCTCCCCCCATCTACTTTACAGGCCTTAACAGCTCATTGCAGGCCTTGGCAACCCAAAACTTTTGTGCTTCTCTGTGATCTCCTCTGTTGTTCATCGAGAGGTCCTGCATGCCTGGCATTGTTCGGCTAAGTGCTACTGGCTTGGGTTAAGTGTTACTGCCTTCGGTTAACTGTTACTGGCTTCGGCCTCGTTTTCATCCAGTTACGTTTTTTCAGCCGCCATTTTTCTTGTCGCTTAGGTGATTCTCGTTCACTGAAAAAAGACAAATATGGTTCAAATTAGCTTGCAACCTCACTCATAGGCTCCCTGGCTCTTCCCCTGTGGTGTGTGTGTAAGTTAATTTAAGGCATATTTGGAGTTTTTTGTTGGTCTTTCCAGTTCCGTGGTCCGGCCATTAAATTCATAATTTAGCGTAGCCCCGCAACTGCGGCCTTTGGTCCTAACCTCTACGGGCCTTCAGCGCTCATTGCAGCCTAAGTTAGTCCCACAGGCCTCGCGATGAGTGCCTGTGGCGCTCATTGTGAGACCTCCAATGTGCGACTTCAGTACCCATTGCAGCCTAAGTCCTACGAGCGCTCATTGCAGGGCTGCAACATTCCTGAGCTTTACCAATGGCCCGTAGTACCACATAATAACATAAAAATTGAGGTTGAAAAAATACTTTTAGTCCATCAAGTTCAACTTATATTGAGCTCCCCTGGTCCTTATAATTAGGGAATTATTGATTATTAAGGAACAAAAAAACTATAGAAACACTGCCAATTGTCTCATAAGGGGAAAAATCCTTCCTGATCCCATCTACTGGCAATTAGATTTCTCCCTTCGGCACTCATTGCAGCCTAAGTAAGTCCCACGGGCCTTGCGATGAGCGCTTGCAGCACTTATCGCGAGCCCTGCAATGAGCGCCTTTGGCGCTCATTGCAGCCTAAGTCCTAAGTCCTACAGGTGCTCATTGCAGGGCAGAAACATTCCTGAGCATTACCATATGATGTAAAAACTTAAAAAATAATAACATAATAATTGAGGTTGAAGTTTAATTGAGTTCTCCTGGTCATTATAATTATGGAATTATTAATTATTAAGGAAGGAAAAAAAATATTGAAATACTGCCAGTTGTCTCATAAGGGGAAACATCCTTCCTGATCCCAACTACTGGCAATTAGATTATTCCCTGGATCAATACCTTGCCTACTTTACTTATCCGATATAACCCTGTATATCCTAATTCAAACAGATATACAACCCCTTTGTAAAGAGTTTTATTGAAACTGCTGACATAACCTCCTTTGCCCTTACTGTGAAGATCCATTTTCTTTTTTTAAGGTAGAATCTTTTTTCTTCTAACCTGTAATGTTTGTCTTTCTTCATAGCTTAGTCCCTGCATTATTATTAATTTTGGTGTCCTTCTATGTTCCTTTCCAAGGGCCTCATTCTATTAGCGGCCGTAAATCGGCCGTAAGGCTGCGATTCCTTGCGGGGGTTCAGTTAACTCGCGATTCTATTAAACGGCCCCGCAAGGATCTCCTTTTACGGCCGGCCGCATATCTTGGAACCGGCCGTAAGCTGTGAAATATAAAAACTCAAAAATAAATTCAAGCCTGCACTGTACAGCTCTGTAAATGCTAGGGATCATATTGGGGGACATGAGGATTAAAAGGAACCCACTCTCAAGCTTGCACATCAGCCCAAACCCGAGTTCAAATTAACTGTTTATTTTCCGGCTGCGGCGTGGGCGGGTCTGAGGTGCTCCAAGCCCTCTGGACTTTTTACATGTATATTTTACGGATATTAAAAATAAAATATTTTACGGATTTGAGTACAGGATAATTATGTGCTATTTTTTCTAACACCTAAAATCCCTTTATAGTCTTCTCAAAGTGCAGGATGGCTTTATTTGAGCTATTTTATGTGCTTAATTGGTGCTAGCGGGACCTCTTTCCTGCAAGTAAGCAGCGGCTCGTTTTTAGCCTTGCAGAGAGGTTTCCCGGAGCAATTGAATTGCAAATAGGAATTTCTTACGGCCGAAACTCTTGCGGCCGTTTTAGATCAAAGGCTTTCCTCTGGCGCAAGCGGCCGCAAGAGATAGCAAGGCACCGGCCGCAAGCCTGCCGGAGCTTCCGGCCGTAAGGGAATAGAATAGCCGAATAGCTTGCGGCCGGTCCTTGCGGCCCCGCAACGGCTGCGGCCGCTAATAGAATGAGGCCCCAAGTGTACAATATCCATTTTTTTGCTGGGCTTGAAAAAGGTGAATTTCTAATACCCAGTTCCTAACAATACCCCTAGATTCATTTTCATTTAGATTATAAATTGTATGCTTATTTTGCGTATGAAATCTCATCTGTCATTTAGCTGTTCATTTTTTTAAATACTTGAAATCCCTTTGCACAACTTAGTGTCATTTGCAAATATGGAGATGAAACTTTCCAACCCTACTTCTACATCATTAACAATTATGTTAAAAATGAGAGGACAAGAGCTTGTATGAACCACACTTACCACATCAGTCTAATCTGACTATGTTTAATTTACAACAACCCTTTGTTTCCTGTCTTTTGGGCAGTTTTTAAATCCATTTGCTATTCCTGTATCCCTTATTTTGTACAATAGTCTCCCACCTTAAAGAAAGAAAAGGGTTCTTCACCGTGAGGGTGGTTAATCTGTGGAATTCTCCACCAAAGGAGGTGATGACAGCAGATTCGATAGAGCTTTAAAAGTGGATTGGATTTATTTCTAATTAAAAAGGGCATTCAGGGTTATCCTGGATAATTAGAGAGGGAGTATTGATCCAGGGAGGAATCCGATCGCCAGTATCTGGGCTCAGGAAGGAATTCTATTTTTTTCCATTGAGACAATTGGCTAAGTTTCACTTTTTTTTTTTTTTTTTTCTGTTTGCCTTCCTCTGGATCAATTAATTAACAACTAATTAATTAACAACTAATCCGCATATTGCAGATTAGAGGAGATCCAAAAAGGTTGAACTTGATAGACCAAAAGTCTTTTTTCAACCTCAATTACTATGTAACTATGTGGCACTTTATCAAAAGACTTTGCAAAATCCAACAGTCTACATCAACTAAGTTCCTATGATCTAAGTTCCTATTTACCTCCTCATGGAAACTAATTAGATTTGTTTGACATGAACTATCCCTCATAAATCTCTTTCGAGTTCTTATTATTATTTTGTTCACATGAATATATTCCCTTATGCTATCCCTTCTAAGAATTTTCCCACTACAGATGTAAATCTCACTAGTCTTCTTGCTACCTTCTTAAATAAAGGTATAACAAATGCTTTTCTCCAGTCCTCTAGTTCTGAGCAGTGTCAGACACGTTTCTTTGGCAAAAAAACAATTAGATCAATATTTTAGCTTGGCTTAATTAGTTTTATCTCCTCGATGTAATTATGTTATAACATTTAAATTTATAAATATAGGAAAGCACACAGCTGCATCGTTTATGTGGGAATTGAATTTAAAAAATTTTTTTTTCAAATACTCATAGTCATTTAGATTTGCACCTGTAAATTGGTTTGTTATTGTTTTGAACATTTTATAATCTTTTATGTATCTTTAAGTATTGTTTTAAAATGTTTTTCTTTGTCTATTCTACACACATACAATTTCTGTTTTCATTCTGATGTAATTAGAATGCCTAACATTAGAGAGAGAGAGAGATTATATGCCTCGTCTTCTATCCCTCTTTCTCCCTCTCTATCCATCTCTCTCCCCCCCCACCCCCACCCCCCACCATATCCATACCTCTCTATCTATTACTCTAAGCCTATGTCAGGTATTTTATGACTGAGCCAATAATAATGCACACAGATACTATAATAGCAGCAAATATACTGAGAGAGTAAAACTACATAAATAAATAATGTGTTAAATAAGCAAATAGATTAATTAAACAAACAGAGACTAAACAGCACGTGGGAGGAACATCTTGCACACATAGAAGGACAGGGTGATAATTCACCACAACCAGAGTTGCACCCCAAGTTGGTTCTGCAAGATTCAGTACTGTTTTATTTCTCCCTCCATTTTAAACATTATTATCTTTATAAAATACATTTGAATAAATCTATGTGTTTGTAAAAAATATATAAAAAAATATATATTTATTCAGTTTATAGGCTGCCTTTACATAAATAATATTAAGTTGCAAAAAACATTTGAGTGGTTAATTAGCATATTTTTCTAATTCTGCTCCTTCACACACACATATACACACACACACATATATATATATATATATATATATATATATATATATATATATATATATACACACACACATTATATATACTGTATCTTACACATACAATAAGAGATCTCCCCCAAAAATAAGTATACCCACTCCTTATAAATACATATGGATATAGAGACTAAGATACAGGACCCCTTCTGGATCGCTACTTTGTCATGGTGAATGGGTTTTGTTACCTCAATGAAGCTGTGAGCTATATCATGAAGGGTCACCCAAGATAGGCCAGTGATTTTAGAGAGGTTAGACAAAATGCAGTCCACTGGAGTAGGAACTAGAAACCCACTCCTGTATCTTTGCCATGAAAACCATATGGATAAGCACAACCAGAAACACAGACATATGTAACTGGTGTGCTGCATCCATGTGGTCACTGAGAGTCAGACACGACTGAAGGACAGAACAACAACAGCAAGACACAGAGAGGGATATGGACTCACCTGCGCTCTGCAGCTGCTTCTGTCTGGTATATGCCCGGTTGGAGACAGACAGGTCACAAGCTTGGTGTGTGGAGCAGGGTAGTCAGAAACAATGACCATCAGAGTTTTGAGAAAACTGAAGCTTTACATGCAGCTCCCTCTACTGCATGCACTATGAGCTTGCAGTTGTTTTTTTTTTCAATAAACTTTATTGAGATTGCACCAATGTATTCACTTCCGGAGGAACTGTGAGAGCGGCAGTCCCTGTATGATACAGGACTTTTCCCTCCCGAGCCATTCTGATTGGGTGATGCTGCATTTGACAGACAGGCTCAGCTCTACCAGGTATATACCCTGATATATATTATTAGGCAAGTCACCAGCAGGGGGCTCAATGTTATAAATCAGTGTGTTTAACTGCAGCACAGAGGGTTTTGAAATTTAAAGTGACAACAAAAGCCATTAAAAAAAACAGAATATTGAACATGATAAAACATGTTTTATTATAGAAATTATACAATTAAGTAAGTGATGGGGGGATTAAGTCAGTGCATTAATTTTGGGAGGGCGGTTGCCTATTTGCCCCTCTGCTCCAGCAGCCCCTGATTCAAATACTGGGCTCTGATTGGCTGAAATATGATGAACACATATGTTAACAAATTAGAAGCCATAGAAATAGTATATAAGGTGACACTACAGTCAGAAGATTAGATCCCGATGGGGATAAAGTGCCCCTCACTCCAAAACCCCTGATGGACTCCGATGGGGATAATGTGCCCCCCACCCCAAAGCACAAGATGTGAGGGGCTTGATGTCACCCCAGGTGTTGAGGAGGTTCTTGGAGGATACCTGGGCTCATGGGGGTAATAGGCTAGTGTAGTGTGTTATATTTAAAGAGATATTGTATTAATATGTAGTGCAACTAGCCATACATTGGCATGGTATTAATATTTTCCAGATTCATTGTTGTAATATGTAATTATTGGCAAATTGCCAACCATTGCAGGTTTGCCAAACAATGTGTCTTAAAGAAAAGTAAAACATCTTTTCCCTCTCATTTCACAAGATTATTTTATATTGGAGGCACTCAAATGATGTAGTATATAGCCTTTTTATACTTACCTGCTCTTGCTACAATAAATGGATGTGGGTATTTAAAATAAAAATAAGTACCATATGGGAAAACAAACTTTAATTTGAACTTTAAACTTTTTTTGACAATATACACTACAGAACATAAGCTTTTAGAAAGAAGGTTTAGTCCTGTGTGGAAAGATGTAACTTTCGGTATGTTTTAGATCTGATTTCATGTCACATAGGGTAACCAAGAGGAGCAATAAAAAATAAACATGGATAATTATACCTCCTCTCCCTCTCTGAGTTCTGTAATCAGGCTAACAGCTGCATGTTCACATATACATCTGTGAATATATTTAAACAATCTGGTCGGAAAAAAATAGTTCAGTGCTTGGAAGACTCATTTTTAGAGTAAATATTTCCTTTTAGTTGCAAGATATTTTTTATTATGTAATTTATATTGGTAAACTTCTTTACTGTAGGAGGGCTTGAGAGTTCTACAATGATTAATTATAGGTAGGAACAATATTTGAAATCTATGGTGATTATAAAAATAGCGCTTTTGAGGTGTAACTAAAAAAGAAAATTACTTAATTAATAAAAGGTTTGCTAATGTGAATAATTGCTAACTGTTTTCAAAGCCCTATGAAAATATTTACGGTGAATCATAAGGTTCTGGCAATGCCTAAAAACAGCATTTCTGGGTTTAGCTTGTGAGCTCAAGATAGCTGTCACAATTCCCTGGTACCATCTGGTCTCTGGATCTGGCAAACAAAACACGTTTTACTCTAGCCACGCTTACCATATGGACTAAGGCTGTTCTAACAGCCAAATGGACATTCTTAATAAAAGACTATATCACTTTATGTTGGGTATAGGACCAATATGTACTTGCTAACATTAATTTGTGTCCTAATTTTTCACCAAGCCCCTGGTTATATGCCCCGAATCCCCAAGAATCATTCCCACTGGGTAACTTGAGCCCAGAGTGCTTTATGTCAATTTTATTATTTTCTGTCAGTTACAATATGTGTATCATGTGTTCCAGGTCATGTACATTACATACAGCTAATAAAAATATTTTGAGGGTAGTATCAGTAGTATCACTTTAAGGGCGACCAGTGGCCACATCCAGTAGCCAACAGCGATACCAAGTTTGCTCCCAGTCCCAAGGCCAGGCTAGGTTCCTGGAAGGATTCTAACTTGTGGTAGTGGTGAGACACGTTACAAAGATTTCTATGGGGAGATCCATGCATCTGATTATGACATCCTGTATAGTTAACTAGGTTATCAGACAACAACTGAAACATTTTGTTTCAACAGACTATGGTCAAGTGATGTCAAGTGCTCTGCAAGTGATGTCTATCTGTGCCTTTGTCTTGTGGTTAACCACTAATTGGTATATACTTGATCCTGGCCATTGGTCCTGACCCCCACACTCCCCATACAATCTAATAGAGAATCTGAATTGTTCGAAATGTTATGGAAGTCATGGTCAGTCACCAAAAGTGAATAGCCATCTCACTCTCCTAGTCCAAGCCTAGCCTCCTTCTACCCAAGAAGAGGTTGGCTAAGGAATGGGTATACATAAACTCCATCCTCCCCACAAACATCGGGCACAAAGCAAACCCTTTCCCCACTTACAGGGCACCATGAGCCACCTAAGCAAACACCCTATCCTCTGATCAGGTCCCCCAATTAAAGAAAGTCCCTCTCCCCAGGACAAAAGCATGTCTTCCCCAGATCCATGGTTAAACCCTGACCCATTGCCTAGACAGTCTGTCTCCAATATTCACAGTATCCCTGCAACCCTCTGGTGTGCACAAACAATGAACGTTGATATCTGACATTTGGAGCCATAGATTCATCAGCACCTAGATGGGTAGGTAGACAGGCTTGCACAGTGCCCCTTGGTGGAAGTCCCTAGAGCCCTTTCCCTTCTCCTATACTTGAAAATCCTACCAATTGGGTCACAGTAACTCAGGCCCTGATTGGCCCAAGCCCAATTTGTCAATCTAATCACATTGGCATGGATAAATAGTAGTCTCTGATTGGATCCTCTAGCCCACCGGGGAAAATTCAAAGGGTCAAAATATACTAAGTTATGTTTGCTTATTGTGGTATTGCATAAAAACTGTATAAAAAAGTGAACTAAAAAATATAGATTATGCTCTTTTTGGAAAAGATATACATGGTGTTTTTTCATTTGGAGAGAGGGCTTTTATTTCTATACTGCAGTGAATTTCTGCACCTTGTCCAGAGAATCTGCAACTTGTCCTTAAATCCTGTGCGAGAGGATACCAAATTGAGTCAATTTGTGGGTAGGATCAGTCTACCAACCCTATCAAGCCAAGCCAAGAGCAGGTTGTGACAATTACATAAAATGTAAGCATGAACAAACTTGGAGCATAGAAGCAAATTTTGCAAGTGGCTTTTACTTTTTACAAGTAAAGGCTGATAAACCGCAGAGTGCACTAATTGTGCCCAGGTGAGAGGGGTGTGGTTTGACTGTGTTAAACTAGTATAAAGGTTTGTAAGCTGTTTGGGTCTGTTTCCAAGTGGATTTTAAATTTACAAGTAAAGGCTGATAAATTGCTGATTGCACTAATTGTGCCCAGGTGAAAGGGGGTATGGTTTGACTGAGTTAAACTACTATAAAGGTTTGTGAGATGTTTGGGGCTGTTTGCAATGGGTTTTCACTTTTTACAAGTAAAAGCTGATAAATTGCAGAGTGCACTAATTGTGCCCAGGTGAGAGAGCAGAAGTTAATATAAACAGGAGAAGGTTGCGAACTTGTGAGCTTGCGAGCGTTTCTAGTATAAGTACAATTCTAGTAAAAGTGTAGGAGTTTAAATAAAAGGAGGGAGTGCAATTCTAGTAAAAGTGTAGGAGTTTAAATAAAAGGAGGGAGTGCAGGTCTAGTAATAGTGTAGGATTTTAAATAAAAGGAGGGAGTTCAAAGAAAAAGGGTGACAGATTTGTAGTGCAAAGGGGGAAGAATAAAACAAAGATATATATATATTTTTTTATTTTTTTTCTCTACAAAACTTTATACAAATATATAATTTTATATTCTAGACAATAATAATAATTATCAGTCCAGTGGCAACCTCACTCAGTGTACATCCTTTCATATGTATGCAATACTGGAACAGATGATCCAGGGTCCATACCTCTTTGAGAGGTGTGAGCATGTTGGCTCTCTGGAAGCTCAAATTGGAGAACTGGAGAGATTTGCCAGATTGAGTGAAACTGTTGGGCATATCCATTCAGGAATGGCAATGCCAGATAGAGCTGTTCCCTCTTACATCCAGGAGAACAGTTCTACTGGAGGAGTGGGAGGGCAGAATAGGCAGAGCAACAGACAGGTTTTGGCGGTAGGGGACTCTATTATTAGGAAGGTAGACAGGGTTATTTGTCACCCATATCCCAGAAATTGAACAGTTTGCTGTCTCCCGGATGCTCAGGTTCGGCATGTTGTGGATAGGGTAGACACATTATTGGGAGGGGCTGGAAATGAACTGCCGGTCTTGGTACACACTGGTACCAATGACAAAGTTAGTGCAAAATGGAGTGTCCTAAAGAATGATTTTAGAGAACTAGATAATAAGCTGAGGGCAAGGACCTCCAGGGTAGTATTTTCTGAGATCCTACCAGTGCCACGTGCTAGCCCAGGAAGGCAAGGAGCTTAGAGAGGTTAATGTGTGGCTAAAGATGTGGTGCACTAAGGAGGGGTTTAAGTTTTAGAACACTGGGCTGACTTCTCACTTCGGTACAATCTCTACAGCAGGGATGGATTGCACCTTAATGATGAGGGAGCTTTTGTGCTAGGGGATAGGATGGTAGAAAGGCTAGAGGAGTTTTTAAACTAGTAGGTGGTGGGAGCGCCTAGATATAAGTAATGGGGTAGAAAATGGAGAGGGTATAAGGGATGCATTAACAACTCATAGGGGAGGAGATGGGGGAGGGGTAGTATAGTCAATAGGGAGGTATTACTAAGTAAATCAAGTATAGTGGCAGGCCCCACCAAACTACAAACTCATAACATAAGGTGCATGCTTGCTAATGCCAGAAGCTTGCCAGGAAAAATTAGAGAGTTAGAATTATTAGCAATTAATGAAAAACGGGATTTAATAAGCTTACCGGTGGGATGAATCTCATGACTGGACTGGCTATAACCTGTTTAGAAAAGATAGGGGCAGTGTTAAAAGAGAAAGAGGTATTTGTCTGTATGTTAAACCTGAATTTAAGCCTATAGTTAGAGAAGATATTTATCCTGGAACTAGCAGTAATGTTGAATGTTTGTGGGTAGAGTTAAATAGCGGAGCAGCACATTCCAAAAGAATATTAGTAGGAGTATGCTATAAACCCCCAAATATAGCTGAAAGTGAGGAAATACAATTATTGTTACAGATTGGAAATGCAGCTAAGCATGGGCAAGTTCTAATAATTTTGAGATTTTAATAACCCTGAAATAAACTGGATAAATGAAACCAGCAGTTCAGCTAAGGGGAGCAGGTTCTTGAGTACACTCAGGGATCGTTATCTGGCCCAGGTTATACAAGAGCCTACTAGAAATGAAGCTATCTTAGATTTAGTCATCACAAATAATATTGATATAGTATCAAATGTTGAAATAAGGCATCCTTTGGGAAATGGTGATCACAACACAGTCTCCTTTGAGATTGAATTAAAAAAAAATATATTTTAAGGGGCCAACAAAAACTCTTAATTTTAAAAGGGCAGACTTTAATGACCTAAGGGCAGCAATACAAAGTATAGACTGCGACAGAGAACTGGCAGGTAAAAATACTAAACATAAATTGACAATATTTACATCCTTACTAAATATACATACACATCGGCATATACCGTGTGGGAATAAAAGTAAAAGGAGTAAATTCCATCCAACAATGATTTAAAGATCAAGATATGGAGTAAAAAATAGGCATTTAAATTACAAGAGGGGACAGAGACTGCTTTACGGGAGTACAAGGAAATCAACAAGGCTTGCAAAAGGGATATTAGACTGGCTAAAATAGAAAATAAAAAGTGAATTGCAAAAGAGAGTAAGACTATCCCTAAAATATGTATTTTTAAGTATATTAATGGGAAGAATGTGAGGAAGGAAGCTATAGGAACATTACAATGAACACAGGCTGTCTGAAAATTAGTGACCAGGAAAAGGCAGATAAGCTAAATACCGTATTTATCGGCATATAACACGCACCGGCGTATAACACGCACCTGCATATGCTAATGACGTGGCGCACATGTGACTTTACATGTGCGCCGGGTCAAGGAGCGGAGCGGAGGCCGGATCAGAAGCAGGTAAGTGAGGGGGGGGGGGGTATTTAGGGAGGTTTAGGTTGAGGAGGGGGGTTTAGGTTGAGGAGGGGGGGTTAGAATGAGGAGGGAGGTTGAGGATGAGGAGGGGGAGGGAATATCGTCGTATAAAACGCACCTATCATTTGCTCCCTATTTTCAGGGAGAAAAAGTGTGTGTTATACGCCGATAAATACGGTAGGTTATTTTCTTCGGTATACACAAGGGAGGTACCAGTGGTTGGGACATTGCAACATAATGGGGCTACACTGCCTTTGCCGAATAATTGGTTAATGCAGGAAGTAATCCAAAAGAGGTTGGAAAAATAAATGTTAATAAAGCGCTAGGTCCTGATGGAATACATCCACGGGTACTGAGGGAACTGGGTTCTGTAATAGCCATACCATTATATTTAATTTTTCAAGATTCATTCAACACAGGGTCTCTACCAGATGACTAGAGAAAAGCAGATGTGATACCTATATTTAAAAAGGGAGAAAGAGCAAGTCCGGGGAATTATAGACCAGTGAGCCTCATTTCTGTAGTGGGAAAGCTTTTAGAAGGGTTACTAAGCGATAATATACAAGAATATGTCTATTTGAACAGCAAAATAGTTGTTGTAAATGGAACACACTCCGATTGGACTAATGTGGTATGTGGGGTTCCTCAGGGTTCAGTATTAGGTCCTCTCCTTTTTATTCATATTTATTAATGACTTAGAGGTGGAACTGGAAAGTAGTGTCTCCATTTTCGCTGAGTTGTGCAAGGTATCAGATACTGATGTGCTTTCCCTCCAAAGGGATTTACATACAATTGAGGAATGGGCATCTAAATGGCAGTTGAGATTTAATACAAATAAATGTAAAGTTATGCATCTGGGAAGGAGATATATAGGGGTATCAGAAATTGAAAGGGATTTGGGAGTACTTCTGGACAACCACCTAGGTAACGGTGCTCAAAGCCAAGCAGCAGCTGTAAAGGCAAATAAAATATTAGCATGTATTAAGAATGGTATAGAAGCAAGGGAAGCAAATATAATTCTGCCACTGTACAAATCTCTAGTACGCCCTCATTTGGAATATGGAGTACAATTTTGGGCTCTACTTCATAAAAAGGACATTTTAGAGCTGGAAAAGTTACAGAGGAGGGCAACAAAACTAATTAGGGGAATGGAGGGGCTACGTTATGAAGAAAGACAAACCAAATTAAGCTTATTTTCTCTATAAAAAAAGGTGTCTAAGAGGAGATATGATTACATTATATATATATACATCCAGGGTCAGTATAAAGATTTGTCAAGGGAGCTTTTTGTGCCAAGAGGTTTTAAACTGACAAGAGGACATCCTTTGGGGTTAGAAGTAAAAAAGATTCCACCTTAAAGAAAGAAAAGGGTTCTTCACAAAAAGATTGGTTGTGGAATTCTTTACCAGAGGAGGTGGTGGCAGTGGATTTGATAGATAACTTTAAAAGAGGGCTGGATTTATTTCTAATTTAAAAGGGAATTCAGGGTTATCCTGGATAATTAGAGAGAGTGCATTGATCCAGGGAGAAATCTGATCGCCCGTATCTTTGAGACGATTGTCTAAATTTCACTTGGTTTTTTTTCTGTTTGCCTTCCTCTGGATTAATTCATAATTAAAATAAATAAATAGTTAATTAATAATTAATTAACAATTAATTAATTAATAACTAATCCGCATATTGCAGATCAGGGGAGATCTTAAAAGGTTAAACTTGATGGACTGAAATACTTTTTCCTACCTTAATTACTATGGGCCTCATTCTATTATCGGCCGCAGCCGCTGCGGGGCCGCAAGGACCGGCCGCAAGCTTTCCGACTATTCTATTCCCCTCCGGCCGGGGGTTCCGGTAGGCTTGCGGCCGGCGCCTTGCTATCTCTTGCGGCCGATCGCGCCGGAGGAAAGCCTTTGATCTAAAACGGCTGCAAGGAAATCGGCCGTAAGAAAAGCCTGGTTGCGATTCTATTGCTCCGGGAACCCTGTCTGCAAGGCTAAAAACGAGCCGCAGCTTACTTGCAGCAAACAGGTCCCGCTAGCACCAATTAAGCACATAAAATAGCTCAAATAAAGCCATCCTGAACTTTGAGAAGACTATAAAGTGATTTTAGGTGTTAGAAAAAATAGCACATAATTACCCTATACTCAAATCCGTAAAATAATTTTTTTTTAATATACGTAAAATATCCATGTAAAAAGTCCAGAGTGCTTGGAGCACCTCAGACACGCCCACGCCGCAGCCGGAAAATAAACAGTTAATTTGAACTCGGGTTTGGGCTGATGTGCAAGCTTGAGAGTGGGTTACTTTTAATCCTCATGTCCCCCAATATGATCCCTAGCATTTACAGAGCTGTACAGTGCAGGCTTGAATTTATTTTTTAGTTTTTAGATTTCAGAGCTTACGGCCGGTTTCAAGATATGTGGCCGGCCGTAAGGGGAGATCCTTGCGGGGCCGTATAATAGAATCGCGAGCAAACAGAACCCCTGCAAGGAATCGCAGCCTTACGGCCGATTTACGGCCGATAATAGAATGAGGCCCTATGTAACTATGTAACTATGTAACAAATTAGTCACTAATTGTAATTAGTTGCATTTCTCAAAACCTGATTAAACACAATTATCTCAGGTGCTCCATATTCGCAACATATTCATTTCAATAATTTAAAATAAACCACATATCTTAATTAAAGCCTTAAAGTGGTCATATCCAAATAGTACAGGAAATTGATACATTGTGAACCATACTTTTCAGAAAAGTAAAAATCAAATCAAAATGTGGGCAAAGGAAAATGAAAGTGAAGTATCAACACATTTACAAAATGCAAAACGTTGATGGTCTGTCAAATTGTACTAAGTTGATACAATAAAAACAAAGCTGCAGAAGTCACTAAACCACCTTTAAACTGTTAAGTTCAAATATATTGTGGTAATAACACAAGATAATGTACTAGTATGAATACACAGGTATCTAACTATTGTCCCCATGGGCTTTGCCCGAAAAGGCTTGCTTTTCACTCCAACAGGGCAATGAATGTGGCAAAACACACAAAGAAATTGACTGCAGTTCGTCATGGCATCCTGTTATTTGAAGCCACTGAGGATGTTTTATAGAAGATAAATATTTAGGCTTATACTTCCGCACCGAGAGAGAATGCCAAGCTGGCATCTTGTTATTTTTAAGACATAGAGATTTTTTTATAGCAGTTAAATATTACCACTATTTTGCTTACAACGCTCATTTCAACTTTTTAAGTATGCTTTTGGAGCAAAGCTACATGCTACACCTTCCAGATAGGAGACACCCCTTCAGGGGTCATACATGATTGTGTATTTATATTAGTGAATTATCCTCTGTCATTACCCCAGTATATTTGAATCTAATCGCTTTTAAGTAGTGTACTGACTTCTCCAGCGTTCTTTTTATTGTATTAACATAATACAAAGTGATAGACCATCGAGGATTAGAACTTTGGAAGTATACTGATACATCACTTTACTTTCCATTCCTTTTGCACATCTTTTTCTTTTTAATTTTGAGTTTTTTAACTAATGTCTAATAAAGTATAGTTTTACAATGAATCCATCAGTTCCATTTTCTATTGGGATATGTTATAATAAGTGTTCAATTACTTTGGGACCTAAAAACAAAGGGCTCTATTCTATTGCCTAATTCGTAAATTTATTATTATTCGTAAATCTTAATATGTTCAAGTAGCTAATAGAATATGGCCAAAAGTGACTAAATTTCATTGACTGTGGTCAACTTTTTTTTATATGTTTTTTGAATAACTCAACTTAATAGTGAGCAAAATATTTTGTCAACAAAAATGAACACAGCCTTTAGTTTTTCACTTTATTTGTAATTATTATTTACTACATGATTCCATTTTCCTTAATAGGTTGCTTCTTGAAGCTAAATGATTAGCATTGCATTAGGCTTAATGTGAGCACAGGCAGTTGTAGCTGTTACATTCCCACTGTGCAGATATAAGCTTTTGCTCTCCATTTGAAGTATCCTCCCACCTCCAGAAGTACATCACTGGAAACTAAAATGGTAGATTCCACAGCAGCATAATTACATATAAAAGCAGGGGTGTAGGAGCAAGAATAGATCAGGGTGAGATACAACTAAATTTATATACAGTCTGTAAAATAGCTTATTAACACATTCATACAAATATCCCCCCAGTTCCTAAACCCATGTTTAAAAGTAATAAATTATAGTCTGTATTTTTTTGCATTGCAAAAAAAAGACCAATTTTTAAGTGCAGTTCTTAAAAAATAGTATCAAATCAAATAAAAAGCAGGCCTACACATAAAACAAGTATTTTAACCCAGCTCTCTAGAACAAGACATACTAAAGAACGATCAACTATATCGCAAATCACAATGGGCCTCATTCAAATGTGATTTGTCCAATTAAATATGGCTCTATATAAGCACACATCATACTTGTTTTACAGAAGTTTTTAGTTAGTGAAGATCTTGCTTTTGGATATAAGTTCACTGACTAAAAACTTCTGTAAAAAAATATGCTTTGTGCTTATATAGAGCCCTATTCAATTGGCCAAATCGCATTTGAATGAGGCCCAATAACTGCTAATAACTAATGCTTAATACAGAGATCCAGAGATTGGTATTGGGAGGCAATCTGTCTTTGGAAATGTTCTACTATGAGATCCCAAAGCCTAGAAAATTTTTGGTTTAGCCCAGACAGATGCCCCTCCATGGACAGAAGGCAAAGTCCTGGTACTAAAGTTGTTATTGCTGGCGTATGGGGTACAGGCAGGTTTGATTGAAAAGGTATTAGGTAAATTAATATTACATTTGTTTTAAAGATTATTAACATAATTGTATGTAGACAATATGAATAATTTACAACTGAATTTAAATGTAAAAAATAATGCTGCGATAATGAACAAACCTCCTACTCTCTCTATTGCATTCAAACCTATCCTCTGTTCCTGGGGCCTGCTAGTTAGCGAGTCATTGTTTGAGCTGGAAACATATAGCGTTATAGACTTCATGTTACAATATTTACTGATGATCTTTAATGTGATTTGGACTGCTATGGGAACTAGTGTGTTTATTGGCTCTAACTCACTAGTTCAATGTTTTAGCTGCTTACATAACATGTAAGAACGATTTTGAGTGCTCAGAAATTAATATCCCTTGTGTAAGCCCCTGGCTATGTACATGTAAGTTACTTGGGTTAGCCCACAGGACCAATATAATAATTCAGTAAGATCTCTTGTGCCAAGGAGTATTTTCGGAAATTCCTATGGGAGCCAAGTAATTGAGCTCTAAACATGGACACAAGGTCTCATAATATCTGCCTGGAACTATGGATTCCAAACATGAAACTGTGCTTCAATGTTCTCTGTTTCCTATTGGCAAAGTTGCCATCTCAGTAAATCACATCCTTTCCTGGTCCCTGCCATAGCTTCGTGAATCCTCAAGAAAGTCAAGCTTTTAAAGATATCAATACCCAAATCCAGTAGGAACAATCAGTAGGACTCAAACACTGATTAAATGACCATTTTGGCATTTTTTGGTATATAGTCTTTTGAGAAACTAAACTTTATAATGGTCAAAATTATTTTTACAAGAAAAAACAAAAAAATGCAACCGACACATTATGCAAAATTTACTTGGAACTATTCTTCACTGTGGGCTGCCATTTTGTTGTCTTGCCTGCTGTTGTCTTCTACTTTCTCACCTTATAAACTAATGAGTTTCCCTTTAGTTCTGCTGAGAGCAGGCAGAAACTTCTTGTGAATTTTTGGGTCTCCGCCTACCCTAAATATTGATTTGCTGAAAGCAAAATGGCAAATTTAACAGCAGCATAGTTGCATATGAATGGTAATACGTTTCAAGCTATTGTTTTTACATTCTAAATACATGTTGCCTATTTTCAAGTGTAGTTCTTGAAAATAATACATTTAAAAAATATCACGACAGTGGTCCTTTAACACATCAGTTCTTAAGCACGGATATGCTCAAATGCAGGTGGTTTTATGTGACCTGAGAACCAAGGTGTGGTAACTTGTCTTCCTTGCATGGTAATTTGTCTTCCTTTCAGGACCTCCTTAAACAGGTCTAGGTAGGAGGGATAAGAATCTTTACTTCCCTCCCACAATTGCTAAAGGAAGTGATGCATGGACAGGATGTGATGTAAATCACATCATCTCAACTAAGGGTATATAACATAAGGCCAGGCAGGAAATCGCTCTGTTGCTTCCTTTTCTTCCTTGGTGGATGTGATGTTGAACTTGCAGCAGTGAGCCATTACTAGATGTGAAGGCCTAACCGTGGGTGAGATCAAGCGTGTGGGGAAGGGGATTACTATATAGATAGATAGATATAAAAAGGGTTGTTGCTCCGTGGGTCTGGGCTGGGTGTTTGTGATACATTTATAGTATTGTGTTGTTGCCTTTTAATAAATACCTTTTAATGTAGACGAACCTTGTGTAATATATATATATATTAATTTGATGATACACCACATTTGGCGACCACGAATTTTAGACTTCTACAAAGGTTATTTATGAGGTAATATCACATTAATAGATAGTCAGATTTTTTTGGGGGGGGGGGAGAAAAAAAAAAAAAAGTACTTTGTCTAATTATCCTCTGCATGGGAAATCAAGTGCTGATTGTGTGTGGATCCTAGTTCGGGCCTCCATTTTAATATACAAGCTTGGGCATCAGGCCACAATTTTGAATATATTAGTTTTGTTGTGTGTTTCAAATACCTGAGTTTGTTGTGTTTTAACTACCATAGTTCAGGCCTAGTAGTTTTTCAGGCCTTCATTTTTATTTTATTGTAATAGACTACCAGCATAGGCCTCAATTATTATTTTTAATCCTTTATATCGTACTAGCTTATTTTGCTACATAAAACAAAGATATCATACAGGTTGTTTTTGTGGGTTTCAAATATCTGAGTTGAGTTTTGTTGTGCTTTGACTATCAGAGTACAGGCCTAGCCCTGCATTTGAATACACTATAGTAGGCTTCCATGTGGCTTCTTTTTGTATTTGAATGCTGATTTGATTCCTTTGTATCCTAGTTCGGGCCTCCATTTTAATATACAAGCTTGGGCATCAGGCCTCAATTTTGAATATATTAGTTTTGTTGTGTGTTTCAAATACCTGAATTTGTTGTGTTTTGACTACCATAGTTCAGGCCTAGTAGTTTTTCAGGCCTTTATTTTCAAGCTTGGGCATCAGGCCTCAATTTTGAATATATTAGTTTTGTTCTGTGTTTCAAATACCTGAGTTTGTTGTGTATATTTTAATAGGCACTACTGGTGTTGAAGTTAATTAGCAAGTATTACCTTCACCATACTAAGATAAGTATAATTTGCATTGTGGGTACTAGTCTATTTTTCTACATATTACACCTGGCCTACTGAATAGTCATCAACTATTGTTGGCTACTCAGAAGCGTGCTACTTTAGTCGCAAATTGATTTGGATTCCTACTTGGGTGAGTAAAAGAGTAGGAATGTCTTTTCAAGGGGCCAAATACTTTCCCACAGAAGTGCGTGAGTACTTTAGGAAACATATTCAAAAACATGATGGTCCATATGAGCTTCCAGAGCCAGCAAACCCAGACAGTGAAAAAGAGGAGAGACAAATTGTAAATAACAAAAAGTATAGAACAAAGAAAAGAAAAAGTTTGGTCACACAAGCTGTTGTAGCCACAATAGGAGGCCTAATAGACTTAGTTGTAGAATTATGGCAGCATAATTTGGAAACAACAAATAAAATAGAGGAAGCAATGGACAAAAGGGATTGTTTAAAAATTGCAGCTTTGAGAACAACTACAATTGTTGGGGAACTAGAAAGGGAGTTAAGGGAAATAGAAGAGCAGAGGGATGCTTATGGAGTAAAAATAACAGAACTTCAAAACATAATAATGGACTATAAAAATAAAACAAAGTTAGAAGGGATAAAAGGAGTCAGAGACATTGCCAAAATATATCCAGATCTGGATATGTTCGTGGCACAAAATAAAGAACCAGTGCCGAAAATGAACCAAGATAGAAAAGAGTTCTTATGTTATTCTGTTCCACAAGTAGATACCATACCACAAGCACCAGTTATTGTTTCAGAATTATTTAATGCAAGGCAAACACCTACAGGATTTTCTATGCAGACTCGACCGATGTCTATGGCAGATAAAGACAATTTCCAGAAATGGTGGGGAAGTATGCCAACTAACAACTTTAATACGTTTACACATTGGTTTATGAGGGGAGCAGATAGAGCTAAAAAAGGAGGTCTTAACTTAGAGGAATGGACAGAACTGTTAGAATACGCTATGGGTCCTTTGGCTAGTAGACTATTGGGATTTAATAACAGTGTGTCTGATCAGGCAGGAAGAATTGCTGCAACTAATTTCTATCTACTTAGCATAGAGAAAGAAATAGCAAATATTACCATGAGGCCAACAGATGGTCCTAGAGAGGTAGCTCAAAGGATATTTTTTTGGTATACTCTACGACAACCTCAACAGCCTCTAGTGCTGGGCTCACCAGAACATATAGCAAAAGTAATGGAAGCCCTTCCCCGGGAGTGTCAAGAATTTGTCAGGCTTTTTGATCCAACACCAACAGACTTGGAAATGGTACTAACTAGAGCTGATAAGTGGTGGATCAAGCATCCTTTCACAGAACAGGCCTGCTCTGTTTCAGCTGTAAGAACATTTAAGGTCGAGTCTGGTAGAGATATAGATGGTAAATGGAGAAACCAGACGTGGGATGTACCCCAGAACAAGAAGGATGATCAAAACTGGAGACCAAAACAGAACCTTGACAAAAGATGGAGAGATCCACCTAGGGACTATAGGAATAGGGATGGCAGCATCTGGAGGGCTAATCAGGAGGGAGAGAGAAACGGTAACATGGGCTATTGGGAACTCAGGAGACAGAAGGATAGGATAGAAGAGGAAAATCACATACTTAAAAACAAGGTAGCTGAGTCAGAGAGGAAATTGAAGGAAAGTGAGGCAAAGATGCAATATAGTGTTATAAAAGAGGGACAGAGTAGAAGTGAGTCACAATGACAAATCCCAACCCCTGCGCCTCAGCATCTCATTCACTCAGCTAATTTAACCATGGATGAGGCAGGTCGGCCTACCATTTATACAGTCATCGCAGGGGTAGGGAAAAATATGTTGGTAGATACAGGAGCAGCAGTTACAATGACCAACAGGGTCAAAAATGGGGATTCTTCAGTAAGTATTATGGGAGTTACTGGGAATCCACAGGAGGTTAGAGCAGGTCCAATTGATGTAGCAGTTGGAGGAAAAACAATACAAGTAGAAGCAATAGTGGGTTGGCCAGAGGAAATATTGGGAATAGAAGCTTTAAAAAAAGGAAATTTCATTGTAGATCTTGCCAATTTTTGTTTGTGGAAGACAGAAAAGGTGTATCAGGTAAGTACAGAGTTGACGAAAGGGGTTGTGCTCCCAATGGCATATATTGTCTCTCCGATAAAAAGTCTGGGAAAAAAACAAACTGAAACTAGACGGACAACCAGAATGGCTGCAGAAGCTAATCCAAGACATACCTGTTTGGGCTACAGATAAATTAGACTGTGGAAGAATGAAAGGAATGGTCTTGTTGGAAGGAGGAGACCCACAATGGCAAAAGCAATATCCAGTAAAAATGTTGGGTAAAGATATCATAAAAGAATTTGGATTTAGAATCAAAGCATATTCAGCACAATATGCAGAACTGGCTGCAGTCATTGAAGTACTTCAGCAAGAGTCTGGAAGAAGTGACATATTGACAATTGTTTTGGATAGTGACTGGGTGTTCCGAGGCACATGCCTTCTGCTAAAATGGTGGGATAGTAACCAATTCCTTGCCACAGATGGATCCCCTGTTAAGTTCCAAGATCTATGGCAGATGGTAGAAAAGTTATCACAAAATTTCAAAAGAATTAACATGATCAAAGTACGGGCACATAAAAAGACAGGGCCACACCGAGAGGGAAACTACTTTGCTGACCGGTATGCAAAAGAGGCAGCTGTCCAAGCAGAAGACTGGAAACCACCCACAAAAAACACATTACAAATAGCTTCTACTACAAGGAGCAAATCTACATTTATTTCAATTAGGATGAAGCAACTGCAGGAATTACAAGATCAAGATGAGGAACTAAAAGATATTCGGGAGAAATTACAAAAGGGAGAAGAAGTGATATAAGGGGGAAAAAAAGTGATGGAGGAGCAAGGGCTAATATGTATATCAGAAACCGGGGAACCGGTCAATTGGGTATTTCTAGAGGCTGTCTTGGTGAAATTCGGGTTGGGAGACTTTGCCCTGAAGGCAGTTAAAGCGCTTTATGGGGAAACAAAAACGCGCATAGTCAACCCGGATTTTGAATCCGTATCTTTTAGTATAAGCAATGGCACGCGCCAGGGGTGTCCCTTATCCCCGCTTCTATTTATCCTGTTTTTAGAACCACTAGCAATACGTATAAGGGAAGAGGCGGATATTAGTGGAATCAGAATAGGGAAACATGAGTTTAAACTATTAGCATACGCGGACGATATAGTAGTAACATTCACAGAGCCGGCGACATCATGTCAAAAGTTCTTGGACATTCTGGAGGAATTCAGTAGAATCTCCTACTTTAAAATAAATCAAACTAAGTCCGTAGCTTTGAAAAGAGGATTAAAGATAGAAGATAGGGATGCTCTAGAGCATATGCTACAGTGTAACTGGCATTCAAATAGTATCACCCACCTAGGAATCAAATTCTCATTCCAACTGGGTAAGTTGATTAAAGCTAATTTAGATGAAACCATTAATAAAATAAACATTACCTTGACCAATTGGAAACAACTAAATTTATCATGGTTAGCTAAAATTGCAGCTATCAATATGAATATCATCCCAAAAATCACTTACTGTCTGAGATGTATTCCGGGAGTGCTGGCATATAACTACATCAAAAAAATACAAGTGCAGCTAGATAAGTTTATCTATGGTGGGAAGAAACCCCGGGTGGGAAAAATAATAGCAAATCAAAAGGTCGAGAAAGGTGGGTTAAACTGCCCCTGTATATTAGATATTTACCAACAAATTTGTATAGCACATCTTATTAGCTGGAATTTGATAAAGGAACAACCTAGATGGATGGAAATCGAGGAGGCCTTATTAAGAAATATTAAGATCCACTCCGTGCTGTGGCTACCTAGCTTGAATGAGACGGTGATTAGAGATCTCCCGAAGAATTTGGTTTCCTTAACCAAATTTTGGTATAGAAATAGACTATCCATGCAGCTAATTAATCTTCCCTCACTGGCTGCCCCAATTGATACACTGGAACGTGGGGGCTCTAACCCAATAATTACATCTCTGAAAATCAAGGGTGACACACCCACAGCAAAACTGTTTGAAGATGGACAACTTATAGACCTACAAAGGATGAGTAGGAAATTCGGAGATATAAAATTAACTTGGCTAGAATATGAGTGTATTAAAAAAAGACTAGTAGCCTGCGGTTACAGGATCTCACAACATTTAAAAACAACTAAAATGGAAGATCTAGTGATAAAAAGAGATAATTTACGAACTATTTCGAAATGCAATAAAATTATAAATGAGAACCGTTCACTGAGGAAAAGTTCAGGTTTGATGTATTGGGAATCAATTATGGGAGAAACCTTTGAAGAGATGGTATGGTACCAAAGTTTAAGAATGGTAAAAAAAGCAGCAGGTCTACTAAGGTATATAGAAATGTTTTTTAAGTTTTCGAATAATTGGTACCTCTCTCCTGAACGTATGAATAAAATAGACCCAAAAAATCAAAGAACATGCTGGAAAGGCTGTAATCAGTTGGGAACATCGTTTCATATGTGGTGGGAGTGCCCTAAAATAAACAGGTTTTGGATAGATGCGTGTCAATTAATAGAAGAAATATTAGCTCAAGAAATTAGGTGCTCCCCTTCATTGGTACTGTTCCATAGGAATTTGGAGGAATTCCGTGGTTCAGATGGTATATTGATATGTCACATTCTGTTAGTAGCTAAAAGTTTGATAGTAAAATCATGGAAAAATACCCATGTTCCGTCAAGAATACAGCTGGTGGCAGCAATACGAGAAAATAGAGAGATTATTGATCCCATAGGCAAGAATTGGCTGATGGAAACAGGTACCCGCTTCCCTTGGCAGAAGTGGGATAAATTTGTAAGTTCTATTGGAGTATAGACAAACGGATCATAATTCAGTAATTATAAAAGAGGTAGAAGGGGAGAAGGAAAAAAAAAGGGAGTAGTCAAGGAAAAGACTATAAATCATATAATAGGTAGATTAGGAACCCAAACTCTCCAGCAACAACTTATTGGTAGGTCATCGGTCTGGTACAGTGTGAATGGTGTATGTGTTTCTTTTTCTCGCCTTTTCTTCTCTTATTTTCTTTAGATAATAGTCAAATATTCTGTAAATATAACGAGGTTAAACGGGGGCATACCTTGAATTCATAGGAAAGGAAAAAAAAGGTATGAGTAAAAAAGGAAAAATTTCTGTTCCTATATATACAGACGTTTTTACTGAAAACACAAATATAGGGAAAATGTAGGAAGGCAGATAGTTAAGAAAGAGAAGCGATAAAGAATAATAGACCTTTCTCTGAAAGAGAGGGTAGACCCCGGTCCCTATATAGTGGAAAACTCTCTCACATAATGTTGGAATTAATTTTGGGTGGGGGGATGGCGAAAAGCCATAGTTATAGATGCAAATATTAGAGAGGAGCTAAGATCTGTCAAAGTATCTAACAGAACTCACAGCCCTGGGTTCAAAGAAGCTAAGTGATAATATAGGGGATACAGATGTAATATTTTCTTTTTCTGTATATATATATATATATATATATATATGTATATGTATATGTATATGTATATATATATATATATATATATGTGTATATATGTGGGTGTACATGTATGTATATATATATATATATATATATATATGATGTTTAAATCTGGTCTGGAGGTATAAGTTTCCCCCGTTAAGAGGAAAACATGAGGGGAAAGGAAGGAAGAAGGAGTATTATCAGAAGTGTGTTATGAATTGTGATTGTTTGTCTGTTCTGTACTTTGTATTTACATTCTGTTTTTGTACTTGTATTCTTTTGTCTGGAAAAAAAAAAAATTAAAAAAAAAATAAAAATAAAAAAAAGAAACCGGGGAACCGATTTGGATTGTACCACAACAAGTAAGAAAAGACTTACTCCGATGGATACATGGATCACAAGCAGGAGGACATCCAAAGATCAGAGAAGCAAAAGAGAGGATTCGACATTTGGGATGGTGGATCGGGCAAAACAAGGATCTTGAAGAGTTTGTGGATAGTTGTATTATATGTGCAAGATTTGACCAGTCCAACAGGAAAAGAAGGGGAGAATTAATGAGACAGACACTTGTAGGCCCATGGGAAAGAATTCAAATTGATTACACCGGACCATTGCCAACAACCACAAGAGGAAATAAATATATTCTCATGATAGTAGATAGCTTCTCAAGATGGATGATCGCAATCCCAACAAGAAACTGTACAGCACTAACCACAGCCAGGAAATAAGTAAGCGATGTACTGACAGTGTGGGGAATTCCAAAAGTCCTTGATTGCGACAATGGAGCGGCATTCATAGGAAATGTCATGAAGGAACTTTGTAAGATGGTGGGTATTGAACTGAAACACCATATCCCATACCATCCACAGGCAGCAGGTCAAGTTGAGCGAATGAATGGCACCATAAAAAGAGAGCTGAAAAAGCTGGTGGCAGAACATGGGCAAGCTTGGGACATATACATACCTTTAGTATGTGCCCGACTTAGATCAAGGCCCTGTAGATCAACAGGATTTTCACCATATGAAATTTTAATGGGTAGACCAATGCCCTCCTGGAAAAACTGGATGACAATACCTCCACCTGTTGCTTTACAAACCGCTGCAATCACAGATCAATGGGTAAAGGAGTTGGCCACACACTTGGAAATTGTTCATAAATCTGTGGCTGTGGAAGATGAAGAACAATACCAACATCGAAAGCGATGGTATGATGCACCAGGGGATCTGACATCATATGAGGCAGGGGACCGAGTTATGGTGCAGAATCAAGATGAACACCTTCCTTGGGGAAAAGCAAAATGGAAGGGACCATATACTGTAGTAGATAAATTAGGGACCTCTGTATACTTGATTGATCACGCAGAGAAAGGAGAAGTCTGGCTGCATGCATCACAGCTTAAAAGATTTAGGAAGGACAAAATATGGAAAAGAGGTTAAGTACAAATTGAATAAATAAATACACATTGTTTTTTTATTTTTTATTTATTAGTTTTTATTCTGTTTTTATTTATTTATTTTTTGTTTGTTTGTGTATGTATATGTCTCTAATGCTGTTTTTATTTTTTTTTATTCATTTTTTTTGTTTGTGTATGTATATGTTTCTAATGCTGGAATCTAGTGTTCCCACAGAGCAAGGCTGTATAAGAATGAAGATGCGTGTCAACAGAAGATTGTGGTGGATCCTTGTTACAGGATGGATAAGTAGAAGCTGTATCACAGTAGGAATGGGGAGACAGGCAATAAGGCCAGAAGATTCCGCAAATAAGGGAGAGAGTTTGAAAAGATTGGAGTTACATTACGTTCAAGCAGATAGATTTATTTGGCCCAGGGAATTGGAAGTAAAAGAGGATGGAGGGTTACAAGTAAACATTATTTTGCCACATAATAGTACCAGGGGATTAGCTCTTAGAGCTCCAATAAAAAGTATAGAGGGACATAACTGGGGATGGGTTATAAGATATGGACAGATAATGAATACAGGAAACTTTAAAGGAAGGACTAAAATAACAACAAAGGTACAAGGGAGGTTTACAAATACTACAGTAGTAGTGAGTAACTTAACATTAGAAGAAGGAGGAGAATGGGACGCTGCAGTTATAGCTGCCCAGCCTGACCTAGAGGAATTCTGCAATTTTGATACTGGAAAGGGGTTTGTTCTAGCAATAGATGAAGTATTTGTCTCTGTAAAGGAGCTGCAACGTTGTAAAGATCAGAAGAAGGTACCATGGCCAATAGGCGGATTGGTGGTGGTACCAACACATGAAACAGTTGTGCAAGGGGTTGGGTGGACTTACTACCCAATAATTCTAAATTTTAATGATTTTTCTATTCCTCCAAAGTGCCCGGAATCACAGCGGCAGTGGTTTAAGCAAAGTATACAAGAGACCATCATTGAGTGGACCGGAGCAGGGAGTCGAGAAAAACGGGACACACTTGCAGCCCTTTTAGGAGGAGTCGGAACTGGATTGGGAGTATGGAATTCAGCAGACATCATTGGACTGAACAGCAGGATAAACTCCCTTACTGATGGCATGGGACATGCTATGAAAACAGGTGGAGTAGCTGACTCCCTTATAGTGAGTAGACTGACAGACAATGTTGATGACATACACACCATTGCCAACAACCTGCATCTAGTTGAGGAAAATATTGCTTCCATTGCTAACAGCATTAAGAATGAAATAGTGGGAACTGCCATTTTCTGTTCTATGATTAGAGGAAAGCTGTTGGCAGATTTAAAGGAAACTATTAAAGACAACCAGGAAAACAAGTGGGCAAGACAAATCAATGCAACAAGGATTATTACGTCATTGAAAAGAAAAGGAGTGGACATCACTGAGGACAATCTTAAATACAGCTATATTGAAGGCCCAGATCAATGGATGCCACATGGACTACAATCTGGGACAATAGGACTAATCCTGGCAATTCCTCGTTGGGAGGGGCAGGCAGAGCAACTGAACTTTATACATAGCATTGGCACGTTAAGTGATGGAATCTACAAGCAACACTTCCCATCAAAAAGACTGGCCACTATTACAGGATTGGAGATGGATGAAAGCTGTTGCAGGAAATCTCAACACCGATGGCTGTGCAGTTGTGTTTTGGAGGAGGGAGCTGAGGAGGATGGCTGGGTGCAGTTGATAAAAGAAAACCTGGTGCAAGAGGTGATCCGCATAGGGGACATTGCATGCTTTATCGGCCACTCTGAATATAGGACAGTTGATGAAATATGTTTGGTGGAAGAAGGGTCTTGTATCATGATAACCACTACTAAACATGTAGGAACTCATACACTATTTCCATCAAGAAACCTTACCACTGAAATGATCAATTTTACTGCAAATGCAGATCGGACAAATTTGACAATGAAGCTTTTTCCCCCAATTCCAAAGCTTACCTTGGAACTTCATGAGTTAGTAAAACGTACCAAACAACAACTAAACCCCATCAGCTTACTGCTGGAACAACAGAAAAAGGAAATAGAAATTACTACAAAAAACGTTGAGCATCCCTGGTGGGGAATTCTTACCAATGCAGAGACACATCCAGTCCTACGAACACTGTCGCTGGTACTCATGTTCATTCAAGTATTAACGACAATTATAATAATATACTTTTGTGTGGCAATGAAACAAATGAGGAAGAAACTTGTAAGGAGGATATATAATAATGAAATTTAAATGTTTTTTTTGTCTTTTTCCTCTTCTTTCTCTCTCTTTCATACATTCTTCAATAAAGTTTTACATTGCACATACATAAACATTTATCACACACTCTCACCTAAATTCTATAAGTTCTGTTTTTGTGTAATATGTGGATTGACAGCCATAGGAAAGTACAAGAGAACTTATGTCGCTGAGGGAACTATTCCGGAGGGACGGTGGGTTGAATTTCTCCTGTATATCAGGTTTTTGCTCCCACTAGGTTCTCCTGTACTAGAGGGATAACTAGAAAACTGAGCAACATAGAAGAAGAAAAAGTGAGGGAATGTGGTAACTTGTCTTCCTTGCATGGTAATTTATCTTCCTTTCAGGACCTCCTTAAACAGGTCTAGGTAGGAGGGCTAAGAATCTTTACTTCCCTCCCACAATTGCTAAAGGAAGTGATGCATGGACAGGATGTGATGTAAATCACATCATCTCAACTAAGGGTATATAACATAAGGCCAGGCAGGAAATCGCTCTGTTGCTGCCTTTTCTTCCTTGGTGGATGTGATGTTGAACTTGCAGCAGTGAGCCATTACTAGATGTGAAGGCCTAACCGTGGGTGAGATCAAGCGTGCGGGGAAGGGGATTACTATATAGATAGATAGATTTAAAAAGGGTTGTTGCTCCGTGGGTCTGGGCTGTGTGTTTGTGATACATTTATAGTATTGTGTTGTTGCCTTTTAATAAATACCTTTTAATGTAGACGAACCTTGTGTAATATATATATATATTAATTTGGTGATACACCCCACAAGGCCTCCGTGTAAATCAAGTGCTCTAAGTTAGAGCACTGCCATAAATTGGCTGCGGGAGATTTTTTTTTTTTACTAAATTCTACACTAATGTAAATCTTTTTGCTCCCTCAGGTTAGGGCACTTAGTGCACAGCTGTAAATCCTGCCGCAACAGATTTCTGTATAGGGAGTAGCGGGAAGCGCCATAACAAGGGCCATAACTGATGCAGCCAGGAAACCTTACAGATATATACAGTGGATATAACAAGTCTACACACCCCTGTTAAAATGTCAGGTTTCTGTGCTGTAAAAACAAATAGACAAAGATAAATAATTTCAGAACTTTTTCCACCTTTAATGTGACCTATAAACTTTACAACTCAATTGAAAAACAAACTGAAATCTTTTAGGTAGAGGGAAGAAAAAATATAAAAATAAAATAATATGGTTGCATAAGTATGCACACCCTTAAACTAATACTTTGTTGAAGCACCTTTTGATTTTATTACAGCACTCAGTCTTTTTGGGTATGAGTCAGCATGGCACATTTTGACTTGGCAAGATTTACCCACTCTTCTTTGCAAAAACACTCCAAATCTGTCAGATTTCGAGGGCATATCCTATGCACAGCCCTCTTCAGATCACCCCACAGATTTTCAATCAGATTCAGGTCTGGGCTCTGGCTGGGCCATTCCAAAACTTTAATCTTCTTCTGGTGAAGCCATTCCTTTGTTGATTTGGATGTATGCTTTGGGTCGTTCTGAAAGATGAAGTTCCTCTTCATGTTCAGCTTTCTAGCAGAAGCCTGAAGTTTTGTGCCAATATTGACTGGTATCTGGAACTGTTCATAATTCCCTCTATCTTAACTAAGGCCCCAGTTCCAGCTGAAGAAAAACAGCCCCAAAGCATGATGCTGCCACCACCATGCTTCACTGTGGTTATGGTGTTCTTTTGGTGATGTGCAGTGTTGTTTTTACGCCAAACATATCTTTTGGAATTATGGCCAAAAAGTTCAACCTTGGTTTCATCAGACCATAACACCTTTTCCCACATGCTTTTAGGAAACTTCAGATGTGTTTTCGCAAAATGTAGCCTGGCTTGGATGTTTTTCTTTGTAAGAAAAGGCTTTCGTCTTGCCACTCTACCCCATAGCCCAGACATATGAAGAATACGGGAGATTGTTGTCACATGTACCACACAGCCAGTACTTGCCAGATATTCCTGCAGCTCCTTTAATGTTGCTGTAGGCCTCTTGGTAGCCTCCCAGACCAGTTTTCTTCTCGTCTTTTCATCAATTTTGGAGGGAGCTCCAGTTCTTGGTAATGTCACTGTTGTGCCATATTTTCTCCACTTAATGATGACTGTCTTCACTGTGTTCCATGGTATATCTAATGCCTTGGAAATTATTTTGTACCCTTCTCCTGACTGATACCTTTTAACAATGAGACCCCTCTGATGCTTTGCTCTGTGGAGCATGGCTTTTGCTGTGGGATGCGACTAAGAAAATTTCAGGAAAGACCAACTAGAGCAGCTGAACTTTCTTTGGGGTTAATCAGAGGCACTTTAAATAATGGCAGGTGTATGCTGACTCCAATTTAACACGATTTGAAATGTGATTGCTTAATTCTGAACACAGCTACATCCCCAGTTATAAGAGGGTGTGCAGACTTATGCAACCACATTATTTTTATTTTCTTTTTTTTCTTCCCTCCACCTAAAAGATTTCAGTTTGTTTTTCAATTGAGTTGTACAGTTTAAAGGCCACATTAAAGTGGAAAAATTCTGAAATGATTTATCTTTGTCTCATTTTTTTACAGCACAGAAACCTGACATTTTTTAACAGGGATGTGTAGACTTTTTATATCCACTGTATATATAAAGAAATCATTTTTTTACTTTTTTATATATTTTGATATTGAAAAGATGTGAAAATTGTATTTATAGCTTCAAAAATTTTGTTTTAAAATATGATATATTTATAGACATGCATTAGAGCATTTGTTCCTTAGCTACATGGTTTTGTTAGTGAATTATCCCCTTGCGTACTGGGTTGTGTGTTACCCTGGATTTTGTATCCTAAATCAGGTTTAATACTAATACAGTATATCCGTTTTATTCATATGTTAATATTGGATTGTTACTTGCCAAATTATATTGAAATGTCATCATTTGTAGTGGGGTTTTTTTGTGCTATACTGTCACTTTAAATGCTTCTGGGGTCTCAACAAGGGTTTGAAAACTATCTGCTTTTTGCAGTTATGGCAGTGTTCTGATTTGTGATCTGTAAAATCTTATTAGCATAGGGGTTGGGTGTCACAGTGTGAGCAAGTAAATCGTAGTTTAGTGTGAATATCAATGGAAAGTTGTGCTTTGCTTTTTGGCTTAGTTGTGCAGATCAGTTTTCTCACAATGTTTTAGGGATTGGTGATTAACATAATTAGGTAGGAACTGTGATACTGTGGAACTAGGTACTGTGCTGCTACGACACTCGTAATTGCTTTTGACAAGATTTACATAAATCTACACAATTGTCATAAATTAAGAAATTAAAAGAAAATTTAAATGAGACTAGCAGTTCAGCTAAGGGGAGCAGGTTCTTGAGCATACTCAGGGATCACTATCTTGCCCAGGTTATACCTACTAGAAATGAGGTTATCTTAGATTTAGTTATCGCAAATAATATTGAAATGGTATCAAATGTTGAAATAGGGCAACCTTTGGGAAACAGTGATCACAACACAGTATCATTTGAGATTTATTTAAAAAAAAAACAACTATAAGGTGCCAACAAAAACTCTTAATTTTAAAAGGCCTGATTTTTTATGGTCTAAGAGCAGCAATACAAAGTATAGACTGGGGCAAAGAACTGACGGGTAAAAATACGGAACATAAATGGACAATGTCATGCCCAGGGCCTGACTGGACTGTTTTACACTATGGCCTGACTTGCCAGAGTCACCCTGTTTTTATTATTATGGTTATGTATTTCTTAGTGCTTGTGGTTAAAATATGATTATACTGTTATATTGTATATATTTTGGTTTATGCTCTGCATCACATATTAGCTATTCTTCAGGCTATTGCATCAGCCAACACCCAAGACCGTAGTTTAATAGATAATCCTTTTACAGTAAGCAGGAGCAGCCTATTATGTACAGTGTTGTTATCTGGTGAAGACTCACCCACCTCACAGGGGCCTTGAGCAGATAAGCAGATAGTCTGAGTGGTTAGAACAATAGTTTTTTTGTTTTCTTCCAGATGTCTTTTATTAGGTAACCAAATAAACCGGAGGATAACATAGAAGCCAAGTAGCAGTTTGACATTATTAACAAACAATCATACCAAATTAAGGGGACCAAGAAAGAAGAAAGGGTTAACATTACATTACACCATAAGAAAATACCATATAATAGTCAAAATTAAGTTAACCAAAAAGATCTATCCCCACTTGTGGGAAGGTCTAAGGGTAGCCAGGTTACCTAACTTTTTCCAATTTTCTAAGGAAAAAGTTTACCTAAAATAGAACAGCTCGCTCTAGCAGAGCAAACATCCAAAGCCTAGGTAAGAAACGAACAAAAAAAGAATAACAAAAAACAAACTATGTTGTATAGACCCAATATAACTCTAAATGAGCTAAAACAGTATAATAAAAGAGAAAAATAAAAAGCACTGTTGACTGCACAAGAATTTCAAATTCGCAAACAGGTTTTTGTCTCAATGGTATTGAAGTATAAGTCCTGTTGGTTACCAGCTCAGATCCACTGCCCGTCCCGCCTCCTCCAGTCCCCGGTCCGCAGCGCCAATGTAAGTATTAGCAAAAGATAGCACAATGTTAATTGAAAAGATTGCACGTGATAGGGGGGCTATAGGGATTCCATATCTGGAGAAAAATAGGCATACGGTCCTCCAGTAAATGGGTTAGCCTTTCATTTATTGCAATGTAATTAATCTTATTGATGACTGATTGTAAAGTAAGAGTGGGAGATTTCCACTGTCTGGCTATATGACTCTTTGTTGCTAGCATTAGGTACTGAAGGAGTCTATTTTGGTATTTTGATAGTGAGGGGACAGCGTGCCCTAGCAGGCCTATGTCTGCCTTAGCCATAGCAAGCTTGCCAAATATGGTTGAGGCTAGTTGGAAAACCTTGTTCCAAAGAGACTGAACCAGGGGACATGACCACCAAGTGTGGAAAAAGGTTCCAGAAATCTTACAAGCTCTAAAGCAGTTAGGATTGGGGGAGCGTTTCCATCTAAATAGTTTGTCCGGGGTGATATATATCCTATGAAGAACCTTAATAGAGGTCTCCAGAGTATTACAGCTCAAAGATCCCCTGGTTAAGCTTCGCCAAGAGTTCTGCCAAGTCTCCATATCCCACTTGCAATTTAAGTCTTCTTCCCATCTTTGCATATATTTTGGAAGGGGGGTGGCGGGAGGGGAATTAAAAGTATCATTCAGGATACCCACAATACCTTTTGTAAGAGGAGCTGATACGCATAACCTAGTAAACCAATTTGAACTCGGTTTACCTAGTGTATGTTCTAACGTCGATAGAAAGTATTTAAATCTACAAAAAGTATAATGTTCCTGAATGGGGATATTGAATTCTTCTTTTAGTTGAGTGTATGTTAGGGTAGTATTATCTCGATACCAGGAATTAATCGTCAGTAGGTTATGGGATTTCCACCATAATAAAGAGGCTGCAGGGAGAGTAACTGGGAATCTGGGATTAGGTATTAAGGGAGAAAGAGTGGGATACCTCGGGATCAGCTGAAATTTGCGGACAGCCCATGACCAAATATTTAAGGAATGCTTTATATATAGGCTGTCCAATTTGCCCAAACATGTCAGTGGGTTTGGGATCCATGGGATGGAATCCCACATATATGGGGCCATCATAAAGTTCTCAATAAATATCCAAAGAGGTTGGTGAGTAGGAGAGTGCGCAATTGGAACAAAGGCCAATTGTGCCGCTTTAAAATATAATTTCAACTTGGGGCAGGAGGTACCTCCTTTTGATTTATGGATGAACATAGTTGATTTAAAGATACAATGTGATTTATTCTGCCATATAAATGTAAAAATTTGGCTTTGTAGTTTGTCTAAGTCTGTGTAGTTCAGGGCAATCAGTAGGGAGCGGAATAAATACATAAGGCGGGGAAGGAGGTTCATTTTAAATGAGTGGATACATCCTAACCACGAGATAGGGTGTTTTGCTCATGTCAGTAGATTTTGGGTGAATGTTTTGTAGATGGCCGTATAGTTGGATTTGTGAAGATGTGCAGTGTTACGGGTGAGATTCACATTCAGGTATTTAATATGGTTAGAGGGCCAGTTAAAATTAAAGTTCTGTTGCAAAAAGGTTAAGTCTGAGGGGGGTAAGGAAATATTTAGAACTTCCATTTTATCTACATTTATGTGGAGCCCAGAGATTTTACTACAATGTGATTTATTCTGCCATATAAATGTAAAAATTTGGCTTTGTAGTTTGTCTAAATCTGTGTAGTTCAGGGCAATCAGTAGGGAGCGGAATAAATACATAAGGCGGGGAAGGAGGTTCATTTTAAATGAGTGGATACATCCTAACCACGAGATAGGGTGTTTTGCTCATGTCAGTAGATTTTGGTTGAATGTTTTGTAGATGGCCGTATAGTTGGATTTGTGAAGATGTGCAGTGTTACGGGTGAGATTCACATTCAGGTATTTAATATGGTTAGAGGGCCAGTTAAAATTAAAGTTCTGTTGCAAAAAGGTTAAGTCTGAGGGGGGTAAGGAAATATTTAGAACTTCCATTTTATCTACATTTATGTGGAGCCCAGAGATTTTACTGAATGTTCCCAGTAAGTAAAAGAGGGCAGGGACTAAAGTGCAGGGATCTGTCAATGTACATAGGACATCATCTGCGAATAAGGCACACTTAAAGTGATTGTGGCCTATATTTATGCCTTTAATTTCTATGTTTGATCTAATAGCCTGAGCTAAGGGTTTAACGGCTAGAGCAAAGAGTAAAGGGGATAGAGGGCAGCCCCGTCTGGCCCCCCTCTGAATAGTAAATAAAGCCTTTGCTTCACCAGAAAGTTTTAGGACTGCTTGAGAGGATTTATAATAGCTATTAATCATGTTCACAAACCATCCTGTAAGGCTGAATTTCGACAATACTGCTCTTAAATAGGGCCATTCTAGAGAGTCAAAGGCCTTCTCCATATCCAGGGCTAGAAGGCATAAGGGGGTACAGTGTTTACCCGCCCAGTGCATGGTATCCAGAATCCGTCTAATATTATCCCCCGCTTGACTAAGGGGGATGAAACCCACTTAATCCTTATGAATTAGTGAGGGCAGAAAATTAGAAATTCTATTGACCATCAATTTAGCAAGTATTTTGACATCCCCATTTAGTAGCGATATAGGCCTGCCATTTTTAACCTCCAGTGGGTCTCGGCCCTTCTTTGGAAAGAAGACCATGTCCACTTGGTTCAATTCAGGTGGAATGTTGTGACCGTCTAGGATCGCATTAAATAAGGTCACCAAGTAACGAGCCAAAATTTCTGCATATTTTTTGTAGTACAAGTTAGAAAATCCGTCCGGACCTGGGGCTTTCCCTAATTTCAGTTTTTTAATTGTCTCTGAAACTTCCTCCACCATGATTAAAGAGTTCAGACCCTCTCTCTCTTGAGCCGTAATATGTGGAAGATTGTAGGACTCGAGAAAGGTGGAGATTTGATTAGTATGTTTCTTCTGCGTGGAGGAATAGAGCTTTTGAAAAAAGGTAGTAAAGGTTTCTTTAATCTCATTTGGGCTATATGTGATGTTTAAAAAAAGACAAGATAAAGAGTAATTATCCAGGGTATCTCGTAGAAATAATTATAATAATTGGATATGTTCACATATCTAGTAAGTTAAATCGCTACTGAGAAAATATCATTGGCAGTGTAAAAATTGATAATAGTAGCAAAAAGAAAGAGAAAAGTACACCTTTAATTCCAATGATATTGTTTACCCTCATAATATGATCCTACATATATGATGGAAAAATCTAAATCAAATACCTTATTTTGAAATATAATTGTATTAATGTACACAATATACACAAGACAATAAAATATCTTAAAATCACGGTAGTCCGGCCATCTACAGAATTAAGTTAAATTTATGCAGAACCAATATATTCCAATAATAATTAAATCACTCTAACTGTATATCAAAAGAATGAACCCATTGATATAGTAAATATGATCAAAAGCAAATCAATATAGATTAAATCAACAATGGGCTGGTCAGTACCAGTCTATATTGTTAGTTAAATATTCATACAATTAGAGATGTGCATTTAATATATGGGTTGCATACATGTAGATTACTATACAATCATTAATGCTCAGCAAGTGCCACCTTCATTCTGTAGTCTGGGAATTAGTAAAGGCAACTTAGAATTGGAATTACTTAAAGCAGAGAGTAAATGGATATCTCTACTCAATACCGTTGTCCCTAGTGGACTTGATGAAAATAATAATTTTAGTGTTTTTTTATAAACCCATTCATATTACTATGATCAGAATGATATCTCAGCATTTGCTGGATAAAGATTATTACTCACTATTGTGGTATTAGCCTATCTGCTATACAGTTTACAAAACATTTTGTTTTCTAATAATATTAGCCATATGCCCCATTGTTCTAATTTCCACACTGTTATTAGAATCCTATTACGTATATAGAGCTGTTAGAGTTACATTATACTAATTAGAACTCTTAAATCCAATAACTGTGGTTGTTATTTCCAAGATACAATAAAGATGTTCTTTATATTCTCCAGTTGATTATTCATTGTGTTTTGAGATAACTTTGACACTATTCATCATTATGGATGTATGAGAAGTGTCTTTGATGTCTGTTTGAGTGAGCTTAGATTTATCTAATATCGACAAAATTATCAGGTCCTTTTTTCTGATCCTATGAGTCACGAGTCACATATTTCTCAGCGAGTATATTGGATAAAGTTAACATTGATTTAAATAATGATTATACTATATGGTATAATAAGACTGCATGATAGTATTCCCATATCTGCATATTCCCATATGTTCCAAGCACAAATTTACGATACTGTATAAGGATGCATAATTTAATTACTTCTTCCTCTTCCTTTGAGGTGTGATTCGGTGACCTTCTCTTTGATCCTGGGCTAATTGAAGATAGAGCCACACATCTGATTTGAATAATGACAATCATTTACCTTTAAATAATGGAGCGCCTCCTTCTTCGTCACGATCCCTGTTGAAGCTGGCACGAAACACGCTCGTCGGATCACTTCCAGTACTGGCCATCTACTTACGTTTTTGGATTCCATGCTGTCGTACCTCCGTCTGGGTAGGATCTTGGTTCAGCTGCTGTTTTGAGCTGTGCCTACAATCCACAGAGGTCATTCTGGAGTGGGTAAGTGGGCAGGTGATGGGCATAGTCCCAGAATAGATAGCATAGACCTAGTTTGTATAGGTAGTTAGGGAGGTAACTAGCGGGCCTCCATATGTCAAATCTGCTATTGTATTTACAGAGAGGGCCACAGAGGTACAACTGTAGTCTCCCCTACCTGCCTACTGCCTACACTCCCCACTACAGAATGAAGGTGGCACTTGCTGAGCATTAATGATTGTATAGTAATCTACATGTATGCAACCCATATATTAAATGCACATCTCTAATTGTATGAATATTTAACTAACAATATAGACTGGTACTGACCAGCCCATTGTTGATTTAATCTGTATTGATTTGCTTTTGATCATATTTACTATATCAATGGGTTCATTCTTTTGATATACAGTTAGAGTGATTTAATTATTATTGGAATATATTGGTTCTGCATAAATTTAACTTAATTCTGTAGATGGCCGGACTACTGGGATTTTAAGATATTTTATTGTCTTGTGTATATTGTGTACATTAATAAAATTATATTTTAAAATAAGGTATTTGATTTAGATTTTTCCATCATATATGTAGGATCATTTTATGAGGGTAAACAATATCATTGGAATTAAAGGTGTACTTTTCTCTTTCTTTTTGCTACTATATTTGATGTTCCCAGAGGGGTTTTTGATCTTGAAAATTTTGGAGTGGGCTAGCTTCCCTTTTAATTTTCTAGCAAGTAGAGAATCCGGTTTGTTAGCTTTTGTGTAAAATGTATGGCCCGTCCATCTCAATGCTTTTTCAGTTTGCGCTGAAAGTATTAAATCCAATTCTGCTCGTAATAGGTCTATTTGTTTACGGTGTTGGGTTGAGGGATTGGACTGATTAGATTTTTCTAAAGCTAAAAGTGATGCTCTGATCTCAACTTCCCTTTTTCTTTGTTGTCTCTTGTGAGCAGCAGATAGTTTAATGCAAGAGCCCCTAATAAAGGCTTTGTGTGATGTCCAAACCCACCCTATGTCCGCGTCTGGGGTCAAGTTATCTAAGAAGTATTGGCTGAGATCCGAGGTAACCTGGTCCTGAAAGGTTTGGTTGGAGAGGAGCATATCATTAAGCTTCCATGTATAAGGGGGTTTGTATACAATGCCAAAATCAAGGGACATGTGGACCACCTAGTGGTCGGACCAGGGACAGGGGCGTATTTCGGAGGCAACTAAGCCATCCGACAAAGATGAATCCATTAGCAATGTATCTATTTTGGAGTATGAGCCATGCACTGGGGAGTAAAATGTGTACTCCCTCTCTCCCTGATGTTTCAGTCTCCAAGTATCCAGCAGATGAAGCTCCTCAAGAAATCTATGGATGCTCTTAAGCTTTTTTGAGAATTTATCTCCCTGGGACTTAGAGGACCTATCCATGCTCGGCTCTAGAGCTAAGTTGATATCCCCCTCGTAGAATGATTTTGCCTGTATCTATTGATTTGAGATGAGCCAGGAGTTTAATGAGAGTATTATGGGGGCGATAGTGGGGGAGTACAGAGCTATAAGAGAGATCCTAGTATTCAGAAGGGATCCTGTTATCAAAATGTAGTTGCTCTCTGGGTCCATTTTTTTACTCTCCACGGTGAAAGGGAAGTCTTTATGGAGTAGTATAGCCACACCTGCCTTCTTAGTGGGACAAGTTGAGGTTATGAAGTAGGGGTATGATTTGTGTAAGTAAGAGGGTCGAAGTGATTTATATGAGATAAACGTTTTATGCCTTTTGAATGGGGAGTTAAACCCTTTAACATTTTGAGTGAGAAAGGTGAAGGAATTCTGGTGGAGAAAGCGGACCAAAACGTCCTTTGCTTGATCAGAGTTCGGGGGACCTCCCAAGGCTCTGTGATCTCTCTCGATTTCCCAAGCTGACTCTGGGGGCGTCGGTAAGATGCACTGAATAGTCGTTTGCAGGAACGGCAGAAGATTAGTTACCGCTTTAGGAATGCTGCGGAAGCGAACATTGAATCGTCTCGAGCGGTTCTCCAGATCTTCTAGCTTGGCTTCAAGGGTGGAAATTTGCAGTGAGTGTTGGTCAATCACCTGCCTATCAGAAGATTGTGACCTAATAATTTGATCTGTTAGATTTTCCAGGTGGTTGGTGTGTTGACCCAGATCTTGGATTTCCTGCTTGATTTCCCTGACCGACGTGGATAGGCGAGCTTGTAAGAGAGCATCTATTTTTGACACTGTCGCATCTGTCACGTCCACGTGTGGAGGGCAATCCGGGGCGTCCTTGATGTCCGAACTGTCTGAAGAAGTGGGATCTGGCCGCGGAGATGGAGCAGGTGGAGGGGCTTGCGTTGGGAAGGGATCCTTAATGCTGGGTTTTCTAGCTAGATTTCCCTATGATGGATAGGAAGATAGTGTTTGTAACTGGTGAAGCTGAGGCACGAAAATGTGAGAGGATACTGTCTAGGCTGACAATCAGGAGGCACAGGAATAGGCTTTCTTTCCGTTAACAAGTAGGGATTATATCCACTAAACCCCCGTCCCAGTCATAACACACCAGTAGGCCGGGTGCCCTCAGGTATAGAGACTAAGTTTTCATCTGTTAGGTAAGGAACATGTCTAAGAGGTCTCCAGTCTCGTCATATCAAGCCATTGGGCCCGGGGCCTTCAGGTACACTTATAGTGCTATTCGGGTATTATGTTAGGAAGATGGAGCAGTGCAGGCGAATTAAGTGAGCTAATTGTATCAAGTTGTTATGTTCAAAACTTTGTCCAAAACATGTTGGGCGTGCCGCCCTAGGCTGTGCCGTCCACCCCAAAGCAAGTCTTCCAGCCCTTGGAGTAATTCCTAGCCACTTTGTTTGATAAAAGGCAGTTCTGGTAAGAATGTATTGTAGAGGTAACAAACCACAATGGATTTTCTTTTGGGCTTATAATCCTGGAATACTGTAAATCACCATATACAATAGATTAGGGCTTTCCTTTGACCCCTGGGGGGCTGGCTTGTTGTGTAACAGCTCTCTGCACCCTGCTCCTAGGTCTTTAGCCCTGTGCAGGCACTAGGGTTGAAAGTGTTAGGTACTCTTTAGTGGTTCATCCCTGCAGCTCTTAGCATCCCAAGGTTAGAGGGAATCTGTGCAAGCATGTTAGCTTTTGTTTCATGTCCTTGTTGTGCTGTGTCAACATGTGTGTGGACAGACCTTGACTCCAAGCCCTTTAGGCTTCACTCTAGAATTGGAGGTGTAGGAGGTGTAAGGTGCCCCTGATTTGAAAGGTCTGATCAGAGGACCTTAATCCCCCACCTCCGAACCTATTTGAAAAACAATCTGGCACCCTACTGGGGTGCTGCTGTGCACTCTCCTCCCCTCAGTCCCTGCACCTCACCCTTACAGTGTTGCACTGCGTTACACTTAACTTTATGGTGTGGCCTCTTATTTGTGTTGGCTGCCGAAATCATGATAACGCCCACTCCACGGCACATCATTTTCTCCCCCCATCCGGCCACTCTGGGTCGTCCGCGGGGGTCCTGTCTTCACCTCAGCCGGGGGGGGGGGGGGGTCCTCTGACCTCAGCCGGTGGTGTCTTCTCCTCCGGTTGCTATCCAGGGAGGATTGTAAAGGTTGCGGCGTCGCCTGGACATTGCCTGTTGGGGCCTAGTGTGCCCCCGCTTTTCGGGTATCGGGGTGATCCTGGTGAGGAGGGGGATCCCCTGGTAGCCTTAATATCTCCCTGGGGCCAGAACAAATGTTTAAAGTTAATGAGCTCATCAGAGGTACAGGGGCTCCCAGTAAGCAGGGGGAGCCTATTATGTTACAATGTTGTTATCTGGGATAACTCACTCAACCCACCTAAATATAATCAACAGAATGAGATCTGATCTCATCAGAGGTGCAGGGTTTTCCAGTAAGCAGAGGGCAGCCTACTATTTAGGGATGGGGCTTACCGATTGGCCAGCCTGTGTGCCAGAAAATGTTATAAAATGTGCCAATTAATAAAGACATGACAGTGGTATCTGGACTTACATAAAACAAGATGTGTCATTTTGTGCATTAATCATAATTGTAAGGGATTACATTGTGTATCTGATATCCTGGTCTGTGGAAGCAATCTCCTGGGTGTGGTTCATCTTCTGCTATCAGAGGTTTACAAGGACCGCACAATTCTGCTGGATAGGTTTGAACTAGGTTCTTATCAAGTCCAATTGAAGTAGCAGATTGTGACAGACAACATTCAAATCTTTACTAAATATACATACTTATCACCATATACCATGTGGAAATAAAGGTAGAATGAGTAAATCACATCCCATGAGACTTAACAATGATTTAAATATCAAGATATGGAGTAAAAAACAGGCATTTAAATTATACAAACAAGAGGGGACAGAGACTGCTTTATGTGAGTACCAGGAAATCACCAAGGCTTGCAAAAGATCTATTAGACTGGCTAAAAATGAAAAGTTAGTTGCAAAGGAAAGTAAGGCTAACCTTAAAATATTTTTAAAATATATTAATGGGAAGGAGGCCAGGAAGGTGGCTATAGTAACATTAAAATGTGAAACAGGCCGTCTGATAATTAGTGACCAGGAAAAGGCAGATGACCTAAATAGATTATTTTCTTCGGTATACACAAGGGAGGTAACAGTGGTTGGGACACTGCAACATAATGGGGCTACACTACTTTCACCTAATAATTGGTTAATGGAGGAAGAAATCCAAAAGCGGTTGTGAAAAATGTTATTAAAGCCCCAGGTCCTGATGGATTACATTCAAGTGTACTAAGGTAACTGGGCTCTGAAATAGCAAAACCATTATATCTCATTTTTCAAGATTCACTCAACACAGGGTATCTACCAGATGACTGGAGAAAAGCAGATGTGATACCTATATTTAAGAATGGAGCAAGAGCAAATACAGGGAATTATAGACCTGTAAGCCTCACTTCTGTCGTCGGAGAGCTTTTGAAAGGATTAATAAGGTATAATATGCAACAATATGTCTATTTGAATAGGATTATGAATCAACATGGATTTATGAGGGATAGGTCATGTCGAACAAATCTAATTAGTTTCTATGAGGAGCTTGGATCAAGGCAACTCAGTGGGTGTAGTCTTTTGGAATTTTGCAAAGACTTTTCATACAGTGCCACATGGAAGACTATTTTGCAAACTAAGGGATGCAGGAATTGCAGTAAATATCTGCTTACGGATTGAGAGCTAAAAGACAGAAAGCAAAGGGTTGTGATAAATGGAACATACTCCAATTGGACTAATGTGGTAAGTGGGGTTCCTCAGGCTTCTGTATTAGGTCCTCTCCTTTTTAACATATTTATTAATGACTTAGAAGTAGGACTGGAAGGTATTGTCTCCATTTCTGCTGATGACGCTAAGTTGTGCAAGGTAATTAAAACAGAAAATGATGTACTTTACATAGTTGCATAGTTACATAGTAATCAAGGTTGAAAAAATAATTTTAGTCCATCATGTTCAACCTTTTACAATCTCCTCTGATCCGCAATATGCAGATTAATTGTTAATTGATCCAAAGGGCAAAGCTGGAAAAAAAAACAAGTGCAACTTTGCCAATTGTTTCAAAAGGGAAAAACATTAATTTCTTCCTGACCCCAGATACTGGTGATCGTATTCTTAACTGGATCAATACTCCCTCTCTAATTCACCAGGATAATCCTGAATGCCCTTTTTATTAAAAAAATATATCCAATCCCTTTATAAAGTTATCTATCAAATCCACTGTCACCACTTAGAGAGTATTGATCCAGGGAGGAGTCTGATCGCCAGGCAAAGATTCATTTTTTTTTTTTCTGTTTGCCTTTCTCTGGATCAATTAACAATTAATAATTTAACTGAATACTGCAGATAAGAGGAGATCCTAAAAGGTTTTCCCTTCAAGAATACATAAATATGATTGTGTATGTGAGATAAAAATTCATATTTCTGGAGAGCACGCTTAGGCTAAAGGACCGCGGCCATTATGTTTTTAAAATTTAGAATTTTGAAGAACTACACTTAATAATCTGCAACATGTTTTCAGAATGAAAAAAAAATAGCCTGTCATGCCCAGAAGGGCCCACCACTGAACTCTTTGGACTATAGACTATTGTGGACCTGAGGGGAACCTAGTACCTGAATCATGGATTGTGTTATTTATAACCCCAGCCCATGTGATTGCTAAATATGTCAATGCACATGAGATTTGCTATGGAATATGACATGATGTTTCTATGTGTAATGTAATGTGGGCCACAATAATTAATGTTGTGATTACTATATAATGTTATTTGAACAGGGCAGTGTGTGTGTGTGTATTATACAGGGCAGTGTGTCTTATGCACAGAGCAGTGTGTGTGTGTGGCCTTAACAGCCAAATGTATTATTGTATATATTTATTGAGGGGGGTACACAGGTTTATTGAGGGGGGTACATTGCTGTTTACATGCTGCATTTTCCTCAGAGAGTTTAGTGAGGATTATTGCCAGGGTCCCTGTGCAGAGGGGCCATCAGTTATGAGGTGCTTGGTTATAGAGGAGCCAGTACAGAGGGGAAAGAGGCCTGCATATTGCCATGTTCCTGCTGTACAATGTATTTAGCCAATCTCTCCTTAGACTTTATGGTGCCACAAGCCATTTGTCACCTGCTAGCATGGGTCAGTCCCTGAATTTGTAGATCAGAAGAGGCAAAAGGGAAAACTAACAATGGCTCTCTAATTGCAGGAAATGGTTAAATCCTAGATGTTAAGACTCTTAAGCCCCAGGAGGTAATTAATAACCCTGACATCATAGTAGTACTGGGACAGGTAATACACTTTTGTTTTGGACAAATGCTGGTTGCTAAAGGAAGGGGAGTGACACCAGGTGGAGTGAATAAAATCCATATTGAGTTCAGAAGGCAGGAAGGAAAACATCTGGTTAACTCTCAAGGGTAATTAATAATCCTGACATGACAGTAACTCACTAGGATGGAAGATTAATAAATCTCTTATGACTGGTCACTGTATGCTATCAATATTGGATTGTGGTTCAATAAAGGTGGTTGTCAGTTAAACATTCATAACTTGAGGTGTGTGTTTCATTCTGAGAGAATATAATACATTTAACCATTGGAATTATTGTTACGAACTCTACTTGCAACTCTGCTCTTCACCACTGGGGGTAGTATTGAGTTCCTGTGTTCCTGTATCATGAGGACTGGTCGTTCCTGGGCTGACTAGGCAGGAGGGGCACTGAGAGTTAACCCTAAATACACAACCTAGAGGAATTCCTGTTAGCTAAAAGGAGGTGGTATGGAGTGGCACATGTCGCCCAATCTCTGGGTCGTGGCACAGCATCTAATTTTTTATCTTTATATGCAGTCATGCTGTTAAAGAATTTTCCAATTTGGCTTCAGCAGATCAAGTTCCCGAGGTGGGTGGGAGGAGATGTTGAATATATATAAAATGTCTGTCTAGATAATTGACTTGTGGCAGTTACATCTTCTGATACTCTCAGTAGGACCAAAGATAAGAGAATTTGTTTACAAGGACCCACCCACCATTTCTAAAACATTTTACCCTTTATCATGTGTAATTATTCAAAAAACAATATAGAAAAAAAATTGACCACAGTGGTCCTTGTGTTAACTAACACAAGCTGTCTGCTTCTGAGCATGTTTCATGTAAAGGAGAAGGCATCAAATTCAGTCAGATCTAATTACCCATTAGAGCTAGTTACATAACAAATCCTCCTCACCTCCATCCTTTCTTTCACTGAGAGATAAAAACAAACCTCTTATGCTCCTACTGTTAGGAAGTGATGAAACAAAGATGAGATGGAATATTCTCCATATAAAGAGAATCCTTTTATACTGTGTTTTTCTCTAAAGTGTTTTTATGTTCATAACTCACCTAGCAGCTAATGCTGTTTGTTATATACAGTACATCACAAACAAGCTCAATTTTGCTTTATAATAATTGTAAAGGTCTTACATATCCATATTCTCTAATTGTATTGCACATCTACCAGAGGTTTCCCATTGCACTTTTAGCATGACATAATGTATTTTTTTTAATAATGGGCAAATAACTAATGAATAGTAATTAATTACAGATGTAGTATAATTTGTCTTATTTTGTACTTCTGCTTTAAATTGAAATCTACTTTATAGCCAGCTAAGGGAAGTAACATTAACCTATGCTCCTTATCCATTCATCTCAGAATCTGCATGAGAGAAGCAGCTGTGTTTTTGCTAGAGGAAAAAAAACTTTAATTTAGTTTAAAAAAAAGTAGTGATTGCCTATGATCTAGGACATAGCTTCCCAGGGTGGAGTACTGACAGAGATTGCTGTAAGAAATTGTTATTTCCGTTTTTCGTGCAACTAAGCGCTGACTTGACAGATAGGAAAGGTATTATCTGTTTTGTTTTTTCACTTATAATATCTATTGTCTCCCAAGATGGTCAGGTCATAGCAGAGAGGTCAGACGAATCGCTGCCCACTGGAATAGGAATTGCAAGCCACTCTAGTATATTTGCACACAAAAAAAAAGCCTTAGAAAAGGGTTACAGAGAGTTGGACCCAAACTGAATGATTAAACATTAAATTCTACTATGGGATCTGCGATTTTGTTTTCTGCTGATCAATTTTCTGAGGTGGAAAACAACTTTGTATACTCAGGAAGTTACTATCTCCACAGAGGAAATTAGGCATCTACAACTCTAATTAAATGGACGTTCATTAGTTTACAGGTTCATATGCTCCTAAGAAAGAAGAAGACAGGGTCAGCTGATATAAAAAACCTGGATACCTGCAGTAATTGAATCGCAATAATTGAGTATAAAATCTAAAAATGCAAAGGCTATGTTTATTTTATTTATTTTTTGCTCATTATCAAATTTAGTTATACCAAAAACCATATAGAAAAAAAATGTCCACAGTAGTCCGTAATTATTTTTATTTTTTTTGTCCTCAGCTTTTGGAAGAACACTTTTCTTTCATATTAGTATACCTATACACAATGTAATTGTATTAGTAAGTAATATACTAAAGAGCAAAATGAAAGTTAAAGATTAAAGAACAGACAATAGAAAGAATGTTATTGGATGTGTAAGATCGAACACATCCAATAAAATTACATTATTTATTATGTTGTGTTAAAATATTCAAACTTACTTTTAAGATGGCAGGTAAGAACCAATAATTGAGGGTTGCCCCTTGGGCTCTGAATATTTTGTCTTCAGAATAGGTCATATGAAAAGTAATTATAATCACCTACCTAGTTTTAAATTATACCATATTTGGAACCTCAGACGCATAACGGTAATTAAATCAGGAAATTATATACTTTCCCTTCAAAGGTATTTGCATAAATTAGAGGAATGGGCATCTAAATGGCAGATGAGATTTAATACAAATAAATGTAAAGTTATGCATCTGGAAAGGAAAAATAGCCATACAATTTAGAATCTTAATGGAGCAAATCTAGGGGTATCAAATATTGAAAGGGATTTGGGAGTACTAGTGGACAACCACTTAGGTAACCATGCTCAATGTCAAGCAGTAGCTGCAAAGGCAAATAAAATATTAGCATGTAATAAGAAGGGTATAGACGCAAGGGAAGCAAATATAATTCTGCCACTATACAAATCCCTAGTACGCCCTCATTTGGAATATAGAGGACAATTTTGGGCACCATTTCATAAAAATTATATTTTAGAGCTGGAAAAAGTACAGAGAAGGGCAACAAAACTAATAAGGGGAATGGAGGGGCTAAGTTATGAAGAAAGACTAACCAAATTAAGCTTATTTTCTCTAGAAAAGAGGCATCTAAGAGGGGATATGATTACCTTAAAGTAATATATCCAGTATATATGAGGCTTTGTCAAGTGCACTTTTTGTGCCAAGAGGTTTTCAACTGACAAGGGGACATCCTTTGAGGTTAGAAATAAATAAAAAAATCACCTTAAAGAAAAAAGGGTTCATCACGTTTATTTTTTTCCTTTTGGGACAATTGGCAAACTTTCACTTTTTTTTTTTTTTGTCTACCTGTGGATCAATTAACAATTAATAATTAAACTGAATACTGCATATCAGAGGAGATCATAAAAGGTTGCACTTGGTGGACTAAAAGTATTTTTTCAACCTCAATTACTATGTAACTTAAAAGTGATGCAATGTCATGGTACACATCCAAAGGCTCTCATGCTTAAATCTTAAGGGAAGCTAACTTTAGCAAGTGAAAGGGGAATGGAAGGGCTAAGTTATAAAGAAAGACTAACCAAATTAAACTTATTTTATGTAGAAAAAGGTGTTTAAGAGGGGATATGATTACCTTATATAAATGCATCCAGGGTCAATACAAGGCTTTGTCAAGTGGACTTTTTTTGCCAAGAGGTTTTCAACTGATAAGAAGGTTAGAAGTAGAAAGATTTCATGTGACAGACGTGCCTGGCATGCTGCGGTCCATAGAGTAACAGAGAGTTGGACACGACTGAACGACTGAACAAAAACCAAAAGGGTTAGATAGTGTTATAGCTCATATTCCCTAAATATCCTCAAATCAATAGAAGAGAGCAGATTAACCACATTGATTGTTGAAGACAATCATGGTGTCTTTCAAGCACCCCTACGTCCTAGGCTAGTCCAGTGCAAATAATGTTGGCACATATATACAGTGTATATATATATATATATATATATATATATATATATATATATATATATATATATATATATGCATCATCCCCTCCTGGATCACTACCTTGTCATGACAAAGGGATTTGAGTACCTCAGTGTAGCTCTGTATGAGCTACTTAAGATGGGCAGGTCATAGCAAAGCGGTCAGACAAATAACAGTCCACTGGAGAAGGAACTGGCAATCCACTCAAGTATCTTTTATATATATATATATATATATATATATATATATATATATATATATATATATATATATATAGTAGACTCTCAGTTATCCAGGGATTGGTAGATGCTAGATAAATGTAGTTTCTGGTTATTTGAGAGTCACTATTAAAAGAGGCCTAGATTCGCTGCACATAGGATTCTTTGCTAAGTATATAGTCAGTGAGGGCTCTTCTAGCAGCAGCAGCTTTCACTCCTCACTTGCACACAGGTACACAGGTACGTTCCGCTGGAGGGTGCGGTACTGAACCCAGAGAGAATGTTACGCCAACACTGCCCTGACTCAGTCACTCATGCCTGTCTACTTCCAGGCAACACTGTATTAAAGAGACATACAGTGGAGGCAATCTAGCTGATAACCTGGCTCCTGAAATTTGTTGAGCCCTGCAAAATTGTATTTTTATTCAAAATACAGTATTCAATTTTTTTTCTGGTTGCTTGAGAGTTCCGGTTGCTTGAGTTCTGGTAAACTGAGAGTCTACTGTAGTAGGTGATTATGGGTGAACAAAAAAGCCTAAAACTATTTTCAACCCCTATTACTCCCACAATAAATTAAGAGTCCCCCTTTATATGCTGTTGCTAATGGCAGCATGCCCTACCCTGTATTGGATCCTGGTGCTTTTCAACTATTGCACATTGTATCATTCCACCCCTTCCACTGTTCTCATATGTTAGAAAAGTTAATGAAAGTTAGCCTGCTATGTCCTAACAGGAACTAAAGGACAGTCTAAATTCCAGGTATATCCTATAAGGATAGTTATTTGCCTCACTTCTAAGGTAGCTCTGATCCTCCTGTTTTTTTTTTTCCTCATGTGATGTGCTGTCTATGCAACAGCCTTAAGTCTGAGTAAGTGATCAGTGAGAGTCCACAAGCTGACTTGCGGTGAATGACACGTAAAAGTCCTTGGTTGTCACCAGGGCCGGGTTTACATTTTTGGAGCCCCTGGGCATTGAACTGTGCACATGTAGAGTTCACTGTCATTATTTTGCTTAACGAATGCTTACATACATCACACATACACACACACCCCCTTGGCATTCTTTGTGCTTTGTTGCCTCACAACCTGGAATTAACATGGATTGTTTGAGAATTTGCATCATTTAATTTACAAACCACAACTTTGAAGATGTTTTTTTTTTTTATTGTGAGGCAAACAACAAATAGGACAACATAACAGAAAAAGTCAGTGTGCATAACTATTCACCCCCCTAAAGTCAATACTTTGTAGAGCCACCTTTTGCGGCGATCACAGCTCCAAGTCGCTTTGGATAGATCTCTATGAGCTTGCCACATCTTCCCACATGCCTTTTCAAAAACTCAAAACGTGCCATTTGTTTTTTGCTGAAAGTAATGGCTTTCTTCTGGCCACTCTGCCATAAAGCCCAACTCTATGAAGTGTACAGCTAATTGTCGTCCTATATACAGATACTCCAGTCTCTGCTGTGGAACTCTGCAGCTCCTCCAGGGTTACCTTAGGTCTCTGTGCTGCTTCTCTGATTAATGCCCTCCTTGCCCGGTCCGTGACTTTTAGTGGGCGGCCGTCTCTTGGCAGGTTTGCTGTTGTGCCATGTTCTTTCCATGTGGTTATGATAGATTTGATGTTGTTCCTGGGGATCATCAAAGATTTGGATATTTTCTATAACCTAAGGCTGACTTGTACTTCTCAACAACATTGTCTCTTACTTGTTTGGAGAGTTCCTTGGTCTTCGTGGCAGTCTTTGGTTAGTGGTGCCTCTTTCTTAGGTGTTGCAGCCTCTGGAGCTTTTCAAAAAAGATGTGTATATGTAATGACAGATCATGTGACACTTAGTTTGCACACAGGTGGACTTAATTTCACTAATTATGTGACTTCTGAAGTTAATTGGTTGCACCAGAGCTTTTTATGGGCTTCATAACAAAGGTGGGTGAATACATACGTACATGCCAATTTTCTGTTTTCCATTTCTAAAAAAGAGTTTTATGTATATATTTTTCTCATTTCCCTTCACAAACACAGACTATTGTGTTCTGATCCATCACATAAAATTCAGATTAACAAAGCATTGAACTTAAGGCTGTAATGTAACAAAATAGGTAAAAAGTCAAGCGGGGTGAATACTTTTGCAAGGCACTGTATAAATCAAACATCACACATACACAGATAACACACACATACACAAATCACACACACACATCACACACACACCATTTATATGTATTTAGTTTACTAGAAGGCAGCTAGCCAGAATATAAACTTTAAACAAAAAAACAAAGTTAGATGCGTTCATCAGAGAACGAACCAACCTTAATAGTTTAGTTCTATGGCCATGACAACCCACTCTGAGAGCAACCTCTTTTAGCTCACTTGTGCCCTTCACAGGGAGAAATATCCTGTAGTATATCAGTCTGGTCCCACTCACTAGAGTTTTTTTTTTTTTTTTTGAGAATATAAACTTTACTTTTGTCATGGACTCCCAGTATAAGCCTTGGTGAATCTACTTCTTCTCATGGGCAGGAGCAGTACTAAGGATATGGGAGGGTTGGGGAGGAGCCGGCTCCGGCATCTTGACACTTTCTGCTTAGTAACAAAAGCAGCCGCATTTTTCTGATGAAGTCTTGGGCACTCTGTGCAAAATGTCCCCTACTCACTTCTTGTGCCTACAGTACTTCCTGTATTTGGTTCCAGAAAGTGAAAATGATGCGTCCCTCTCCAAGTCCTGCCTGGAGGAGAGTGCCGATAAAGCCTAATGGATGATCTGGCCCTGGCTGTAACTTCATGGTGTTCTCTCAAGCAGCTCTGTGCCTCATTATTCCACAACTCTTCACATAGGTCTTACTCTTCTTGTTTATATACAAAAAAGAGTGCATCCATGTTTAAAATAAAAAATAAGATTTTGATGGGCTAAACACTATCTGTTCTTGTTAAAGAAATAAAGGATAAATATTTGAGTGGCTTTAAACATGATAGTCAGACATTCTTGAAGTCTACCTCTTTGTCCATTACATGCCATTTCCATCATCTACTTCAGCACTAGAGACATGTGGTTCAGGCCTTCTGCTCTGTCTTGCTAGGCTCTATCTGGAAATGATGGATGTGGCCAGAAAGGCTCTGCAGTTATGCACTGGAGGAGCCAGCCATGATCCTAGAAAAATGACACTTCACTGTTCATGTCTGAATATCATCCCAACCCTGGATCAGCCAGTGGTCACCAGAAGAGGTAACAGTTAAATGAGTAACATATCACTCCCTTGTATACAAAGGCACCCATAAAATAAACCAATAAAAAGAAGGTCACAACATTATTTTTCAGTTTAGTACTGCCCATGAATAAAAGAAATACGGTTTAGGTACGGGAAAACATAAAAAAATTGATCTATGTTTATAATAATATACTATTATATTTCAAAGTACTAAATACATATAAAATGGTTTTGTTTGAGTTGTCAAAGTCTTGCAAGTGTTGAAGACACTTTGTGTGGGTGGGTGTGCAAGAACATAATATATCCTGAAGCTGATAGAAAGTACAATCAAGTTAGCAATCAGCTAATGAAAAGTAAGAAAAAAGCTATACATATGTTTTATGGTGATGAAACTGGAGATATTAGTGGATGACTGCAGCTGAAGTATAATGGTAAACTTGACTTCTCAGTTAATCAAGAATACAACATCATGTCCAAGCCTGTTAAGTCTTACGAGTTAATAGAATATTGAAAGCCTTTAATAGGCGGTTCCAATGGTCAAATAATAAAGTTTAATTTATTTATTTAGTAACTGGTTAGTAATAAAAGCAGTATTTGACAGAAAATCAATTCACTGTAGATTTTTAAACTTATATTTGTACTTATTATGGTAGCTTCCAACTGGCCTACTTTTCTCCACCCTCTGTTAAGTATCCAGGAGTGAACAAGGATATGCACAAAAACTACTGATTCTTCTCTATCAGATGCATTCATAATTCATCTGTATAGCTTTAAGATTCACAATCATTGGTTATTTTCAACAAGAAGTTTAGCAGAGCCTTTGGGTAACACACCTTGTAAAGTGCTTGGAGCCCAAAAGTAATATATATCTTCTTGTTGAAAGTAAGCAATGATTGTGATTGTGACTCAATCCAATGATTATGAATGCGTCTGATAGAGCAGAATCAGTAGTGTATGAAAACATTTTGTGCATGAAAAAAATTCCATTATAAACTTTAATAACCTTACCCCAAAGTTTGCAAACGTTGTTCGGTTTTCTGGCAGTTAATTTTGAGAAGGAATGCCCCTGAAAATCCAAGCTAAATTATCATAAAATTCATAATTCATTGTGGCCAATCAGAGTATGGGGATTCATTCTCCTCAGCAAAGCATCATTGGATGTGTAGTCTTTTGTTCTTACCACACACCTCTCTTCTCCCTGCTGCTCTGGATTACTGCACTGTGCTTAATTTTTACTATTTTGTTCAGGTGGAACATGTTTAAAGTACCACTGCAGTTCAAGAAAAGAGGCACTTGTTTGTCAATTATGCACCAAACTAATGATATTAGCAGCTACGTAAGAAATGTCCGTAAATAATTTTTTGAAAAATCGGGATTTTTTAAGACTATTTTTGAATACAAAAATCCATTTTGTGTTAGTAACATCACATCCTGATAGCTTGATGATGACAGTATGTGTTTGTAGTGATCAATGGAGGGAGTGGAGGGGAAGGAGACAACAGACAAAAATCCAGAGCCTTTGTTTAATAACTGGATAATATTGAAATTTACATCAAAGAATGCAACCATAGCTCTTCATAAAAGTAAATGCCCCTCTCACAAACACAACTTCCACCAATGCATCATAAATCCAGCTTCCTGCAGAGGCATCAGAATTTATTTTTGCGGGTAAAAAAATGATTTTTTCACTGCATAATTGTGTTCTTACTCGGACAAGGATATGTATACGTTTTCATTGTGCAGCGGTCCTTTAAGTGATAACTCACAGTCAAGCTCCACACCAATATTTTGCACTTGATCTGCATTGATGGATATGCAATCCATATTCCAGGTCATCAGGTCATTTAACTAAGCCTGCTTCAAATTTTTATTTTATAAGGTGATATCATGTCACCAAGAGTACCTGGACTATTTTACTTTGGTTTATTATAGGTACATTTTTGCGTCATTAGCCTTGCAGAATAATAACATCTTAGATAGCATATATCCCCTATTGGAAGCATGTAAACGTGGGAAATAAAGTATTTCCTTTAGGAGTGTCGGCGATGTATGTGCAGATCTATCCAAGGAAGGATTGAACCCGATCAGTGTCGTACCATCCAGTCCACAGTGACTTTAAGAAAGTCAAATAAAATATCATACTCCACAGTATCAAATGCCACAGAGAGGTCAAAGAGGATTAGTATTAGGGTTACCAAAGCATTTAATAAAGTTCAAGGGGGTAGTGCTTCGAAAGAAAAGAGGAGTGCAGGGATAAGGCGTCATGATTTGAAGGTGGACAATTTAGGGATAATGTGAGAATTTACTGGACAAACCCCCCCCCCCTGCCAAGATTTCTCAATGTGTGTATGTATGTGTATAGAAGATGTTAAGTGTCCTGTGTATCAAATGAGCTGTATCCCCCACAACCCCTGTTCATGAAGGGGGTTACATTTATGCAGGGTTTGGCTTGTGTGGTTTTAGTGAGAGTCTGTGTATTAACTTTTGGTGTGTGTGGGCGTAGTTAATGACTTTTATTGGTTACTTGGTTTTGATGGTCCATGATAGTTATAATGAGTTAGCATTGATTAATCTGGTTATCTAATGTTGAATCTAAGGGATGACATTTAATTTGAATGAGGGCTAACTTATTCTCTAAGGTTTGAAGATTTGATTGTGAAATCAGTCTTTGCTCTGGACCACTGCACAATGAAAAAAAACTATGTTTCAAAACTTTAAGTCTAAAGAGCATAATTAAGCAGGAAAAATTAATACAGCTAGTTTTTATTTTAGAAATAAAAATAAATGTATGTGTGAGGGGAGTGTTTACATTTCTAGAGTATTGTGGTTACATTTAATGATGCAAAGTGTCTGCTTCTGGGTTAGTGAGGGGAAAAGGGTGCAGTGTCAATTTCAGTCTTATCATGTTATCAAAGGCTCTGGATTTCTGTCTGATCCCTGTGTCCACTACCTGGATTCATTGATAATTCAAAAAACACACCATCATGATCCAGCTCTCAGTATATAATGTAACAAATCCAAAACAAAATAATTTAACATACTGATTTGTACACTAAACTAATCCTAGAAGAGCAAAGGGATGTCAGATTACTATTCAATTATTTAATTAATTAAGGTATTTTGGAACTCATGTTCTTTGAAACATGTCTGTATGTAAACCAAACCCAACAAATTGCTGAGGATTACTTGTTATAACTTGCTGTTTCTTGTAAGACTGTGACGTGAATTAGTCACACCATTACTTAATGATGTTTAACTGTAAGTAATACAAAATGTGTAAACAGAAGAAATCCTGTATTGTGACTCAATTTTAAATGTAGTTGTTTACTTTGTGTGAAGAGTACACTCAAATCATATATGAGTAGACTTAAAAAAACATTTGTATTACTTTTATCATCAATCATTTCTGAAGCTTTAGTGAATTTACTTACCGTATATACTAGAGTATAAGCCGACCCGAGTATAAGCCGAGGCACCTATTTTACCACAAAATACTGGGAAAAATGAGTGACTCGAGTATAAGCCGAGGGTAGGAAATGTGCTGCCCCCTGTGTCCCTCTTGTGCCCTCTGTGTCCCCCTCTTGTGTGCCCTTTTCTTGTGTCTCTCCTCTCTCTCCCATGTCCCTTCTCCCCTCTCCCTCCCTTGTGTGTCTTCCCCCTCTCCCTTCCCTGTGTCTCTTCTCCCTCTCCATTCCCTGTGTCTCTTCCCCCCTCCCTTCCTTGTGTCTCTTCCCCCCTCTCCCTTATCACCCTCCTCAACCCCCCTCCTCATTCTCAACCTCCCTCCTCACCCCCCTCCTCATCCAGAACCCCCTCCTCAACCCCCCTCCTCATCCTCAACCTCCCTCCTCATCCTCCCTCCTCATCCTCAACCTCCCTCCTCATCCTCAACCTCCCTCTTTAACCCCCCTCCTCATTCTAAACCCTCTCCTCAACCTCTCTCTGCAACCTCAACCCCCCCATCCTCAACCCCTCCATCTTCAACCCCCTCCTCAACCCCCTCCTCATCCTCAAACTTCTCGTTAACCTCCCTCCTCAACCTCAACTTCCCTCCTCATCCTCAACCTCCCTCATCATCCTCAACCTCACTCCTCATCCTCAACCTCCTTCCTCAACCCCCTTGCTCATCCTCAACCCCCTCCTCAACCTCAACCCCCCATCCTCAATCCCCTATCCTCATCCTCAACCCCCATATCGTCAACCCCCTCCTCAACCTCCCTCCTCAACCTCAACCCCCCGCCTCATCCTCAACCTCCCTCATCATCCTCATCATCCTCAACCTCCCTCCTCATCCTCAACCTCCCTCCTCAACCCCCCTGCTCATCCTCAACTCCCTTCTCAACCTCAACCCCCTCCTCATCCTTAACCTCCCTCCTCATACTCAACCCCCTCCTCAGCCTCAACCTCCCTCCTCATCTTCAACCTCCCTCCTCATCCTCAACCTCCCTCATCATCCTCAACCTCCCTCCTCATCCTCAACCTCCTTCCTCAACCCCCTTGCTTATCCTCAACCCCCTCCTCAACCTCCCTCCTCTTCCTCAACCCCCCCATCCTCAATCCCCCATCCTCATCCTCAACCCCCATATCGTCAACCCCCTCCTCAACCCCCCTCCTCAACCTCCCTCCTCAACCTTAACCCCACTCCTCATCCTCAACCTCCCTCATCATCCTCAACCTCCCTCCTCAACCTCCCTCCTCAACCCCCCTGCTCATCCTCAACTCCCTCCTCAACTTCAACCCCCTCCTCATCCTCAACCTCCCTCCTCATCCTCAACCCCCTCCTCAGCCTCAACCTCCCTCCTCATCCTCAACCTCCCTCCTCATCCTCCCTCGTCATCCTCAACCTCCCTCCTCATCCTCAACCTCCTTCCTCAACCCCCTTGCTTATCCTCAACCCCCTCCTCAACCTCCCTCCTCAACCTCAACCCCCCCATCCTCAATCCCCCATCCTCATCCACAACCCCCATATCGTCAACCCCCTCCTCAACCCCCCTCCTCAACCTCCCTCCTCAACCTCAACCTCCCTCATCATCCTCAACCTCACTCCTCATCCTCAACCTCCCTCCTCAACCCCCCTGCTCATCCTCAACTCCCTCCTCAACCTCAACCCCCTCCTCATCCTCAACCTCCCTCCTCATCCTCATCATCCTCAACCTCCCTCCTCATCCTCAACCTCCCTCCTCAACCCCCCTGCTCATCCTCAACTCCCTTCTCAACCTCAACCCCCTCCTCATCCTTAACCTCCCTCCTCATACTCAACCCCCTCCTCAGCCTCAACCTCCCTCCTCATCTTCAACCTCCCTCCTCATCCTCAACCTCCCTCATCATCCTCAACCTCCCTCCTCATCCTCAACCTCCTTCCTCAACCCCCTTGCTTATCCTCAACCCCCTCCTCAACCTCCCTCCTCTTCCTCAACCCCCCCATCCTCAATCCCCCATCCTCATCCTCAACCTCCCTCCTCAACCTCAACACCCCTCCTCATCCTCAACCTCCCTCCTCATCCTTAACCTCCCTCCCCAACCTCCTTCCTCAAACTCAACCCCCCTCCTCATCCTCAACCTCCCTCCTCAACCTCAACATCCCTCCTCATCCTCAATCTCCCTCCTCATCCTCAACCTCCCTCCTCATCCTCAACATCCCTCCTCATCCTCAACCCCCCTCCTCATCCTCAACCCCCCTCCTCATTCTAAACCCCCTCCTCAACCTCTCTCCTCAGCCCCCCTCCTCAACCTCAACCCCCCTCCTCAACCCCTCACATGCGCGCCACGTCATTAGCATATACCGGGTGCCGACGCAGGAAGGAGCGGAGGCCGGAGGAGAAGCTGCAGATGAAGGTAAGTGAGGGGACAGGGAGAGGTATTTAGAGGGGAAAAGGGAGGAGGGGGGTTTAGAATGAGGAGGGGGGATTAGAATGAGGAGGGAGGGTTGAGGATGAGGAGGGGGGGTTGCGTCGGCACCCGGTATATACTAATGACGTGACGTCACATGTGCACCACGTCATTAGTATATACCGGGTGCCGACGCAGGAAGGAGCGGTGGCCAGAGGAGAAGCTGCAGATGAAGGTAAGTAAGGGGAAAGGGAGAGGGGGAGGTATTTAGAGGGGTAAAGTGAGGAGGGGGGTTTAGAATGAGGAGGGGGGATTAGAATGAGGAGGGGGGTGGAGGATGAGGAGGGGGAAGGGAAAGAGACACGGGGGGTTAGGGAGACACAGGGGGGTAGAGAGACACGGGGGGTTAGAGAGACACTGGGGGGTTCTCCATGCTACAGTGCTCTATGTAGCTCCATGCAGTGACCTCACCAAATAAAATGTAACCCTTACCACATCTATCTGTGCAAGCACGGAATACTGTTACTCACCCAAAATAGAAAAGCTATTGGTTAACTTTTCAGTGAAGATGCTCTGCTATCAATCATAGCCTTCCCCCATAGAGCCTCATGAAACACGCATAGACTCAGCCCTGTGCAATAAACAGGGGGCAGGACAGACTGTATGTAAACAGAGATTTAAAACTTAAATTTTTTTAGCTGCTATTAGCGTAATTAAAAAAAATATAAATTTGTAACGGAACCCATCACTGTTTTACCCTGTTTTATGATTATTATGGTTAAAATATGATCCTACTATATGTATGCTGGTTTATGCTCTGCAGAATATTAGCCAGACTTTTGCAGACCTAGGCTAATAGATAATCCTATTACAGAGATTCAAGAGATAAGAAAGTTGTAAAGGATCCTTGCATTTTCCAAAGTGTTTTCATTCTCTGATAAGAACAAAGAAGAATGATCTAATTAATGTCTGATTGTATCCAAGTTGCCAGGGAGGTGTGACTCACCTATTGTCCCTATATGTGTTTTGTATGGGGGATATGTGCAATGTCTGTGTGTTATGTGTAAAAGATACTTTTACTAACTTTTGAACCCCTGGTCTGATTCATGACATTTTTTTATATGTTGTTCCCCTGGGTGAGAGCTATTGAACGGTGCTGGACTTAAAGGTGTACCCCCTGTATTTGGGGTACATCCAGAATGTGGTTTAAATTGTGTCTGTTTTAATTGTGTTACCTGTTAGCTGAGGGGAGGAGACGTGGGGGTTGAACCATGTAGATAATTGGCTGTGATAATTATGTGGGTGTAGCCCTTCAGAGGGCACCATTGCATAAAAGGAGATCCCCTGTCATTAAAGAATAGTTCTACTTGACCCTTCAAAACGTAGTCTCATCTCGTTCTTTGAGGGGATTGCTATATCATACTGGGGATTGCTATGCTTTTGCATACTCCCTTGAGCTGTAACTACTGAACGCTTGTTCCTGATGTACTATCCTTGGAGTCTGTGGTGGTTTTGGTGTCCGGTGCAGTGCTTGTAGGCCTCGACGCAAGCTAGGACGCGTCCATTAACGGAGGTACCCGGTCGGGGTGCCAGTAGATCCGTTACATTGGTGGCAGCGGTGGGATGGCGTCCTAGTAAGAGGAAAAGCAGCACGGAGACACCGGTAACGTTTGGAGTTACAAATTGAGGGCAACGCTAGTATCCGTACAGCGCCCCTGGCTACAGCAGGATGGAACCGGCTAGTTTTCAGACAGCGTTTCATGATGAGGAGGAGGAGGCGGCCGCGGACTACAGGGATGCAGACAGAAAGGAACTCTGGTATGATGCCCTGGAAGATGCCCAATGGCGGCGAGGTGAGAGTCTCCCCAGTGATGAGCAGCGGCTACAGAAGCGTGTGGCGATGCGGATGTATCTATTGGGAGAGCAGCCCCTGGATGAGTGGGTGACAAGACTAGAGACCCTGGTATGGCGAGAGCTCTGGCTAGACAACGCATACCAGGCCCTCTGGTGGCATACCGTTCGACTTACCCCCTGGACGTCTGAACACGACTTACCGGAGGGGAATGATTATGATGGCCCGGGTTTATTATGGGATGCCTTGGAGGACGATATTGATCTTGGCAGCATGGAGGGGTCTAGGTTTTGGGACATCTACGACTACCGGATGGGCATGTATGTCTGGGATGACGAAGGCGAGGTGAGCAAAGACATGACCCACCTGGTAACGATAGAGTGGGAGCTGGAGCAGGACTACCAATACCTGCTCAGCTTCGTGCATACTCGACAAGCAGAACCAGACTTCATTGACTGGTCCTGGGATGACCTCCAGATGGCAGGTAGAGATGGGACCGAGGTCTCTCTACCGGCCCTACAGGGGGCAGAAGGTGTTGTCCTTACCCCCAGCGGCAATGTGAACCCCAGGGGGCAGAAGGTGTCGTCCTTCCCCCCCAGCGGCAGTGTGAACCTCAGGGGGCAGAAGGTGTCGTCCTTCCCCCCCAGCGGCAGTTTGAACCCCAGGGGGCAGAAGGTGTTGTCCTTCCCCCCCCTGCGGCAGTGTGAACCCCAGGGGGCAGAAGGTGTCGTCCTTTCCCCCCAGCGGCAGTGTGAACCCCAGAGGGCAGAAGGTGTCGTCCTTCCCCCCCAGAGGCAATGTGAACCCCAGGGGGCAGAAGGTGTTGTCCTTCCCCCCCAGCGGCAGTGTGAACCCCAGGGGGCAGAAGGTGTTGTCCTTCCCCCCCAGCGGCAGTGTGAACCCCAGGGGGCAGAAGTTGTCGTCCTTCCCCCCCCAGTGGCAGTGTGAACCACAGGGGGCAGAAGGTGTCATCCTTCCGCCCAAGCGACAGTTTACCCTGACAAGGGGAGACACCAATCTCCCAGATGGCGCAGATGGGACCGTGGTCTCTGTGCCCACAGCCTGTCCAGATCCCCAACTACCCTCACTGAGACAACGGGAGGAGGGGGTAAGTACAAATTCCCTTCCCCAGCTAACTTCTAATGTGGCCCCAGGGTTAACAGAGGAAATGTTAACCCCCACTGACCCCCACCTTTCCCTGGCTACTGAGCTGGAATATGTCCCAAGTACCCCAGCAGAAGAGCTGGCATCAGGGCAGAGTGCCGCTGGCCTCTGCCCCTCAAGTCCCCTCAGAGTGTTGCCTCATCACCACAGCAAAATATCCAGTTGCAGTAATGGTTTGTTGTGGGTGGGCTGCTCTTGCACTTTGTTGTTGTGGGGGGGCTGCTCTAGCACTGGATTATTGTGGGTTGGTGGATCGTCTAACGGAGGCACGGACCGGCAGAAGGTCAGGTGCCTGGTTAGACTTCCCCCCAAAGGGGAGATGTGTGACGAAGTGCCCTTCGCCACTTTGGCTTGGAGAGGACTGTTTGCCAGCCTCCTGCCCTGCGACTATGGCCCTGGGACATATTGCCCTTCAAACACAGTATTCGGCCATACCAGAGTGTATGTCACTCATTCTGGCCCTTTACATACAGGGGGGTCATTCGGTACTTGCCCTGTGTGAACCATGATACCACAGAAAGCTATGCCATGGAGCCCATTCATATAATGAAAGACTATGGGAAAGACTTTAGCTACATGGCAATTGAACTGTGTGAAGAGGATCTGAGCGCTATTCAGTAGTTTTGTGCGCTCAGATCCCAGCTATCTGGGGATATGTGAAATGTGAGTCAATGTGAATTGCAGTAATGCTGATGGGTTGTCAAACTAGAGAATTGACCAACAAATACTTTTGTCCGGACATCCCCAGGCCGATCCGTTGGGATCAGACCGTGTATGCCGGCTTATGGTCACGGGGGAGGTGTGTAACGGAACCCATCACTGTTTTACCCTGTTTTATGATTATTATGGTTAAAATATGATCCTACTATATGTATGCTGGTTTATGCTCTGCAGAATATTAGCCAGACTTTTGCAGACCTAGGCTAATAGATAATCCTATTACAGAGATTCAAGAGATAAGAAAGTTGTAAAGGATCCTTGCATTTTCCAAAGTGTTTTCATTCTCTGATAAGAACAAAGAAGAATGATCTAATTAATGTCTGATTGTATCCAAGTTGCCAGGGAGGTGTGACTCACCTATTGTCCCTATATGTGTATTGTATGGGGGATATGTGCAATGTCTGTGTGTTATGTGTAAAAGATACTTTTACTAACTTTTGAACCCCTGGTCTGATTCATGACATTTTTTTATATGTTGTTCCCCTGGGTGAGAGCTATTGAACGGTGCTGGACTTAAAGGTGTACCCCCTGTATTTGGGGTACATCCAGAATGTGGTTAAAATTGTGTCTGTTTTAATTGTGTTACCTGTTATCTGAGGGGAGGAGACGTGGGGGTTGAACCATGTAGATAATTGGCTGTGATAATTATGTGGGTGTAGCCCTTCAGAGGGCACCATTGCATAAAAGGAGATCCCCTGTCATTAAAGAATAGTTCTACTTGACCCTTCAAAACGTAGTCTCATCTCGTTCTTTGAGGGGATTGCTATATCATACTGGGGATTGCTATGCTTTTGCATACTCCCTTGAGCTGTAACTACTGAACGCTTGTTCCTGATGTACTATCCTTGGAGTCTGTGGTGGTTTTGGTGTCCGGTGCAGTGCTTGTAGGCCTCGACGCAAGCTAGGACGAGTCCATCAACGGAGGTACCCGGGTCGGGGTGCCAGTAGATCCGTTACAAAATTATTTTAACTTACAATCTTGTGCTCTGTCACATCATGAAGAGCACTTACACTGAGTTCTGTGGCCCTTTAAGGTCAAGCTCTGTAGTAATCTCCTGAATGCGACTGGGTGGGTAAACACAGACCATCAACATTTGTTAGGCTAGGGACAAAGATATGAAGTTTTTTTCGATTGATATTGTTTAATGTGGTCGTTTTTAATAAAAAAATGTACTTCATATATCTATTTAGAGAAAAACAGAGACTGTGGATCTTTTCAGTCAGATCAGTGTAACATATACAATATCTCCTATATCCTAAAAGCACCAGTCATTGTAATATGTTTAAAAAAGAATACACATAATACTAATTATAATATTTTGGTATCCTAAATATATAAATAAGTAATGTATAAACAGTAAATCATTGAATAATAGTGTTGCTTTACATAGCATTGGAGCTAGTGAAGTTTTAGTCTGGCATGGAATTGTAGTCAAAAATAGAAAATATCTAACCAGTAAGCTATTCAGGTGTCCATTTGAAGGTGTAATTAACAGATATTGCTTTGACACAAAATGTATTTAATTCAATTTCACTTTAAAAGGGCAAGTTCCACTTTAAAAGAAGTTCCTTTTATGTAAAAGTTTACTCTTAGAGATTAACTGTTCATGTAAAACCCATGGAACTTGCCTAGTTTGCCGATTACGCCTTCATGTGCATAGAGAACAGAAGCTGACATTTAATCATTTTTTTTTTTTTTACTTATTGGTTAAAAAGTTTAAGAGCTAGATCAACAAACACTCAGGACATCATTCAATTACGATTTGGCCAATTAAATAGGGCTCTAAATAAGCACATAGCATATTTTTTTTATAGAAGTTTTTAGTTAGTGAAAACCTTGTTTTTGGATAGATGCTTACTAACTAAAAACTTCTTTAAAAAATATATGTTATGTGCTTATTTAGAGCCCTATTCAATTGGCCAAATTGCAATTAAATGAGGGCCTCAGACTGTAGCTGTGACAGATACTCTCATGTTCTGTGTTCCTCAGCAGTTCACACCTAACATACAATATTAATATATTAATCTAATATTTTTACTTGTACAGTGGAGCTTTAGAGAAATAGATTTGATAATGGAAATGATTTCAATAAAGTTAAAATAAACATGCACCTAATTTATTACATCAGCTGTGTCTTTCTCTGTCTTGTAAATTGAGGAACCTTGAAAGCATCCAAGTATCTGATTTGTAACACTATGGGCCCTATTCTATTGCACAAGTCATACATTTATACACACTTAAAATCACTCTTAATATTGCTACATATTCTGCAAATATTATTTATTGGCACTAGTGAATTCTTAAGTGAATAGAATGCATATAAACATTTATTTAAAAAAAACACACAAAGCCAAATTTATGAGTTCAAGGCATTTGCAAGTAGCTAATAGAATAAGGCTATATATCACTCTGATGTTTTATATCAAAGCTAACTGACTTAGGACTTGATTACATTCCCTATATAAAATCACTTGCTAGGCTTCTTTTACCTTGCAAGCACATCTATAAGTCACCACCCTCTAAACAAATTCCTCCCACCTCCCCATCCTATATGTACAGTATGTATGTATGTATGTATTATGTATGTATGTATCTATCTATCTTTCTATCTATCTATCTATCTTTCTATCTATCTATCTATCTATCTATCTATCTTTTTCTTTGATTTTGTCTATTGTATTACATTTGGCTTTAATAGTCAGATAGTTTGCATTTGTTCTTGAGAAATTTCAAAACCTGGAAGAAACCATGGATTTAAATAAAATAAAATGTAACTCTGTTGAAAAGTTGATGTTTTAAAAATTAATTTGTCAATAGAACTAAATACAACAATCAGCCCCAGTAAGATATCCCTTCTCCTCAAGTCCAAGGAGCACCCTCTGCAAGCTTGCTTGTGTATTAAGGCCTTTATTTTTAAAAACTTTCCCTCAATTATGAGCAATTCTGGTTCATTTGAGTAGTTTACTGATTAGATTCCAGATTGAGAAAGTAAAGAGAAAACAATAAATAAGCCACAAAAAGTAAACAACGGAGTAATAAATAGTAGACGGGGGGGAGTAAGCTATAAAGTAGAGGGAGAGAAATCAAGAGTAAATATATAGTAGATTACAAAGAGATGTCTAAATATCTAAATTAGATTGTAGTTCTTTATAAGAGGGTCGTTGAACTCCAAACCTTGATGGCCAGGGCCACACAGGATTCTATTAATATCTTGTCTAATTGCAGGTGAAACAATTGGTAATGAAAAGTGCCACTATAGTCTAATATTTCCTACCATGCATTTAATGGGCCACGAAAGTCCCCTATATGTGCTCTGCACCATTAGATAGAAATGATGAAAAAGCATATTGAAAAAAAAAAATATATTTTGTTAATTGATGTTGAATTCATGGAGTTATGATCAATTGAAGTCAGGCTATTTCAGTGTGTTGTCTCTGCCTGAATGTGTATTGCGCTCTGTACTGCGGGGAACATAATGAAAATGAAATAGAATCAGGTGTAGAAGCTTTCAATCAGGCAGTGTTAAGTGATTTGCAACTACTTAATTATATTCTAGCAAACATGTATCGCATCAGAGCTTGTGGCAAACAGCTAAATGATAGAGAGAGACTTGGGTTCAATTCCCATAGAGGATATATTTTCTTTACTATTTAAAAAATCAGAAATATGTTCTTTAGTTTCTATAATAAAGCATATGTCAATTTGAGGTAACTGTCTTGTTTTTTATTTATTAAAAAAAAATAATAATATATTAATTAGTTCTCAATTCACTGAATTATTCAATATGTATATATTGTTCAAATTATGCATTTGTTTCCTAAAATGTCTTCATTAGTAAATCATTGGTTCTAAGTCAATGCTTTTAACTTGATTTTTTTAAATTAACTGATGTATTTATTAACACAACACAAATAAACAAGTGGAAGGCAGGGGAATTGAAACCGTGACATAGCAATGAAATTGTTTTAAACAGATTGCTTACCACTGCACCACCATACTTCAGTTGCAAATCAAGTGTAAAGTCATGATACAATAACAGTTACAGACATTATTTATCCAGGCTCTTGTGGGACGGCTCCAAGGGCTAAAGTAAAATTACAATATTTATGTCTATTTTTGATCAATTTTAAAAATGTAAACACATTTTTCACATGATTTTACACTCTCTAACTGATGGTGCAGAGCACATATGGTGACTTTTTTTGTGGTCCTTTAACCCTCACAGTGCTAAGCATGCTAAATTAATGGGTTGGCAGTTTCATGCTGATAAACTAACCCATCCCCATATAGCATATATATATTTTTTAAATTTCCTCCCTCTCATGCATCCTTCCCCATAATGTCCTACCTCTGCTGTGATTTCCCCCTTCCCCTCCCCTCCAATCGCCTGCCCCCCTCATCAAGATTTGATCTCCAATCCCCCTCCCTGTGATATGCCAGCCCCTTGTGATCTACTATTTTCCCCATGATCAGCCCTCTGATCCCAAATCATGTTGATGTACAATGGGCCACCTGAATTTGACCTCTTCCTGGCTGGCAGGGAGTCCCAAATGACATCATGTCACATTACAAGTACATAATTCACCACCAGAAGTATTGTTGTCCAGTAATCTAATTTAAAAACACAGTTTACATTATTGGCTTCTACAGTACCTATCCCCATCTATATCATTGTCCTGAGCACTGCTGGAAAGAAATGAACATTTTCAACTGAGATAGCATTAATTAGCTGTCTTAGTAATGCTTGCATAATGTTCAGTTGAAATATTTCATTGCATTTCAGTAGTGCTCATGACAATGTGAGAGTTGGGGCGAGGAAATATCAGTGGCCATCAAGGAGTTAAACAGTGTTTTTAAATTATATTAGCTGGATAATTTATATTTTCTAGATTTCCACATCCCTATAAAGGGTAAAATACCTTCAATAGTGATGTGGAAGTCAGTTTTCAATGATGGAATTCAAACAAAAGGTTTAAATATTTCTGCATATAAACTGAATTATTTAAAGTCTAAAACCATGTATATATGTTTACAGCATTATAATAAATGTGCAGATTTTTTTTTGTAATTGCCAAAATTCATGTTACCTTTTTACACTCAATAATTCTACCACTGTGTCATCAACAATGTATTGTCTTGTTTATTCTTTATTTTCTATGTAGGTTTTCAATTTGCCATATTAAAACTCTTACAACTTTAAGCTGTAAAATGATAGTAATCTGCATTATTTAATCCATAGTTGTCATATACTTTTAAAAATGTAGTTGCATAAAGTGTCATGGAACACTAAACTTTTTCATGCATTTAAAAGAGAATGCTCTAAAAATTACAAAAGTTTTGCTTTGCATTAATAAATATTAAGTGAAACCTGTTTAAACTTAATGAAAGTATCAGTTGCAAAGAACATGTGTATGTCTGTAGATTTAATTGGCAAATAATTATTATTTATACATGTATATTTTTGGTTGTTGGCATGGCCGGATTACCCATTAGGCCAACTAGGCAACCGCCCAGGGGAGCTTCCCTGTAAGGGGCGCCATTTCTTAAAAAAAATGGTTCCTGGCTTAAAAAAATGAAATGTTGCAGTACATAGACTGGCTACTAGGGAGTAACCACCTAGAACAAGAGAGTTACAATATTAATGGGAACGTACATGTACAGAAAAGGCAAAAATTTTGTTTTTTGCATGAAATGCCAAAATAAGCATTTAAACACTTACCTTGAAGTTAGCAAAATATCTTTTAATTTCTGTCAGATGAAACTTATGGTTAGCACCCTCCAAACCCAGGCTAAACTGGTATCAATTTTGAAGAAAAAAAATTGGCCAATCAGAAGGAAGTAAAGTCTGAAACATTTGTATCACAATCTGGCAGTTGCTGTCTGTTTTTTTTCTCTCTCTGCCTGTCTCCTTATGGGCAATTTCTTTTGTGACCTCAGAAACCATCATTTCCTTTAGAGGTTACACACTGTACCCTGCAGGCATTGCTGGATTATCCAAATAGGCAGTCACCCAGGGGCATTTCACAGTGAGAGGCGCCACTTCTTAAAAAAAATGGTTCCTGGCTTAAATTTTTTTAAATGTTGCAGTTCATAGACTTGCTACTAGGGGGTAACCACCTAAAAAAAGACAGTTCCAACAGGAAAGGTAAGTTACACATACAGAAAAGGCAAAAATGGGTCTGATCATACCTTGTATACTCACTTGCAGGGGCTCCTTCACTTCACTGCCTAGGAGCTCCAAAAAATGGTAGATACAACCCTGCCTTAATTGTATGTAAGCTTCCGAGGGGTGTGCACTTTTAGATATCAGTATCTAGCATATAAATATGTAAGTACATTCAACTTTTCAATATAATACATATTTTTCTACTAATCAGTAGCTGTTTATTAGGAAACATTTGAAACCCACTCACTTACATATCCCATTAACAATTAACAATAACTCTATTGTGCAGTGATCACAGAAATAAATCTGAAGTCTCTGATAAAATGTATGCCTTTGTAGTTATCAGTGGAGGGAGGGGTGCAAGAGGAGGGAACAGGCAGAAGTCTAGAGCCTTTGTTTGATAAATGGATAAGATTGAAACTGACCCCACGCTGCCTTCCCCTTCTCTGGGCCACAAGCAGAACATTGAATCAAAGCATATAAAGATAGCCCTGCAGAAAACACTTCTCAAACACACAACTTCTTCCAATGATCATCATTTGTTGCATAGCGCAGCGGTTCTCCTCAGGACCCAACAAATAGGCCATGATTTCGGTTTAACATTGTTTGAACACAGAAGGAGCACTTAGTGTTCAACAAACTCTAATTTTCTCATCTGTATTCAAACAGTGTTCAACCAAAATCTTAGCCTGTCTGGTAGGTCTGGATGAGAGGTTTGAGAACCACTGGCAAAGGCAATATAATCTTTTTTTTCTAATTAGAATCTATTTGTGTGACTTTTTTCTGCTTAATTACACGCTTAGTCAAATTCAATGTTTTTAAACAACATTTTTTTTTTAATAGACACAAAACAAGATGGTTTCCATGAAAAAGTGCATTCCGCTGTATATATATATTTTATTTAATATTGACTTGAGTAGCAGTTTTAATTCTAATACTATGGAGAATATTAAAGTCCTTTCATCTCATCCAAGCATATAAACATTTTACTAGTTGGCTGCTAATTAATTCCGCTTTCTCCCTCCCATTGTAAATCTTGTATTCCGCTTCTGATCTTTTTTCCCCCTCCCTCAATGCTGTCACACCCAGTGCCCACTTTCTATAGATATTTGTAATGAACAGTAAGCCACTTTTATTCCTCACAAATAATGAGTTCATAAAACATTTCTACTTTGAGTTACTTTAATATGAATTAGGTTACAACAAGGTAGAAACAAAAAAACAAAACAATAGGCATTTAATTAGCGAGGGTAAATAATACAATCTACAAAGATCAAAACAAAGGCATTGTGGTAACAAATGTTTTATGTGTCACTATTGCTCATTGTCAAGAGCATGGATTAAACTGAACAAGCTTTAGGTGTTCTGGATATCTAAATGTGGATTAAATTTAATGAAGACATTCAATTAACAATAATGAGTTTGCAGGATAAATAAAGCTAGCCAAATAGATTGTCTGAACAATGAAACAAGACTAATTGCCCCATAGCTTGCTGATATATTCAGATGTTGATAAAATATATAATAATTTGGAGACACATAGGATGTTTCTTGGCGAAAGGGATGAAGTGCATTCATAGAGATATATTATACTTATTGAATATATTTAAGAGTTTCAGAAATTTTCTACCCAACTATAATAATCTACTTTGTTTGGGAAAACAGCTTTACAACAAGATCACTGAACAGGTTACAATCAGCCCTATTAAATTCAAAGCCCTTAGCATCAAGCCCGCAAAGGTTACGGGTTGGAAATTAGTCTGCATTACAGAGCTATTAAATAAGACTATGCCATGAGTTACGGGCTTGAGACGCAAACCCGTAAACCATTTGTTGCATGTTGGATGTGCGGTTGTGAACATGATCAATTAGTCAAACCCGTAGTTACGGGTTTAGAGGGAGCCAATGGCAAATGAGATTGTCATCATTACGTCACTGAAACATGGAGGTTAGATTTCAAAGTCTTACGGGCTTCAATTACGAGTTTCGATCGGACCCACATTCCAGAAATAATGTGATATTGATAAATCCGTAAATATGATAATCTAATACATGCGAGTTCCAATATATGTATTAACACATTGATTGCCAGGATCGATATAACATGGAAATTAAACTGAAAATCAAGTATTTTATATTGCAGATTTGCGAGCTTGAGAATGTTGTGCTATTTATTTCAATACCTAACATCACTTTCCCCTGTTATTATATGTACAGTAGTGTGTATATTTGCATTTACAGTGCTACGGATTGGACTTTACCACCCTAGCGGGTCCTCTCTAGTACCCGTTGGCTTTTTGGCACCATTTGTGGGTTACGGGCTTGAACGCCAGTGAATTAATTGTAATTTAATAGCGTGACTGGAAACGTAACAGTTATGGGCTTGACAGGTCAAAGGATTTGCGGGCGTGCTGTTCTTATTTCCACATCCTGTAGCCTTTTATCGCCCTTACCCCGCAAGTCGTTGGCGGGTTGCTTTGCAGGGGCCAATTTTCCTTTGCTATATGTTAATCTTTATTTATCTTTGTCTGAACTAAATTTATGTACAGCGCTACGGAATATGTCGGTGCGTTATAAATAAACTATAATAATAAAAATGTAATAGCGGCAAGTCTTATGGGCTACGTTACGGCCTACGGTTTTACACATGCAGGGAATTTAATAGGGCTAAATGTTGCCTTCTGTCTCTACTATCACACTCTCTATACAATGAACTCCTCTTGTATCAATATTTGGTATACTAAAATGCAATGTATTTTCAGGAAAAGGGTAAGCAAAATCATATGAATAAATGTATTTTTTAAAGTAATAAACACATCTTCAGCCTATAACCTTTATTAAAGTGTATTTAAAATGAGTGTCAAATAATTAAGGGATAGATGTGTTACACTAACCCCTGAAAAAGTCCTGTCAGTGGGTATATTGCATTAAATATCATGTACTTTGTTGTACCACGTTGTGTAAAGATATATTTAGATGCACTGTTGTGCTTACTTGCATTGCAGATTGGACACTCCACATTTCCCCATAGGGAGGCTTGTTCAGCTCTTACAGGTATTATGGTGAGATCAGAGAGCAATATAAATAATACAAGAAAGCCCAGCAGCACTCCATATACACAGTAAAGGACATCAGACATCCTTGTGATAAGGATAAGACAATCCTGAGGATTAGTTTAACCACATTTTTCTGGTAGGATTGGCAGTCTAGATGAGCCTATTGGGTTTTATCTGCTGTTTCTATGAACACTACCACACCCGAATTCAGTGTATGCCATATAGATTTGTAGATATATATATACATTTGTAGAGATAAGTGGATGGAGTGGTAGGGGAGGGAACAGGCAGGGGTCCAGAGGTTCTGTTTGCAACTGGATATGATTGAAAGCACTTTAAACTTTTTCATTTTACTCAAAGCAAAATGGTATACTCAATATAGGAAAGGAATATATTGGTAATAGAGGTATATATAATGGGGTATTATTTGCACATTTTAGAGTAATAAAATGAAATGTATAATGTTGAAGATGGTCATACTCTCCCATTCCAGAGGACAGGCTGTGGACTACAGATTTTACATTTTTTCTATGCATAAAGGAAAAACAGTTAAAAACACTGTACCCTTCAAGTGAAATAGGTAGCCGTCCCTGTTTTATGGTTTATTAGTGTACAAGCCATACAGAAATACGGCACTAAACAGGATATTTTAATGCCTTAGCACTCAGGCAGAGTTATGGGGAATTGGCAAGCACTAAGCGGAGATTTAAAGGACCAAACCAGATTTGCGTGCAAAAAATGCAACATTTCACGGGTTTTAGCGCCGAACGGGGAAATAGAGAAGAATTTTAATCATCGATCATCGGGGTAACGTTCAGGGGGGTTCTCTGTACTCCTATACATGTTTTAATATTATTCAGATCATTAGGTGGTCTGTGAAAATTTCAGATGCTGAAGAGAAAGTTCTGGAGCAGCACTGTCCACAGCAATAGTCGTATCAAACGATACAATAATTTGCCCAAGTTAAGAAGCAAAGGAAGTGGAGTATAGGGACCTAGACTTACATAGGCAGTACTTAGAGGGGAAGTGGCGTATCCTTGAAACTTCCAAACCAGTCAGGGTGTTTAATTCTTTTTTAGGTTTCCACTCATGATTTATTTGCATTTATCTTGCTGTGTTAGCAGCCCTTGGGGGCTATATGCATAAATTAGCTACAAATTAGTAAAACATTGCTTATTGATGATGCAAAAAAGAAAAGATACAAATATATAAATATGTTTTACATCACAGACTGACAAAATTGTATATCAAACAGTTGTTTATTTATATTGCAAGTTAAAGTGTTCTGGCTTGTGTGATTCCTGAAAAAGATGAGATATACTCTCACAATATATAACATATATGGGCCACTATATCCCACTATTAATGATTCTATTACTAAATCTCTCCATGGACTTGTACTAATTTTAAACTATAGTTTGGTCTTTACATCAGGGGTTAGTAAATTGTGCCCCTATCTTATTGAGCATTTTTTCAGTACAGCCTGGTGTATTTAGTTTGAATCGTAATTTTTTATATAAAAATTATTATAAAATGTGGAAAATGTTGGTGAAAAAAATGAGTGACCTCAAGAATTAAAGGGCCATTTAACTCACTATAAGTGTTTTTCAATGGTGTGAAAGAGCACAAGATTGTATGTTAAAATTATCTATTATTTTAAATTACTAAAGTCTGTTTACAAACACACTCCTGACTGTTCCATGATTAACAACATCTGCCAACGCGAGGGGTTAAGAATCCATGAGCACAAAGATTTATAGTTTCTCCCCGAACTTCAGGAATGCAGTAGGAGTTGTTAGCCCCAACTGCCATTTTTAGTTGATTCCAGCATTCCCTCGCTGCTCAGATTAATTAGTGAAGGGTTAACTCTCTTTCTGCTTATGCAGTCTGCACGGAGCTGCTGTTGTGGGTCTGTCTGGGGGAATGTCAGAGTCTCATGTAAACAGGCACTTCATTTATACATTTCTCTGTAAAAAAAAAAAACGTATTTCAAAATCAAGAAGTATTTTAACATGCTTTTAAGAGATCTTTTATTTGATGTGTTCCAAACTGTGCCAAAATAAGTGGCCCTTTAAGTTTGAATTTGTTGGTGGTCCACTGTATATAGTCATATAACTAATATTGATATCCCATACGTTTTGGAGCTCACTAGCTAGTCTTAGAAAAGTGATCCTTTTTTCTTTATTTTATGTAATGTCTTGACACTACTAGCTAGTTGTAAGGCATTTTTTGTATTCATCTATACCAATATTAAATAGGTTTTGTTAGTTTCAGAGGTAATTCACCCCTTAGGATCCAGGGGTCAAATCTGGTCTATTGTTTTAGATCCAATACCCCCGTAACACAGTTATAAAGTATATACAAGGTGTTGTAACTAATTAAACTGTGCATAGCTGAATTTGGATTCCTGGTGCCTTACCACCAACCAGAACATAAATTGGTCTGTGAAGACCCTCAGCAGTATATGGTGGTCCTCTATGGCCCTAATCAACTTTTAAGGGACACATGTAAAAAACAGTTTTTAGGCAATTTATAAAAAAAATTGGATAAAGTCACCAAGAAGGCTAGTTTTGTGAGACACAGTATGTTATATCATAGTGCTCAGTATATTGTCAGTGACATTTATGTTACCATGGAAACTATAGTTTTATATGTGTGGATACCAAAAGCAAACCAATTTATAAAGCTGGACCCAAAATATATAACTTATAAGAGGTTCTTAAAACACTTTAGACGATTGTTTGTTTTATTATTTTATTTTAACACCATTTATTGTATTAAATGCATTTTTTAAATAACCTAAAGTGCTTAGAAGAGACTATATTAGAACTATGAACTTTAGCAACGTGTACACGCACAGCGACGAGCGTGCTCGCGCCTTCGGTTTTCCCTAAACCACAAAAACTGGAGCCTGTTAAGGAGCGCGCCTTGGGAAACCCAGACTCTCCACCGCCGAGAGCGCGACCCTTTGCCAGCAACACCCGCCTCAGTCAAACTCAGAAGCGGACACGCGCATCTGGAGAGAGAGGTTGGTTTGCTGCTACACGTGCGCGAGCTTGGAAGTTAGTTATTTGGGAAGCTAGGTAGGAGGAAGTAGACTGGAGCCTGAAGGAGTGAGTAGGAGGAGGAGGGAAAGCAGTGGCTGTGTCCTGCACAAGTTAGTTCATTGAAATTCTGTGTGGCAAATGAGCAGAGGAGCGCGCACGCAAACTGTCTCCCTCCTTCCATTCTACAGGTCTTGCAAGGGACATAAATCAAAATATTTATACAAATGCCCACTGTACAATATAGGCCAACTATATTTTTCCAGTATTTTTATTCAATGCAATGTTACTAAGTATTCTTCTCTGTCACAAATTGCTACAGGTCCTTGCAGAGCATAAATCATAAACTCTGTACAAATACCAATATAATCCATTCACTATAGCAATACTTGTTTACCTGCTGTTTCCTTTATTTCTCAAAAATATTCTATATGTATATGTATATTCTAATGATCAATCATTTTGTATCTAAATTAATTGGCTAACATAGCTACCTAACATCACGATAATTATATGTACATAGCTATTTACTATCACTCTCCTCACTAGTTCTCTCCTTCTGGAGCGCTACCTTGTCATGGTGAAGGGGCTTGTGTACCTCAAAGAAGCTGTGAGCTATACCATGTAGAGTCACCCAAGATGGACACGCCATAGCAGAGAGATCAGGCAAATCACGGTCCACTGGAGAAGGAACTGGCAACCCACTCCAGTGTCTTTGCCATGAAAATCTTATGGATGAGCACAACCAGACACAAGATGTGCCTGCCGTGATGCGGTCGATAGGGTCATGAAGTGTTGGATAGGACTGAACAACTAAACAACAACTATCTCTATATCGACATGCAGATCTTTGTCACAAACGATTCCTTCAAATATTTTGAACTTGAATAATGTTTCCTCTCACTTGCAGCAGGTATATTAAATTGTGGATTTATTTATTGGCAGCAATAATGATCACTATTGATCTCTCCACTGCTGGATCTCTGGCTTGATGTGGTAAAGGGGCTTGTGTTCCTCAATGAAGCTGTGAGCTATTCCATGTAGGGTCACCCAAGATAGGCAGGTCATAGCAGTGAGGTTAGACAACTTGTGGTACACTGGGAAAGGGACTGGCAACTCACTCTAGTATCTTTGCCAAGAAAGTCTTATGGATAAGCATGATCAGACACAAGATATGCCTGGCGTGTTAAGGTCCATAGGGTCACAGAGAGTTGGACATGACTGAGCGACTAAACAACATTGATTTTTCTATATCTATATATTAAAAAAAACCAAAATATATTCCTCAAAGATATTTGAGAAAACTTGTGGGTGGAAGTGTTAGACAATTAGAAAAGTCTCCAACACTCTCCTAATAAGTCTTCATAAACTTATTTTTTGTTGTTGAAAACTGAAATATGTTATTTAGGTTATATAATACAGGAAAGATTAATATGAGATAACTGTGCTTGTGTTTATTTTTATTTGTAAAGTGTGCATAAAGCTCTTGTGGAAGTGCATGTGCACTACACCAACTATGTGGATTTCTGTACATCCTGCAGTGCGCATGCGCTGTGCCATGAAGGAACAGGGGTGGGGGGGGGGGACAGAAACGGACAGAGACGGGGAAAGGGGAAAAAAAACAAAGGGGGAAACAGAGACTGGGGAGGGAGGAAGGGGGGAAGAGTGACAGGGGAGGGAGAAGTGGGGAAAGAGACACAGGAGAGGGAGATGGGCGAAAGAGACACAGGGGAGGGAGGGGATGGGAAAGAGACACAGGGAAGGGAGATGGGGGAAGAGACAAATAGGAGGGAGAGGAGGGAAGAGACAAAGGAGGGAAGGGAAGAGACAAAGAGGAGGGAGAGGGAAGGGAAGAGACAAAGAGGAGGGGGGAGGGACACATGTAATATTATACCGTAATTTATGACTGGTAAATACCTACTATATATATATATATATATATATATATATATATATATATATATATATATATATAATTTAAAAAATAACATATATTTCATTTTTTAGATCCTAAATATAATTTTATTATTTTTAAATAACAACAAAAAATAGGCTTATGATGGCTTTTGCTTTTTTTTTTCAAATGAAGATCTCAGAGCACAAAATCTTTCTGATTTGTAACGGACCTCGGGGGCTTGCCCTGTCAGCCAATGAGACTAAAGTATGGTCTCTGCATTTCCTGTTGGTTTCAATGAAGTTTAAGTGGTGTTTACTTAATATTGTTAAATGCAAAAAAATATTTTTGTAATGTTTAATACATTCTCCTTTCGATGCATAAGAAAATGTGTTCCATGTCCCTTTAACTTGCCGTGTGCCTTGTGGCTGTGGTAAATGGTTGTCTTGTTTTTTTTTTTCCCCATTTTTCCCCATTGTTCTAATACATTGCCTTTCTTTTTTTTTGAATTGACCAATGTATGTATTGAAACACATATACACAAACATGTACAATATATAGGTGTATATAAATGAATATACTTGTAAATCAGTAAATACATCAGTTAAACAAAAAATAATCTGTTACCGTACTATGCATTAAAACCAGGTATAAATCCTAATATATATAGAATGGAATGTGTAACAGTATTTACATACTCCACCCTTATTATGTCTGCAGATTCTTGTGGGACACCTTCAAGGGTTATACAAACAATAATTAAAATTACATCTAATTAAATTCTTAGGATCTTTCCTATTTGCTGCCCGTGCGCAGTAACGGCCATTTGCCACTAGATGGCGCGGCTGAGGGGTCCATGAATTTCTTCCTAGTAACCCGAACGCCCCTCACCCTAACGCCTCTCACCCTAACAGCTAACCACAACACCCCTCACCCTAACAGCTACATGAACAAAGGTCCGATTCTCGATCAACTTTAAAAATAGAAACAACTTTTCAACATGATTTTCCATTCGCTAGCTCATGGTACAGAGCACATATGGTGACTTCAGTAGTCCTTTAATGTTCTTGTATTGTAAAATTTTGGGACCAATCCTGTTTGGCCCCGTCTTTGAGCTTAACATCTAGCATGTATAGTTTTTTTCCTAAAGCATCTTGTAAGATTAAAGCTCACAGATTTACAATCTAAAGGTTTGGATGTGGTAGATATTAAGGATGGACGTGATAAGCTTCTTTGAACAGATGGGTTTTAAGTGAGGTTTTGAATGTCTTGAGGCATGAGGATAGTCTATTGGAATGAGGCAAGGAGTTCCACAGATTTGGGGCAGCACGACAAAAGTCCTGAATGCGGGAGTTGGTGATAAGAGAGGAGTAAAGAAGAAGATCGTTAGCAGAACAAAGATGGCAGGTGGCAGAGTATTTTGAGACAAGAGCATATATATAAGGGGGTGTTTTGAATGCTTGGTAAGTTAGGGTCATGATATTAAGGCTACAGGAAGCCAGTGAGGTGACTGACCATGAGGAGCAGCAGATACTGAGATTGAGTGTGGTAGATGGGTCTAGCAGAGGCGTTCATTATGGATTGGAGTGGGGTTAAAGGGGTATGGGGAGGCCAGCAAGGAGCGAGTTGCAGTAGTCAAGGCGAAATATGATGAGAGAGTGTATTTGAATTTTAGTTGTGTCTTGTGACATATTTTGGAGATATTTTTTAGATGAAAAAGACAAGACTTTGTTAGTGATTTTACACGAGGAATGAAAGAGAGGGAAGGGTCCACTAGAACCCCAAGACAACGAGCTTGGGAGGTGGGAGTAATGATGGCATTGTCAGTGAGAGATATTTGAGGAGTGGAAGCTGTAGAAGAGGGTGCGAAGATTAGGAGAATCATGTTGAGTTTGAGGTGGTGGGCGGACATCCAGGAGGATATGCTAGAGAGGCAGTTGGAATCACGTGCTATAAGATGGTGCCATCGAAGGAGACACTAAATGTTTGATCCTGTAGGTAGGATGTGAACCATGAGAGAGCAGTGTCACTGATGCCAAAGGAGTGGAGAATTTGGATTAGAAGAGGGTGATCAACTATGTCAAAGGCAGGGGAAATATCCAGGAGAATTAGACTAGAGAAATGACCCTTTGACTTGGCAAGTGAGCAGGTCATTAGTGACTTTTGTGAGAGCTGTCTCCGTGGAGTGTTGGGGCTGGAAGCCGGATTGGAAGGCGTCAAGGAGGGAGTTGGATGAAATAAAATGGGTAAGGCGATTGTAGACGAGCATTTGAAGACAGGGAAAGTAGAGAGATAGGGTGATGGAGCAGCGTCAGATGAAGGATTCTTAAGATGGGTATAGTTATGACATGTTTTAAGTATGATGGAATTGTAAGGGTTAGGTTTGGGGTTAGACCTATGGTTTATGGTTAGGGTTTAGGCCTACAACTATGCATCTTCCACTATCCTAACCATAACCCTAACTCTAGCCCTCACTCTATGAACAAATTGAAGAAAGTCTCTGCACGCTACCATCGTCACTCCTGGTGGGGATGAAACCGGCAAGATCAAAACTTTGTCCTGAAATGCCTACTGGGGATGCTTATGTGGTTTACCACCCCAACTGTGACAGATAATTAATCATGTTGGATAAACTCATCTGTACATTGGGAGGACTGTGAGTGGGACATGTGCTGTGTTACTGATTTATAGTCCTTTAAAGACACCTAGGAACACCAGTAGCAGTATCCTGTCGCTCACTGGAGACGGAACTGGCAACCCACTCCAGAATCTCTGCCATGAATACTACCAAGTGGATCAGCATGACCATGGACATAAAGATGTGTGTGGTGTGTTACGGTCCATGAGGTCAAGGAGAGTTGGAGACGACTGAACGACGCAAAAAACAGAAGAATATGAAAACAAAATAATAAAAGCAAATGACATTTATAATTCTAACTAAATAACTATATTTTGGTGTTTGTATACAAATTATGGTTTATGGTCTTTTCGGGATTGTATTAATACTTGTAGTAGTTGCAGAGTAGAGACAGGTAAAACACATCAGCTTGTACTTATGACTGAGAGCAGTGTGTATGCAGTTGTATACATATGGTGATTTATGTTCCTTGCAGGACCTGTAGAGCTGCAAGCGTGAACGAGCTTGCGTGCGGCCGCTCCCGAGCTCATTTCCAACACAGAATTACAATCAGCCAAGTTGTGCGCGCAGCAGCACGGCTCGGAATACAATAATAAACACTCATTTTAAAAATAACAGCCGCTTAGATTTCCGTTGGTGGTCACTGCGGCGATAAGGAGGGACCCACGGACCGGGGATCCTGACACTTAAGGTACTTTGTAAACTTTCCCAGGAGCTCGTGGGGTCCCTGTGCAATGTCTTGGAGGAGCTCAGCCTTTTGTTTCTGGGAGGCTCAGGGATAACTGGCGATGCAAGGCACTTCCTTCTAGTGTTTAACCCTTTCACTGGCAGAGGGGCAGCAATGAAAGGGTTACTGGTGCTCATATTTCAGTTACTTTATCTCTTTATTATTTGGAGTAACAGCCTCCCATTCTGTGATCTCTTCCTTATTCATGGAGTATGGCTCTTATCTTGTAACTTTTACATCTACCTCTGTAGGAGCACAAGAGAAGTCCTGCAGAATATGAATTTATTTGCAGAATTGTACACACTCTGTGTATCTTTAAAACATAGTTTACACATCGTAAAGTTTTGTTTGTTTAGTCATGTCCGACTCTCCGTGACCCAATGGATCACAGCACGCCAGACACATCTATCTTGTCTTTGGTTATGACAAAAATCTACATGTTGATCTAGAGCCAATTGTTGTTTAGTCATCTCCGACTCTCCCCGATTTATGCTCATCCATAATGTTTTCACTGCAAAGATACTGGAGTGGATTTCCAGTTCCTTCTCCGGTCTGACCTGCCCATCTTGGGTCACCCTACATGGTATAGCTCACAGCTTCATTGAGGTACACAAGTCCCTTCACCACGACAAGGTAGCGATCCAGAAGGGGACATAGTGAAACTGGTGCATCAATTTTCAAGAATGTCTTTTGCCATTTAAAATGTTGGGAGTTAAGTGTTTGGAGCCACAGGCTCTCATTCTGTAATCTAACTAAACTATTTTGGACCTATCCTGTTATATGTGCGCATTTCTGCATGCGCGCCGCCACTGACTCTAGGCACGAGCCCAGCCCGCCGTTGAGGGGTTTCAGGTTATGTGGTTAGAATTAGGGGGTTAGGAAGTGAGGTTTAGGGGGTTAGGAAGTGAGGTTTACGGGGTTAGGGTTAGGAATTGAGGATCAGAGGATTAGGGCCTTCGGATGTACTATCTATTTTTGACAGCTACATGGGGATGAGAGCGCGGCCTACTCGCTAGAGTCCTCCGCGGTGTGCTCCCAGCGCATCCACAAATGCGCACATAAAACAGGATAAATGCACTATTTGTTAAAGGCAATATTCAAGGAGTGTTGGTCTAAACTTTTAATACTAAATGGTGCTAGCAAGGTATACCCAGAGGTAAATAAATAGCTACCTCTGCCAGGAAAGGGCTTTGTGACCTTGCCAGCTGATGTGATGTCTCCTCCCACCAGATCCTGGAAATATGTTCCCTCTTCTGCCACTTTCTGCAAGTGTACTAAACCTCTTGAGAACTTTTCATGATCTTGTATTGAAAAAATGAACATGGTTCTGTAATGTTTGGGGTAAACATCAATATATTGTAACATCTTAGTTACTAAATTATTGGGATGTTAAGGCAACCAAGCGATATAAATGTGAACAGAAAGTCATGGAAAATATTTTGTTCTCTGTATGATCTTTTTTCTTTCTCTCAGCAGATGGTTTTCTTGTGGCAATGAAATTAGACAGACAGCTGAATGTGGATGGGGTGATTCATTACTTGGGATTTCCCATGAAATCAGCACAACGTTCCTTCTGAAGAATCGTACTGCTCATGTAAAGGGAAGGGACTGTTAAACTAATTTCCATCAAGAAGGGTCAATTTATGATAGAAAAATGCTGAAGACAGAAGGGAAGGGTGATAGGACACTAAGAAGCGCCTCTCCACATAGAAATGCATACAAGTCAGATTTCCATGCCATCAAGTGTTCGTTTGATGGAGTTAAGCCTGAGATTACCCCAAAGCCTGTGTCTCTGAAGCTGAGCAGTAATGGAGCACCAGCTGACACTACCCGAGGAAGGGCCTCCTATGGAAACAGAGTTCATAAGATCAAAAACATGTTTATGCAGATGGGCTCATCTCCCGGTGAAAATCAGCTTGAGACCAAACTCATAAAGCCCGATCTTCCTCCATCTCCGACAAACCCTACTGTTGTAAGCGTGCAAAAGAATAATGCACTGAATATCAGTCCTGATCACCAGTCCCCGGAAAAGACTATTCGGACAAGCGAGGATGGTGATCTGGATAAGATATCATTGGCAGAGAAGTTTTCAGAAACTAGAAAACTCTTTGAAAGAAACCTTAATCGTCAAACCACTTTTGACAGGTCTTCCCCCACTAAAGAAGAGAAAATTACTAGAATAGAACGAAGACAGGGTTCTTTCGAAATTGAGACTTCTGCCTCTGATTGCAGTCCTAACTCATCCACGGAAATGAAAGCCACTCCTCCTGTATTTAAGGGTAAAGAGTCTGAAGAGGCCAACCAGCTAAGCCACAAGTCGTCATCATCATCATCATCAAGCTCATCCTCAACATCCTCTCTCAATGCAGGACCTATATCAAGGAGATTGGAAAGTTTTCTTGCTGACAGTGACGTGGAGGAATCCAGAGACTTGTTAAAATCAACTGAAGTCTTCAGAAGTGCCAGCAGTTCTAGTGTGTCTCCAGCAGTAAATGAACTAGTGAGTGATAAAGGTGTGAACAATAATTTTGGGACCAAAGATAATATCCCTGTTGAGTGTGAAGAGTTAGAAAATGAACAAAATTTAGATACTGGAGAATACTCGCCTTCACTTCAGAATAACAATACATTGCCAAATGAGGAACCGGTTGATCTTAAGAGTACCACATCTGAAAAAACCCAAGAAGAGATGGTAAGGGCAGAGCTAGTAGTGTTGCAGAATGAATCTTCAGAGAGTGACGAAGAATTGAAGGATGACGTGTTTGATGAAACAAAAACTCTTGAGAACAAAATGGTGGCTGATGGTGTCCAAAAAGTAGTTGAGAATTATGTTCTAGAAAAGAGTAAGAAAAAAGAATTTGAAGACGTTTCTAATACACCTCATATAGAGGCTAATTTGAAACAAACTGAAGAAATGGCAGATGATCTTGATAGTGAAGAGGAGGATGAAAGTGAATTTGAAGAGTCAATTGATAAGAACAAAAATATGATCAGATATTCCTCCAGTGCGTTTGGGATAGAGAACGCAGCTTTTGATGATGACAGGGACACCGAAGGAGAAAGTCATACAGATGACAACAAATATATATTAGAACCTGAAGATCCTTATGGATACAGCAGTGATTATGAAGAAGTTCCTGGACTTTCTGAAGAGGAAGACCCAGAGCCTGCACGAAAGGTCAAGTTTTCCACAGCTCCAATTAAGGTATGAAAAGTTGTTTTGTTGGATTCTTCAAGTTATTAAATTATTTGTTATATGCTTTAAGTGACACTGAAATGAAAATGCACATAGGCAAGTGGTTGTTTAAAAAAAATAATTCAATGTAAGTGTTACAGAACTGAGCTTTAAAGTTGGGTAACCAATCCTCCATCTCTATAAGAACCCACGCTTTTTAATAACAACCTATTGCAGTGATATATTATTATTATCTTTTATTTGTAAAGCGCCAACATATTTTGTAGCGATGTAAAGGGGGATAAGAACAAGGAAAAATACAATTATAGCAGACTGTAAAAGATGGACGGCCTTGTTTTGAGCTTAAAGCTTTGAGGAAAGTTATTTTTCCCAAAGCACCCTACAAGATTAGAAACTCGCTACTTATAGTCTAAATCCAAGGTCTAATTGCTATATTTTGCAGCAATACATGCTTTTTAATATTATATAGTAGTTAGAAATGTCATCATTTTTATGCAACACTACTCCTTGCTACATTTTAATGTATTTAATTAAAATGAAATTAATTATGCCATTTTAATTATTATATTTGAAATGATTTCATAGCGAAATAGTCAAATTTTTGTATGTGTCAAGTGTATTATTAAAAAAAGCCTTTCTGGTTCACTATCTGATGACTCTTTTTAATGACAGATTATTGCTGAATAATTAATGGTTGTCCCCTGGGACTGTATATTCTTCAGTGTAAGTCATATATTAAAAAAATACTAGCCATACACAGACCCCAAATATTGTCTAATTAGTTTAAAAAATTACTTTCTGGGGTCTGAGCTCACAATGAGTAAAAAACAACCAATTCCATATATAAGCTGTTGGAAAATGTGATAGAACTAATTCTATGATTGAAAAGAACATTGCATTCTCTTACCACGCACATTTTTGCTGGCAGAGATAGTTTCTATGGAAACCCTAATTTATTTGCCATTTTTATTTGTATTGTACAATTTTGGCCTTCTGCATTAAAGTTACACTTATCTTTTTATACCTTTTCAAATACAAAATGTTCAGTGTAACATCATTTGTAGTATCACATAAAATTGGCTTTTGTTTAATCACTTTTGATGCTTAAATAAACATTTTAAATGGTGGTATCCATTCTCATTTTTAATTATCAGAAGAATCTGTAGTGCCTTATTGCTTCTTATGTTATATGTCATTTAGTTGTGGAGCTTGGGAATGGTGCAAAAGTAACTTGACTTGGTCCCTCCCTGGCACCTCTCATATCTATCTAATGAAAAATATACAATAGACTCTCAGTTAACCAGAACTCTCAAGCAACCAGAAAAAAAATTGGATACTGTTCTTTAAATAAAAATTTAGAGGGCTCATCAAATGCCATGAGCCACACAATGCTTACAGGCACCTAGATCTCATCCACTGTATGTCTCTGCAATTCAGTGTTACCTGGAAGCAGACAGGCATGAGTGACTGAGCCAGGGCAGTGTTGGGGTTACATTCCCTGTGGTCAGCACCGCACCCTCCAGCCCAACGTACCTGTGTGTAAGTGAAGAGTGAAAGCTGCTGCTGCTAGAACAGCCCTCACTGACAAATATGCTTAGCAGAGCATCCTATGTGCATCTAATCTATGCCTCTTTTATAGTAACTCTCAAGCAACCAGAAACAACATTTATCTGGCATCTACGAATTCCCATGGGTGCCGGATAACCGAGAGTCTACTGTGTATATTCCCTGGGAGCCAGGGCTCCCAAAATCTGTATTGCTGGCTCCTAATTATTGTTATGAAGGAATTCTTTCCATGCTGCTAGAACAGCCTGTTAGTGCCCTGTCAGGCTATAGCCTGGAAGGAAGCCTTTCATAGAGATGTTTTACATTTATTAGAAATATTTAGGAGCCCGCACTACTGATTTTGGGAGACCAGGCTCCTGGAAATACATAAATTCAATATTTATTTTTTTTATATTTATGCATTTGAACAGCTAGAAATAAGTTAAATGCCATGTTTCCTGCTCAGGATTTTGATAAATACAGTTATTGCTCTGCACTCTGGGAAACTGGGCAGGGATATGCAAATGAGTCCACAATACATTTTCACTGTTTAATCCATACATTGAGTCTCCCTCTTCTACTTGTTGCATCTGCAGTAACTTCACCCCAATATCTGTGATTTTCACAAACTGTATTTGAGTTTCTCACAAGGATATTTGCATTTGGAGAAGAATGAGCTTTATGGTATAATAAATCCAGATATAGGTGTTGCATCTAATGATGATGATGCAACAGGTCTTCGTTTTCTTTGCTTCATCTGAAAGAGGGTATTCTCTGTGCATTTCTTGATAGTTTTAATGCAGTTTAAACATATTTTTGTTCATATTTTTCCATACAAAACTCCACTTTTAAACGGTCTTTCAATAGTTAAAAAATTAGAATTATTTTTACAGGAGCTTTGTACCTTGGTAACAACTAGCCATGCTGGGGATGTATGGAACAACATAACAACATGAGCAGGTATGCAAGATAGGAATGTTAAAGCATTTCTGAGAAAATCCTACACTTAGATGACTCAGATTGCCATCTTAAACTGCTAGTCTAAGTGTAACTTGTGGGAGTGGGTTATCTATGTTATCTATGGAGCCTTATTCTGCCCTTGTCAGTGGGCTATTTGAAGACGACCTTTTGTAACAGAAGTGAATACAAAATGTTATCTGCGTCCATTGTTCTTCCCACTCAGACAAGGCTTCTAATCCATTTACAACGAAAGACAAAATGTCTGTCATCATTAAAGTAGCACTGAGTACAATCGTACAATAGGTAACAAAGGCTGTACTTCTTTATTTTAAACAATGTAAACACATCTTGCCCATTATTAAGTCAAGTTCTTCAATAGGCAAACTATACATAATACACTGCAGTAGTTCATGATTATGTATGTATTAGTTGTGCAATTATCTATAATACTTTCTGAAGTTTTCCACTACTAACACATCTCAGTACCTGTCATATTGTTGCGGTTCATTTTTTAAAATTCACTAAGATTTCAAAAAGTCTAAAAGGTGTTTAGTGGGAAAGAGTAAAATCTGACGTTCTAGTGTGAATTCACCTTCAAAATGCTTGTAAATAAAACGTAACATAGAGCTTCATCAAAAAGCCAGTCCTACCTAAGCTTTAATTTACATTAAAGGGGATACCTGGATTATTTTAAATGACCACCGCAGGTCAAGAAAAAAAATAAAAAATTCTCAAGTATGTATCAATTTAACAATATTAGTAGCTGTATAAGCCATGGATGTAAACTTTTTTTTGTTGTTGAGAAAATTGAATTTTTAAAGGGTTTATGAGTAAAGGGAATACATTTTGTGTTTGTTACATCACATCCTGGGAGCTGGATGATGGGGGATGCATGTTTTGGCTATCAGTGGAGGGAGCGTGGGAAGAAGGGAACAGTAGGAAGTACAGAGCCATTGTTTGTTCACTGGATAAGAGTGAAATTGATAACACACTCCTTTCCTGTCACTAGCCCAGATATACAGTGGATATAAAAAGTCTACACACCCCTGTTAAAATGTCAGGTTTCTGTTCTGTAAAAAAAAATGAGACAAAGATAAATCATTTCAGAACTTTTTCCACCTTTAATGTGACCTATAAACTGTACAACTCAATTGAAAAACAAACTGAAATCTTTTAGGTAGAGTGAAGAAAAAATATAAAAATAAAATAATATGGCTGCATAAGTATGCACACCCTTAAACTAATACTTTGTTGAAGCACCTTTTGATTTTATTACAGCAGTCAGTCTTTTTGGGTATGAGTCTATCAGCATGACACATTTTGACTTGGCAAGATTTGCCCACTCTTCTTTGCAAAAACACTCCAATTCTGTCAGATTGCGAGGGCATCTCCTGTGCACAGCCCTCTTCAGATCACCCCACAGATTTTCAATCGGATTCAGGTCTGGGCTCTAGCTGGGCCATTCCAAAACTTTAATCTTCTTCTGGTGAAGCCATTCATTTGTTGATTTGGATGTATGCCTTGGGTGGTTGTCATACTGAAAGATGAAGTTCCTCTTCATGTTCAGCTTTCTAGCAGAAGCCTGAAGGTTTTGTGCCAATATTGACTGGTATTTGGAACTGCTCATAATTCCCTCTATCTTAACTAAGGCCCCAGTTCCAGCTGAAGAAAAACAGCCCCAAAGCATGATGCTGCCACCACCATGCTTTACTGTGGGTATGGTGTTCTTTTGGTGATGTGCAGTGTTGTTTTTGCTCCAAACATATCTTTTGGAATTATGGCCAAAAAGTTCAACCTTGGTTTCATCAGACCATAACACATTTTCCCACATACTTTTGAGAGACTTCAGATGTGTTTTTGCAAAATGTAGCCTGGCTTGGATGTTTTTCTTCGTAAGAAAAGGCTTTCTTCTTGCCACTCTACCCCATAGCTCAGACATATGTAGAATACGGGAGATTGTTGTCACATGTACCACACAGCCAGTACTTGCCAGATATTCCTGCAGCTCCTTTAATGTTGCTGTAGGCCTCTTGGTAGCCTCCCAGACCAGTTTTCTTTTCGTCTTTTCATCAATTTTGGAGGGAGCTCCAGTTCTTGGTAATGTCACTGTTGTGCCATATTTTCTCCACTTGATGATGACTGTCTTCACTGTGTTCCATGGTATATCTAATGCCTTGGAAATTCTTTTGTACCCTTCTCTACCTTTTTAACAATGAGATCCCTCTGATGCTTTGGAAGCTCTCTGTGGACCATGGCTTTTGCTGTGGGATGCGACTAAGAAAATTTCAGGAAATACCAACTAGAGCAGCTGAACTTTATTTGGGGTTAATCAGAGTCACTTGAAATGATGGCAGGTGTATGCTGACTCCTATTTAACATGATTTGGAATGTGATTGCTTAATTCTGAACACAGCTCCATCCACAGTTATAGGAGGGTGTGCAGACTTATGCAACCACATTGTTTCATTTTTATATTTTTTCTTCCCTCCACCTAAAAGATTTCAGTTTGTTTTTCAATTGAGTTGTACAGTTTATAGGTCACAATAAAGGTGGAAAAAGTTCTGAAATTATTTATCTTTGTCTCATTTTTTTTACAGCACAGAAACCTGACATTTTAACAGGGGTGTGTAGACTTTTTTATATCCACTGTATACTACGTGCATCAATTGATGGAACCAAAGCTCTTCAAGATTGTGTCTCTCCCTTTTTTCCCCTTTCTTCTTGCTTGATTATTTTTTCAGTCAAAGTTTTTTTATATATATATATATATATATATATATATATATAATTGTTTTGCAAAGGATCCTTGAAGCAATTTGGAAAAGAGAATATACAGTATGCACTTACATGTCATGGATTGTGATCTCGTATTTTTTGTTGTCAATCCTTGAAATGCTTTGGCACTTTTTTCTTTCATAGAGACCTGCTATTAAATAATTATTTATGTGCGGATAAAATACAAATTCATAAGACTATATGTTTTTGCAGGTGAAAATACCAAATATATGTGTTCAGACAACTCTATCCAGACTTTAGTATTTTAGTTAGACGATTCCAAAAAATGTGAAATATGAACAGGGTGAGTCATTTCATTGCATAAAAGCTAAAAGCCATTCTTGGTAGCGTGTTTTGTCCAACTTTAAAAAAAATTTTTTAATAAGATTTTAAACTTTTTATTGTATTCTTTGTTTTCTGAGATTAAACGTGCAATACAGAATTGTTAAAAGTTTTCAATTTCAGAAATACATTTTATTCTTTTACTGTATCTACAGTTGATTAGGTATAGGAAGGCTTTTTTAATTTTTTACATTGTTAATATAGTTTGTAAAGTGTGTGTAATGCTCCAGGGGAGCGCATACACACTTTACAATCTATTTGTACTGATTTCCGTACATGCCGCAGTGTGCAAAGTTTGGCGCCAGCCGCGCATGCAACAGAGGGGTGAAAGGGACAGAGAGGCAGAAAGAGACACAAGGGAAAGGGAAACGAGGGAGGAGAGGGGAAAGGGAAACGAGGGAGGAGAGGGGAAAGGTGGGAAAGGCACAGGGGAAGGAGGAGCTGGGAAAGAGACACGGAAGGGAGAGGGCGGAAGAGACGGGAGGGAGAGGGGATGGGAAAAACACAGAGGAGGGAGAGGGGGAAGAGACACAGGGGAAGGAGGAGCTGGGAAAGAGACACGGAAGGGAGAGGGCGGAAGAGACGGGAGGGAGAGGGGATGGGAAAGACACAGAGGAGGGAGAGGGAGAAGAGACACGGGAGGGAGGGGGGGAAGAGACACAGGGGAGGTAGAGAGGGGGAAGAGACACGGGGAGGTAGAGAGGGGGGAAGAGACACGGGGGAGGTAGAGAGGGGGGAAGAGACACGGGGGAGGTAGAGAGGGGGGGAAGAGACACGGGGGAGGTAGAGAGGGGGGGAAGAGACACGGGGGAGGTAGAGAGGGGGGGAAGAGACACGGGGGAGGTAGAGAGGGGGGAAGGAGACACGGGGGAGGTAGAGAGGGGGGAAGGAGACACGGGGGAGGTAGAGAGGGGGGAAGGAGACACGGGGGGAGGTAGAGAGGGGGGAAGGAGACACGGGGGGAGGTAGAGAGGGGGGAAGGAGACACGGGGGAGGTAGAGAGGGGGGAAGGAGACACGGGGGAGGTAGAGAGGGGGGAAGGAGACACGGGGGAGGTAGAGAGGGGGGAAGGAGACACGGGGGAGGTAGAGAGGGGGGAAGGAGACACGGGGGAGGTAGAGAGGGGGGAAGGAGACACGGGGGAGGTAGAGAGGGGGGGAAGGAGACACGGGGGAGGTAGAGAGGGGGGGAAGGAGACACGGGGGAGGTAGAGAGGGGGGAAGGAGACACGGGGGGAGGGAGAGGGGGGGAAGGAGAGACAGAGGGAGAGGGGGGAAAAGAGACACATGTAATATAATACCGTCATTTATGACGGGTAAACGACTTGTCTTATAAAGAGTTTAGTATTTCAGAAGAAAAATACAGTGTGAAAACCTTACAGAAATGCCATTATTGCTGTAAATTTTCTGTATTGGGAGTCATTTTGTTTCACATAGAAACTATAAAAGTTTCCTTTAGAACAAACCCAGCATAGATTGGCCAGGTCAGGATCCACAGGCTCTTCATTTCATTCTTTACTATTTAGTTTTTTTCTCTCCTATATTTACATATTCACCCTTATTATTATAGTTTATTTGTAATGCGCCAACATAATCGGTAGCACCCTGACATGATTTCTACAAAAACAAACAAACATTTGAATGGGTTATTACTAATGTGGCTGACTACAAAGTGCAATTCGTTTTGTAAGTTTCTGATCCAAATACTGTAAACAACCATATATGCATAGACAAGTATTAACATAACCCCAGTTGTAGATATAAACCTTTTTTTCAATAGATGAACGCCTGTGGAAAGAAAACCTATATCTTACATTATCTTCTGTTTTGTTTCATTTAATTCTGTTGACACATTGGGCTACAGTCACCAAGATGAGGGTCTTGGGGATCTTACATCTTGGCAAATTTGCTGTATGAGATAATATGGTAATGTTATGGTACATTGCCTTAGTGAATCTAGACTATTGTATCTGAGAGAGTACCAGTCCTTAGAAAGTATGGAAATTCAGTATAGTTTAAAAAACCCAGCCAGACTGTTCTTCATATGTCCTTCCCACTTTCTGTATTTTTCATAAAAAGTTTGAATGTTTTTACAGCTGGTAATGACCCCTGAGTTTGGCACCATTTTGGCCATCTATGACATAAACTCCCAAACCTGCTAGTACTGTGATTCCGTTGCATTGCCATTATCTGCAGTTCTTTATACTACATTATCTTATACTTTTGAGAGCCTAAAAGGAGACTTATACTGTCAAATCTCTTACTGCGACGCACATCGTATGGTAGTAAAACGCCACTTTGGATGTGATTTGCATATACAATTTCGAATCGAGAGATACTGTGAGCGGTGCGGATGAAGTTTATTCAGTCAGTCATTAGTTTTCCAGAGAAAAATGTATATCATGTTGTATAATTCAGCAAGGTGACAAGGCTGGTAAATGCCAGGGTAGGACAATTGTCAGTTATGTTCTTGTCTGTGTAACCCAAAACGTTAGGAGCTTTATAGATCGCATTTATATTGCAATTAATATACCTTTCATTTTCCTTTAAAGGGATATGTAAGTTAGCAGGATTTTGAATGCATCTGAGAGAAGATAATTAGTAGTGTACGAAAACATGTGTTATAAAGAAATGTTCAGTTTTGTGCAAATAACTTTAAGTAAAGTCAAATCCAGCTGTTCACACCCACAGGACCCTTACATAGGCCGGGTTCACACAGGAGACACAGCAAGATACATATTTTTACCTTTCTGGTACAGAGCACATGAAGTAACTGTTGCAGTTCCTGTACTGAGCACACAGCCAGAAGCCACTCGGTGAAGAATGATACATTGTGTTAGCCTGATTCTGAATTTGAATGTTATGCTAATTCAGGTAGGATTTTCTAGGGGCGTACACCATTAAATGCAAATGCCAAAAACATAGGAAATTTTGCTAACTTCAAGGTAAGCTAATTAATGTTTATTTTGAGATATTTTCATACAAAAAATGTTTTCATACACTACTAATTCTTTTCTATCAGATGCATTCATAATCCAGCTCCTTTACATATCCCTTTAAGCTACATATGTGAATACCAATTGTTGTATATGATGACTAAAATAAGGTCAGTTTGTAACAAATTTTTTTTTTGTGGTCCAATAGAAAAGTTCTTCATGTAAGTGCTTTTAAAACCTTCTAGGTTTTCCTAAAAAATTTATTTTGTTGCATCGTTCAGTCGTGTCCGACTCTCTGTGACTGTAACACACCAGGTACATCTTTATGCCCATGGTCATGTTGATCCACTTGGTTTGCATGGTAGAGATACTGGGGTGGGTTGCCAGTTCCTTTTCAAACCTGTAAAACCAGTATTATATTTTAAGGTCTACAAGGGTATTTTTTCTTCAGATTCAGTCATGGCCATAAAGAGACAAGACTGGAAAAAATTGACAGATTCGTATGGAATTTAAAGGGCCAGTGTAAGAGCTTTCAAGGTTAAACATATTTTAACTAACAAAAAAAAATTCATCTACAAACAGCAGCAAATCAGTCCTTTAGCCAAGCATAGAATTTAAGTAGCCAGTTTCATTCACTTCCTTTCTGTGGTGCTCAGGACAGTGAGAGGTGGGGATTGGTACAGCAGTGGCCATTAATGAGGTAAATTGTGTGCTTTTTCTTATTATATTTTCTGGCTAAAGATTTGTTTTGCTGCTTTTTCCACATATATTTTATATTAATTAATAAATAAATTAATTAAATAAAAATAGATTTAACGTGAAAAGATCTTACACTGACCCAGTAAGGAGCCAGCCATGCTATTTGGCAAACTTTTTTTCCCCATTTTAGCCCGATAATTGTTTATGTATGTGGAATAAATAGAAAAGTATCAGCATCTATCCGAGGTATCAGGTTCCCAGTGGGATTTAAAGAATTGAGTTCAAAGTGACCCAGTAGAGTTTTCTACCTCTTTGGAAATGGAAGAATCATAAAAATGTATAATAAACCAAAATCAAACACCAAGTAAAACAAATAAAACTGGATTTTTACTGTAAAGGAAAACTGCAGTGCTGCTTTGTGACAAGTTTACAACATCATAAGACTTCTTAATTAGTAATCTGGTTGCTTTTGTAGTGCTCTCCCCACAGTCTTGCGTCAGTAAAGCATGTCATTTAAAGTTCTTTGAAGTAGACAGTTACTTCATTTTGGAGTCACATATACTATACAATCAGGAAGGTATAGGGTCAAAAAGCAAAACTCATTTTCTTTCTATTTTACTTATTTTTTTTTACATTTTACAAGTCTTCTATATTTTAGTAGTAAAAGAGGCATCTAGACACTTATAAACTTATATCATTAGGACCTATTGCTCTTTATATATGTATTTTCTCTAATATAGTACTTGTCAAATCATTGTAGTCAATGAGCTGTGGCTGATAAAATGTTATTTGTGTCTACTGACTTTGGGCTTTATATATTTCCACTATTCATTGACACATGGCATACTTTGTAATGTCCCATTCTTATACACGTCATTCTCCTTTTGACTGCTCTCTGCTTTACATCTTTGAGGAACTTATAATTGCTTACATTTTTGGAAGCCCAAATCAATACTAACATGTAATTGCTGATCTCATGGCTTGACAAATCCTGTAAGTCATGTTACCTAAAATATTATTGTTGACTTCTAACTTCTTATATTATATTTATCCATTTTATGGCTCCTAAAAAGTAGTTAGCTGGCTCCTAAGATTTTTATTTAGAATTGCCAGCCCATGCCGGATCTTAATTTAAAAAGCTCAATCCATATTTTTTCTAAAGAAAAAAAACAAAAAAAAAGTGTGAGAATAAGCTATTAAAACAGTAATTTCCATGTATATTGCACTTCGGGTGACTAGCGCACATGTATTTGCACACTGGGCGAGGAAGCTAATCAGCTGCTCACTTATCAGATTGGCCTTTATCTGTTATGGTTTGTACATTGGTATTTTCATGCTATTCAGAGGTCAGGAGCGACCACACTTGGAAATGCTTTAAAAAAAGGCCACGTGCATCTGAGGAAGTGAATTGTTTAGATTCTTGTCTTCAACCTCCTGTAACCTTCATAAATAGAAACGCTTTGTTGTCTTTTGTTCATTTACCTCTATCTCACTTGTGTTCTGCTAAATAAAAGGCATCACTGTTCTTAAAGTTTCCTTTTTTTTTTTTTTTTTTTTTTTTTTAATCTAAAATTCACATACATAGATATGAACACTTAGACATAAATATTATAATCAACCAACTTTTAGGACCTAGTCGAGTATGTGTCTTGCAACCTTAAGAATAAACACTAGTAAACTTATAGATTTTCAAAGAAAGAGAAAAAAAAAAAAGGAAATAAAATAAAAATAAATTTAAGTTTACTTCTGACTCCTAACACTACAGATAAACTAAACAATCTGGGTAATTTTGGCATAATCCACTTTCTAATGTTATATTCACATGTATTTACACATCTTTCATTATCCTTTAGTTTGGTTGGCTTCTCGCATCTTCTGTTTATATGTTTTGATAGAATTTGGATAACCCCTGAACAAAATGTCATTTTTTATTTGTTGAATACAAAAGCGGATATTTGCAATTTTTTTTTCTAACATACATTCAAAAGGGAGAGTTTAACTTTTAAACATTACAAGAGACTTTCTGAAGCTTCATAACTCCTTATTAGAAGTGAGAAATGTTTTACACTGTTTTTTTTTGTAAATCTTTTACAGCGTCTTTTTTCATAAACAAAAATCTTGTTTTTAACGTCTTCTCTGTTCAAATGAACACAGTGGAGATTCCAAATATTATCTAATTAAACTAAAATCTAGGTAATAAGTATTTCATCAAATGAATATTAGTTTAATGAAGGAAAATGCATTTTTTGATAACATTGATGTTTGCAATTTTGAGCTGTCATATTTCTTTTTTTTAATTGTTTTTATTAATGAAAATAAAAATAAAAACAGTTGTATGCTAGATGCATAATATGTAGCAAGAACATACTGAAAAAAGTATAAATGTTATAGACATGTTCTTACATTTTTCCCAATGTTTTCATTTTTTTTTTGTTCGGTAACATTATGAACCTTTAATATGATACAATAGGGTATGCTATATCCAATAAGCCCTACAGTGAAGAGAGAGATTGAGAGATTCCACCTTAAAGAAAAGGGTTCTTATCAGTAAGGGTGGTTAATCTGTGGAATTCTCTACCAGAGGAGGTGGTGACAGCGGATTCGAGAGATAACTTTAAAAGGGGACTGGATTTATTTCTAACTAGCGAATTGCCCGTCAAAAAATGACGGCAATGAAATTGTAAGGTAGCTAATGCTGTTTGGTGTCTAATAATGAAATATGTAATACATTACTAAATGAATATACTGTACCTATTTTGAAGCATTGTGATGAAGAGCTGGGGAATTCAGGGTTATCATGGATAATTAGAGAGGCAGCATTGATCCAGGGAGAAGTCCGGTCGCCGGTGTCTTGGATCAGGAGGGAATTTTTTTTTATTTTTTTTATACAACTAATTAATTAATAGTTAATCCGCATATTGCAGATCAGAGGAGATCTTAAAAGGTTAAACTTGATGGACTGAAAGTCTTTTTTCAACCTTAAATACTATGGGCCTCATTCAATTGCAATTTGCCCAATTGAATTGGACCCTAAATAAGCACATAACATATATGTTTTAAAGAAGTTTTTAGTTAGTGAAAACCTTTCTTTTGGATAGATGATTGCTACCAAAAAACTTCTTTAAAAAATATATGTAATGTGGTTATTTAGGGCCCTATTCAATTATGCAAATTGCAATTGAATGAGGGCCTATGTAACTATGTAGAGATAAATATAATTATATAAAATAACTAGATAGATAGATAGAGCGAGAGAGAAGGGATGGGATGAAGCATTGGTATCTGCTGATTATTAACCCCATCCAATTCAAAGAGCGATCCTACTTCTGATCTACCTACGATCATAAATCCATTTTTTTTGGTGAGTGGTCATTGCCATTAATTACTGATTAGCCTGTATTTTGTACATTTTCTTAATGCATAGAAAATACTTACAAGCTCATACGCAATGGACCCAATGCCTCCAGGTTTAATTAAGACATTACTAATTTAATAACTTGTATATAATACATTTTGTCTCGGATCATTCAGAATTCCAATTTATATGACTGTAAACACCTTTACAAACTCAACTATATAAGCCTGTGATTATATTTACACATCTGCTGCTCTATTGGTATTTATCCAGTGACTGTCCCCTGTATCATGTAAAGCCAGTAACTGACATCAACTGCTGGCACCGCACATTGTCTGTGCAGGGATTGCAGCTTCAGGATCCCCAGCCAAACAGACAGTGCTTCTGTATTAAGACTATTGGGTGATCACAAAACAGTACTTATAAGGAATGTGCATTCATTATTTACTTTGCAAATAGCCATAACTTGTTTATTTTATAGTAGAGTTCAAATTGGGCGCACAATAAAGTCGTATGACAAAATACAGAAGCGCCAGGATGAAAAAGCCGAAAGAGCCAATGCTCGCTGTCCAAATAGTCCTCTCTCAGAAGAAGAAGAAGCTCTTGTGTTCTTTCTGACCTCCTTCTTTCTATTTATTTTATAGTAGCCTAACAAGTATGTAAGGAATAACTGGGGCATTGGATTATATTTGTATCCTTGGTAAACAGTCTTGCATACCAAGGTACATTCTTCTCTTCATATAAATATTTATTCTCTTCAGTGTTATGTTTTTTTTTGGCTTCATTTTGCTATATATTGGTTTCTATACATATTTCTTAATTTGGACTACAATGAGTGGCTATAAGTTGCCAAAAGATCCAACTCTTAGATAAGGGATATGGAAGGCTTCTGGATGTTACCAGGTATGTAATACACCTGTCTGTTTAGTTGTATGTACGTTGTTTGATTTTAGGCAGTAAAAACAGATTTGTATTGCTTCTATATTACAGTCCCTTTTATTGGCCTGACCACTGCAGCGCATGCAGACACAGACTCTGTAATGTCATAGCCTACCAGGGACCACATCTCAGCAGTTTGTTACAGCATATTTACTGTGACATGGTCCCTGATAGGCTATGACACTAAACACCTTCAACAACACAGAATCTGTTTTCATGACCTGCAGACTATTTGTTTGATTTTAGGCAGTAAAAACTGAGATTTTAGTTACTTCTTAATAAAATAAAATACAAGTAAATATATATACTTGGATATATTACATGAAAAGTAAAATCCAGAAATCTTCCACATCCCTTTAAGAGTATGTTGCTGAGCTTCTTAAATAAAATAAAAAAAGCCAAAATATGTATTTTTTCCCCTATTTTTAGAAACCAGGGATCTTCTTGGTAAATTGTATATTTTCCCAGAATCCTACATGTAACAGCAAAAAAAATGATTTTATAAAAGTAGTCTATTATAATCTGATATTATTATGCAAAAAGTACTAATTTTGTTTTAGCTTTTCCCCCTCTTTTCTTGAAGAGGGGTTCAATTATTTTTTCCTCTTACAATTTTATTAATATATTATCTTATATTTTATATTGACTAGATTGTGAACGTTTATTGGCAACAATTATTTATGATTTTTTTTAATAATATTATTTACATATTTAATATACTTTACTGAGCCAGGCTTGAAACATTGATAATGTAAATTATGTCTGGAAATCAAACCTCCTTCAGATAACTGTATCTTGCAGCTCCTTCTTTGCTTCCTCGATCCTGTGATCCACGGAGACCCATCACAGGACAGTGATGACCTATGAATTGCTGACACATACTCCTGCACTGTGCGTGCTCATCATCTTCTATAAAGTAGAGAATGGGAACATTTTCAGATAACTTATGCTGAGATTACATAACTTTCTCTGTCAGTTTTCCAACATTTTTTTGTCAAGAGGTTGCAATTATATTTATTTACAGGTGTACTTTTTATATCTGCAAAATTCTGGGACCTTTGCGGTGTCCCTTTTCATATAATCTTGTAGTTTTTGTATGTGAAGCTGCTTACGCAGTAAACGTCTACCCAGGCAGTTCTAATGGCCAAAATGACATCATTTTTTACTAGAATATTATATTGCCTGTCAAAAAATGACGGGAATCAAATTGTAAGTGAGCTAATGCTGTTTGGTGTATGGTAATGAACTAAACAATACATTAATAAAGGAATATACTTTACCTATTTTGAAGTAATATATGCAGGAAGCATTGTGCAGAAGAGCTGACAATCTCTTTTCATGTTGCTGCAGCATACAATGTGTGTTTTCAGTGCTGTGGAGCTGCTGTGTAAGTGTCAGCAATATGTAGTGTAAATTGTATGCGTGCGCGAGGCAAATCCGTTAGGGTAGCTGTGTACTTCCGCATTCTGTAAGTTAGTGTTGTAAAATGGCGCCTAATGTGTGGTACGCGGCTGTTGGTGATTTTGCGTCCTTGTTCTTGGAGCTCGTCCGGCTTTTTCGGAAAATCTGTATGTGTTTGGTGGTGTTTTGGGTGTTTAGGGTCCTGTAGCCTCGTTTTAGTTTTTTTTTTGGCGCCATTTTTTCTCTCGCTTAGAGGATTTTCGGGTGTCTAAACTCTTCAATTTGGACTTAAATGGAGGTGTAACTTCACTTGTAGAGGTCCTGTGTGCTCCTTCTTGCTGTGGGTAAGCTTTATGTGTTTGTTGTGTGTTTTTATTGTGTTTTGAATGCTTTGAGGTTCGCGCGCGTCGGCCGTTAAAGTCGTAATTTTGCAAGGTCATAATGTTTTTTTTCCGAAGTCCCGCGTCTCGCATTTCTGTGTCGTAAGTCTGTTAATGTTGCAAGGTCTGCACGTTCCATGCCAGCAACTGAGACCCTCACTTCGCGAGGGACGCAGCGTTAGCAACAGCTTTGGACAACCCGCACTTATGACAACTATATATGTGATTGATTTTCTATTTTTCGGGGCAAAATAATATTAGAGAAGCATGACCTTCTATTACTTGCAACTCGCCCATTTATCAAAGTTGTTTAGGAGCCCACTGGAGAAGGCAGTGCTTGAAAAGTACCACTGTAGAAAGACTGATTGTCCTAAACTGGTTCCTGTACAAAATCCTAAAATTATAGGCTATTTGTAAAGCGCTTCAGGCACGCATCAGGCTAAGCTTGTCAGTCAAAGTGGGCTAGTTACACCTATGGTAATACACATGGGCCCTCATTCAATTGCAATTTGGCCAATTGAATAGGGCTCTAAATAAGCATATAACATATATTTTTTAAAGAAGTTTTTAGTTAGTAAACATCTATCCAAAAGTAAGGTTTACACTAGCTAAAACCTTCTTTAAAAAAAATATGCTATGTGCTTATTTAGAGCCCTATTCAATTGGCCAAATCGCAATTGAATGAGGCCCTAAGAATCTATCCAAAAGCAAGGTTTTCACTAACTAAAAACTTCTTTAAAAAAAATATGCTGTGTGCTTATTTGGGGCCATATTCAATTGGCCAAATCACAATTGAATGAGGGCCATGGTGTTTATGTTACAAAATAACATTTAAAGGACATTCTTGTGAGAAGTTGTTCTTTCATTCCTATGCATCTTGAATTGCCACTGAGCATTCGTGTACACAACCCCCTTGCAACATTATTTAATAATTTAACTTCTGTTATTATTCTTTATTTGTAACAATCCAACATATTCCCTAGTTCTGTACAGGGGTACCTTAAGGGTCCAACAGAAACATCATTTTTTTTCTAAAATAAAAAGTATCTTTCCCTACTAAATTATGCTTTTAGGTGGTTTAATTTGAAACTACTACTGTAGCACCCTGGAGACACCAATGATAAATTAGTGGAAGTAATGTGTGAGAGGGGCATTTACATTTCTGGAGAGCAGTGCTTGCCTTTCAAGATGCAGATAGTCTACTCCTGAGAATATGTGTCCAACAGTCTTCCGACCTCTCCCCTATTAATCAGTTATTAGTAATTGCTGATCTGTCGTAGGGGTCCTTTAACAGTTCACAAAATGGCCTGTGAGCGATGGCTCTGGTAAAGCCCCTTACCTTCGTCTTTAGTTCCTTGCACTCTCTGAAATCCACACTTCTCAAAATGGAGTCGCCCAACAAGACAGAGGGTACCAAAATAACATAGTAATATTTTCTAAGTATGTAATTGTGCTTGGTAGACTTTTTAAAGGGATATTACTTGTTATGCCACTATAGTGTGCCTAAGATTACCTTTGTATTCTGGTGACTAGGATAAGCAAGTGAAAAGCAGATTAACAAGTTATAACATTTTTAGTGCTGCTGTGGCATTCTTTATGGAGTCTGGTGATGAGGAAGCTAATTAGAGTTGTGATACAAATTTAAATGAACATTGTAGTTTAGTAAAAACTTCACATATTTGTGTAGTATGTAATTACATAGGTAGCTATATAACCATAATATAAAAAAGCATATAAAAATAAATAAAATAAAAAATGTAATGGTTAAAGCTTAGGCAGCCACTAAAATCTTACATTTTTCTGAATCTACAATGTTCTTTTAACGGGACATGGAACCCCCACATTTGTCTAAAATGCAATCAAAACCTTATTTAAATCTTCTTTTTTTTGGGGGGGGGGGGGGGCAATAAAAAAGGGCTTCAGAGATTAAAATTGTAATGCAGCATTGCGGCACTGCCAGGATACAACCAATCACCCTGATTTTAACACTGTTGCAAATGTCATTTTTAGAGGGTTTAAAACGTCAGTTGTGTAACATTTTGCAGGGCTTTTGTGCAAAAAAAGAAGTTTAAAGAATGGCATAATAGCATATAAGAATCATAAGCGTTAAAAAGGATTCCTGAGCTAGCGAGAGGAATGGAAAGTTGTACCCAAAATGATAGTAGAAGTTGCGTGACAGCGTAGTATTGGTCTCTTTTATTTTTTATTTTTTTATATATATTTAGATTCCAGGGCTTGACAAATCCTGGGAGCCAGGGGAACATTTTATTATAATGTTTCTATATATACTCCAAGTGTGTGTGCGTATGCGTGTCATACAGTCGTGTCCGACTCTGTGACCTCATGGACTGCAACAAACCATGTGGATCCACTTTGTATTTATGGCAGAGATACCGGAGTGGGTTGCCATTTCCTCCTCCAGAGGGCCACAGCATACAGCTCCTGTTGTTCCTAGGTGGTCTCTCATCCAAGTACTGACCAGGCCCAACCCTGCTCAGTTTCAGGGTGGTGTGACCACTTGGTTCCCTGACTGGAATCAAATCCAGCTGTGATGATAGCACCAAATCCTAACCACTGGACCACCAGGGAACCCCTACTCCAAGGACTGGTTCCTACAAAAAAAAATGTTTGCCCCACTCCTCACTAACATGGCTTCCTTCTAATTTTCAAATATATTTGTATGTATTTGTCAACACCTAGTAGATTGGAGTAGCCGCGAATGGCCAGTACTGTAGATGAATAATTAAAATATTGCTTTGTACAGTCCTATACTTTTTTTAATTGGACACTCATTTTTAGAGTGAAAAGCTATAAAAATATAACTCTGTCAAAAGCAATACTAATTAGAAGCGTTCTAGCACATTACTAAAATGTCACTCAAAATGAAAGTCTCTCCAGTAAAAATGTTATCACTATATATCTTACTATTTATCGGTACGAATAATGTGCCATGATCCATTGCTGAAAAACAAGATATTAGACTGGCTGTACAGTTTTTTTCCAAGATATATTACTAAATGGGACTGCAGCTTTTACCAACTGTCTCTGTGATTGAATGGGCCTATTCTTCTGTGCTCTCTCATTTGCAGATCTAGGTCTGTACTGGGTAACATGACAGAAAGCTTTTGTCTGACTTTGTTTACATATTATGAGAATAGGGTTCAGAGCCAAAATCAAGTGGGTTGGTTCATATGTAATATAATATTCACACACAGGTACTCTCCATATTCTATTGTGTGTGGAGGGGAGGATACAGTTGTGCTCAAAAGTTTGCATACCCTGACAGAAATTGTGAAATTTTGTCATTTATTTTGAAAATATGACTGATCATGCAAAAACATTTCTTTAATTAAAGGATAATGATCCCATGGAGCCATTTATTATCACACAATTGTTTGGCTCCTTTTTAAATCATAATGATAACTGAAATTTCCCAAATGGCCCTGATCAAAAGTTTACATACCCTTGAATGTTTGGCCTTGTAACGGACACACAAGGTGACACACACAGGTTAAAATGGCAAATAAATGTTAATCACCTGTGGGTTTTTAAATTGCAATTAGTGTCGGTGTATAAATAGTCAATGAGTTTGCTAGCTCTCACATGGATGCACTGAGCAGGCTAGATACTGAGCCACAGGGAGCAGAAAATAACTGTCAAAGATCTGCGTAACAAGGTAATGGAACTTCATAAAGATGAAAATGCCAGTCAGTAATGTTCAGTCACTTATTAAGAAGTGGAACATTCAGGGATCTCTTGATACCAAGCCAAGGTCAGGTAGAGCAAGAAAGATTTCAGCCACAACTGCCAGAAGAAGACAAAGAAAAACCCACAGGTAACCTCAGGAGAAATACAGGCTGCTCTGGTAAAGGATGGTGCGTTTGTTTCAAGGAGCATAATACGATACTTGAACATAAATTAGCTGCATGGTCAAGTTGCCAGAAAGAAGCCTTTACTGCACCATGCCACAAACAAGCCCATTTACAATGTACCCGACAACACCTTGACGCGCCTCACAGCTTCTGGCACACTGTAATTTGGAGTGATGAGACCAAAATAGAGCTTTATGGACACAACCATAAGCGCTATGTTTGGAGAGTGGTCGACAGAAGCCTATAGTGAAAAGAATACCATCCCCACTGTGAAGCATGGTGGTGGGTTCCATGGTGATCCAGTGGTTACGATTCAGCGATGTCACCACTGCAACCTGGGTTTGATTCCAGTCAAGGAACCAAGAGGTCACACCACCCTGAAGTAAAGCAGGGTACAGCCTGGTTAGTACTTGGATGGGAGACCCCCTAGGAATACCGGGAGCTGTATACTGTGGCCCACTGGAGAAGGAACTGGCAACCCACTACAGTATCTCTGCCATGAGTACAGAGTGGATCAGCTTGGTATGTTGTGGTCCATGAGGTTATGGAGAGTCAGACATAACTGAACGACGCAAACATACACACACACACACACACACACACCTGTTGTCTTGATAACATTATCTGATTACTTTGGAACTGTGACTATTGCAGGCAAACCTATTCAGTGATAAAATAATACTCGCCTTCTGGGCAAATCCTCTTTTGGACAATTAACAGGGGGCAGATCTGCTGGAAGCTGCAATGCTAAATTCAAATATATGTTTCAAATATATATATATATATATATATATATATATATATATATATATATATATATATAACTTTACTGTAGTGTCTTTTTTTAAAATTGACCTTTTATGTCAACATTTTAACCATATTCTGTGTTGTCTCACATTGGAATTTCAGTGTCCTTCTGTGCATTTTTCATATAATTAAAAATCTGTTTTTACTGGTCCCAATGTGATCCAGTTCTCTAACAGTTTGCCTTCTCTGTTATGATGCTCTGATTACTCTTTAGCAGATATTAAATATAGACAGTAGCAATCAGTTTTATTGTGCTTGCTCAGTTTCTAGGTCATCAAAACCTCCAAAGCATTTGGTTGCCGTGGGAATGGAAAACCTTTTAAATTTTCTGGACTACTCCTATACGCATCTCCAGACATTTTGACCGTCCGAATGGAGAGGTGGTGTCTGTTTTCTTGAGTCTCCCTATTGACGTTGTATTTATCTGCTTCTGATCCTTGTGCCGTTTCTCTTGCAGCTTTCCCTGCACTGCCTCCATAACGAGTTTAGAGGACATCTGTGCCGTTATTTCTTCCAATTAGTTCTGATTTCTATACTTGCAGTAGTGCACCGGCTAAACGAAGAGCATATAATTTGGGATTTGCTTGGCTTCTGTTACTAAGAGGCTTTGGGGAGAGAAAGAAGCATTGTGTGCCATAACTGGAGTATTTCTTAGCAACCAGTTGCATTCCTTCTGTAAAACCTGAGGCTCAAGTTTTCAGTTTAAAGTGACACAGCCAAGGCCCCCAGTTATTGCAGAAAATATAAGTGCACTTATAAATAATATAAATACATGTAAATATAGTTGGAATTGGATTTGAAACCTTTTGAATGGATGTGTTTAATAATACAGCTTGAAAGTTAGATATTTTAAATAATAATTTCTGAGAATTCCTAAAAAAAATGCTTTTTTATTATGCAGATGAGGGACTCCCAGAGACTAAGGGCCTCATTCAATTGCAATTTGGACAATTGAATAGGGCTCTAAATAGGCACATAACATATTTTTTTAAAGAAGTTTTTAGTTAATGAAAATCATTTGCTTTTGGATAGATGCATACGAACTAAAAACTTCTTTAAAAAAATATGTTATGTGCTTATTTAGAGCCCTATTCAATTGGCTAAATTGCAATTGAATGAGGCCCTTAGTCTCTGGGAGTCCCTCACCTGCCTAAGTGTTTAAATGCTTATTCGGATCACAGTCTATTTGCCCTTAATGATATCATGACATTATATTCACTTCTCCACACTTTCATGCAAGCACTCTGAGCTGCAAAGTGTCATATTGACACACAATAATGTAAAGGAACTGCACAATCCATGCTGAATATCTCAGGAATGATTTAACATAGAGTGACTGTTTTTAATTATCTAAGATCAAACCATGGGGGGTCCAGTTGGGATTTGGTGCTTTGACCTTTGTGACCAAGGTTCAATTCCAGTCAGGGAACCAAGTGATGACACCACCCTGAAGCCATGCAGGGTTGGGCCTGGTCAGTCCTTGGATGGGTGACCACCTAGGAATACTAGGAGCTGTATGCTGTAGACTACTGCAGCAGGAACTGGCAACCCACTACATTATCTCTGCATTAAACACCAAGTGGATCAGCATGGTGTGGTGTGTTGCACAGTCTGACAAGACTGAGCAACGCTAAACAAAAAACAAGATAAAACCAGCTTTTTGTTGAGGTGACAATTTCCGTTTAAGCATAAATTATATTTACAGATCTTACAGCCCTGTGGTAGGTAAGCTTATCTTGCTTATCAACCCCTCCACTGAGAGTTAATTAATGGTCCTTGATAAGGCCATTTATAGAAAGGGATACTGTGTATTGATAATTTATAAAAAAAAAAACTCAATTTTACAATTACTTAACAATTTCGCTCAGAATTTTTAACATACCAAGCCTTCCTTTCATTTCGCTTTAATTGCACAACTAAAACACACCCCAGGAACAGCGTCTACTGAAGCTAAAGGGAAAATGAAGGCCATGTGCATTGGTGCAAAAGGAGGACAGTTTTCAGTAAAAGCAAATAATTGTACGTTAAAGCAGCATTCCCCATTGTGGATACCAAGTGGATCAGCATGGTGTGTTACGGTCCTTAAGGTCATGGAGAGTCAGACACGACTGAACAATGCAAACAAAAAATGTAGTAGACAGAGCAAATGTACAGAGCGTGTAAAGAAAAGTGAGAGGTTCAATGTCAGGCGGAGGGTCTTTTTAAGTGGTGTACAAATTAGTAAACACCCAGTTTGTGAATATTTTCAAGTGGCACATAGGTAGAGCAGGGGTCCAGCAATATAATTGTGTATTAAATTATATAGTGTAATTTTTTAAAGATGGCCCAGAGCAGTGGCTCTTAACATTTACGGTCTGAGCAGTAACTGATCATGTTCGAATGCTCATGGGGATAGCCTTCAGGATTTGGCCATTTTGAATAGTGTGATGGTACATGTGAAACAATATATTTTCTTCTAGTTTTGTACTGAGTTGAAAAGTGTTTTTAAATGCTGATATGTCCATCAATAATCTTTCTAGGACAGTAATTAGTGGTATGTTTTGTACCTGAGGCCTGTCCGATAAGATCTCAGATTCTGACTGCTGGTTACCCTGCTGCCATTGCATGAACATTCCCATTGGGGAGTCTCCAGAGATCAGCTGGTGTGGAATAACATTTCTCTTCTATTATATACTTGGTGAACACTTTACATATACATTTATGTTGGTAAAATGTGCAGGCTAGATAGACCTATTCTACACCTACTAAGGGTTGATTAAGTAATATATTACAGTTGATTGCACCTCCTGCTCCAATGTATGAAAGGAATGGTTTAGGAAGAGTTAAACTTAGTGCACTTTTATAAGGTGCACTTTTATAAGTTTGTCATACATTTTATTTCACAACATACCAGCTGAGAAATTATACTTTAGTGATTTCACATCAACCAAATGAGTCACGATTACCCCAATCATTAATGGTATAGTTTTATATGTGGTTCTATATATTTTATAGCCAGGTGCACACTTGAGCAGTTCCTTTTATACATTTATTCATATTCTAAACATATTTCTGTGGTTCATTCACACTCTAAGTTTTCTTTAAAATAGTTTTTCACTGTTATATGATACCACTTTTATTTGGAAATGGTTTCCTTTTTATTTTTTTTATTTTTTTATATTGTAGAATTTTTTTATTTAATATGGATACTTAATTATTTTTATTTAGGAAGGTATTGAATGACCAAATCTGGATTTATTAAAGTCATTGGATTATTAATTTACTTTTGTAAATGGTAACCATATTTACACCCTAGAACTGAAGTTCTCATTTGGACATGGATTGGGGTGACAGTCATTACCAGTAACAACATCACTTTTATAATACATTAGCCTCCATGGACAGATCACATGGACAAATATTATTTGGTCCTTAGTAACTTATTCTAATAGTATTTATGAGCATAACAAATATAGTATACATTAATGTATTTGATTAATTTATATGTGCATGCGAGTTGTAATGGTCCACTTTTTTTTCTTTGTTGTTGGTTATTTTGCAAGAAGATATACGGACATACGTTTCTTGTCGGCTTCAGGTGTTGTTGAACGATTGTGTTCACGCTCAGGTCATGCCATAAAATAGAGCAACCTTAAATGTCACAATGATGGAATGTGCTCCACCTTATTTACCTACATTCCTTTCCTCTTGGTCACTAGCTGCCTTGCAGCTTTTCCTCTGTTTTTGTAGAGGTGAGCACCTTCCTTTTACATAAATGAGTTGCTTATTCGTTTTGCTCCACTTGACTCTGTAAACCTAGAGAAATGCACTTTAGTATATATAAACAAACAACTTAAGCTTATATTGGTGTCAGAAACGCAGACAAGCACTTTAAGATTAAATGCTCAAATGTATGTATGTTGCTTTCTCTGTTGTCATATCCCAATAAAAGTTGATATTTGCTATTTATGCAATTATATGCAGTCCTGGCCATCTCCATTTTTCTTATTAGACCTTCTCCTATCTATGAGTATATTTCTTGTCAAGTAGGCGGTAACCTTTCAGACTGTACGCCAGGGGTGTCAAACCCGGTCCTGGAGGGCCACACCCAGGCCTGGATTTGTGGATATCCTTGCTACAAGCAGGTGAGACTGTTGCTTCTGCAGTCATCCTGACTGACTCACCTGTACACAAAAGGAAATCCTCAAATCCAGGCCTGGGTGTGGCCCTCCAGGACCGAGTTTGACACCCCTGCTGTACGCAATGGTGGGGAAGAGAGAAAGAGCCCAAAATTCTCACATTTTTTAGGTTAGATATCTTTGTTAGAAAGGCACGTATTTAAAGAAATCACAAAAAAATTCAACCTGCCTTCATGAGATCTTTTCACTGGTGTTGTCCAAATTGTGCTGAATTAACTGGCCTTTTAACAGAAATTTGACAGATAAGGAGGTATTTATAGGAAAACAAAGTAGATGTCAATGACTACATAGATCTGCACATAATATGTGATACATAAGGGTTGTTTTTATTTTTTGTCCATTATTAATTTGATCCTTTTTTTAAATATTTATGGAAAATATTGGACTACAGTGTCCTTTTAAACTCCTCTTGATTTTAGGGCAAATTCTACTAAAATGTTTGTAGAATCTGAAAGGCTGTCACATGGACTTTGACAACTTCTTTTTTTAAAACCATTTATGAAAGTGTAAAAAAATATATTACTGTCTTTATGTATAAATTCTAGTCACAAAGTGTTGCATATCATTAAATCCATACATTTGTAAAAAAGATTTTGATAAAATTACAAAATATTTAATCTGAAGACTAAAATAATCGCAGTCAGTATGTGTACATATAACTTTCATATAGGTACGGATAGAGATATGCAAGCAGACAAGAATATCCATATATACAGCAACCATTTTTAGGTCAACCAAATGGAAGATTTCTTGTTGAATAGTAGTAGTTTTACTCGCTGTGTATGGACAGCCATGGAAAACTTGGATCCCAGTGTCTACCAACCATGTGAGAAATCCTTAAAAACAATATTAATATTTAGTTAAAGAGTGAGCGATTCCTTTCCAAGTCCTCCTAAAACATCAGCTGAACAAATTTAGAGATCACTTAGAAATTATGATTGACCCGTTGTTAATGGTGATGTTAATTGAGTTATTGGGGTCAGTAACAGATTGTTATTTACCCTATGTCTATGAACATATTTAAAGCCAGTTCCCTAATATTTTTGGATTTCCTCAATTTGTGCTGGCAGTGAATATAGAATGCACACCTGCAACTGAAAAATGTTAATCTAATTTTCTTCGGAGGTCATTTTAATATTTAGTAACGGTAGAATTGGTTTTAGTTATTTTGGCGCAAAATCATATGTATGTTGGATCAATCTGCCGGCCTCTTCCTCTTTGGGTATATATTTTATTGCTGCTGCCTGCAGATACACTTATTTGCTGCTTTTTTTTTGTAGCATTACTCTTGTTTCTAAATCTCTCCTTTCTTTAACTCCTCATTATTTTTGGTTAAAGACTGTAGCAGTTTGAGAGAGATTTGGTAGGCTGATTGTTTTACCTGGATGATACCATTTTCATATTCTGATTGTTTTACCTGGATGATACCATTTTCATATTCTGATTGTTTTACCTGGATGATACCATTTTAAAAGTGGTATCATCCAGGTAAAACAATGAGAAGCTTTTTACAGTTCGAATATAAAATGGAGTAATGATAGTAAAACATCGAGCCACAATCTGTTTTAATTGTTCATTTGCTCACCTCTACAATATTCAGTTTTCAGTGTATTTATTTTCATTCTCCTCCCTGATTGTTGTAAAATTCTGCTGCATTGTTTACTTGCTTCGGCTAAGGAGCTTTGGACGGAATTTGCGCTGTGCAGTAGATTATAACACACTTGGATAAAAAAAATGAAACCTTTCAAAGACTGAAAATGGAATACCCCAAAAAATGAATAAATATTTTTTAAACTTTCTTGAGGGCAAATATGGCTTTAAAGTATTACTATCAATACTTTCAGGTTTAAAATAGCTTCTGTTGAAGTGCTCTTTTAACTATGGGTTGTTCTCCTGACTGATAAAGCCATGCAAGACAGACTGCCGTTAGTGTAACAGTTGGCTTTATTCCTCTTCTTCTTTTTCTTGTTTATTTGTAACGCGCCAACATATTCCGTAGTGATATACATGGGTTACTGTAATTTAAAAAATAAATAGCACTATTAACACATTATAAATGATAGAGGAACCTGTCTTTGAGCTTAGAATCCAGTGTCCGTAGAGCTTTCCCAAAGCACCTTTACAAGATTGAAAACTCGCAAACCTACACTCTAAAGGGTTTGGGTGAGGTACAGGAGGGTGATAGACGCCTTGTGCATGTTAAAGTGGAAGGCGATAAGGTTCCTTAAACAGGTGTGTTTTGAAGGATTTGAGGCAATGAGTTCCAGAGAATAGGGGCAGTACGAGAAAAGTCCCGAAAACGAAAATGGGAGGAGGTGGAAAGTAAACGGTTGTTAGAATAAAGAGGGCAGGTGGGGTATATGTAGATGAGAGCAGTAATGTACAGGGGTGCGCTGTTGTTGAGGGCTTTGTAAGTTAGGGTCATGATTTTAAATTGTATTGTGGAGGTTAAGGGAAGCCTAGTGGAGGCATTCATTATGGATTGACTTGGAGATGACGAGTGATGGGAAGGCCAGCAAGGAGCGAGTTGCAGTAGTCTAGAGCAGATATGATGAGAGAATGGATTAGAATCTTAGTTGTGTCTTGTGTGAGGTAGTGATGTATTTTGGAAATGTTTTTAGATGGAGAAGGCAAGATTTTGATAGTGACTGTGAGGAATGAGAGAGAGGGTGGGGTCCAGGAAGACTTCTTATTTATTTAATGTGTGCTAATTGTTTATTTATAGAAATATAACCGGTCCAAACTTGAAGGAGGAGAGTTGAAGATCAAAATAACATTTAGAAATGTGCTTCTGTAGAGAAAACATAGTGAATAAGGGCAGTGGGTTACCAGTGATGGCGATTGGGGCAAACGCCATACTGGTAATTCAAGAGTTACTGGGGACAAGCAAAACTTTTTTTTTTTTTTGAGTGAAAAGTAAATATTTATATTGAATAACCATAATCTATAATAAAGAAAATATTTTTAGAATCTGGAAACATAAAAATAACCATTAATTTATTAAATAATTATGTGCAGATGTGTGAAATCCAGGAAGCTTATTCTTTCTTTTGCTTCATGTCTGTTAATGGTGGAAGGACTTGGACAGAATTATTTAAATTTCCATTGGAAGCTTCTCGAAAGTTGTTAAAGGAACATGTATCAATATTGCTCTACAGAGTCCAGAGCATTAAAGACTCAGTGATAAATCTTTTTGAATTTTAAAACTTTATTTTTATTTTTTTGGTTTAAGAGTTTTTATATAATTCCAATTAATACTCAAACAGTCTTCCCCAACGGCTGTATGGAGCTTCATAGATTTGCAGTTCTGAAAGGACCACAAATCACAAGCACACCCAATCAATGTTAGTTAAAATGCTTTAGAATCTAAAAGATTAAACTACAAAGGAAATATTGCAGTGAAGACATGATATGTACTGGAATTGGAATGTGAGGAAAATATTGTGTTTTATTTATTTGTAATGTGTCAGATTTCTTATATTACAAAAGCATAACCTCAGCATTTTACTGCTCTAGCTTGTGTTGCCACATCACTAATGCTTGTATGATGCAGAATGTTTTATCTCTGCCAATTTTCCATGGCTGAGTCATATAAGTTGCACTTTTATGGTTATTAATGGTAGGTATAAATCCATATTTTAAAGCATTCACTTGACTCCTCCGAGCTGAATACTTAATCCATTAGATTTAGTCTATTCCTCGGGGAAGTTGTTTGTCTGGGGCCTAATCTCTACCTTATTTCCACTGAGCGTTGGCAGTGTGAGGGCACCATGTCTGCCACCCTAGAATTCGGTATATATATCCTATACATTTGTCCATTGGCTCAGTGTGCCAAGATATTTACACTTCTTCACATGGCAAGTTGTGGTAAGACATTCCCCTTCTCACACCCACTGTCTTCAGTAACAGGATCTTAAAGGCAGTTGCTTTTTTATTTTTGTGAGCATTTGAAGTGGCTATATTGGATACACGTTGACACTTCCTGAACTTGTTAGGAGACGTTGTGTAGATATTCTTGGATATTTAAGTTGCACACCAGAGGTTTATTATTACAGAAACTAAAAGCTGTTTGAGTTAAAGTAATTAGCAACCAACCCATTCCATGTATACAGGACCACTGCAATTGTCTAGTATGTACCAAGGCTGTACCAAGCTAACAATATTAGCAGCTGTATAAGCCATGGGCAGAAAACATTTATTGGGGGAAATATGAATTTTTCAAGACTGTTTATGAGTAGAGAATATGATTTTGTATTTTGTTACATCCTGAGATCTGGATGCTGGCAGTGTTTTTTGTAGTTATCAGTGAAGGGAGGGGGAGGGAAGGAGAGAGACTGCATAAGTCTCAACCCTTTGTTTGATAATTGTGTAAGATTCAAATTGACACCACACTTCTTCCCCTTTCACTTGCCCAGAAGCAGGACATAGCATCACAGGATGCAATCATAGCTCTTCAGACACAACCTCCACCAATGCATCAAAAGTACTCTTTTTTTTCCCTACTTTAATTATGCTCTCAAAGGCTTAAAGTTATTTTATATATATATATATATATATATATATATATATATATATATATATATATATATATATATATATATATATATATATATATATATATATATATAATCATTGAGCATTCAAGTTGGCAGTTTTAAGTATAACTTACCTAAACAGGGAGACTCCCTCTCTAAGGCCAGTTATTACCCCGTGGAAAGTCCAAATATGTTGCAGTTTAAAAAGGTAGATAATAAGTACTTTATCAACTGAATGTTATTCAATTTCATTGTAAAGTAGAATTGAAATCGAAAAAGCAATCTCTCTGGTCCACCCCAAAAAGAGTTAATATACTTTTGTTAATGTGAGATCCGTTGCATTAATTACAGATAAGTACAGGGGGCATTGGTTCCATTGTCTTGTGTGCAGCCGCCTGCACATTGAGAATGCATAGCCTCTCTCTGCACTGTAGACCATGGAGACAATACCTCCAATGCTTATCTGTAAATAATGTCAATGATTTCTCATAAAAAAAAAAAAAAAAAAAAAAATATTACAACTACTTTAAGGATGGATCAGAAAAGTGAACTGATAGCTCAAAATGGCAAATGTCATTGTTTAATTTACTGCATGAAAATGTGTTTTTTGTTTAATTAACTTTCAATTGATAATAAAATATGTGTTATCACCAGTTTTTTACGACAAAGTTTTAAATTGTACCATACGTGGAACCTCTGCTGTGTGACCTTATGAATGTGTGATAGCTGGGGGTCAGACCAGTCTGCTGTAACGGTCAGCCATCTAAGAGCTTTCCTGCCTAATCCAATAGAGACAGGATTTGATGGTATCCGGTGCTCACCGCTTACTGTTTTCTCTTTAGAGAACTATACAATCTTGGAACACAACAACCTAGCCTTGGAATTGCTTGATAGTAATTAGAAAGCATAATTATGCAGTGTGATGTTTTGACAGGTTATTGTAGGCTAACCTTTAGCAATCATTTATTTTCCTTTGCGTTCGTATTTAAGTATTTTGTGAAGAAACATTGATGTCTTGATCGGAAGAACACAAATATTGTGACTTTTTAAAGACTCATTCTTTTCTATTCATCACATCTTCCAGTGGTATGAAAATACAATGTGATTTCATTTGTTTATTTAATAACTGCTCAATAAGAAAAATGTATATTTGAAGAAAAACATAAGTCTTTTAAGGCTTACATTTGAAATTTTGTGTTGTGGATTTCAGCAGATATGTTCCTCTCTACCTCCTATCAGATGTCGAGAGGGTCTAGAGATAAATCCAAATTTTTTCCCCCCAAAAAATATAGGTGACTTCGTTTTTGTCTTGGGTGCTACCATCTTGAACTGTTGTAGTCTGCCTGTAGCTGAAGGGGGAAGCTTATCCTTCTAGGGATGTTATCTCAATCCACATTTTTTTCCATTTCTCTATAATCCAGTTAGGAACAAAGACCAAATGGAACTATACCGCATATACAAATTAAATATTTAAAGGCTGTTTGTTTATTTATTTTTTTCTCTTTCTAAAAACATACTCAATTAACATATTTAGTTATGCAAATGACCATATAGAAAAACTCTGATCAAAACATAAGGCAACATTGTTTATCTAACTATGGACTATAGGATACTGTAGAGTAGGCGTGTGTGATGGTATACTCTAGGGCTTGGTCCAGTCCATGGTTTTAGGATATTCAAGTCTCATCTTAATTAATTAAATCAAAATCTTTGAGCTACTGATTAATTCACCCAAGTTCTGTTGTCAAGTATGCTATTTAAAGTGCCAGTTTTCAACAGAAATAAATAGACATCTTATCTAAATCCAACATAATGTCTGACATCATTTTACCAAAACTGAATACAGTAGTTTAA